>PVHT021183519.1:6736343-6871839 GCA_004024745.2 Catagonus wagneri
TTTTTTGTCTTTTTGCCTTTATCTGGAGCCGCACCCGTGGCATATGGAGGTTCCCAGGCTAGGGGTCTAACAGGAGCTGTAGCTGCCGGCCTTCGCCACAGCCACAGCAACGCGGGATCCGAGTCGCGTCTGCAACCTACACCACAGCTCACGGCAACGCCGGATCCTTAACCCACTGAGCAAGGCCAGGGATCGAACCCGCAACCTCATGGTTCTTAGTCAGATTAGTTAACCACTGAGCCACGAAGGGAACTCCACAAGATGGCTATCTTTAATGTTGTATTTGAGTTGATTTTTCTTATTTGTTTTTGTGTATCAATTGTAGATTTTTGGTTTGCAGTTACCCTGAAGTTTTGATATAGGAGTCTATATATAAAAGAAATTGTATTAATTTGTTGTTTTCTTAATTGCACGTGCTTCTCCAGTGACCTGCATTTATGCTCCCTTCTCATGATTTCTGATTTTGGTAGCATAATTGTTCATGGATGATTTAGTGTCTTTACTGTATCTATGCCTTTACTGGTGGGCCTTGTCCTTTGTGGTGTTTTTGTTTCTGGTTGTGACCTTTTCTTTTCTGCCTAGAGAAGTTCCTTTAGGGTTTGTTGTAAAGCTGGTTTAGTGTTGCAGAAATCTCTTAGCTTTTGCGTATCTGTAAAGGTTTTGATCTCTCGTTCAAATCTGAATGAGAGCCTTGCTGGATAAAGTAATCTTGGTTGGAAGTTTTTCCCTTTCATTACATTTAGTATATCATGCCACTCCCTTCTGGCCTGCAGAGTTTCAGATGAAAAATCTGCTAATAACCTTATCGGGGTTCCCTTGTATGTCATTTGTTTCTTTTCCCTAGCCGCTTTCAATATTTTCTTTGTCTTTAATTTTGGTCATTTTGATTAGTATGTGTTTCAGGGTGCTCCTCCTTGGGTTTATTTTATATAGTACTCATTGCGCTTCCTGGATTTGAGTGAGTGGTTCCTTTCCCATATTCGGGAAGTTTTCGGCTATAATCTCCTCAAATATTTTTTCTGTCCCTTTCTCTCTCTCTTCTCCCTCTGGCACCCATATAATATGGATGTTGGTACATTTAACATTATCCCAGAGTTCTCTGAGACTCCGCTCATTTCCTTTCAATCTTTTATCCCTTTTCTCTTCTGTGTTAGTGATTTCCACTAATCTGTCCTCCACCTCACTGATTCGTTCTTCTGCCTCCTGTATTCTACTGTTGGCTGCTTCTAAGGAATTTTTAATTTTAGTTATTGTATTTTGCATCTCTTCTTGTTTAATTTTTACAGCTTGTATTTCTCTGCTCAGTGTTTCCTGTAAGTGATCAATCTTTGCCTGTGGTTTGTTTCCAATGCCTTGCATCACCTTCAGGATCAACAGTCTAAAGTCTCTTTCTGGGAGGCTGATAATCTCATCACTGAGCTGTTTTTCTGGGCTTTTCTCTTTCTCCCTTATCTGAGTTAGTTTTCTGTCTTTTCATTTTTGTAGGTTTTTGGTGTGGTGACCTTTGTGTCGACAATAGAGTTGTAGCCTCTCTTAGTTCAGGTGTTTGCCTCCCCTGTGGCTAAAGTTGGTATGCAGGGGGCTTGCTGTAGGCTTCCTGATGGGAGGTAGTGATGCCTGCTCACTGGTAGGTGGGGTTGATTCCTCTCCCTCTGATGGGTGGGGCTATGTCTCTGGATGAGATTAGAGGCTGGCTGTGTGCCTGAGGGGTCTTTAGGCAGCCTGTTTACTGATGGGTGTGGCTGAGATCCCACCTGGATTGTTGTTTGGCCTGGGGCTTCTCAGTGCTGATGGGAGAGACCAGATTTTCCCAGAAATGGCCACCTCCAGAGAAATGCAGGCTGCTGAATGTCCCCAATAGAGCTTCACCTCCAATACCCTTCCCCCACAACAAGGCACAGTCACCTGTTTCCCAGGAAATACTCCAAGAATTGCAGTCAGGTTCCACCCGGATTCCTATGGAGACTGCTTTGCCCTGGGACCCAGTGCACATGAAAGTCTGTGTGTGCCTTTTAAGAATGGTGTCTCTGCCCCAGTCCTGTGGAGCTCCTGCACACAAGCCCTACTGGCCTTCAATGCCAGATGCTCCACGGGCTCTTTCTCCCTGTGCCAGATCCCCAGGCATGGGGACCTAACATGGGGCTCAGAGCTCTCAGTCCTGTAGATGAGTCTCTGTGATAGTTACTTTCCAGTCTGTGGGGCTTCCCACCCAGGAGGTATGGGATTGCTTCTATCGCGTAATCACCCCTCCTACCTCTTGATGTGGTCTCCTCTTTGTCTTCTGGAGCAGAATATCTTTTTTGGAAGTTTCCAGTCCATTTGGTTGAAGGTTGCTCGGCATTTGGTTTTAGTTTTGCTGTTTTTTGGGAGAGAAGTTGAACTCCAGTCCTTCTATTCCCCCATCTTAATCTATTTCTGTCATTTCTTAAGGAGTTAAATAAAATATGACACATTCATTTTATGTTTGTATAAGAGTTATGATTATATCTTTTAAAAGTCATTGTTCTTGAAAAATCACTTTGATTATCTGGTTAAATATCTTCTCCCCAAGAGGTAAGATTATTTGGTTAAATATCTTCTCCTTAAGAGGTAAGATTGAATCTACTCTTTAATGTATGAATTTAGGGTCTTAATTTGCAACATTTATAGAGCACTTAGGATCCTTTGAGGCTCCACAAGATGTGTGACACTAAGTTACTGATGAAGCAACTAAAGCTCTGGGAAGTAGTCTTACCCAGGGACACACTGCTAAGACGTATCAGAGCAACCTATTTCCCTGGCTTCCTTTGCCTTGTATTAGCTTTTGGTTACCTTATATTGAAATGACAGTCTTCACCATTGCCCCAGGGAACTGATCAAAGTTAGGGGGAGGATTGACGTGTGGGAGGGAGCCTGTTGGAAACAGCTCTGTTTACCTGTTTAATTGACCCTTCTGGAAAGGAGTCAAAGAATATGTGAACTCGAAGTTTCTCTGTAGCTAAATGGCTTAATGCCACTGCAAATGAGCATGGCTATGGTGACCATGATGATGATGACAGAGATTCTTGGAATGTTAAAATGAGCGCATGCTTTGGAGTTAGATTGATCTGAGTTTGAATTCTGTTCTGTCCTTAACAAATTGCCTTATCCTTGGCAGAGCTGCTTAATCTCCCTGAAATTTTTTTCTTCTTTTAATCTGTGAAATGGGATGGCACAATTTCATAGACTTTCTGAATTCATGAGACAATATGAGAAGTACAGTGTAGTTCCTAGTCAGTATTCACCAAACATTATTTTCTCTTGTTGACCGTTTACTTTTGCCATAAAATGTATTCATTTACATTCAGCTCTGTTTATGCAGAGGAGAGCTGACTGTTCAGTGGCATTTTATTGAATATACTTACTACGAATCCAACCTTATGGTAGAGACTACAAGGTGGGGTGTACAGAAACACAAGCTTTCCAGTCCCTGCTTGTGAATGCCCAGTCTGATTAAGGGAAGGGTGGTGATCTTGAACAAATGAGGACATTGGTGCTGTAAGAGTTTGGAGAAGCAGAGCATCAGTGAGGGCTGGGAAAAGGTGATTGTGGGAGCAGCATGAACAAATGTGATGTGCTGGGAAGGGACATCTGTGGGGAAGGAACTGATGATCCAGCAGGGACAGAGTAGTGGGGGACAGGGGAACAGAGATGGAGAAAGCAGGGCTGTACTGGCCTGAAGAGGATCTTGGGTGCTGAGCTAAGCAGTTAGGGCTCAATACAGTAGGTGACAGTCAACCCCTGGAGGGTTTGGAGCAGAGCAGTAAGTGTTGTGCTGTGCAAATCTGGATGTTGCCTCCTGGAGCTGCCTCTATGGGGGCTACTGGTTGTTGTTGAATTCACTGCATCTTTCCTGGAGGTCAGAGATGTCGTATGCTGCACTGACAGTGACTGAGACATGGCCTCTAAGAAGTGGCAGGAGAGAAGCTTTTGTGGCAAGAGATGACAATTTAAATGTCCCATGAAGGCAACTCCCCCAGATTTCTGCATATCATATTTCTTTTTCTAAGTGTCTACACTTCTGATTACTTTGAACAGGAAGTTATTATCTATAATTTTTCATCATAAATCTGTTTAATTACCTTTATTTTTCTCTGGAGCCCCAATTTAATGAAAAGGTATAATTTTGACTGCTAAAAAATTGAGCTTTTCTGCTCTAGTCAATATTTTTTATTACCATTGTCATTTCTAGGCAAGCCTCTTGATAATAGAATTGCATATAAACTCTTGATGAGGATTTTGACAAGCTTCCATTCAAAACCAAGGCAATTTCAATGGCTCAGGGACTGGGTGCAAGCAGTCTGGGGTAAAAGGGATGGGGCAAGGTTTCGTTTTATGGGCGCATAGCTGCCGAGGGCTAATGTCAGTGCAGGCCTGTGGAGAGTGGGCTGATCATCGGGACTGCGTGTAAATATTAAGCAGCAAGTGAACTGGAAGACACTGAGCCTAGAGCAAGGGGAGATAGGAAACATAGACACGAACCACCTGGGAGGTGAGATGTCAGACCACTTATAGGGATGAGATGCAGAATGCAACTGATAAGTGATATTGACAGGAGCAAAGTCAAGGTAGCTACCAGCCCCTAGAGTGACCAATGTGATAATGAAAGATTAACAGCTACCTTTACTGAGTATTTTACATACTATTTCATTTTCATCCTTATAACAACCCTGAAAGGTGATGTTACTAATCTGATTTTATAGGTAATAACAAATCTTGGTCTTCTTGAGGCCAAAGGCTGAACTCACCACAGCACTGTCACCATCTCTTCAGGAAGATGTTTCTAAGGAGAGGGGCTTGGGGTGAAACTGTTTTGACCTTCAGATTCAGCTGAGTCCCAAGAAATGGTGGACCGTCCTTGCCAATAATTTATTTGCAGGGAAGACCAGTGTGCATCTGGAAGAGGACTTTTTGGGAGGAGGAGAGGAAAAGGAAGAGGGAATTCACTGAGTTGTGCCAGTCAGGGTTGGAATCTTCTAGCTGAAATGGAGTGCTGATTTTGGATATAGCTAATGGCAGGCACTCTGGTCCAGCTCCCTTAGGGTGATACCTGGATGTTAGGAGGACAGGGCTAAAAATAAAAACGGGGTGAGTTATGTCATGAATACCAACATGTACCATTAGAGGGAAAAGGCATCCTCTCTTGGGGACTTATTTAGCCAAATATACACGAAGTGCAGGGAATGGGACTCTTGAATTTTTGGATAGCACGGTTGAACTGTGGAGTATCTGGTGTGCTGGTGAATTCTACCAAGGTGAGTGACAGCTCTTTGGCCATTTTCGCATAGAAATCGGGCAAATGCCTGCAGAAAGAAGGCTTTGACGGGCACCAACAAGGACAGCAGGAGACTTGCCAAGGCAGAAATGCTAGACTTTGTCAGGAAAAATTGAGAACAACTTTGAAACGGGGGAAAAAATAATTAGAGCATCCCTTCAGTGGAATACTAGGTGTTGGATAGTGCCCCCTTCTGGATTATCTTATCTTCCTGGACTTCGCATCTTTCTTCGAATTTGCATTGTGTGAACATCCCTGATTGCCTATGGATGTCTCTGCTCTAGATTCTCATTTGAACTTGTTGCAGTGGCCTACTGATTCTCTCATTAATTTAAATAAAAGTTTTCATAAGGTAGATCTTCTCTTTGTACGAGAGTCATACTTTCACATTAAGCAAAAACATTCTTTAATTTGCCGATTCAAAATGTTTAGCAAGCATACCCAGCTCTCCCTCATGATAAGTCAGTTATTTATGAACGAGAAGCCAGCCTTTCTTGCACCTATTCTGCTAAAGGTTGTGGGGAGAGCAAGGTCTGGCTTTGCTGGTTCAATTTCTTCTCTGCCTTTTGAGAAACAGTGTTCTGCCCCTGCTGGGTTTATTTTACACTTTTATGACATGGCTGGATGGAAGGTACAGTGAAGAGGGAAATAAGAGGCTTGGAGTGAAGCTGGAGGAAGAGGTGGCTTTTTTTTTTTTTTGGAAAGTTCTAGAGAGTTACTCTATGCAGGTGTGAGGAAAGTGGATGGAGAAGGAAAGGAACTTCATGAGATGTATCCCTGTTTATAATATGTCATAAATGCAAGCAAAGTTACTTTGAAAATGCATTTTGGTTTATAGGATTATGTCTCTTTAACTGTGACTTCTCTCTGAGGAGTCCTCTGGGTTGGTCATGGTTTTATAGGTTTTGAACCAGCACTTGTTACCGGCCATGATGACACTTGAGATGACATGTCCACAGGGTACTTTCATATAAACAGGTTATTTTTAAACAGAAAAATGAGGCTGGTTCCCACTTAGAGCTATAGGTGTGAAACCTTAGCAAAATCTAAAAAACAAAACCCTTTTTGTTTTCAGTGTTCTAATCATAATTTCCCACTTCCTCTCATGTCTAATAGTGACCCAAGTTGATGGAATATATTAGCAAATTCTGATTGTTTGCTGTTGCTTGAAGTCCATCTACTTGCTGATTTTATTGGCCACATCTTACTTGCTAGAGATAAGAACAACAATTTTTTCCCTTTCTTGGACCAACTGGGAATAAACAACCACGGCCAATATTTTTTGCTCACCAAGTCTTCAGCTCTGCAGCAGATAAAACCTTTATAACTGAACAGAAGAGTTTCTAAGAGATTCTGAAATGAGTGACCCAGTATCCTTAGGTCACCTCTTCATCTGAGCACTAACCTCTAGTTAGCATATATGGCATTCCTCTTATAATCAATATCCTTTTGTTATAATTGTGTGAATTTGGGTAACAATCTCCCTAGGCCTCTGTCTGTCTGTAAAATGAAAAGGCTACCTAGATTCTCAAACTATTGCTTAGCTTTTAATGTTCTAAGAGTACATGGACTTTGGGCATAAACAATAGGCAATGAAGATCTCCCTTACATCTCACCATTAAACCACAGCCCACTGCAATTCTGGTCTTGGTCTTGAATTCTCTTATTTATTAGAGAATCGAATTAACAGGAGTGAGCAGTTCTCCCTGTTTGAACATTTTGGTTAGTTAAGATTTCTCTGTAAAAGGACACCCAATTGCCCAAACCTCTCCTAGGCCCTTAGGGAAGTGTGGGTGTGCATGGAGACAGGACAGGTTAGAATGATGGCAAATGGTGGGACCAGCCATTGGTGCAAGCTAACATTGATCATTTGCCTATTGACAGTAGGGGTAGCTTGGTAACTCCCAGAACCAACATAAAAGAACAAGTAGGCATCAGGCACCTGTGAGAGGAGAGGCCACAGAGGGTTCAGGAAGAAGGCAAACAGAGGTGCTAGACAAGATCCTTGTCATGTTGAGGGATGGACTGGACACAGTGATCCAGGACAATCCTAGGTACAAATGTCCTATCTCAGTCTTGTTCCGGTCAGTTCTACCTACCTGAAACCTGGAGGCAAAACCCCATCTCTGTCACCTTGAACAGAATGCTACAACTTCTTTTCCTAATTCTATGGCGGTTGCTGAAAAGTATCACCCAGGTATAGAGATGTGAAAATATTGTTTGAGCACTAACGCTTATTTTCTGGTGATAAAAGAATTGTCTTTCATGATTGTTCCATCAACTCCAACTACAAAAGGGCTTAGGTTTCCCAGAGCCCTCACGTAATTGCCTGCCCCAGTAATAAAGAGGTTACAGTCTCTTCCGTTGTGATAGCAACAGAACGTTTTGGAACTTCGGCTCCCCTCTGGCTTCTCTACCTGCGCTCAGTTTGTTGGGTGAGAGAGTCTGAGTTTGAGATTCTCTTGGTCGATTTTCTAAAATTAAATTCCCCTGTAAGTTTGCTCCAAATAATTTAGACAGAGTCAAAATGCTGCACTAACTGGTTGATAGTAGTCCAGTTTCTCTCCGGTTTTGCCTGGAGCCTCTCTTAAACTGCTTTCTGGGAGACTCGGGGGTTTCTGCTGCTCTACTGAGTTCAGACTTTCAGAGACACTTGCCTCTCGCTTCAGTTTTCTTTTCCCCCTTTGTTCCCAGTACTGGCTGGACCTGCCCTCAATTCAGTTTGCTGCTCATCATGTGCCCCTTCACCCTTCCAGGATGCACTTGGACCATCGCCAGGCCCTGGGGACCCGGCATAGACCCTTGGCAGCAGAAAGCAGGTGCGTGGGAAGTAGGAGGAGGTGGCCACAGTCTTTGTCTCTTCAGGTTCTTTTTTTTCCTCCCAAGTCCTTCCAGAGGATGGAGAGACCGCGTTTTGATGGCATTTCTTGATGCTTATTGATAGTTGCACCTGCACAGCAAGAACAAACCAGGGTCTGGCTGCTTATAATGTTCTTCTCTTACCTTCTTCTGGGTAGCTCCCACTCACTCATTCTTCAAGTTTTGGTCTTGATAATGACTTTTTTTTTTCTTTTTCTTTTAAGGGCCACACCCATGGCCTTTGGAAGTTCCCAGGTAAGGGGTCTAATCAGAGCTGCAGCTGCTATGCTCGCCACAGCCACAGCAATGCCAGACCCAAGGGACATCTGCAGTCTACACCACAGCTGAAGTTAACGCCAGTTCCTTTAACCCACTGAGTGAGGCCAGGGATTGAACCCACATCCTAATGGATGCTAGTTGGAATCTTAACCCACTGTTGCCACAATGGGAAATCCCAGGAAGACTTTTCTAACTCCCTGGGGCTGGGTTAGATGCCCTGCTTCTCAGATTTTCCCTTCACCATCAAAGCCATCATTCCATCTTGTAATTACCTGTTGACAGCTCTTTTTCTTCCATGAGTATGTACCTGGGGCTCAGGCGCACAGCGCTGTTTACTTTTTTCTGTAGCACAGCCTCTGGCTTGATGATTGCAGCTCAGTATTTATTGACAGCTACACTGATTTTCCTCCTCTCCCACCGGGTTTTGGCACTTTGGGTCTTTAGTGTCTTCTGCAGTGTTTGCCTGTATTTAGGTTAGCGTTGGCTTCTAACATCTGGTCCTCGCTATTCCCTCCTGATTTTCCTTCTTGGCCATTTTCTCATCCATCAAGCTCATTCTTCTCTCCTCTCTCTGCTGCTCCCCAGCTCTCATAGTGGCCTGTGCTGGACATGACAGCTCAACATCTCTTCCCTCTCTGTTCCCCCTCTTAGAACAGTGCCTAAAGTGAGTGGGTGGCTCCTTCTGTGGAAGTTCATCCCAAGAACAAACGTCTCCGTGCTCCGTGGCTTTGGAATAAGAGGAATGGGAGCCCAGGCCTTGCCAGCCTAGAATATCTCTGGCTGCTTTGAGTTGGTGATGAATTTCTTCTAGCACACACGTGTGTTAGTAAGTTTTCACCTCTGCTCTCCCTCTGCAGTCTAGTCCTTCTCACTGTGGTAGGTTTGAAGCAGAATGGCTGCTGGGATGATTTCCATTGCTACAGTAAATTTCTTTTGGATTTTCGAACATTCTGGATTTGAGAAGTGGGCAACATTGTTTACTGTTGGTCATCTTGGGCATCAGCACTCCCAGACCTAGGGAAGGGAAGCTTGTTCAACACAGGTGTTCCTCAAAGATGAGACTGAGTTGGAAGGAGGCTATTGATAGGAATTTAACTTTTTTTTTCCCCCTGTGCTGCCCTTTGAGGTTCCACTTTGTTCCTTAATTGTCCTTTCTTTGCTTCTGACGATTTTTTTGTTGGCGCTTATCTCTTTTCCTGCCTCAATTCAAAGCCACAAATGAATTCTATATGTCTGTTCATCTCTGGCTTGTCTGAGCTTTTTTGCTACCTAATACACTTTAGCTTTGAAAACTGCAGGCCAGCCATTCATATGCAAGAGCTGGCAGGCGCTGGCCCCAAGAGCCAGCTCCCATGCCTCTCTTCTCAGTTCTGCACTTGGTAGTTTGCAAATCCACTCGAGTGTGAGCATTTATACCCTGGAAATCGGTGAACTCAGTGCAGTTACAAATCAAGGTGTGTGTGTCTGTTTAGATGGAGAGAAAAATATTGAATCAGTGAAAACAGGAGTTCTCTGGTAGTGCAGTGACTTAAGGATCTGGTGTAGTCACTGCAGCCGCTCCTTGACTGCTGTGGCGCCAGTTTGATCCTTGGCTGGGCCAAAACAAACAAAACAAAATTGACAAAAATAAAAACAAGAATGTATGTATCCCATCAAAAGCAGCTTAATTTAGATTCTGCTATAGATGGCTATTCTGAGGAGGTGGCATCAGAGCTGAAATATAAGATACTAGTCAGTCAAATGCCGTTTAAACTAGAATCTGTAGATGAAGGGTCAGTAAGCTTTTTCTGTAAAGGCCAAACAGTCAGTCAACATTTTCTGTAAAGGCCATATAATTGCTGTCACCACCACTGAATTCAGATGTTGTCACACAAAAGCACCCATAGACCACACATGAAAACCAAGCGTGTCCCAATAAAACTTTGTTTGCAAACACAGGCACTTAGCCAGATTGGCCCTAGGCCACAGCTTGCCACTCTGCACTCTATTTAGCCATCTAGTTTTACTTCATGGAACTTACACATGGATTTGGAAAATCCGATCTGAGTATATTTTAGAGTTTTCAAATTCACTCTGTTTTGAAAACTTTAATAGGCAAAATTCAAGCGGGCATGAAATTAGAGTGTGGTGAATCCCCATGTCCCTGTCATCCAGTTTCATTGATTATTCTTATAAAGCAACTCTTACCTTGACGGACCCCCTCCTGTATTCTTTTAATGTGAGAAGTTTATGTGTCAAAAGGCAAACCTATCTCAAAGGTCAGTGAATAGAGTATGAGGTTTTTTTAATCCATAATAGCCGAACTTTGGCTATTTTCAAAAGCAATCTTATCTCACGTGATTATGAGCAGTGACTCCCGGGGAAGCAGGACACACATGCACTCTGAGAACGTTGCTATCCCTCAGGGGAGTGGCCTCTCAACCTTGATGGAGATAGAATCATGGACTTGTCTGGAGATTAAAAACAAAACGGGCTGCCTGAGACATGTGGCAGGATGCTTCTGCTGCTGGGCATTCTCACAGCTCCTGGGCTTTTCTTTACCCAGTTCAGTCCTTGTCACCAGGGAGTGACACAGGCAGGTTACAAGGCTGGTGCGAACTCGGCATCTGTTCAGAAGCCACTCCCTCCCTCTCCCCGCTTCTCTCCCTCCCACTTCTGTGAGGGGTCTCAAGGACAGGCTTTGTTTCAGTGAGAAGAATCACAGAATCAAAGTTAGAATGGAACAGGACCTTGACGAGCATATAGTTCAGCTCTTACCAGTTACAGGTGATGAAGAAAAGCACGCAGAGAAGTGAAATAATTTACTCAAGGGCACACAGCTAGATTGTGACAGCAAGGTCTAGAGTCGAGTCTCCTAATTTCTAGTTGAGTTTTGGCAAGAAAAATTGTGGAGAGGAGGCTTGTACCAAATTGCCTGTTTCCTCTGTCCAGGTTCCATCCACTCGGGACCTCTCTTGGTTTTTAAAAACATTTTAGAATTTATTTTTATTTTGCAGCAGCACCTGTAGCATGCAGGAGTTCCCAGACCAGGGACTGAACTCATTCTACAGCAGTGCCAATGCCAGATCCTTAGCATGCTGAGCCACCAGGGAACTACCAGATCTCTCTTGCTTTTGACTGATAGTTAGCTATGTCCTGGCACTAGCCGGTGACTCTGATGGCATTACCTTTATCAGAGAAAATGGTGTTTCAATAGCAGATGTTTGGTCATGAACACGCTGTCCTGGTGCCAAGGAACCCGTGTGGCCTTTCTCAGGCTCTTTCCTCTCCTGCTGCCTCAAACCAAGCTTTGTGAATGGAAAACCCACACCCTTCTCTCCCCGTTACCTATATACATATGCGGATACCACTCTACTGACAGAAGCTGCTTGTGACTGTACGATAAGCTTCCTAATAAATGTGTTGGATTAAATAACATGTTCTTGTTGGTGTTTTTTGCTGATTTTATATTTTTCTCTCCACCTGTCGACAGCTCCATGAAGAGGAAGATCACAATTCATTACTAAATGCCTAAGCCTACGATCATGTCTGGCACATGGAGTGCACCAATAAATACTGGTCAGATATGTTTTATTTCCTTTTCTTTCTTTGTTTCTTTCTCTTTTTTCTCTTTATTTTTTTCTTTCTCTTGTTCTCTCTTCTCCTCTTGCTCACTCTTGCTTCCTTCCTTCCTTTCTCTCACTCATTCCCCCCCCTTCTACTCATAATGTAAACTCTTGAGGACCAAGATTTCTGCTTCTCCTGTTTCTGACATGGTGCCTAGTACAGGGCCCAGTCAATAATTGTTCACCCGAAGCACTGTTTTCAACATATAGGAAAAGGCACCTTGGGGAATTATAGCCCCATGAGAGGCTGTTCCTCTAATTGTGTAGTTTTCTTGTATAGGATATAATACAGTTTTTAAAATAGACTTTATTTTTAGAGCACTTTTGTAGAGCAGCTACACCCCAGCAAAACGTAGCTGGAAGTAGTTTGCTCATATACCCCCGACCCCACAGCTGTGTAACCTTTCATACTAGCAACAGCTCCCATCAGAGGTGCATTGGTTACAGTGGGTGAAGTTACACTGAACCCAAAGTCTACAGTTTAGGTAAGGTTCACTCTTGGTGGTGTACATTTTGTGGATTTGGACTAATGTATAATGCTGTGTACCCACAATTATAATACCTACAAGAGAGTTTTACGTCCCTAAAAATCCTCTGTGCTCTGCCTATTCACCATTCCCTATTCCCTCCCCCCCGAAAGCCACAGATTTTTTTTTTACTGCCTCCATAGTTTTCCTTTGTCAGAATGTCGTACAGTTGTAATCACAAAGTATGGAGCCTTATGAGATTAACTTCTTTCATTTTAAGTTGCTTAATAGAGTTTTCTTTTAAATCTGAGTATTATTTAACTCACCATTTCCTCAATGTCTGTTTCATGGTGCTTGTGCCTGTATGTGAGAAAGTGGTCCATGGTCAATTAGGTTGGAGAGCCTGAGTACTCTGTCCTTAGGGAGGGTCAAGTTCACATTGGTGTTATGAACATAGTTAGCTCACTATTTGCCTCAGTGACTTCTCCAGGGAGAGCTATTAATTCTTTGCCTGGGGATGTGGTCCATGAAACCCTTTTGGACCCTGGCCCCATTATCTTACTCTTTTTTCTTCTGTTTTGGTTCTTCCTCAGAGAGTGGCTCCATTATGTTATCTTGAACTCTTCCAGTGGAGGTAGTACCAGAAAGTACGTCATAAAGCAGTATTTTAGCAGTACCACAGGTTATGTGCCAAATTTCGCTATCCACCTGTTGCTGTGGTAACAGCAGAAACAGTCAAATGCTAGGTAACACAAACCAGCAGGCAGAACTAAATTAAAGTTTCTTTTAATAAATTCATGGTTGCTTGGGAAACCTGGGCATATTGATGGTATGTTAATTTAAGGTCTTGGAGGAATTGTGACATGACTAAAGGCAGAGTCAGTGTCTGAAAGTCTCTAGCTGTATAGCATGGTCTGGGTCATTTGAGAACACGTCAAACAAGCTGATGTCAGAAACTGGCTAGCATCTGCCAATTTTGTGCAAGTATAACAATGTGTGTGGAGTTTCCATCATAGCTCAGTGGGTTAAGAGCCTGACATAGTATCTGTGAGGATGTGAGTTCATTCCCTGCCCTTGCTCAGTGTGTTAAGGGTCAGGCTTTGCTGCAAGCTGTGGCATAGGTCATTGTGGCTCGGGTCCTACGTAGCTGTGGTGTAGGTCACAGATGCTGCTTGGTTCCGGTGTCGCTGTGGCTCTGGGGTAGGCTGACAGCTGCAGGTCTGATTTGACATCTAGACTAGGAACTGCACAGATGCTGCAGGTGCAGTTGGAAAAAGGAAAACAACAACAGCAGCAATGTATTGATAATTCTGTTCAAGTTTGAACACTGGTTTATTCCGCCTCTATTATCCAAAGTTGAGACTCTTAGGTCAGGTATTGTCAGTTGCCCTGGTGGATGTTCTGTTGTGTCACAGCTGAGTGCATCTCATTCTGTCTGCAGCATCCTTCCCCATCTCGGCTGAAAAAACACTCATCTCTCAAGACCCAACGTAAGTGTCTTTTTTTCGGTGAAGCTTTGCTTGACTCTTAACCATCCTCTTCCCACAGAGCTTTGTCTGAGTTTCTGTTACAACTCTCATCTCTCACTGTTTCACAAAAAAATCTTGTCATGCTAGACTGTGAGTTTCTTGAAGATAATGACAGCATCATATTTCTTTACCCCAGAAACCAATTCTATGTCTAGCACATAGTAAGCATCTCTAATAAACGTTTGTTAAGTGAAAGGAAGAATAAATGAATAAATCAGCCACTCAAGTGTTTCAGACCTTAAAAATCAGCAATTAGTACTGAAGATATGGAGTTCCTGTCATGGCACAGTGGAAATGAATCTGACTAGGAACCTTGAGGTCATGGGTTTGATCCCTGGCCTCACTCAGTGGGTTAAGGATCTGGCATTGCCTTAAGTTGTGGTATAGGTCGCAGATGCGACTCGGATCTGATGTTGCTGTGACTGTGGTGTAGACCAGTGGCTACAGCTCTGATTCGGCCCCTAGCCTCGGAACCTCCATATGCCGTGGGTACAGCCCTAAAAAGGAAAAAAAAATACTGAGGATATGAACAAGCACAAGTCTTATTGATTACTTTTTAGTTTTAATAAGCATCAATTTGATGGGCTAATATTTTTTAGTAAGGAGAATAAACGTAATTTAGACTTTGAGGTTTCCAACTAAATGATCAAAACAGACACACCCTACTAATTTTCCTCATAGTAACAGAAGTTGTTCATTTCACAGTGTTTTTGCTTTGGGAAAGCACATGTACAATTTCTTGCCTAATTAGCTCTCAAAAGTTTAGAAGTTGTTTCTTAATTTGTGAAAATGACTTTAAAGTTAAGCAAGAGTAAGTTTGGGGGAAATACTTTAAGACTTTAGCTTTCCTCTTTTTTGCCATCAACAATGTAAAGCTTTGGATTTCTCTGAGTTTTAGTACAAGTCACATATAGTGAGTAGAGCAGAATAACTAAGAAGCTAAAGGCTCAAAATGATAGAGATCTTGTTCTGTTGAAGTAAGGAGACAAGGATGAAAACAAATTTTATTTTGTGCCTTTCCTTGTTCTTCATATTTGTGTGCTTTCTCTTTCTCTAAAATAACAAATAAATCCTGTCAGAGCAAGGCTGCTGTCTCATTTGACCCCTGTGGTAGCCCCAGTGACTGCTAAATACTGGTATGTAATAGATTCTCAGCAAAAGCAAAGAAGGAATAATAGTTGCAAGATTATGGTCAGAGTGGAAGCGAATGAGGGGCTCAGTTGGAGTAGTGACCTTGGAGATGGGCAAGAAAGGAGTGGTGAGGAGTCAGTGCAGATACAGAGCTGACTGCCCCTGGAGATGGTTAGATGGGACCGCATCGGGGAAGGGAGTTAAAGGAGCAGCAAAGTATGGAGCCTGATGGATTGAAACGGTGCACAAAGAGGGCAGTTTGGAGGGGAAGGTGCTGATCTCTGATTTAGGAATGTTGAGTTTGAAATTCCAGTGGGGAGATAACAGAAGGCAGTTAAAAATGGGACACCAGAGCTTGGAAGAAAAGTCAGGAATGGAGATACTGAGGTGATAATTGAAGCCACAAATGTGATGGATTCTCAGGAAAAAGAGAAAAGAATAAAAAGAGTCCTGAGCTAGGTCTTTGGGGGATATATCCATGACTTGGGAGGCATGGGGGTATGGGGATGGACTGAAAACTAGAGGCGTGACCAAAGAGGTAGGCATATAACCAATAAGGTCAAAGAATTAAAAATAGGAAAGAGTTTGAGGAAGAGTACTTTGGGGTGCTAAAGGCTGTGGAGAAGGTTAGGACTGAAAAAAGATGACAAAATTTAGCAGTTAAAAATATTTCCTAGGAAGACAACAGATTTTACAGAAGAGTGAGTGGTAGGAAAAGCAGGCTTTCTAGAGGAATGTTCAATACTTAGCCAACACACCTCATTTTTTTTTTAAGCCTGTAGCATGTGTTCAGTAAATGCTTCTATTTGAGAGTAGAATCAGAATCCACATTACTTGTAGAAGTAGCTGGTTTTGTTTGAGGAGTACTTGCTGAATTCTCAGGAAATTATGAAGATTGCAGAGTTCCTTTAGTGAAGTGGAGTCTAGCCCTTAGTCCGAGTTGTGGTTTTCTACAATGATCTGCCATGTGGTTCATGCCTAGTGTTCTCTGTGGTCTCTTTGCATGTCAAGCTCTCGGCTGCTAAGAACAGTCTGCTGGCAGGGTGGATCATTACCTAGAGTCTTAGGTCTAAGAGTATTGACTTAGTAAATGCCTAAATATTAAACTAATTTAAAATTGTTTTATATAGTTGGAAATCCATTATTTCCTTTGAAAATTATTTCTGTACATTTGATGGTGGGGTGAGAGGTGGGCCTGGGAAAGGGGCAAAAAAAGGTGCAAAAATCAGTGATGTGCTGTGTAACCTGTAGTTAGTAGTTTTCACCACTAGATGGTGACCTTGCACTGGCCTAGTGATTGCCTGTTAACAAAGGGTGGCAGAAGGGCAACTGGGGGGGGTTGAAACCCACCACGGTGAAATAGAGATGCTTTATTTTGATGGTGTGAAATAAAATGGTTGATTAGATTTGAGCTAATAAAAGTTGAGGAATACCAGTGTCCTCCCAACTTTTTGCACAGGCTGTGATGCACTGGGAATAATTGAGCATTTGGTTAAAAACTTACAGTATTGGGCAATGGGAAGAAGACTGTTTTAGGAAGTAAAAAAGCTGCATTCTAGTTCACCTGTTGGCACTTGCTCGTGGTATATTTGGCAAGTGATTTAACTTCTAGGAGCCTCAGTTGCTTCATCTGTAAAATGGGAGGTAAAAATGCCTAACTTGTCAAAGGCTGGTCCAGTTTTCCTGAAGACCTTGTCCTGTTTTATCAGTAAAAGGAAGAAGAGGTTGAGGTTTAGTGTGTCTTTGAAAGGAGGGGGAAGAAGAGACCAAAGAATCTTGGCTGGTCATTGTCTACTTTTTTCAGTTTTTAACTTGCTTTTTTGGTCAGGCGATGGAGTCTTAGTAGATATTCCTCTCATTGGAAGAACTATAGGTATGAGTTTTGGCTACAGGTTGGGAATAGGGAAGGAAATAAAGGCAAAAGCCAGAGGAGGAAACATTCTCTAATAGCGTTGTGGTGCGAGTGTGTGTGGGTTGGCTCTCTTCGGTCCAAAACCAGAGAAAGGAGGAGAAATGGGAAATACTCAGTTATGGGAATAATATTATTATTGACCTGTGATGTTACTTTCGTGTCTCTGTTTACAGTAGAGGGACTTGGGGGAAGTCTGGTGATATTCAATATGTCAAGGATTTATTTTCATTCTCACCGCTAATGTAATTCATAATGGCAACACTTTTATTTCATGCTTATTCAAGGAGCCTGTATGAGAAACACTTGAACCATTTATCAAGAAGTGATTTGGCTTTTAAATTGATACTATTTCATTAGGAGAAAATAGTGTCTCCAGCAGGGCAGATTCCGGGGAGGCTCATGGCCTCTTTCTCAATTTTCCATGGGAGACTGTCCAAATAGTCCGTTGACTTGGGCAAAGAAAAGAAGCTTGATTCTGTCCTCTGTAGTCAAGAACTTCTGTAATTGAGCCATGGGGAGTGGCTTGCCCAATCTCAGACTAATGAGTGTTTACCCAGAATTCACTGAAGGAACCAGGTTGTAGCCTTTCTTATAGGAGAACCCATGAAACTCTGAAGGACACTCTGTTCCAGCCACTGTCTATGTTTTTTTATTGGAACAGAATAAATACAGTTAGAATAGATGAATATTTGATATTAGGAAGGGAAGGGAACAGAAAGCTATAAAAGTTTGAAAAGGTATGTTAGAAGCAGAGGTGAATTAAATGAGGGGAGGGACTGACTATGCCTTGTGGGATATACATCTGTGGCTGTATATTCATTTCTCTCAAGAGTTACTGCCTTTGAGCAATTGTTAAAAGTAGTAACAAAAAAAAAATACTTTTTCCCCTGATGAGTTTTGATTGAATTAAATTGATTCTACACTTCTCTCTTTGGTTTGAGGATGGTCAGGAGAACTGCACATGCAGCCTGAGCAAGGAGCTGGCATGTAATCTAGTTCTATGCTCAGTCATCAGTACCTTTGTCTTCACTGTATTTTTAAAGATTTTTCTTGATGAGGTTTTTATTGTATAGCTTTAATATACCTGGAGTCCCATACGGCTCAGCATTTGCGTGGTGTTAACTTTCTTCTCTGAACACAACAGTGGAGATGTCATAGGAAAAAAGAGAGAGTGGATCTCAACCGTTGTCATTAACTATTGCAAAAACTGTGAGAACCCTAGAGAGATGAATGTGTTTGACTGCCAGACGGGAGAGGAAGAAGGCCATGGACATCCAAGGGTTTTCCTGGGCAGAGGCTTCTAGTGTGTGCTTTCTTTTTTTCACATTACTCTGGTGACCCATTTCCTGCCATCTTTGTAGACAGGAAAGTACCAGAACCAGGCTGAAGTGGCAGTGAGGGCAACTGCAGAGCCAAAGTGAGAAGCAGTAGTCACATAACCTGTATGCCCCTGACCACTCACTTATCATGCCTTCTCCGTCCATCCAGTGGGCTAGGCAATTATACAAGACAGAATCTATGCTTATGAGGACATGCCTGGTGATGAGATGTTCCCTAGAGGCCAGGGTAATGCCTGGTGGGGGTGATGAAATGGTGATGGGTCAGGGAATGATTGAATTCAGGTTGCCTCCTTTGAGACATTTTTTCCTGGAAGGCCACCTTAACTCAACCTGGAAAACAAGCAAAGCCTAAGTTTTTATTTCTCTCTCAGGCAAGGCAGTTGATTGTTCTAAGAGAATAAAAGATGAGTTTACATGCAAATGATGAGATATGTGAGGAGTAAATGTTCTGTGAATAAATTTAACAAATAAAATAAACCAGAGGAAACAGAATGAACAATAATTAAAAAAATAAGTGTAATTATGCTTAGATAAAAGAACACTAAAAAAAAAAAAAAGACCAAGGAGAAGCAAGTAGAAAGAGGAACCAATTGGAAATATTGGTGATTACAAATGTAATTGTTGAAACACTGGAAACTTCAAATGTAGTTGTTGAAATAAAGAATGCAGTGGATGGGCTGCATATGAGAAGGGATACAAAGGACATCTTAGTAGACTGAAATATTGGAATGAGGAGTTTTCTCAGAAGGCATTGGGAAAAGAGATGGCAGTTTGAGAGAGATGAAGAACTGAAGTACAAGTGGAAATGTCAGTCTTCAGAATCACAGAAGAAAAGCCCCTGTAACTGACAGGACAGAAGAGGGGTGACCTGACACAGAAACATTCTACAGTGACAGTAAAGAATAGAAAAGGAAAAAATTCTAAAAGGGTTCAAAGATTTAAAAAAAAAACCACATAACCCCAAAGGAGCAAGAAAATCAGATTATAATCATACTTTGATTTTACTTATATATTTTGTATGGTCATATGGATAATCAGCAGCTACACCAGATCTGGGAAAGCAGTGAATTAATATCGTCAAAGTATGGAAGAAAAGACAGTAAAACTAGAATTTTATAATGAGCAAAGTTATTTAAATATGAAGTTGGAATACAGATATTTTTTGGCATACAATGTTTCATAATAATTACTACCAAGGATCCACTTTGAGAGAAGTGAAAGATGTATTCCAGCTGGAAGTGAAGTGGTTCTGGGCAGAGGCAGTTAAATCCAGGAAGAAAGGTAAATAAGTAATAATGAACAAACACAGAATGCATGTCCTTTTGAGTAAAAAAGATTACTTTAAAAAAATTGGCCAGGAAATTAGGATTTATCATTAAATTCTAAAGAATCAACTTCATTCAGACCAGTTTTCTATGAAGAAACTGTTCAGCAATCAGAAATAATGAAAAGCAACTTAGGTGTTTATTGGTGTCTTGAAAAGAATGTTGCAGTAGTCATCCTTGTACATGTCTTTTTGTGCTTAGGGATAAGACTTTTCTGAGGAAACATATTCCTGGAAATGGAAATTCTAAGTTTAATGATAGGTCCATCTTTACTTGGTAAGGGAAGTCAATTTCTACAGTTCCATGAATGCTTTGAACTAACCCTGAGAATTTCACTGGAATTGCATTGAATTTATACGTTCATTTGGAGGGGGGATACTATCTTCATAATATTAACAGTTTGCATTGGTGAGCATTATCTTCATTTAGATCTATTCAAATAAGTTTTATAACTTTCTTTGTTAAAATCTTGTAACTCTTATATTTGCTCCTATACGTTATGGGTTTCATTGCCATCATGAGGGTTTTTATCTCCTCTACTATGTTTTTAGTTGTTACTGAAGGAACACAATCACACTTCTTTGTGGCTTATCAAAAAATTGAGGTACAGTTTTGGCACAGTCAAATGCACAGATCTTAAGTGTTTAGTTTGATAGGTTTGATAATTATTTACATCCCTGTAACCACCACATAAAACCGCAACTACTTCTGTTGTCATAACATGTTCGCCTTTCCAGTCAGGGCCCCATCCCAAGACGAGCACTTTTGGACCTTGGGCACCACATATTAGTCTTGCCTGTTCTTGAACTTTATGTAAATGTAATACACAGTATTTTCTTCTTGGTGTCTGTCTTCATTCCCTTTTCGGAATGTTTTGAGATTTATCAGTGCATTATATCAGTAGTTTAATTGCTGAGTAATATTCCATTGTTTAAATATACCAAAGAGTTTACTTAATTCACCTTCTGATGGACATTTGGTCTTGGAAACATTTTTGGTTTTATAAATAAGACTGTTTTGTACATAACTTTTTTTGATGTATTTGATGTATTTATTTTTTTTAACAATTTTATTTCAATTATAGGTGTACAAAAAATCATTACAAGTCAATTTGATAGGATTTGCGTCCCAAACCCTCAGTGCATCCCACCACCCCCCAGATTGTCTTATTTGAAAAACCAAAGGTTTTCCAAAGTCTGTGAGTCATTGTCTGTTCTGCAAAGAAGTTCATTTTGTCTTTTTAGTTTCCACATGTAAGCGGTAGCATTGGGTGTTTCTGTCTAATTGTCTGATTGGTTTCACTTAAGCTGTTTTTTTTTTTTTTGCCTTATCTAGGGCCCCACCCGCGGCATATGGAGGTTCCCAGGCTAGGGGTCTAACAGGAGCTGTAGCTGCCGGCTTTCGCCACAGCCACAGCAACGCGGGATCCAAGCCGCGTCTGCAACCTACACCACAGCTCACAGCAACACCGGATCCTTAACCCACTGAGTAAGGCCAGGGATCAAACCCGTCAACCTCATTGTTCCTAGTCGGATTCGTTAAGCACTGAGCCCTGACGGGAACTCCTTTTTGATGGATTTTAAAAGAATTTGTCTTGTGTAAATATCTGGAAGTGGGGTTGTTGGGACATGTAGTAGATGTGTTTGTCAGCCTCTTATTTGTTAGGTTATCTTTTTATTCATTTGCAGGAGGTTTTAAATGTATTCTGGATATGAATCCTTTGTCAGATTTATGTATTGTGAAAATTTTTTCTGAGCCTTGGGATAGCCTTTTGTTTTAATGTGTTTTTGGGAGGAAATATTTAATTTTGATCAAGTCCAATTTATCATTTGTTTAATGATTATTGCTTTTAGGATTCTGACTAGGAAATCTTGGCTGACCCTAGGGTCACAAAGATAAATTTTTACGTTTTATCTAAAAAGCTCTATAGTTTTAGCTTTTACAAGATGAGTTATATTTCCAATTAATTTTGCTGTGTTTCTATTCGATGATTATTTTTTTATTTTAAACATACTTTTTTGGGGGATGGCAAAATATTTTGTTGCTGCCATCTCCGTGGTGGACCACTGGTGGTTATAAGGGTTGGAGTTGATAAGCATACATTCTTTACTTTTTTTCTTATTTTATTTATTTTTTTCCATTATACCCAACTGTACAGTGTGGTGAGAGGGTTACACATACATATATGGATTCATCACAAGTGGTTAGACATAGTTCCCAGTGCTATACAGTAGGATCTCCTTGCTTTTCCATCCTAAAGGCAACAGTCTGCAACTATTAACTCCAGACCCCCCCGACCATCCCACTCCCTCCCCCACCCTCTTGGCAATCACAAGTCTGTTCTCCAAGTCCTTGATTTTCTTTTCTGCATAAAGTTTCATTTGTGCTGTATATTAGATTCCAGATATTAGTGATATCATATGGTATTTGTCTTTCTCCTTCTGACTTACTTCATTCAGTATGAGGGTCTCTAATTGCATCCATGTTGCTGCAAATGACATTATTTTATTCTTTTTTATGGCTGAGTAGTATTCCATTGTGTATGTATACACATCTTCCTAATCTAATCATCTGTTGATGGACATTTGGGTTGTTTCCATGTCTTAGCTATTGTGAATAGTGCTGGAATGAACATGCGTGTGCAGGTGTCTTTTTCAAGGAAAGTTTTCTCCGGGTATATGCCCAAGAGTGGGATTGCTGGGTCATATGGTAGTTCTATGTATAGTTTTCTAAGGTACCTCCATACTGTTTTCCAAAGTGGTTATATCAGCTTACATTCCCACCAACAGTGCAGGAGGGTTCCCTTTTCTCCACACCCCCTCCAGCATTTGTTGTTTGTGGACTTGTTAATGATGGCCACTCTGACTAGCGTGAGGTGGTATCTCGTGGTAGTTTTAATTTGCACTTCTCTAATCATCAGTGATGTTGAGCATTTTTTCATGTGTTTGTTGGCCATTGCATCTATTCTTTGGAGAAATATCTATTCAGGTCCTTTGCACATTTTTCAATGGGGTTGTTGGTTTTTTTTGCTGTTGATCTGCATGAGTTGTTTATATATTTTTGAGATTAAGCCCTTGTCAGTTGCATCATTTGACAGTATTTTCTTCCATTCTGTAAGTTGTTTTTTAGTTTTCTTTTTGGTTTCCTTTGCTGTACAAAACTTCTCAGCTTGATTAGGTCCCATTGGTTTATCTTTGCTTTTATTTCTGTTGCTTTGGGAGACTGACCTGAGAAAACATTTGTAAGGTTGATGTCAGAGAATGTTTTATGAATATTTTCTTCCAGGAGTTCAATGGTGTCTTGTCTTACGTTTAAGTCTTTAAGCCATTTTGAGTTTATTTTTGTGCATGGTGTGAGTGTGTGTTCTAGTGTCGTTGCTTTGCATGCAGCTGTCCAAGTTTCCCAGCAATACTTTTTGAAAAGACTGTCTTTTTCCCATTTTATGTTTTTGCCTCCTTTGTCAAAAATCAATTGACCGTAGGCATCTGGGTTTATTTCTGGGTTCTCTATTCTGTTCCATTGGTCCGTGTGTCTGTTTTGGTACCAGTACCACACTGTCTTGATGACTGTGGCCCTGTGATATTGCCTGAAGTCTGGGAAAGTTATGCCTCCTGCTTGGTTTTTGTTCCTCAGAATTGCTTGGCGATTCTGGGTCTTTTGTGGTTCCATATAAATTTTTGGTTTGTTCTAGTTCTGTGAATACTGTCTTGGGTAATTTGATAGGGATTGCATTGAATCTATACATTGCTTTGGGTAGTATAGCCATTTTTACAATATTTATTTTTCTGGCCCATGGGCATGGATTATCTTCCCATTTGGTTGTTATCTTCTTTGATTTCCTTGATTAATGTTTTGTAGTTCTCTGCATAAAAGTCTTTCACCTCCTTGGTCAGGTTTATTCCCAGGTATTTGATTTTTTGGGGTGCTATTTTAAAAGGTAAAGTATTTTGGTATTCTTTTTTTAATATTTCATTGTTAGTATACAGAAATGCGTTTGATTTCTGAAGGTTAACCTTATATCCTGCCACTTTGCTGAATTTGTCTGTGAGTTCAAGTAATTTTGGGGTTGAGTCCTTGGGGTTTTCTATAAAGTATCATGTCATCTCACTCTATACATTCTTTACTTTTTTCGTTTTTTAAAGTTTTATTGAAGTATAGTTGATTTGCAATGTTGTGATAATTTCTGTACAACAGAATTTTTCAGTTATGCATGTACACAATTCATTCTTTTTCAGATTCTTTGCCCACATAGATTATCACAGAATACTTGGTAGAGTTCCCTATGCTATACAGCAGGTCCCCATTATTGGCCAATCATTCCATACAACACAGTGTGCATATGTCAATCCCAAACCCCCATGCCATCCCACTCCCCATCAACTGTCCCCATAGGTAGCCATAGGTTTGTTTTCAAAGTCTGTGAGTCTCTTTTGCAAATAAGTTCATTTGTATCCCTTTTTTTTTTTTAGATTCCACAAATAAGTGATATCATACAATGTTTGTCTTTCACTAATTTAACTTAGTATGATAATCTCGAGGTTTATCCATGTTATTGCAAATGGCATTATTTCAGTCTTTTGCTGATTAATACTCCATTGTACATGTGTCTGATGGACAGACAACTGGTGGTTCTGAGGGTCGGAGATGGTAAGCATACATTCTTAACTAAAATTTTTTTCCCCATATAAAGTTATTTTTTATATCTTTCTTCATCCAAGACAAAGACTTACTACACTTTGCACATCTTGGTATTGATTTTTAAGCAATGAAAGAACAATTGTTTAGAGCGGGTGGTTGATTACATATGTATCGCTTCTGTGCTTACCATTACTTCTTTACCCTCTATTTCCACATGGGTTTACTTCCCCTCTGGGATTTGGAGGGTGGTCAGCTCGCGTAGTCGTTACAGTCTGGAATGGCTACTTTTCCCTCATACTTGAATACTGTTGGCAGAAAGAGTACAGAGTTGTGCATTTTGAAGCTATAGCTGAGTTTTACCTAGTATTGATTTCTGTTGATACTTTTGCCTTCTTGGTTGGTTCCATAGGACTGACTCTCACACTAGGGCCCATGTTGGGCTCTGGCTTTCTTCTGGGCTGTGCCCTGGCAACAGAAGGGTCCTAAGTCATGTGACATGATCTGGATTCTTCAACACTCCATTTCCCACTAGCTGTTTTTCCTCCTCAAGGATGTCTTGAGTTTGATAAATTCCCTCTCTCCAAAGCGCTCATGCTGCCCATCTGGCTGCCCAGTATGCTCTCATTTTATCCGGGTCCACTTTGTCTTCCAGGAACCCCGACTCTCCTTCCTCTATCAAACAAGCCCTTGTGTGCCCCATTCTCTAAGTGTAAAGCTGTAAGGGGCATCAGGAGCTCAGCTAATTAAATCACTGAGTTACATACCTTTCCCAAGTAAGTTTTGCATTTCAACTGGACCAATACTCATGACGTTCAGGTAATTTTCACATATTCTAACTCATATATTCTCTCCAGAAATAGGTTATTTCCCCCAGTTTACAGTCGCAGAAATTGAGAATCCTAGACAGTAAGTGATTTCCTTAAGGTCACAAAACCGGTAAAAGGTTTAAACTTCAAACTGGGTGTTTGCCCCTAGTTTAAACTTCAAACTAGTTGTTGCTTGCTCTTTCCACCATAATGCACTTGAATGATAGGGTGGGGATTTCAGGTATTGTAGGACTCTGGTAGGGATAAGACTTTGGATTTGGTTGGAGGTGGGTGATGGTAATGAGGGAAGGAGACGAGTGAGCTTCATTTCCTTCAAATCACATCATGTGGGGGGCCCTCTCCCCCACACATGGAGCTTTCAGATAATAGTTACCTGATTATCTACAGTCATCAAAGCATATGTTAATTTTAAATTTCTTACGATCCTTCCTCTTTGCTTTTGCAGCAATACAGCACAGATCTCCTTTTTATTCTGTTGTGGTTGAGAAGCGTTTTATGAATTCTGCAGCATCTTAGGAAAAGACTCTGAAAGTTATTGGAAGTGGTAAACTTTGCAGATATTTACTAGACTTGGAGTCAGTTGTTGACCATGTGGAACCAAAGTGGGCTGTCACATAAACTGCAGAGGCACACTGGAGGGATGGAAGGGGCCATGGAAAGAGCCGTGCCTTGCAAGTAGGCAGATCCTTGATCATCCTTTCTCAGAGAGCATTCTTTCCTTTCCCAGATGCTCCTGATTATATCCCTCTATTCATTTATTTATAGCACTGTCTCAGTCTCTTTATGTTGCTTCTTTCTTGACTTAGTTGTTTATTATCTGTCTTCCCTGTCCAAATGTAATCTTCATCTGGGCAGTGGCTGTCTTGGCTATTGTGTTTGTTTGTATCCATGCAGTCTGGTATAGTAGCTGATACATATTAGGATCTCAATAACCACTGAAGGAAGGGAAAGAGGGAGGGTTGAGTGAGTCCTGGCTCTGTCACTTGCCAGCCATATATTAAGACAATTTTTTTTCCTTTTCTTAACCCAGCTTCATTGAGATACAATTGATTTATGAAACTGTAAATTTAAGGCATACAACATAATTATTTGATTTATCTATATATTGAGAAATGATAACCATATTATTTTGATCACTACAGATTTGTAATATATAGTTTGAAACTGAGAGGTATGATGCCTCCAGATTTGTTCTTTCTAGGATTTGCTTTGGCTATTCAGGGTTTTTTTTGTTCCATATAAACTTTAGGGTTGTTTTCTCTCTTTCTGTAAGAAATTCTGTTGGAATCTTGATAGAGATGACACTGAATCTCTAGATGGCTTTGGAAAGTATGGGAATTTTAACAGCATTAATTTTTCTAATCCATGAACGTGGAATGTCTTTCTTTTGGTGTCTTTTTGCTTTTTAGGGCTGCACTTGCAGCATATGGAGGTTCCCAGGCTAGGGGTCAAATTGGAGCTGTAGCTGCTGGCCTATGCCACAGCCACAGCAATACCAGATTGGAGCCACATCTGTGACCTACACCACAGCTCACAGCAGTGCTGGATCCTTAACCCAGTGAGTAAGGTCAGGGATTGAACCTGCATCCTCATGGGTACTAGTTGGTTTTGTTAACCATTGAGCCATGGTGGGAACTCCTGTTTGTGTCTTACTCAGTTGTTTTCACTAATATCTTAAATTTTTCAATGTACAGATTGTTCATCTCTTTGGTTAAACTATATAGTATTTTGTTTCTGATGGCTATTGTAAATAGGATTGTCTTTTTCAGATAATTTGTTGATAATATATAGAAATGCATTTTATTTTTGTATGCTGAGTTTTGTATCCTGTAGCTTCACTGAATTCATAGATGAAGTCTGAGTTTATTATATTAAGGTATGTTCTTTCTATACTCAGTTTATTGTGAATTTTTTTTTTACCATGAATGGGTGTGCAATTTTATTAAATGCCTTTTTTGCATCTAGTGAGATGATCATGAGTTTTATTTTTCAACCTATTAATCTTGTATACTACATTTGTTTACTTATGTATGTGGAGCTATCCTTGGATCCCAAGGATTAATCCCACTTGATCATGGTGTATGATCCTTTTAGTATGTTGTTGAATTCAGTTTGCCAGAATGTTGCCGAGGATTTTTGCATCTATGTTCATAGGGATATTGGCCTATAGTTCTCATTTCTTGAAGTGTCTTTATCTGGCTTTCGTATCAGCGTAATGCTGGCCTCGTTAAGATGAGTTTGAGAGTGTTCCTTCATTTCCAACTTCTTGGACGAGTTTGAGAAGGATAGTAATAATTGTTCTTTAAATATTTGGTATAACTCACCAGTAAAGCCCATTTGGTTCTGGGCTTTTCTTTGTTGAAAAAAAAAAAAAAAACTGAAAAAACCCTCACAAAGATGGGCTGATGTAGGGAGGGGTGGCATCAGTCCATCTCCATTCCTTCATGCAGACTGTTGTTAACATCTGCAGTATTTAGGTAAGGGCGCCAGTGGGGGTGCTGGCCCATAGCTCCTCCCTTCTCCTCCCATTGTGATTCCACCAAGCCTGTACCTCTGAGCTCCATCAATACCCTGCAAGCAGTGATGCTCAGGCCTTGTGGTATGCCTGCTGGGGGTGTGGTTCACCATGAGGAGGGTGAGGTTAGACCCTGAGTATTTGGACTGGAGATTTCAGGGCCCTAAGTATCAGCACTTGCAGTACAGGCTTAGGTGGTCATGTCCCTTGGGCCTCAAGGACTCCTAGACCCCTTGGCTGTGGGTGGGGCATAGCTACAGGAGGGCCAGAGTGGAGCCTCTACAGTGTGGTGTCCAGGGCAGGGGCCTAGCTGCCCAGGTCTCGGGGCACTTCTGGCCTCTTATTGCTTCATTGTGAAAGGACTGATGGTGGCAGAGAAAAGGGCCCAGGCCTTGCAAAGTTCTTATTCTTTTCAAACAATAGGCTCTTTTAGAGATGACCGAAAATACACGTAAAGTGAAGGTTATTCCCTTCTTGAGGAAATCATTTAGAGTTTTTAAACTCCTCCTTAACTCCCTTGGCTCACTTTCAAATTTGGCCCATGAGTTAGGGCTCTCCTGGGTTAGAGTACACATCATGGACTTGTTTTTTTTTCCTCCTGGCTTTTGCTGAGCTCAGCTGCCTGCCAGTCGGGGGTGGGGGCTGTGCATGGGATCAGGAGGAGAAATGTTGCTACAGGGAATTAGTGAAAAAAATCTTGCTGACCTGAGTGCTGGGCTTTGCTTTGTGATTCCATTTTCCCTGTTCCTTGGATTATATTCACACCCTCAAGTCTTCACTATGACCAGTGAACACCAGCCATGAGAAAACGTGGTCGCTGGTCAGCTGCTGGTCCAGTCCTGCTGCCAGGGGTGTCTGATACAGGCCACTGCCCTTCATTTGTGCTGTATATCTGCACTTGTATGGATCTCTAGGATGGAGGCTGCAGGAGACTTGAATTTGTTCTACCTGGCCTTCTGTTAGCCGAGTGACCCTGGATAGGTCCCTGAACCTCTGAATGGTAATCTTTTCCTCTCTAACAAAAGAACCTCACCAAAATGTTTCGAGGATCTAATGAGCCAATGAAAGTCAGCGGTCTTCTAGAATGTGTAAAGCCTATTGAACCCGAAGGGATTATTATCACTGTAGTGTGAACCATTTATCATATCCTTTACAAAGTGACAGCTCTGCAGAAGAGCAGTTTTGTTGTAGGGAGGGTGGAAAGTTGGTGGTGGAGGATGTAAAGCGGGGGCTGGGCAAACCAGGATGGGGCAGAGGAGGGTGGAGTGGAACAAGCTGTTAGAGGAAATGAAAAGTTGTTGAATTCAGGATCTCCTAGTGTTCGGTGCTAGGCCAGGCCCAGTCAATACTTTCTGCAACTTTTCTGATATTTTGCTGCTAGATCACTTTCACCTTTTCAGAACTAAAGATAGCACAATGATATGGCTCCTGCATATTTTTTTTTTTGTCATTTTTCAGGCCCCACCCATGGCACGTAGAGGTTCCCAGGCTAGGGGTCTAATCAACAATGAAGGACCCGAGCCGTGTCTGCAATCTACACACCACAGCTTATGGCAATGCTGAATCCTTAACCCACTGAGCGAGGCCAGGGATCGAATCCGCAACCTCATGGTTCCTGGTCGGATTCGTTTCCGTTGAGCCACGATGGGAGCTCCACGGCTCCTGTTTTTTGTCCTTGTACCTTTCCAGTCTCTCCCACCCGCTTTTCTCTGTTCCAGCCACACTAACCTTATTTTTCTAGAACACGGCAAGCTTATCCTAGCCTGCAGGATAAGCTTGTCGTGCTTGTTGTTCCCTCTGCCCAGACTCACCTTCCCTCAATATCCACACGTCTCACTTCCTTCCTGTTTTTTAATCAAAAGTCACCTTTTTGAGAAGGCCTTTAATTATTCCCTGACATTTTATATCATATCCTGCTTCCCTGAGTTGTGTTTTGTCATGAGTACTATCACTCTCCAGCATTCAGTATATTTTGCTTATTTAACTTGTATGTCCTCTGTTCCTTCTGCTAGAATGTAAACTCCATGGGGGCAGAATTTTTGTTGGATTATTTACCACTGTTTTTCCTGGTGACTGGAATAGTGCTTGCCTTATAGTAGGCACTCAGTATTATTGATTGAATGAGGGAATGAATGAGTTAAAAACAGAGATGCATGGTCTTCTTCAGGGTTAGGTTTTGACTTCTAGACATGGCCACCAGTGATGCTGTTTATCATAACACCAAATATTTATACCCTTCCAAATGCTAACTTATGTCAATTAGATGCCCTCCCACAAGTGGAATGGCTCTTGAATTTTGATCTAAAGCTCTTCACTGATAATACATATAAAATGAAGCTGCCTGAAGTACTCCAGACATCCTAGGAAAGAACGATTAACACACCAGCTTGATTGACCCACAGCCAGTGTTCTTTTAGCTCAAGGTAGATGGAGGTCTTTCTGCGCCATTTCCTGAGGAAGCACTATGTTGGCTTGTGGCATTGCGGAGCCTGGACTGGAAGCAGCTCATGCTGTACTTGGAATAGACAGAGAGGAGATTTCTGTGGCCTATGAAGGGTTCCCTTCACTTTATAGGTGGAGGCAGTGCATTCGTACTGGTAGTTTTCAAGTTCCCTTCCCCCTTTTCCTTCTTCTCTTCCTCCCCCTCTCTCCCATCTAACAGAAGACGGAAATGTATAACCATTTTGTAGATGTATTTTTTCAGAGACTGAAACCCTGTGGTACAGCTTCTCCTGTTTATGAAACAACTTAAAACCTTCTCTACCCCAAACCTCATCTTTATGCAACTCATGAATACCTGGAAGCTTAAATGACCCTAACTAATGATACGTGGGGGGAAATTGCCTGAAAGTTCTCTAAATGCAGAGCTGAGAATGCTCTTTGCATCTTATTATGTGGAAAATAACACTAAAAATATGATTTTTATGATACTATTTTTTTGTATTATTTATAAAGAATGTGTCAAGATTCAAGGAATCCTGTGTTGTAGAGAAAACAGAAGAAAAGGAAGCAAGAGCACACAGAGTGCTCTTACAAACTTTGGGATTTAAAGTACCTTTGAGACTTTATCCCAGAACAGAACGCTCAGGGGCTATGGATAATGCTGTTGGAAAGAATAGAATATTATGGAGAACTGAGTTGTAAATAAATAAAGTTATTCTTATTGGTGTCTGAGGTGAGGACACTCTGAAGACCTTCAGAAATATTTTCCCATTACTCATTTCTTAAACTAGATCTTAGGGAATCCAGATCACGGTACACAGAGCCCTGGGAAGTCTAGACATCATGTTATGACCAGTAGTGGTACTTCCTGCCAGGATGGAAGACTGAGCCCATTCAGTGTTTTGCATTGAACTCTTTGCAACAAGTTGAAAGTGTTTTAAGATTGAGATGAGCAAGTACTAATCCAAAGATACACAGCCAGTGCCTGGCTATCTCCCACAATTTCTCCTTTAACTTGTGCCGCCCTTCTCTCTCTCCTCCTCATGTCTCCCTCCTTCCTGAACTAGTGCATTTCTTTTATTTACTTTTTTTTTTTTTCTGCCTGCCTGTAGTGTACATAAGCTTCCAGACCAGGGATCGAACTTGAGCCACAGTGGTGACAATGCCAAATCCTTGACCACTCGGCCACCAGGGAATTCCCTATTTGTTACTTTTTTTCTCTTATCTACTCTTTCCTTTTATACATATTGCTTCAATCAGGGCATTTCTTGGGCAACATCTGACTCTTGTGTTTGCTTTTAGATCTGAGTTCTAGAGTCTGTTCCAGGGAGGAGTAAGTACATCAGACTAAGATGGGGAGAAGAAGCTGGACCACAGGCTGGAGGTGGAGGGGGAGAGGAGAGAGGGATGAGGACAGGAAACATGAGATGCAAAGGTGCCATATGCATCCTGACCTTGATCCTCATGGTCTTCATCCCATGGGAATAGATGGGGCTTGAGTCAGGTTGGAGGGTGAGATTGCGAGCCTTCCTCCCACCGCAGCTCCTCCTTCCACCTTCCAGGCTGGCAGAACCATACTCCCACAATAGATGCTAAATGTGGCAGAGGTTCATTCTACCACCTTGCTCACAGCCAGGGTAGTGATCTTGGATAATGTGTATGAAGGAGTGTCTGATAAGGGTCTTTGGGGAGAAATTTTCCTTGCTTAAAAAAGAGAGATGCACAGAAGAAAAGACTGCCTTTCTTTGTTTCTGGAATTGCTCGTGCCCACCTGTGGTGTCTGGAACTGCTACAGCAAACTTGCTACCATGAGGGAAACGTGGCTGAACACTCCAAGGATGGCAGGGCAAAAACAGGGAGAGATCCTGGGTCCTTGAGACTACTGAACCGCCCATCCAAATCTGGAGCATCTTATATAATTGACCTTACTGTTTAAGCCATTTTTAGTTGGAGTTGTTGCTTCTTAAGCTGAAAACATTTTGATGAGAACCAGAAAGCATAACCTCATGGTTGGGTTTTATTTTGTGCTGACTTTTAGTTAGTTTCTTTAAGGTTACATGTTCAACAGACAAAACATTCTGTATATTTGTCTTTATCTAATACTGACTTCTTCATCTATCTAGATTACTGTCTAGACTCTGAAACTTCATTATTTGCTTGTCTTTATAAACTGTCCTAATAAAATGCTTTATAAACACAAACCTTGTGGCTATCACACTAGAATTTTAAAAATCTTTTTCAATGATTTTTTTCCCTTGGATTTTCTAATGAATGTTATATGATGCTGGCCCAAATAAGGCAGAGTGTCACTTTTGGTAAGAACTGTCATATCTTGGTGATGCAAACTCGGAAGGGCCTTTCCTCTGGTTTTATTCTTCCCTCCATGTATCCCTTCCAGAAACAAGACCCGAAGGGTACCTTGTATTTAACACATGGAGCCCTGCCGTGGAAAACAGTCTCTAATGCCATTACCCCTCTCCCCATTACTGCTTCTGTATGTGGTAAGATAAGAACTGTTTGTTTGTTTGTTTTGTTTTGTGGTCTCTTTTAGGTCCGAACTTGCGGCAAATGGAGGTTCCCAGGTTAGGGGGTTGAATCGGAGCTGCAGCTGCCAGCCTGCACCACAGCAACACAGGATCTGAGCCACGTCTGCGACCTACACCACAGCTCACAGCATCACTGGGACCTTAACCCACTGAGCAAGCCCAGGGATTGAACCTGCCTTCTTATGGATGCTAATCAGATTTGTTTCCAATAAGCCACGACAGGAACTCCAAGAACTGTTTCTTAATCTGTATACTCAGTTCATCACTTGACTTTGTTCCCTAACACTTGTGGATTTACTCCTTCAGTCTCTTCGCTCTGACCCCTCCAAGGAGGATCCTATATTGTCTGACAGCTTCTTGGGATTAAGTGAAGGAGAATCTGGAGGAAAGGGAGGTGAGGAGGAAGGCTGTAAGACACACTTTCCAGGATAGGACTGAAGGAGTTTATGGTGGGTTGAAGTTTGAGGAAAGATGGATCGGAGCAGGTCCAGGTGGAGGTAAACATGCAGGGCTGATGTTAGCCCGGTTTGTACCAGGATGGTCAAATGGACTGTTCACAGCAGGCTTCATTCTGAGAGATCAGTACCTGGACTGTGCCAGCTGTTAATATTTTGAGTATCACCTCTGGAGAAATGGGTAAAGAAATCTCTGGGAGATGCCGGCCTGCTTTCCATGGCATTTGAGATAAGAAACCATTCTAGAAAAAGAAGAACTTGAGATAAAGTTTTGAAATTCCTTTTGGTTGTGTGTCTCTGTTTTTCTTTTCTTTTTTTTCTTTTTAGGTCCACACCTGCAGCATACAGAGGTTCCCAGGCTAGGGGTCAAATCAGAGCTGTAGCTGCCAGCTACACCACAGCCACAGCAACACCAGAACCAAGCTGCATCTGTGACCTACACCACAACTCACAGCAATGCCAGATCCTTAACCCACTGAGCGAGGACAGGAATTGAACCTGCGTTCTCATGGATGCTAGTTCTGTTGAGCCTCAAAGGAAACTCCGTCTTTTACTTTTTTTAATTTGAGTCACCGCTGTGGAGCAGAAGCACCACTCAGGGAGGTGAAGACTAGAGGTATTACCCTTATAATCACTGTTTAGGAGGAAGAGTGAGTGGTACACTGGAATCCAGTTATTTCTATTCAAATACAGGAAATGGAGAATGTGTTTTTCCTTTAGGACTTGTCTAAAGGGTTTAGAAACACTGACTATAGCTACTTATCAATATATTTGCTTATTTGAGAAAACCCTCATCTCTTTCCAGGAAGTGTCTTAGGGACAGAGTAGCAGAATGAAAGTCTTCTGAGCCTCTCTTGGTATAGGTTTATTTTTGAATGTATTCTTGAGTCTGAGAACCATTACCTGTTAAACCAGTGTGCCAACAGCCATGTTGTGAGTAATACTGTATCCTATCTTTAATTTATCTGCTACTTGCTTTTGAGTCCAAATTCAAACATGCATTCCCTCTGGCCACAAACAAGGAAGCAAAACAATTGCAGATGGTGTTGGAACAGCCCACCAGTGGGGCAGTATGGTGTGGGGGCCTGGGGAGGAAAATGTTTAATGAAAATGAAATTTTCATACAGCTCCAGACCCGTGCTCTCCAATAGGGATATAATATGATCCACTTAAGTAATTTTAAATTTTCTGGTAGCCACATTAAAAAATGTAAAAGAAGTAGCTGAAACTAATTTTTAAATATATTTCTCTCACTTATGTCCAAAATAATGTTCCCATATATGCTCAATATCAAAATTAATGAGAGATATTGAAATTCTTATTTTCCTTTACACTGAGTATTTGAAATCCATTTTGTCTTTTACTGGATTGTCTCAGTCTAGACTGGCCATATTTCAAGTGCTAAATAGCCACATGTGACCACTGGCTACTGTACTGACCAGCACAGCTCTGGACTATTTCTAAGGATAATTATTCTAATTTTCACTTGATGCTCACAGTAGATCCAGATGGTGCCTGGTGCCAGATCACAAGGGCAGAGATGCTTGCCTTATTTTCAGCTCTCTAAGGGACTCCCTTGTTAATGCATTTGGGACCAACTTCTGAAATGTTTGCCATGGGGCAAGAGGAGAAAGGATTGGCTTTGGAGAGGAAAAAGGATATACTCAGAGGAGACTTAGAGTTTGATGAGGATTTGTGGTTGGTATTTATGTTCCAGATTATCCCGATGCAGTCATTTGTGAAAATAGATATGTGAGGATTAGTACTTATTAGGAATAATATGATGTGATGGAATAAATTCTACATCATGGCTCAGAACTAGGAACTCATCCCAACATAGATCTAGGAGGAGAAAATTAAACTAACATTCACCAACCCTGTTACAGCATTAGGCACTTCATACCCATTTTCTCTTCCAATTCTTATTATAAGCCCGGAAGTTAGATATTATAACCAACTCCCATTTACAGAGGAAGACACTGAGCCTAGGCAGGGGAGGAGTCCTGGCTTATCATGGTGTAAAAACAAAATCTCAGCTCTGATTCCAAAGCTGCTGTGTTCTTAGCAGTATAATCCACGTGCCAGCCATATAGGCTGTATCTTCTGTCAGGGTTCTATGAGAAGCAGAACCAGTCACGAGTGTATGCATGTATGTACATATGTGGTGAATATTTGGTACAGGGAATTGGCTTACGCAATTGAGGTAATTAGTCTCTGTAAGGATGTTGTCTCTACATCTGATACTAAAGCTTACAGACCACAGGGCAGGCAGTCATAAAGGGAAGATCATGAGCATGGGAGAGAACCCCACAAGGTCAAACTGAGCTTCATTTCTCTTCTTGTTGCCTCTCACTTTGGTGATAAAAGTGTTCTGCTGAAGTTGGAGTTATTCATCGTGGAGCTAAACACATATACCTGGCTCAGGAGGCAGAGAAAGTGAAGGAGGATCCAGGGGACAGTGGAGCAGTTGTGCTTCACAGCAGTGAGATCAATCAGCAAATGAGCAGCAAAGTGTGTGAGTGACAGCAGGGCTGCAGCTTCCCTTCTGCCCTCGTATTTTTCGGAGAATCTTCCATGTGGCCCACCCTAATGGGAAACATTTAAGAAAGGGAATTCTGGGAAATGTAGTTCAGCCTCCTCAAGTTGACATATTACAGAGCCATCACATAGGTGCTCAATAAACATTTGTTGACTGAATGAATGAGTGATCGAATATTGTGCTGTATTTGTTGGAAGTTCTGGGAGTCAGAACATGTAATTTTAGCTCTGCCTATTAGAAGCCAAAAAATTTTGAATAAGTCACTTAACCCTTTGAGTCTTGGTTTCCTCATCTATTAAACTCCAAGAATAATCCCCATTCTGCATATTTAATAGGACTTTTATAGGGATCAATTGAGATGATCTGAACAAAAGCACTTTGAACATTAAGAAGCATAAAACAAATGTGATGTAGTACTACATTATTTTAATTGTTAATGTTGTTATTAATACTTCAGCCTCCTAATCTATCACATAGTGTTAAGAGTTTCTGACCCGTTTACCTTATAGGTGTGCCAGGAAGATTAAGTTAGATGAACTACAGAGAGGTAGTACCCTGTCAGCTATGCTGTGGCGTATTCTTCAAAAGCAAGACTTAATTATCTATCTTTCAATGCTCAGAAACATTTGCACATTGTGTTTTAGTTCTTGGCTAAATGGCTTAAAGGAATAAGAGTGTAACTGGAACCATTGGTAACCCGGGGAGCTGGAGGGCAGTGGCCATTCCTTGGATGAATGTTGTGGGCAGTGGATAAGGTTTCTGTCCTATAAGTCTGGGCTTGCATTTCATAGCAGCCAAACTTGCTTAGCAGAATGAAGAAATCCCTGCGGAAGTTCTTGGTGAAGATGGCATAGAGGAAGGGGTTGGCACAGGAGTTGATTGGGTAGAACAGGACCAGGAGGATCTTTGACTTGGACACAGTGATGAGGGGCACCTTCAGAGAGGCAGAGATAGCAAAGAAGGAGATGGGTGCCATGCAGAGGAAGTCCGTGAAGATGAGCATGGCCATGCGCTTGGCGATCTTGGTGTCACTAGAGGAGGACATGATGCTGGGGTTCCTCACTGTGAGGTAGATGTGCGTATAGCAGCCACAGATGACCACAAAGGCCAGGACATTAAGCACAAGGAGAGACACAACATACAGTTGTGACAAGGGGCTGCCAATATCCATGGGCAGGCAGATGCTCACCTTCATATAGCTGCTGATGCCAAAGATGGGAAAGAGGGCGACTGAGAAAGCAAAGATCCAGCCTATCAGCATGATGCTGGCAGCATGGCGGAGCTGCATTTTGCATTGTAGCTGCATGGCATGGGTGATGGTATGCCATCTTTCCAGCGTGATGGCCGTCAGGGTGTAGACGGAGAGCTCACTGGCAAAGACAGTGAAAAAGCCTGCGGCATCACAGCCTGCTCCAGTTTGCCAGTCAATGGCATAGTTGTGGTACTGGGTTTTGGTGTGGATATCAACTGATGCTATGAGCAGCAGGTAGATTCCAATGCAAAGATCGGCAAAGGCCAGATTGCACATAAGGAACCGGGGGACTGTGAGTTTGTATTGGCTGGTGATTAGGATCACCAGCACTATGATGTTCCCAGTGATGGCAAGGATACTAATAAACCATATTAAGACTCTGAGAATATCATGCCCCATGATATCTTCACATGGATTGAAGGCATCCGGTTCAGGGGAGCAAATCACATCAACCACTTCATTGCATAAGTCATAGTCAAATTCACTGTACATCATGTCAAATTCTGTGGCTAAACTGGACTCATCGTCTTCTGCCAGAGACGCTCTCTGACCCCTAGCCTGAGTCATAGCATCAACTTCTTGCCTTAAAATAGATTTGTTGCAAATTGGATGAAGGTCAGAGCTAGAAAGATACAAAAAGGAATAGAGTCAACATGTTGGATCCAGAACAGCAAATATATCAATGTCTTTACATACGGTAGAGAATGGGGTTTCTTCCTGAGATTTTTTTTTCTTTTAACAGTTTGCCCTTGAGGCTAAGCTCAAGGGTTAATGTTGCTTACTGTAAATGAGCAAAACAACTCGTGTATATATTCCTAGAGTTGAATGGCCCACTGGGGAAACCATATAGCCACAACCTGAATGTGGGGAGGAAGGCGCCTAGGACTAGCTAAGCCTTGCTGTTAAGTGCAAATAATTTACAGCGCTGCTATCAGCTCCACCCTCTCCCTCTCCCATCTCCATTCAGCCCTCTCTTAATATGCCTGAGTAAAATATATCCCCAATCCTCTACTCTAAACTCCTGCCCTGGACTGCTTTCTGACTCAAAGGAGAATTTATTTTCTCTACATAAATTAGAAGATCAGAGTCTATAGTTAGTTACCAGCCAGCCCTGTCCTTGGCTCTTTTGTACTCAGGCTATGCGGAGATCTGCTAATATGTCTGAAATGTTACTGAGGGTCTTAATTCTGTTTTTCCTCCCCAGAGGACACCACAGGCCTCAAGCATGTGTTTGTCTGCATGGTAAACCTGGCTCTCTCCTATTCTTAGTTCGCTAGTGAGTGCTTCAAAGAGCAGAGACAGGTTACAAGGGGGCCTAATTTATTCCAAGATTGTAACTCATTCTCTGGGGAGCTGGCTTTTCTTGGGCTCACTTTCCTGTCTTGGTTTTTCCCTTTAAACTCCAATGTACAAGAGGCCATGTCAACAGAATAGAGGCACTTCCAGAAGGGATTTGAATGAAAGCCAGATGATAAATATTCTATCCAGACAAATGGAGAGTTTGTATAGAGACAGAGGGTCATTGTTCTGTTTTTGAAGCAAAGGCTTAAGGAAGGCAGATGTTGCACAGTGGGCCTTTTTTTTTTTTTTAAGATGCGAACACACACACACACTCACACACTCCATTCTCTTCCTCCCTCCCTGAGGGGCAAGCTCACAGCAATTTAAGTGACTGCATTTCTCTCCAGTCTTAACATAGTTGCAGAAGTGAGTGGGGAAGGGTGTGTTAAAACTCTTCAAAGACCACCTCATAAGCAGGAGAGCTCAGTTGGGGCATGAAGAAGGTAAAGATGGCATTTGATACTGATGAGGGCTGGCCAAGTGTGCCAGCACAAGTGGACTGAACTTTTCTCCATGAGAAGGGGCTGTTGTGAGATCCCTCTCCTCCTTTCTTTCCCCTCCAGGAAGTGACTTGATGTGCCAGGAAGTCATTTTCCCTTAGCCCAAGACACCTTTTTTTTTTTTTTCCTGGATAATATGTCATCTTTCATTTTAGAGACTGATAGGGCTTCTCACATCAGTCACAAGTTGAACTAAGGAGGTTAGAGAATTAACATATATGGAATTGAAAATGCACCAAAAATCTTTTGGTTTAGGCAGGGATAATGCAAGAAAGGCGAGGCAAGCTCAGAGAGGGGCCAGGAAGGGACAAGAGAGTTTTTCTGTGTTTCTTACTCTGACTTCCAATTCTTGAACCCTGTCACTGGATTAGCCACAGACCAATTCTAGGAACAGAAAGTAAGTAGCCTGTTGTGATTTGTTTCATTGGAAGTGATTTGACTATCTACACACAGCCTTCACTTCCCTTGGCTTCTGTGAAGATGCTTATTGTTCATAATGCTACCAGAATATTTTAAATATTGATGCTCCCCTTCCTTGAAACAGAAATGACCCAAAGACATGAGTGGGGAAAAGGCCAACAATGTATGTCTCTGAAAGAAGAATCGAGACAAAAATGGAAATGAGGGAAGTCTTGCCTCTGCAGTACCTCAGCAAATTCTAAGTATTATAAAGAGTTGGGAATTGAGTTTAGGGTGAGGTTAGAAAGTGGTGGCACTCTTGGGCCCTGATAAATCAGTGAGTAGACACTTGGGAAGTACAGAGCAGAGTGGCCCAGAGCCTGAGCTTTGGAGACAGACAAACCAGAGAGTTGAGATCTGCATTTGGTTGGTGTTGGTCAAGTTATTTATTATCTTTTGAGTCTCAGTTTCTGCCTTTGTGAGAAGGGAGTAAAAATAGTGCTGCTACTTTTGTGAGAATGAAATGAGATGAAAGTGCAAAGCATTACACTGCATGGCAGTGAGTACTTGGCAGGTATCAGCAATATGAATACAGAGGATAGCACTTACTTACTGAGTTCATGTTGGGGGTAGGCCCTAGGTAGGTACTTAACTGAATATATCACAATGCATCAGTTTAAATCTACCTGGGAAGAACAGGTTTAAATACAAGAAAAAATAAATAATAAAACAAGGGCAAACTAACAATGCAAGCTGAGAGTAGAACTATGATGAGGACGTAATGGTTCAATGAAAGATGAGGGGTGTAGTTGACAGGGTCTTTTGGTGAGAGTCCTGGAGGGTCATTGGCCAAAATCTCACAGTCACAAGAGCCTAATATTTACACTTGGGGCGCTATTTCCAAATGAAGATTGGAGGAACAATTTCATCATACAACTTTATAAACTCAAATGTTATTCCTAACCACACCTACTATGCTATACGATGAAGGGACACAATTAAATGAATCCTGGAGTTATCTTGTGAATAGCATAACTGTATTACTTTGGGTTTGTGAATTTGTTAAAGAGTAAACACCATGGTGATTTTTGTTACTCCGTCTTCGCATATATTCCTAGAAGAGGCGCTGAGCTTCTCCTTTGCTGCATCTGACAAGCCCTGGTGTAGGTTACAATCGGGAAGGAGAGAGGTGGGAGCCTGGTGGCCCAGAGGGATTAGGAAGCCTTCAAGCCCTGGTGCCATGCAAGGCAGTCCTGAGGCTACACCTACACCATCAAGGGATGGTAAGATCAGAGCAGTCTGAGCTCGAGAGTAAGTGACTGTATTCCTATGGTGTGTGGCCGTAGGCCAGACAGCATACACTGTGCAGCTCTTTCCTTGGTCTTAACGTTCTCTGAGATTCCTCCTGGGGGATATTCAGTTCCAGGTCTTTGACAGAGAAATTGGTAGCTTTCTTGCCCTGGTTGGAATATCTCTTTGTGTAATATAAAAGAGGCAGGGCTTCTGCCTCAGCCCTAGCTCTTAAGAATTCTTGTCATTAAGAAGAAAGTCCCTGTTCCTTGACATAATCTGAGAGGAGTGTCTGAATTGGGATAGTTTCCCAACGATTTGTGCTAATTCTGAAAAGCAGCCCCTTTTCTGCAGATCTTTCAAATGGTTATGAGTGTGGATTCCAAACTATTTTGAACACATTGTTTTCGAGTGTGTACTGATGTGTACTGTTGGGTTGTTTTATTTTGCTTTAGAGCAGAGGATATGTCAGCATGTTAAGGGTGAATAATAGAATAATGAGTAAAAACTGAGTAGCGAAATAATATGATGGAATCTGTCTTAGGGCCGGGCTGTACATGAACATTAACAAGGCATCATCTGATTGAGTACCGTTGTGTGGTATGGTTTGTATCAGTGAGTTTAGGAGAGGGAGAATGCTACGAGAACTCCTGATACTAATAAATTATATTTCCAGTTGATCCTTTAAATGTCTGGAACATATAATCTCCAGAGTACTCCCTCTCCACTCCCTCCAGAACCTCAGCTTTTTAACTAGTTACCCACTGGGACTTGGCTTTATTTGAATTGTTGTCTTTAATCTGGGCTTCCTTGAATCTGACTAGCCTTGAAAGCAAAACTGAAGAGATGTCACAATCTGTGTCCTCCCTGTGAGGTGTTAAGCTCCAAAGATGGATGAGAGAGGTTTAGAGTGGTTGGGATGTGTTGTGGGTGGGTGAGAGCATCGGTCTTTGATATGCATTGATGCTTCTCCCCTCCAAAGTTGACTTTGATGGTCCCTGAGACGTGTATGGGGTGCATGGGACTTGAAGGATAAACCCATGTTGGTACAAAGGGAAATGGGAACAAATATTTACTGTCAGCTACGAGTCAGGCACTATGCTTAGGGTGTTTCATATTATCTCATTTAATAATGGTTAGGTGGTCTACCGTGTGGACTCTCTTCTTTGAGCCCGTTTTCAAGGAAAACACTAAAGCTTGGATTTGGAATATGCCTGAGGGCTTTGATCAGGGAGCTTTCTCTGCGAGTGGATTATCTTCATGCCAAAAACATGTAGATGTTGTGGACAAAGTTCTGCATTAGAGAAATGCCCAGGATGGGCTCTAGGGATAGGCATGAGAAGACTCACATTTGCCGCCTCCAGTTTGCAAAGGCACAGCAGTGGCTAGGGTAGGTGAGGCTGGCTTCCATGAGTGTGACAAACTTTTCCAGGCTGGGAAGCTTTTTTAAGTTATAAGTTGACCTGGCCCGCAGCTTCTTAAGATTTTCTAAGCCGTAGTTAGGCAGGGAGTGGATCCTCGTTCTTGAAATGTCTCTATGAGGAGAAAAAGTAAACATAGCCTGATTACTATGGGCCTACAATTTTCTGCTCTGTTAGTAGTGAAAATAGCAGTCACAGCAGTGATACTTTTACATGAGTGAGGAGGGAGATGCCAATTCATTGAGCACCTCTTGGGCAGATCAATATTTGGCTAAAGAGATATTGGCCCTTACGTTCGTGGTAGGAGAATGTACGTAACAGGCCTCTCTGCATCCTGGATGTACTTGCATCCTGGCTGACTTGGGGCTTAACTAGCCCTTTCCCCTTCCGTGGTCTATCTGTATATAAAATAGATACTCACTAATTTACATAGGACCAAGGAATTGAGAGCATTTCCTCCCTACCATAAAAACCAGATGTAAAAATAGTTCTGATGAGCTGAGATGGAAGCTTATATTTCAGAAAAAGATGTAGAAGAGGTGTCTGGAGGAAACAGAGGTACCCTCAGCACACAGTCAAAGTGGCAGCAGAGAGTGGTGATGATGCGTATGGCACCCATGGCCAGACTTGCCTGCATGTGCATCCTGCCCCTCTACCTACTGGATTTGTGACTTGGATTGAATTCTGTCACTTCTCTCTATGTCAGTTTCCTCAACTATAAAATAGGGATGATAATAATACCTACCTCAGAGGGTTGTTGTGAGAATTAAATACCTCACGTACACAGAGAACTTCCTGGTGAACAGACAACACTTGATGACTGGCAGCTATTATCAGTAAATCTGTCTATGTCTGTCTGTCTGTCACACACACACACACACACACGCAGTTGTTACTGCTTTGCTGGGGAGAGTCTACCTTGGTGAACCAGGAGGTCTACATGGAAACCTCTGTAAGTGGAGAGTCTAGCCAGGTCACTGTCCCTGGAGAGCTTCAGAGTCCCGTTCTTTCTGGAAGCAACACCAGGGACATGAGTGATTTTATGGCAGCAGCTGCAACCCTCTAAACAAAAGGTGGGAGCAAGGAGATTGAAATGGTACTGGCTTAGCCCTGTTAAGGCCAGCAGATTGGCCATGACTGAGTGCTTCTGCTGGGGGTGGTAGCAAGTGATGACCAAGATGGATTCATTTCAAGAACTTTTGGATACACTTGGTGAAGGAGAATCTTTTAATGTCTGCATGTCCTATAGGTCAAAGCGGTAGACGTTCGGAGCAGTGACACTTGGGGTGTGAGTGTATATCTGCTACACTGTAAGTTCTCTCAATGTGGTGAAAATTACTTTCTCAAAGCCTTATTTGCATGGTGACATTCTCTTATTCAAACATTTATAATGCTTCCTATTGTTCAGTGAAACCCATTCATATTGCTGCCCTATTGTCACTTCATTTTCCCAAACTTCTTACACTAGTTTTCCATACTTGATGTAACTATTTCCTCAATTCAAATCCAACTCAGTTTCTTCCCAATCCCTAGAAAAACAATACTGATGTCAGGGCAATCTAACCTTCTTAATTTCTCAATTACATTTCACCCGTAAAATGCTCCTCCTTCCCAAGACACTCTTTCTTGACATTGCATTCTTTTTCATTTCTTCTCACATCGACTTTGACTTTCCGATTTTGTTTTTGGTGTCCTCTATCTAGTGGAGTTCCTCTAAGCTTAGCCCCTTGCTGATTGTACATAATCTTCCTAGGGGGTCTCGCCCACTAACTTGGTTTCAGATATCAAGCATATTCTGGTGGCTTCCCAGTGCATACCCCAGTTCAGATCCTGCTTTTGAACCCCAAGCCCAGATAATCTCTAGTCCATCAGATCCCACCCTTTTGATGACTTACAAGTATCAAAACTGAATTTCCCATCCTCCTTGTGAATATGTTGCTCCTTTTATTTTTCTTTTTCTCAGCAAATGACTCCTCCATTTCCCCTGTTGTTCAGGATGGAAACCAGGGGAATCATTGACTCCCCCCTCCCCCGCCCTCCTGCCCCAGACATGAGTTTTTTGTTCTTGCAAGCCTAACTTTTACATCTGTTTCAAATGGGGCCACCCCTTTGCCACAACTTTAGTCTAAGTCACATTAACCTCTGCCTAGGGAAAAAGGCAACAGTCTCCTAAGTGTTCTTCTCATGACCATTTTATCAGGGTTCTCCAAAGACACAGAACCAATAGGATATATAAAGAGAGATGAGGAGATTTATTATTATGGAATTGGCTTACGCGGTTATGGAAACTGACAAGTCCCATGATATGCCATCTGAAAGCTGGAGAACCAGGAAAATTGGTGGTGTAATTCAGTTAGACACCAAAGGCCTGAGAATCAGGGGTGTCACTCGTTTAAGTCCCCGTCTGAAGATGCAAGAATCACGAGTTTTGATGTCCAAGGTCAGGAGAAGATGGATGTTTCATCTCAAGAAGAAGGGAAGCATGTTTGCTTTTCCCCTGCCCTTTGGTTCTTTTAGGGACCTCAACTGATTAAATGATGCCCACCCACATTCTTTATTCAGTCTATTTATAGATTCCAGTGCTAATATCTTAAAAACACCCTCACGGACACATTCAGAAATACTGTTTTCCCAGCGATCTGAGCATTCTATGACTCAGACAAGTTGGCACATAAAATTGAACATTTTCTCTCTCTCTAATGCAATCTTTACACTGCAGATTGGGTGACACTTTAAAAATGCCAGTTAGGTTATGACTTCCTGCTCATCACTAGTCAGTGATTTCCCATTGCCCTTCCAATGAAGTACAGAGCACTGGATATGATGTGCTGGTCATTTGCCTAGCTTCTCTCATATCCGTTCTGTTCCCTTTTCTGTGTTCTGCTCTGTATTGTAGGAGAAATGACCTCTGCAGGTTCCATTTCCCAGGTACCACCGTGTCAATCAGCTTTCAGTTGGCTTGAGCAAATGGCACTGGTGGCAGATTGGAGGGTGGGAGGATGGATGAAGTTAGGCCATTTCTCATCCCTCCTCTATCTGAGGCAGCAGCATCCCTGTGACTTCAGCTGTCATCAAACACTTCTGCTGAAGGATCTAACAGCTACTGGTTGTCCCAGTTCCTGTGCTCCAGTAAGACCGCATTCTCACTTGCCCCCCAAGTCCTAGTGGTAATTAGTGGTAATTGCCTACCATTGCTAATCTCTGGACTGCTAATCCCCTGCTTGATGTTTAGACAAACCTACATTTTCAGAGTTAATGATTACCTTTATGTAATACCTACATATATTTTACTTAGTTCTCCTCCAAATTTCATATAGATGAAATTTGTCAATGCTTTCGTTCAAATACTTCAGAGTGCTTGCTGACTTTTTCTTGCTTGCTTGTTCTGTCACTCCTGAGAAAAGTACATTAAAATCTCCAACTATGATTTTGGATTTGTGTACTATTACTTTCAGTTCTGTCAATTTTTGCTGTATATATTTTTGATAATTTTTAGGTACATAAAAATATAGACTTTTTACCTCTTCCTGGTGACTTGATAACTAGCAATATTTGTCTCCTAACTCTGGGCATTTCTTCCTTATTGGTTCATTCCTGATCTTCAACTGTCGGAGTACCGTGGGCTCAGGGCCTAGCCTTCTCCATTTTCACTTACCCTGTAGATGAACTCATCTAGTCTTAGGACTTAAATACCATTTATATGCGATGCCCCCCGCCCCTCAGTTTTTCTCTCTAGGCCGCTCTTCTCTCCCAAACTTCAGACTCTTATATTCAACTACCTCCTTATAATCTCTTCTTGGATGTTTAACAGGCAGGCAACACTTTAGATCTTAAAGATTGGGTTCCCAGTCTTTCCCCAAACATGCTCTACCTGCAGCCTTTCCTGTTGTTCTTGCAAAAACTTGGGAGTTAGCCTTGACTCCTCTTTCTCTTACATCCCGTATGCAAACCCTCAGCAAAGTAACTGGGCTTTGCCTTCCACTGTACATCTGGACTTTAGCTGCTTTTCACAGCATCCATTGCTCTTTCCATGGGGTAAAAGTTCTTGGTGTCCCAAGGTCTCTTTTCTATTTCTTGCCTCTATCTTCTAATTCTTCAGAGCTGGGGTCCCTGGAGATGAGAGTCTGACCTGTGAACTTTTGTCCCTGTGATGAGTCTTCACTCTCTGGGCTGAAAGATCCAGCTGTTCTGGGCTGCCCTCCACTTAAACTTTCCTCTGTTCCAAAGCCTCTCAGCTTTCTTCCTTCTCTCTTCAGGCAGTTGTTCCTCTAACCAGTTCTGCTTCTGATACTCACTCTGGTCCCTGTGACCAAGTTCTTACTTTGCATGGCTTATGGGCTCTTCTCCCCCCCCACCCCCAAATGTGGAAAGGTGCAAAGATTATTTTGTCTAAAAGAATTTAAGGCTCCCTCAAAGGAGTGAGATGAAAAGCAACAAAAAGTCCTTCAGGAATAGTGTAAACAAGGCAATTATTTATTGCCAGCCATGAGCACTTTTCATATTTTTAAAAGCAAGCTATACAGAACAGAAACCTATTTTTCTTAGTTATGCCTCTTCCCCTTAATTTTAGAATATATAAAAATCACATAAAGATTTCCAAATATAAACAAATTCTGATATGCCATGCAATGCCATCATATTCTCTCATTCACTCTGTAGTCGATTAAAGATGACTGCAAATTCTTCAGACTCTGCCACAGAGGGTCTGTTTCCCCTTCCGTTGAATCCATGCTGAACTGTGATGTCTCTGGACTAGAGTAGAGTATGATGAAAGTGTGCCTATATCAGTTGTGGACCTTTAAGAGCACTGACAACTCTATATTGGTGTTATACAGCCCTAAGGTGCCATAAAAGAACTGAGTGCTCTGAGACTGCCATATTCCAAATGCCCTGAGAATACCATGCCATGTACAGAGAATCCTGAAGGTTGAGATGCTGTGTGTGTGTGTGTGTGTGTGTGTGTGTGTGTGTGTGTGTGTGTGTAGAGAGATACCCAGGGATACAGATGCACGAGGTATGTGAATGAAGGGGACAACTTGGAATAAACCCCCGGACACAGCCATCTGAGCCAACATCACATGGATCAGACACAAGCCACCCAGTCTTCTAACACACAAAATTGTGAGCAGAATGGAATGATTGTTTTAAGCCACTGAGTTTAAGGATAGCTTTTATGCAGAAACGCAGAAGCCAAACAGACTTGCATTGAAGTCTCTGTGATTCCATCCTCTCCATTGTATTTAACAGCGATAGAGATCTTTTCCTTTGAAAGCCATTAAAGTGTAACAGCACTATAATCTGTTTACTTTTTGCTTCTCTCACTTACTATCTTTTGCTTTATATACTTGCACTTTGTGTTTGCATTTTTTTTCTCTCCTGGAGAGCCAAGGGCTCCTTGCGTTCTCAGCAGTGCCTTTCCTGTAGTAAGCACCCAGAAAATTGTTGCTTTGTTCTAAGATATGCTGGGGAGTGGCACAGATGGAGGATTGGGAAAGGAAATAACTGTGCTGTCCTCTGTCCTCAAGCTGTTACAAAAAATCCAGTACCTTGTAATTCCCCTCATGGCTCAGTGGTAACAAACTCTACTAGTATCCATGAGGACGTGGGTTCCATCCCTGGCCTTGCTTAGTGGGTTAGGGATCTGGGTTTGCCGTGAGCTGTGGTCTAGGTTGCAGACGTGGCTCAGATCCTGTATTGCTGTGGTGTAGGCTAGGGGCTGCAACTCTGAATCAACTCCTAACCTGGGAACTTCCATATGCCACAGGTGCGGCCCTAAAAAAGAAAAAAATACAAAAAACAAACCAGTACCTTGTATTACTTCTTCTACTGCTTCATACTGTTCAACTTTCCATGCATATATATATATATATATATATACACACACATAATATATACACACATATACACACACATACACACACACACACACACACATATATATATATATATATATATATTTTTTTTTTTTTTTGTCTCCTCAATCAGATATCAGATGCTCTGAGAGCAGGGATTGTTAGGATACTTTTGTGCCCTACATTGTATTTGGCATGGGTGGGGCTGAGCTCATGAAATCTACTCAGTGGGCAGTTGTCTGATTAGCAGAAATGCCTCAGCATCATAACAAAAATGAGAGGTTGAAGCAAGTCTATAGGAGAGCAGTTCTAAAGGAACAATTCGAAAGGATGCAAGGTGGACTGAGGGAGGAAATCTGGATTTAAAGGGAGCTCAGTAAAATAGTGTTTCTGCAGCAGGCAGTTATACGTGACTGAGAGTATCAAAGGCTCCAAGGAGGAAGCAACTTTGTGCAGTGTTTACAAGGAGATAGACATGGGCTAGAGAATAAGCAGAATGATGTGTTGGCTGGATCGACCTGCATGCTGTCCAATGACTAAGGTGTTGGATGGGGATGCCCACTTGGGAAGAATTAGTGCCTTTCCGTCTGCTCAGTGTTCTGGAGAAAGCTTTTAGTTCAGATTGCTCCTCATCACAGCTACAAAATATGTGAGCTGCTGTCATTCATACTAGGTAGTTGCTTCTGGGAGATGATGGCATCTTTGAAGATTATTGAGATCCATATCTTCTGCTGGTGGATGTTGAAAGGAGGGGATGGTTGGTAGGAGAGAGTTGCAGAGTCACTTAGAATTTGGTAAAAACAAAAGTCTATAGCAGAGGTGGCTCCTGGGTGATAGGGAATTAAAAGTGTTGGTAGAAGTGTTACTAGCCAGAGTGAGCAAATATGGAACTTATTAAGAGTTCTCGGTCTTGGACTGGTGGAAAAATGTTTCTCTTGGATCTCCATGGATTAAGAAAAAACTGTAGACATTTATATCCACGGGGGCAAAGAGAACATAAGTGGATACTGTTCAGTGTGGTTTGAGATTTGGCCACAAATAATCCCACTTTTGCTCTCAGCCCCCCCTCACACACATGTACACCCCAGACACAGATGCACAGAGTCTAATTCCTGGCTAAGATCCTTTCATGTGGCCTGGAGATCTAATGCTAGATTTTTTTTAATAACAATTTTATTTTAATTATAGGTGTACAAAGATCATCACAAGTCAATTTGATAGATTTTGTGTCCCAAACCCACAGTGCATCTCCCCACCCCCCAGATTGTCTTATTTGAAAAACCAAGGTTTTCCAAAGTCTGTGAGTCATTGTCTGTTCTGCAAAGAAGTTCATTGTGTCTTTTTATTTTCCACATGTAAGTGGTAGCATTGGGTGTTGCTAATTTTCTGACTGGTTTCACTTCGCATGGTAATTTCTAGGTCCATCCATGTTGCTGTAAATGTTGGTATTTCGTTCCTTTTAATGGTTGAGTAATATTCCATCTAATGTTAGATTTTAATTTCCATTATAAAAACACTTTCCACTCTTAGAATGCAAATATCCTTAGGGCAGTATCAAAATTAGACATTATCAGTTATTCATATCTTTGTGGAAGTGGATTATTGTGATTACTGGATAAAAGTAGGCGTGGAGAGAGACTCAGGACACAAAGCATGCAAAGAGGGCTTTTCAGAACTGTATTTTGTGATTCTGGGCAACCATATTTTGAGAAATAAGAGGAACCGCAGGACAGAATTTGATCTCTGAGGCTTGAAAGCCAGCGGAAGAGTCTAGAATTTCTATGAGCAGAAGAATGACTTACTGAAAGCTGTGATTAGTCTTAAGAACTTTTAACCTGGCACATAGTAGGTGTTGATTCATTGTTAAATAAATTGGAAGGAGAAAGGATTGAAGGTAGGAAGGGGGTGAAGTGACTATTACAATCAGGCATGAGGTAAGAGCTTCCTCACACACTGTCACTTTTCTGGTAGGTCACTGTATCACATGGCAAAGATTTATTGGGCATCTGCTCTATTACTCTAGCCTTCTGTGAAAATTTCTGCAGCGCCTACGGTTGCCTCTACAGGAATGAAATAAGTTGGGGCAGGTACTGTTTGTTTTTAAATCCCTCCACCCCTCATGTCTAGCACAGTACCAAACACATAGTAGAGGCTCAGTCAACATCCACTAAATGTATGATGTGTAAGCCCTAATATGCTCAGTGAATGGAAACATGTTTATTGGTGACATTGTTCCTGGGGCTGCTGGGCTAGACAAGTCATGGGCTGGTATTTTTAATCTTTGTTTTACAGGCTGGTCTAATGATGGCAGACTTCCTTTTTAAGATGCCCCTTTGGTTAACATTTCAGTACTTGCTACAGTCTGGTAGCGACTGGTTTTGAGAATTTAAATCCAGAAAAGTACCAGCAGGAGACATCATGAGACACTGGCTGGTGCTGAAGAGATTTAGTACTCATGAACTGTTTCAACATGCTTAGGATTCTTGATTTTGAGATACAAAGTAGAAAGGGAGACAGGAGCCAGTAATAAGACTCTGAGTCAGGAGAGGCAGGAGTTAAACCTTGCTCCGTGCCCCATTTAATCAAGTGTGTTATAGCCAGTGCCACAAATTTGATTTGAACAATTTCTATTTTTCCCAGCAAAGATGTTATTACAGGTCAATCATTTCCATAAGTGAGAGCACATTTCTGGTGTGTACTACACTGACAGATGACTAGAAGACTGCTCTTTCATGATCCCAGGCGGAATAAAAAGGCAATTTACTATCTATAGGACTGTGGGTACACTGGTAATGGAAGAGAATCATTCTTATACAAATAACTCAGTGTTTGAATCTGAACTATCAAATGAATCTGAGCTATAGCCAAATCAATTTGATAAACCATCAGAATATGATTGTACTGGCTCCAGCCTGCAAAGGCAATGCATTAAATTTTCCCCACAGGAAACAGTTTCCCAAGGAAACAGCAATTGCTTGATTGCTTAAAAAAAAAAAAAAAGAAAACTTGAGTTCAGAATATCAGGTGAAAACTCAAATGGCTGCTGATGTTCAAGGTCAAGACTCATGAAAGGGAGCTCGGGATGCTGGCTGCTCTGCCGAAACTCAGTGGAGTCTGTCTGGGTGTCCCTGGCTTTCTCTGCATCTATTTCTCTTTGCTGTGGAACACCTTATCCTTGTACCCTCAGGTGCTCAGAGGCTCCTTGCTTTTTACTCAAATAAAATTTTTGCCTTAGGAAAGGAGTTAGGGTTGGTTTGGGTGCCCTCACCGTAACTCCCTTAAGATCCCATGACTATGTCTAAAGGGGACAAGCACTGAGCCTGCTGGGAAGGAAGATTCACCACAGTTAGCTCTTGGAGGAGAGTTTGTGGAGACTGGGCCAAGCTTCCTAATTCCCAGCATCGTTTCTAGGGCAGTGATTCTCATCGTGTTCTCGGGCCCGGCAACATCAGCGACACATGCAAAGTTGGAGATGCAGGTTCTCAGGCCCCACCCCTGATCTGCTGAATCACGCATTCTGAGGGTGGGGCTCAGCAGTCTAGGGTTTTAAAAGCATGCCTGGTGATTCTGATGCACGGTCAAATTTCAAACCGTGGCTTGAGTGCAGTTGAGGACCACTCATAGCTCAGGTGGCTTGTAGCTGAGTTCTGTGCTGGGATGTTCCCTTTCCTGACTTAGCCAAGACTTGACTCCTCCCCGGGGCTAGCCTTCACCCAGTGACTGTTGATGAAGAGGCCCGCCCCCAGTCTTAATGCAGTCAACTTTGAAGGGCCATCTTAACTCCAGAGCTCCCTGGAAGCCTCTCTTACAAATGCATTATAGTTCAGCTTCCCCTTTAGCTTGATGCTGCTTCCATCGAGTGCTCCATGGTAAACCTCCTGTGTGCAAATATCCATGTCACAGTCTGATTTTCAGGGAGGGAAATCTGACTCAAGCCACAGCCACAGGCCTAGCCTGAGCGGCATCCACTGTGGGCTGAGTGGTCTATGCCCACTCCTTTTCCTACCCACAAACCCACAGCACCAGGGTGGTCCGGTCCTCTGCACACAGGAAACAAGTAGCTCTTAGGCCAGGGCTCAGCTAGGGCTGGCGCATCAGGTTGCAGAAGTAGGGGAGGGGATAGGCCCCAGAGTCCCACGTTAGCACACCAAGGGGCTGGCAAGACATCTTTGGACAAACCTGAAAGGTCCAGAAAAGGGGGCTTGATGTTTAGGTGATCAACACTTTTGCCTTGAAGAGGAAGAGGCTAGCAATTATAGGCTGTGCTTTTGGCCAGGATCTTGCACATATATCCTCATTCATTGAAGTGAAAAGACGTGGGAAAGTATTATTACTCTCTGCCTTTTGAAGTCACAGCAAGGGTTTCACGATTCCTTTGAATTTTCTATAAATTTTATTCACTGTTCCTGTGAGTAAAATTTCCACTGTTTTGAAAACATGGCCCTGTAGCTCAAGCACTCTGCAGAGCTGCTGGTGTTGGTTCCATCTCTTGTTTGCCGGCATTTGCAGCAGGGCTAGCTGAGGTGTGTGTGTGTGTGTGTGTGTGTGTGTGTGTTGTGTTTCTGTTTTCCACTGGATACTCAGATTGGACATACTGCAGAGTGTCTGGGACCTGCCTATCACCTGCAGGGGACTTTTCTTCTGTGCTGTGTGTATGTATCACTTCCTGGTGTTTGTGAGCTGGAAGTTTGGTGTTGATGGTTATTTCCCCCTCTGTTTTAGTTCACAACCTGTTGCAGGAACTCTTAATAACTTTAGATGTTTGATTGAATGTATTGAAGTGCTTTAGGTGACATGGTGTGGTGGGAACACATGGGATGGGAGGCAGGAGACCTGGTTTTCTGGGCCAAGCTTGACCACTTAGGGTGGCGATGTGATCATTAACAGAACACTCCTGTTTCTGGCTCTGGTTTCCTCAGCTGGCTAACAAGCTCGCTGAGGCTTCTGTCCAGCTTGAATGTTCTCTGTAGCAGACAGTAGTTAAAATGCTGTGATTTGATACTGTATCTGGTCCAGATCACATATGGAAACCTACCCATGGCAGATATGTTCTGACATAACAGAGGTGCCTCTCTGGGCACATTCAAAACTCTCATGATGGTCTAGCTAAGTGAAATTGAAACACTGCTGTCCTGCTCATCAAAGACATCGAAGCACTTTCTCTAAGTCTGTCTCCCAAGAACTCTAATAGGAAACATTGACTATGTGTTACAGTTTCTAAGGACTCTGTATATTGGAGCACAGGGACAGAATGACTGGTGCTCCCCATTTGTGTCACCGTGTCCTACTTGGCGCTTCATAGCGCACATCATGACCCAGTGTATTAAGCTGTATATTAGGTTATATATTCTGACTCCCCCCATAAGGATACAAGCTTTCTGTGAGGCAGTGCTTTTGTTGCCTGTGCTATATTACATGCATGCCTCTGACAGTGCTTAAATCTATCTGTGTAATGAGAGAATATGTAAATACTATAAATATGTACACGCACAGTTATACATATATTATTAAGCTTTGAGCAGTATTAGGAAATAGGTATTATTGTTTTTGTCACTTTCTTAGGTGAGGAAACTGAGGCTTAGAGAGGTGAGAGAATTGGTATTAAACTGAGGTAGTCTGCTCTGGCATCTCTTTAAATCATGCTGACACTTCCATCTTTGTATGTATTGCCTACTGGAAACCACGCACTCTGGAATAATCTTTGAACTTCTTCAAAGACACAGAGTCCCATATAAGGGTCACAACTTACCCTTTATCATCAATAATAAGCATTTGTGGAGTTTCTGCTCTACCACAAGGGGTCTAATTCTAGAGATAGGTGGGTTCCAGACTGAAGGAGAAGATGGTTACCCCTTAGTGTCTGTGGGGGATTGGTTCTAGGACCCACTGAAGATACCAAAATCTGTGGATGCTCAAATTCCACAGCCCTGCCCTTCTTATCTGTGGTTCCACACCAGGGATTCAACCCACCACACATAGTATACAGCTACTGAGAAAATCCTCATGTATGTGGACTCACACGGTTCAAACTTGTGTTGTTCAAGGGTCAACTGGATAAACTTTTTGGTGAAAATGAAAGTGATGTTGATAGATGGTAGGTAGGTAGACAACTTATATACTTGACTGCCAAATAAGAGGTGAGGGCCAATGGCTCCTAAAGGTCCAAAATGACCTTCGGCAAGCTCTGTGAGGATTATCTATCAACCCTATTCACATGCTTATCTATTTCTTCGCTCATTGTTTCTCGTTGCATCTAACTCCTGAACTGTTGTCTTCCTTCTGAATTGTTGTCTTCTTCCTGCAGCATGTTTGTCCGTAGTTGTAGTAGTTCTTGCTTAGAGCCAAGGAAAGCACTTTTTGGGTCCCTGCAGCCATGAAGGCCATGGGAGTCCAGGAAGAGAAATTCATTGTTGGCTGAGGTTGCCAGGGAAGAGGTGGGTGTTAGCATGACCCTTGTGGAAGGGCAGGGGCAGATGAGAAGAGAAGAGGCAAGAGTCACTCTGGGGGGGTGAGGAGAAATGGAGATGAGGAAGCAGCAGGAAGAGGGGAGGTGCTGATGTACGGCTAAGAGGCACTGAGTGCATCCTAAGAGATCTGGAATCAAAGCAAAGGGGGACCAAAAAATAAATGTATGTGTGTATCTTACTGGATGGAGGGAAACTCTTGGACCTTGAGGATGAGGATGGAGAACTGTGCTTTCTCTTCGAGAGAAGAGATGTCCGGCAGAGGGGTTAAGAGTCTGTAATATGAGTCAGACTAGTTGGGTGCTAAATCTGTGCTCTAAAATTTCCATGACTTTGGGTGAATTAACCTCTCCAGGGAAGCAAGTTTTTCCATCTCTAAAATGGGAATAATAATAGTTCCTGCCACAGAGGATATTGTAAGGATTAAATTAGGAAATACACCCTGAAGCTTTTAAAGCACTGTCTGGGACTTGATAATTACTCATTAAATATTAACTGTTGTTATTATTGTTATTACTTTATTGAAAGTTAGAGAGTGGATCATCTCTAAATTGTTCTATAAATCTTGTAGATGACACAAACAAAATTTGATCTTAATTGCCAGCCCCATCTTGAAAGCTTCCCTGAATTGGAGAATGTTGACCTCCAACTTTTTTTTTTTTTTTTTTTTTTGTCTTTTTGCCTTATCTAGGGCTGCACTCGCGGCAAATGGAGGTTCCCAGGCTAGGGGTCTAATCAGAGCTGTAGCCACCAGCCTATGCCACAGCCACAGAAATGCCAGATCCGAGCCGCGTCTGCAACCTACACCATAGCTCATGGCAACGCTGGATCGTTAACCCACTGAGCAAGGCCAGGGATTGAACCCGTAACCTCATGGTTCCTAGTTGGATTCGTTAACCACTGAGCCACGATGGAAACTCCCGACTTCCAACTTTTAGATCCTGCTCTCTTGCACATGGAAAATGAGGGAAACTACTCACAGAATGACTGGTCCAGAGGCTCCCTGGAAAACGTCATTAGGCAATTCTTCCAAATTATCATTATCACTTAGATTCCTGGGGATGGAGTTGAAGAAAGAAGAACGGAAACACAAAGCCACATAAACATCACCGTTGTAAGAGCCATTTCCCTCTAAATGGCCTGGAAGAATAGTCAGGGCTACTTACAGCTCATCTAGTTGGGTTCCATTGAATGCACAGTTGTGTATTTCTCGAATCCCATTCTTACTCAGCCATCTGAAATAAAAGACCCATTAAAAAACCAATAATGTCAGATGTAAACAATTACAAAGGTTTCATAATTGGAAGCACTGTGGTAAGGTCAGGCAGTGCAGGCTAGTGGCATAAATGAAATACTGCCCTTAAGGCTCAGGGATAAGGGTGAGAAGGAGACTTGACTTATCACTGTATAACATTCTGTAACATTGCAAGTTTGCATTATGTGCAAGTATTACTTATTCAGATAAATTAGTGAAATCTAATTTTGCTTTTTTTTTTTTTCTTTGAGGGATGTGCCTGTGGAATATGGAGGTCCCAGGCCAGGGGTCAAATCAGAGCTTCAGCTGCTGGCCATCACAGCAATGTGTAATCTGATCTGCATCTGCAACCTACGCCATAGCTCATGGCAATGCTAGCTCCCTGACCCACTGAGCAAGGCCAGGGATTGAACCCACACCCTGATGGATACTAGTCAGGTTTGTTACCGCTGAGCCACAATGGGAACTCCCTGAAATTTTTGAAAAGGCACACTTAAGCATAGCAGCCTGGATCCTGTAAGGACTTTGCCTACATCATTCATGTGCATTGATGATGCAGGAGGAACAGACAAAGATCTTTCCTGTCTTGAAGGACAGAAATCATACCATTACTGAACAAGTGTTTATGAGACCGAGAAAGTACATTTTGTATCACCTTCCTCTGAGGTCTTAAGCCTCTCACCCATGCTCGTTGACAGCAGCAGGCCTGGCTGTCATCAAAAAGTGATCTAATTAAGCTGTCAGACAATCTGATCATCTCCTGTGACCCACAGGGACCTGGTTATTGGAGGTTTGTGGAGGTGGCTCTGGGTTAAGCCAGAAAGGCAGAGAAATCAATTACAAAAACTGGGGGCTGTGGCAGGGTGAGGTGGTGTGAGTGGGAGCTGGAGAACGCTCTGCAGGAGGTGGGACTGGATGTGGAACAGTCATCCTGAGGGTACAAAGAAGGTCAGTGAGCATGTTTGCCTGTATGGGGAGCCCAAGGACACCTTGGGCTGACAGCTCTGCATTGCTGTGCTCCTGGGTGGATCTGAAAACAGCAGAAATCCAAGGTCAGGAGAGCTTAGCCTGAAGAGCCTCTGATCACTTGCTTTTGATTTGCTGTCAGGTCCTTTTCCTTGTAGGGCTCAGTGGGTTTACAAATAACACTGTTCCATACACTGACCCAGAGAAGCTCCTGTGCTGTGAGGACTTTGACGGCTTCTGGCACTACAATGGGTGGCTCAAGGTGTGTCAAATCACAGGAGAACAACTGTGTGCGTTTTTCTTCTGAAAGCTAGTTAGCTAAAAAATCCAGGGAGGAGCAAGGCAAATCTTTTACAACATTAGCAACATATTGGTGGATTCTGATGGCCAAGAAGTGGTATATACCCCAAATCCTGCCCCTTACCTACACACACGTCCCTGGCACAGTCCAGCCTCCTGACTGATTTGCCAGCCTATCCCTGGGTAGTGATAGTTCCTAGAGGCGACTGCCCCTAACCTGTGGGATGTGGATCCTGGGGGTTTTGGATCAAACGTAAGTCATCAAACTTTTCCTGTCAAGGGCCCAATAGTAAATTTTAGATTTTGTGGGCCAAGAAGCAAAATGGAGAATACTCTGTAGGTACTTTATATGGGTACTTATTAAACAATTTCCATGAAATCTTTACTGATCCAATTTAAAATATGTTAATAATTGAGTGCAATTTTTTTGTAATATACTATGGAAATTATATAATTTTTTTCTTTCGTTGGGGATAACCTTTTGCTTAATTTAGGCTCAGTGTTTGTGTTCCCTATTGTCAAAACCTTCACTTGCCAAAGCCAGTCCTAGGTCATGGACCAGATTCTGGCCCATGGGCTGTAGCTAGCTGATGTTTAATCCAACAGAAGTGGTGGGCACATCCATATGGGCTTGATCTATCTTTTTTTCATGGACTAGATAATATTTTCTGCACAGATATATATTTGTCAAATTTGGCAAGCTTGTCCTGCAAATGGATATTGCTATGATTAAATAAAATACAGAGTGGAGTTCCCGTCGTGGCTCAGTGGTTAACGAATCCGACTAGGAACCATGAGGTTGAGGGTTCGATCCCTGGCCTTGCTCAGTGGGTTAAGGATCCAGCGCTGTTGTGAGCTGTGGTGTAGGTTGCAGACGTGGCTCGGATCCCGCATTGCTGTGGCTGTGGTGAAGGCCAGAAGCTATAGCTCCTGTTAGGCCCCTAGCCTGGGAACCTCCATGTGCCGCAGGTGCAGCCCTAGATAAGGCAAAAAGACAAAAATAAATAAAATACAGGCTAACTTAAGGAATTCCTGTATTCAAAATAGCCCTTTGTCTTTATGGATCTTCTTAATAAATACCGTCACATGGGTAGGGGTAGCATTTTTCCATGTCGACAATGGATCATCACACAATAAACAAATTATGCCCATATTTCCTGCCCCGGGGTTCAGGCAGTAGGACTCTCAAACTACTACCAGAGGAGGTGATATTTACTAGATACATGCGTTGTCTCTTAAGAGAGGTAGTGCTGGTTTTAAAACCACCTTCATGATGATGATAGAGCAGAGTGTCAGCTAAGGAATAACTGAATTATGGTTTTCTTTAGTCTTTTTTTTGTCCCTTCCTTGGTGTGGTCACTCAGTGAAGGCTTAGAAGGCTCTAGAAGCAGAGTCTGTCGTCATCCTAAAGAATGAAGGTGCTGGGGGACCCAGTTCATGAAAGCTCAGGGAGGGGCAGGTAAGTGAGCTGGAAGCCAAATGAGGAAGGGGGAAAATGGACATGATGTGAGCAGTTCCTGTGGTGGGGTGTGCTGGGAGCTGGCACACAAGTAACCTCATTTTATTTCTTCTGACTTGGTCCATTGTGCTGGTGGGCGATAGCCAGGTTCTTCCCTGTTCAGACTTTCTGGTTGTGGGGCGGGGTGGGGGTAGGGAAGGGCTCAGAAGCATCCATTTGGTGGGCTTTCATTCCTCATTGCCCTCTGAGCTGCCAGCCAAGTGTCTGATGATCCTTCATTGTTGGGCTTTTTTTTTTTTTAGATTGATTGATTGATCAGGGCTTTAGGATTTTGAAAAATGTCAATGCATAGGAAGATTTTCCAGTCATCAGAACCCCGTTTTGCCAGGCTCTCCTCCCCCTAGTACCCCCTAGGGGCGAAAGTGCTCTAGCATCCAGACAAAGCACCCAAACTAAGGACAGCTGGAGACTTGAACTGTATGTAGTGTGTAGGGATTTTCTGATTCTGTTATTTCTGAATTAAGGACCATCTGAGGTTAAAAAAAAAAAATCCTGTTCTCACGAAGGTGAATTTATCCTTTAGAGACCTGTCTGAGAAGTACTGACTCTGAAGAAAGCTGTCCTTGCTAGGAGAGTGTGTTCTAAATTCTGAGGAACCACACTGTGTCAGTGAACAGGAGTCAGTGGAGAGCAGCTATGAGGGAGGAGAGTTTCTTTCACAGGTTCGAGTTTGCAAGACTGTTAAAAGATCTTATTTCCTCCAGTTCTTTTCCTTCTCTTGGGAGGAGTTAAGACTAGGTAGGTCAGGATGGCTTGCCTTCTTTTTTATGTTCTGAACAAAAAGGATGTGTGTCAATGTGCAACACTGAGAATGTTATTAGCACACACCCACTTTAAAAAAGTTGAGATATCTAACATTATATTAATTTCAGTTTCCCACCTAAAGATTCTGTATAAAAATATTCTATTAATAAACTTGCTGCATTTTAACATTACTTTTGAAGCACTATATTTAAAAATGACACATGTTTACAGCAAGATTTAAAGAAATACAAGCATCCAGGTGCAACTGATTACATTTATCAATCATTTCCTCCCTCCATAGTGTAGACCAGGAATCCCTTTGCTGTGGTGTTTGTGTTATAATCCACCAGGCCAGTATTAGGTACTCACCATTTTCTAAAAGTTCATTTTTTGTCTTTTTTTTTTTTTTTTAATTCTTCTTGGCCTTGCTGATCTGTTTCCTCTGCTTGTCCTTTTCCAAGTCTGTGGCCAAATCCCTCTCTTCTTTGAAGGCCCACCTTTTCTCAGCCAACCTCCCTCCCTCATTTAACTCTCCCTTCAACCTTCCCATCACATCACCTTACTCCTTCTTTATGCTTAGAATGATGGCTTTTATTTTGTACATATTTCACATCGCTTGTGTGTATGTATGTGTGTCTTTTTTATATAGTCTTTTTTAGGGCCACACCTGTGACATATGGAGGCCCTTGGGCTAGGGTTTGATTTAGAGCTGGAGCTGCTGGCCTACGCCCCAGCCACAGCAATGCCAGATCCTTAACCCACTGAGCGGGCCAGAGATCAAACCCACATCTACATGGATACTAGTTGGGTTTGTTACCACTGAGCCACAATGGGAACTTCATGTTGCTTGAATTTAAATTATTTTTCTTTTGTTTTCCCTTTCTCTGTCATGCCCCCATCAACTCATTCCAACACACATGCACACACATGTAGATTACAAATACCATGAGCATATTAAATGAAAGGATTAGGTATTATCTACAATTTTTTTCTTAAAACTATGTACTCTTGAACACATGATTTTTGATTTTATTTTTTTTTCACATATTCTATGTATCTGCTAGTCTCTTTCAAAACTTTTCTATTGTTCCCTGTAATAGATTTACATAAAATACTGTGCTTAGCTTTATTCTTCAATATGGCCTCATCTGTGCCTACTGTTTCTCTCTGTCCCCCTCCTTTTGTTTTTTTGTACAGCTTGGTCTCTGCACCATATTATTACTATGAAAAGGACTAAAATTCTTTCTAGATGAGAACTTACCTTTTTGCATAGCAGCATGTTAAAACACATACACACAACAGTTTGTGCAATATAAAAATACCTTCCTTACAGAAAAAATTGTAATTACTGGTTCCCTAAATGTCATTCTATTCATCTAACGTCCATGGATCCCACAAACCTTTGGGGAACCCTTAGCACCCTATTTCTTGGGTGTCTTCGCAAGTGGGTAAACTGCCACCTGGGTTCCAGACACAAACGATTAAAAGGTTAGTTCATTAACAATGCAGAATGCATTTAGAAACTTTCCCAAAGTCAGAGGGAAGAACTCAACCTTATTAAAAAACATGATTGTTCCAAGAAAATGAGAAGTCGTCTTTGCTCAGCATGGGGCTGAACAGGGGTTCCTTGGCATGGTTATGAAGGTATATCCATATCTGCCTAATTCAGAAGCCTTCTTCGTCTTTTTCTTTGGGTGACAAAAGCCTTGCCAGGCAAATAACTAACTTTATTGATGCATGAGCTATTCTGTCCCTCAGAACAGATGTTGCATCACAGGAGACCGTCATTCAAAGAGCAATTTTAAATACTTGAATTGCACTACAGAATTGTAAATTATTAACATGGCTCCATGTTGTGATTCTGAAATGTAAATATGGGAAATGAGAGAAAGACACAGAACCAGAGAGAAATCTGGTGAAATGTCAAGATTACCCAAACAAAAAAGGAGTGTACCATTATGAGAAAGAAGTCATTAAATGAAAAATCCAATGTTACTGTATTGGATTTTCTTTTCTTTACTTACAGAATCATACTTTCAAAACTTAGCCCGACAAAAGAATTTCTTTCGACAGTGTGGATGTTTATATTATCTTGAATGTCTCTAGAAGAAAGTACAAATTAGGTATTGATGTTGGCTCCATTCATGTCACCTCCCCACATTTAGTCTAGTTGGCATGGTGTAGACTTTAGCTGAGGTAATGTTGGAATAGTTATTGTTCTAAAGGACGATGAGCTCAAAGTTTGGAAAATAAATGGTATCTAATTTAATATATCAGTTCTTTATTGATGGCTGTATCTGTGGCATGTGGAAACTCCTTGCCAGGGATCAAATCCGAGCCACAGATCCTTAACCCACTGTACCACAAGGGAACACCTATCAGTTCTTCTTAAAAATGGATTTGCAGACATGCAGTCTCTTCCCTCTCTGGAAGATTTCTTAGCTTATTCAATTGTGCTGAGGTTCTAACATACTATTTTATTATCTTTAGCTCCACAGTTGGTACCTGCTCACTATGATAAAGACACTTAGGCTGACCTTTCATCTCCATATCAAACTTCTCCATCTACCTTAGGTGGGCCTCCATCTTCCTCCATGTCAACCCCCTGCTTATAGCTAGTTTCTTTCCTTTTTCTCCTTGGGTCACAGAAAAATGTTACTGGTTTTTCTCTTCCTGACTGAAAGGATGAAGAAAATCTCATTTTTCTGTTTGCACCCCTCATCCTCTCAGGCTTCCTTGTTGGATCTGATCTAACATATGAAGGGATTAAACTGCAGGAACAATTTGAGAAATGGAGTGAGTGTCTCTGTTTTTCTCTCTTCCCAGCCCTCTCACCTTCCCTTTTCCTTCCTTTCTTGTTATCTCATTACATTGCTTCCTTACCTCTTCGTTTTGGGTCTGTCCAGATTCTTCAGATTACACTATGGAAAAAAACTTGCCATTACACACTGCCTTTTCACCTCCTCTTTCAAAATACAGATACCTTAGGAAAAGGCAACTATGTCAAATACATTATCATTAACACTTTGGTGTGAGTTTGTCACGCTGTGGTTTCTTTACACCTAGGCAGCCTGGGAGTCCTGGAGGGAAGAGGAGAGGATGGTGGAAGAGAGGGAGTTTTACAGGGAGGAGTGTAAGGTGTGTAGTGAAGAAAGGAGAGACTTCCTGCTTTGCTGCAAGGTGGCTCTGTTGACACCTTTCTTATTAAGAAGCCTATTGACTTTTTCCAAACTGAGATTAGCTGGTCTTCGGGTAAAGTCAAAGACACTTGCTGTTTGCCTTCCTTCCTCTGCTCACTCAGAGCACAACATTTGGACAATGTAGTCTAAACAATGCATATTGTAGGCTCAGAGGCTATTGGGCAGTTCAGCTACTGCCTAAAGGGTTGGTAGCTTCTCTTAAACTTACAGTAAAACCTTTTGGAGAGATTGAATCTTGTGAACAGCTGGCAAGTGCTTAATACCTGTGTTGGATATTAACCTGGAGAGAGACAAAATGAGAGTGAGTAAAACATGCAGCTGGTGATTTTAGCAATTGCTCGAGTCCAAGCTTTCCAAACACAAAATGTCAATTTTGGGCTTTCAGAAAAACCTACCAGAAAATCCCATAATACACCAGAATCATGCTTATGTTTTCTATCTTAAGGCTCTAGCTAGGGTTTAGGAAGCAACTGATTCCTTGGAGAAAAGAAGCTTACACTTCAGGCACAAAGGTGTGCTAGTGGGCCACAATGCATGCACCCCCCCCCCCAGCACAAAGGAACCTATCTACGGAAAAGAAACAAACTCATGAACGTGGAGAACAGACTTGTGGTTGCCAAGGGGGAGTGGGACGCAGAGGGAGTCAGATGGACTAGGGGTTTGGGGTTCGTAGATGAAAACTATAGCATTTGGAGTAGATAAGCAATGAGATCCTGCTGTGCAGCCCAGGGAACTGTATCTAATCACTTGTGATGGAACATGATGAAGGATAATATGAGAAAAAGAATGTATACGTATGTATAACTGGGTCATTTTGTTGTACAGCAGAAATTGACAGAATACTGTAAATAACTATAATAAAAAAAAGATAAATTAACATGATCTGAAAACAACATGCAATTAGGTAACAGAATTTTCCTAAATCTTCTGCCTCTGACCTCCTTGTACTCTTTGAAGAAGAGCCTCTTCTCTTCTCCAAATGATTCTGTTGAGATGAGGGCATGAGTTCCATACACTTTGACCCCAGAGTATGCATGTGACCTAAGCAGGGCCCCAGACTCTCTCTTGGGAAGAAGTTCGAGGTTAGTTAGAACTGAGTCCACTGATGCCATCACTCTCAAGAGATGGTCCATATATCTCTACAGATGAAATTTCCAGAGATATATTGGAACTTTCCCAAGGCCTGCTTTTCTTGGCTTAAGTCACCCAGGAAGCAGAGTCTGAGATAAAGGCTGCTTTGTAGGTAGTATATTTGATAGTATAAATTCAGAGGGTTTGGCACAGGGGGAATACAACATAGGTGGAGGGAAGATAGTACAAGAATGAGTTACTGAGTTGGCCACTGGTGACTGGTCCTTAATGCCAAGGACTTAGATCTTTAAAATGGGTATCAGAACTGTTGGACTTAATGGGGGTGATGGGCTCCCTTTGTTTTTCATTCATGGGACAGTGCTGTTGACATGCTTTTATTAAAAGCTTCTTGTGTTATTTAAAAAATTTTTCACACTGCAAAATAAACTGCTTTGTGTAGAGATCTGAGGTAATACAAGCATTTACGGCTGTTTAACCATCATCACACTCAAGATACTGCACAGTGACATCATCCTGCAAATTACTTTGTGTTGCCCCTTTGCTGTCACCTCTCCTTCTACTTTCTGTTTGTACCACCTTTTCCAAAATGTCATATTAGTGCCATCATATATTATGCAACTTCTTTCACACAGTATAATGCACTTGAGATTCTTCCAGGTTATTGTATGTATCAGTAGTTCACTGTTTTTTATTGCTAAGTAGCCTTCCATTGTATGGATATACCAGTTTGCTTATTCATTCAAGGACTGTAGGTTGTTTCCAGTTTTTTGTGATTATAAAAAAAAAATTTGTGTATAGTTCATGTGTGTGTCAGAGAGTGAGAATGAAAATGAGAGAGAGAGGGAACACATTTCTACTTCTATTGGGTAAATACCCATAAGCAGGATTGCTGGGTTGGTGGTAAGTGTATGTCTAACTTTATTAGAAATGAGCAAACTTTTTTCCAAAGTGGCTGTAACCATTTTGCCTTCTCACCAGCAGTGTATGAGGTTCTAATTGCTCTCCATCCTTTGGTTAAAAGTACATATTTTTTGAATATAAAAGTAATATATTTACAGTGAGGCTTATACAAAATATGGACACATCCACAGAAGAAAGCGAAAATCCCCTCTTTCAATAACCAGAGATAGCTTCTGTTAACATTTGGAGTTTTAAGTTTCTAATGAAAATAAATAGCTTTCATGATTGTTCCTCATCACCTTGAGATTCTGCTCATTCCCAACAGAAACATTGCTGTAACTAGATCTCTTCTAGCTTGACACAGGCCTATTCCACATTTGTTATTTAATTATATCCAGTCTTCCACTATTTTTAGATCTCTTCCCATGTGTCTGTGAAGTATGCTTTTAATGAGACATCAAAGCAAGGACCATATTTAATATTCCTTGACAATCTGTACTACTTTGTACAGATTGGGAATACAGTATATACTCACAAAATATTAGGTTAATTGGTTGATGTTTCTAAAACATTTCCTCCACTGTCACCAGGAATGTATCAAAACCCTTATTTAGTTAATTTACTTGTCAGGTATCATAGCTACTTGGAGTAATTAATCTCAAACAGAAGCAGGGAGGTCTGGAGGCCAGGAATCAGGAGATTGCACGTGCCAGCTCTGGCATAAACTAGACAAAAGCCATTTCATCTTTCCAGACTGGTGGAATGTGTGAATATAAAGGTAGACTTTATATCAGATACTTCTGTGCCCTGCCTCCCATTCTCTTGTTCTATCTTTTACTCTAGTGGTTACTATAGCAACCGGCTACATACAAATTTAATTTAGCAGACACTGGCCTCAGTTACACCGGGTATCTCTCATTTTCTCTCCTGGACTTCTTTACCACCTCTGAGTGGGGCGTTTATAAGAACATGCTCAACGATTCTGAAGCAAGAGGCAAATCAGGAGGTACCAGGGCCTTAGCACCCCATAGGACAATTCTTCTGTTGCTGAACTCTCCTATTCCTTTGGGTGAAAAATTGTGACTGTGCTCTAAATGACACCCTAGGTGGGCTCTAGCATAACTGGGCCTTGATTTCATTGGGACTATCAGCTGATAATACATTTTTTTTTTTTTTTTTTTTTTTTTTTGCCACCCCTCAGCATATGGATCCCAGGCCAGGGATCAGATCCCAGCTACAGTTGTGACCTTTGCCACAACTGTGGCAACATTGGATCCTTAACCTACTGTGCCGGCCCAAGGAACAAACTTATGTCCCAGTGCTCCAGACAAAGCCGATCCCTTCATGCCAAAGCAGAAACTCCTGATAATACGTTCCTGAGTTGGCTTTTCCTCCTCTTCCTCTTAGTTATTCAATTTCTCTCCTTGTATTTGAATATAAAATAAACTACTTACACGTTAAGTCCTTGCTCAGATATGTTTTGGAGCACCTATACTAAGGCAAGCGCTAACTTGTACTGAATTTCACATTTTACATAGATTTATTGATGGTTCTTGTCTCTCTTTACTCCGAATCTGTCTCCAGTTGTAGCTCAGCCCTGTTTCTCTTCCTTCTTTTACAGTAAGGTTTCTAGAAAGAGTCATCTGCATAATGCCGTCTTTGTTTTCTCATGTCCTATTCATCTTCAGTTTGTTGAAGATGCCCCAATTTGTTTTCATTCTACATGTCTCCACTGAAATTATTTTTATCATGCCTCAAGCCCACCAATTTGCAACCAATAAATCTAGTGAACAATTAAAATTCTCAGCTTTTAGAGACTTCAGTGCTGTCTGCCAGTCTCTCTCTTCTATTAGTTTCTGTCCAGTTCCGCTTTTCTGCTATTCTGCCTCTTTGTTACCCCTTTTTAGTTGTTTTGTTGTTGTCACCCCCACCTCTGCCTGGACTCTGAGCCTTCTGCCTTTTTTCTCCACAGTTTGGGAAGGTCTCATTTACCACGGCTTAATGTGCTATCAATATGATGACAACTCCTAGATTTTTACTTACTTCTGACTTCTCTAGTCTATCTCTGAAGTTTGCTTCACATATTCTCTTCTCAAAGTCTCATTGACGTAGCAAACAAAACTACTTTCTGCCATGGCTTTCACCAAACTACTTCTCAATTCTTCATAAATAGCACTCCCATCTATTAATTGTTTGTTAGAAATGTGACTTTAGGAGTTCCCATTGTAGCTCAGTGGGTTACAAACCTGACTAATATCTATGAGAATGTGGGTTCAATCCCTGGCCTTGCTCAGTGGGTTAAGGACCCAGCATTGCCATAAGCTGTGGTGTAGGTTGCAGACGCAGCTCAGACTTGTGGTTATAGCTGTAGAATAGGCCAGCAGCTGCAGTTATGATTTGATCCCTAGCCTGGGAACTTCTATATGCCATGGGTTTGGCCGCAAAAAAGTGAAAAAAATAAAGAAAGCACTGTGACATTAATCTTGGTTTCTTCTCCCTCACTCCCCAGCTTGCAGTCATCTAAAGTCCTCTTGGATTCAGTTTTCAAAAAACATTTGATTCCATACAGATTCTGCCATCTCTGCTGATACCATTCTAGAACAGGCCACCATCATCTTGCCTCTAGATTTATGCGATAGTTCACTACTTTCCACACGTTTACTCTTGTACTTTTAAAACCCATTCTTCATATAGCAAACAGAGCATTGTTTTAAAAAAATATAAATCAGATTGCCCTATTCTTTTGTTTTTATGTAGTTCTTTCACAAAGTGAAATCTATACTCCTTACTGACTACTCTTGAACCCTTCTCTTCTGCCATCCCCCAGTTCCCTTCAGCACCAGTGACTTTCTTTCAGTTCTTCGGCTGCACTTAAGTTCTCCCATCTGTAGGCACATGAGTACATGTTCTATCTGGAAGACTCACCACGCGCTCTTCACCTGGTCAGCCTCAACTCACCCTTCAGGGTTCAGGCACAAGTGTCATTTCTTCAGAGGAGAGCTCCCTGATTGCCAATCTAAATTAAGGTTCCTGATTTATTCCCTGTATAATCATGCCCTTTTTAGCACTTGTCGCTTACTAGCACTCATCAAAATTCTGAACCATATAGTATTTTGTGTTTATTTGTCTATTCAACGACTGTCTCTTTACCCAGATTGTAAGTGGCATGATGGTAGAAATCATGTTTTTTTTTTTTTTTTTTAAATAAAAACTCAGTGTTGATACAGGGGTTGGCATGTATAAAATGCTTGATTGTATCAGGCTAGGCAATTCATTATGTGCCATCAAGAAATGAGCATGAAAAAAGAATCATACACTAGCCACGTTCATCATGCCTAGCGGATTTGACGTTATATGGGTAACAATCTGGCTCATTCTTAATGAATGAGTAGAATTTTATATAATTGAAGGAAGGAAGGATTTATGATTGTCCTGAGAACAGTACAAGTACATTATTTAATATCAATAGTATGAGCTCCCAAAGCCACTCTATTTATGGGACATCTATAAATGTCTGTAGATGCACATTGAAATCTTTGGTCTTTATAGAAAAGAAAACACAGAGCAAAAAAAATGGCTAAAATTATTCCAGTGGTTCTGAGCTTAAGACACTTAAAAAGATCTAGTGACCATCTAGTGAGATGGATTATTGGTGATAACTCTATAGCTGAAACTCTCTATAACCCCAAGATAACTCAGGAAATGGAGTTCGGATGAACACTTAGTTTTGAATTCATTTTTCCCCTTTGATCAATAAATTCATGTCTGGTGGAGGCTGGAAGTGGGTAATCAGCTAGGAGCTCTATGTCTCAATGGGTTTGCTTTGGTCAAATAACTGTTTGTTGTGAAATTATTTTGATTCGCTCAACCGCAGTTTATCTTCAAAAACAGGTAAAGGCCTGAGGGTAAAATGTCAGCAAATTTAACTTATCCAAATGGATCTTCTAAAGAAAGGTAACTGGCTCATAGTCCTCTCTTCTCAACAGCCAGTTTTACATTCTGAGCTGGTGTTAACACCTTTCATGCCTGACTGTCCCTAGTCTTTAGGTTACAATAATGAAAACGGGTATTTCTCCCACCAGGATAAACTTAGCGAGATCCTTGCAGTTGATGGGAACCAGTCTCACTCTGTCCTGCCACCTAACTAGATAATATACTTGCTGTCATGGACAGATGACCCCATAGCTCCAGGGCTCAAATGTCCTAAACCTCATTAGTGTTTTCATTAATCTTCAAGAGTGTCTGTGTGTTGTTTTTCTTAAATCAACCTTGTGTGTGTACTCACTTTTCTTGCACTGGGCTATATATACCTATAAACCCCTTCCATAAACCTCCACCCATCCAAGAGAGGATACCAAAGACTATACCTTGTCTGCAGGGAGTTCGTGGGTGAATTGAGGAGCTAAGAGTAGCATAGACAAATACTCAGATGAGGCTAGTGCTAAACTGTATATTACTGACTGTGGGTGTTTTAAAAGAGTTCAGGGGACAGGAGAGCAATATGAGTTGGATTAGTCATGGAGGAGTTCTTGTGGGAAGGAGAGCCAACCAGATTTCTGAGTCAGCATTGAGCTTATCAGCCTGAACTAGAGAAGTGAATGTCTGTCGCTAGATTACAGGGGGCGTGTGGGAGGTGGGGCACAGAGGAAACTTAGAGCTACAAGAGGAGGAGAAAGTATCTCAAGAACTTTTAAAGCTAGGTAGAGAAGTGTGGACTTGATGTCTAAGCAATTAGAAGCCACTTTCAGGTGCTGAAACAGGAAGCAAGAAGAGGTGGGACTCCCTGAACAGAGATGGCCCTTATTTTCATCCTCCTATAGCCCTGACTTCACTGTAGTGGTCAGGACAAAGTAATGGGAACCTAATCGACAGCCTGCTACATAGCCCGCTGAACTGAGAGGAGTCATGCTGAACAAGACATCCCTCTCCATCACACGTGCCAACCAAGAATGCACTTCTTCATTTCCGTCCCACTCAAAATCCACCATGGCGGGGAATGATTAATTCTGAGGCTGTGTGAAGTAGCTTTCTTTTAGTTTGCAAACTGAGGCAGAAACATAGTGCGTACCATGCCCTGAATGGCCTGTTGGGATGTTTTAGGAAAATTTGATTTAGGGAGGGGATGCTGCCAGTTGTGGTTCTAGGTTAGGGATCTGTTATTTTTGCCGAAGCACATTTCCTAGAAGCCAAGACTTGGGGTTTGAACTTGAACTCCTTTTTCTATCTTCTAATTGGTTTCCCATGATCTAAGCTTTGCACTTAAGTCTTCTTGTTCATTTAAAAAAAATTTATTAGTGTATAGTTGATTTCCAATGTTGTGTCAATTTCTGCTGTATGGCACAGTGAACCAGTCATTCATGTATAGATAGATATAGATATATTAATAAAACTAAATATAGAACTATGTGTAATCCAGCAATCACACTCCTGGGCATATATCAGGACAAAACTTTCATTCAAAAAGATAACATATACCCCATGCTCATTTTTTTTTTACTTTTTTAATTACCTTTTTTAGCCTCTTGATAAGAAATCCTTCCTCCGGATGACTCTGGGATAAGTTAGTATCCAGTGATAGATAAGGAAAAAAGTAGACTACACTTAGTACATAAAAAGACTCTTTACCTTTTGAGGCTCCCTGATATTGAGGTTTCTATTAACCATGGGTCCTTATTAACTTGGAATTAGCATCTCTGCATACATTATTAGAAAAGATCCTAACATGTACTTTCCGAATCATTAAATAAAAATTTGATTAGGTGTAGAATCACACAGACTTGGAGTTAGATGGGAGTGTGTGTAATAAGCTATGGTTCAATGGAAATGGCCTTAGATTTAAGATTAGGGACCCTGGATTTAAGTGCCTTATCTCTCACTAGTTAGATGGTACTGAGCAGTTCATTCACCTTGTCAGAGCCTCCGTTTCTCTTTCTGTAAAATGATCTTGGGTAAGGAATTACAGGAGACAGTAGGGAGAGTCTGGTTTCCTTCCTCCCCAGTCTCATGTTTTCAAAGCTGGGACTATTTAACTCATATTCAGTTCAAACTTGCCTCGGTCTCCATGGAAACCAGACTCCTTAGCAATCAGGGGGAATTTAATGGGCCCAAAGGTAGGATTTGAAACATCTCAGCCTTATATTAGCCTGGTGGCAGATTCTGTTTTGACCTAATATTCTGGTTTAACAATTGGGCTCTGGTCCTGTTTTCAGACAGGACATGTAGCATAGCTTCAAACTAGCAGCTCTGGTGCTAGAGAATCTGGGTTCAGGTCCTGGCTGTACTAGTTTTTAAGCCTCAAGGGGTTAGGTGAAGTCTCTAGGACTCAGATCCTCTCTCTTTTACCCAAAGAAATGATAAGATTTACCTAACAGGAAACATTAGCACTGTGTCCAGGCACTGTTATTGGTCATGGTCCAGCCTTATATTCCATTTATGTGAGACCGTGACTGATTTCCTGCTTCCCCAAAACCTGGCCCATACTCTGCTTTTCCCCGGTTCTCTTGGGCACTGAGATGCAGTTTCATTGTCTGCGTCCCTGTTGTCCCCGTAGGACCACCATGCTGCCTGAGCAGGCTGGTCTGTCATCTGCTGCCTAATGCTCCATGTTCTCTGTTGGAACCACTGAGAGCCTCAGCTGAATTTCCCAGAGTCCTCCTGCCCTCTTTCTCTAATGTTCTCCTGCATCTTTTGACCAACCTTTCTGGATTAACCTTTTTGCCTGTCTGATCCTGGTCTCTGGATCTGATCACACTATCGCCTGGAGGTTTGTTGGTCATCTCAAGGAACATTACTGCAAAGAGTTGGCAAAATTGAAGATAACTTATCCATTAAAAAAAAATACAAATGATCCATATTTGTTGACTTTTTCTGTGCTGACAAATGGCTACCAGAAATAATGCTACAAAGCAGATGTTTGCGAATTAGACATATTTATCTCTTTAAAAGAAATGTGATGTATTAATAACAAAGAGGAATACAATAGCATTGGAAAGAGAATTGAGAAGGGGAATGGAAATTAATTTATTGCTGAAATGATGCATGCCATCGTTTATGAAAGCTCTCATATTGCATATTTTAAAAACAAAGAAATACAACTTTAACTCATTTAAATTTTTTCACTGTGTTTCAAATATGTTGATTAGAAAATAAAAATCCACCATTTTCCAGGTAGTTTGTAAGAACATCTGATTGACATTAGGGAAGAAAATTACTAGCTGAATTTTATAAAAATATTTGCATGAAAGAATAGGATTGAAATAAGTACGTTGACTCAGGGAGTACAGCTATTGGCTTGTCTTCCATTGGATCTACTTATTTTAGTGAAGTTTTGTTCTCAGCTTTGACAGACATGGAAACCTAATATTTATGTGACCTGTGAATTGCTTTTCTGAGTGTTAAACTAAGGATTAAAAAAAACAAGGAATCATGCCCTATGATATTGCTTTCTGTAAAATATTGTCATTATATTTAGTGAGAGGAAAATAGGCTTTTTGTGTTGTATAAAATGGTATATAAATAAGACAAGGTGTACATGGCAAAGCACATTATCTATTCACCTCTATTTCATACTTTAAAATGTCATTGTTATGTATATGTTATAATGCAGATATACATTAATATGGCAGTTGTATGACTATCTGTTTTATAAATGAACTCATTTGGGGACATAGGCTATTTTATTTTTTGCTGATGGGTGAGGAATCAAGACCATATTGCACAATACATAGGCTATTGTGCTTGGGAAGAGAAGCCTGTGATTCTGAAGGGCTACCAGATGAAAAAGGTAATAGATTTGTGCTGTGTTGCTTGGGAAAGTAGATATAGGATTAATAATAATAATCGTCAACACTTATTGAACACTTCCTATGTATGAGGTACTGCACCAAGCACTTAATATTGATTATTTATTCCTTTCCTCTACCTTAGGAGACAGGTATCATTACCATCTCATATCAGAGTGGAGGAGGCTCAGCTGATAGATCCAGTCACATTCACGAAGTCACACATAAGGAGGGCAGATTTAGAAGTTGAATCCATATCTTTCTGACTCAAGTTTCTGCTCTTACCATTGTTAGGCTTACCCAAATGACTAATGCCCATTCATTGTAAAAGCTGCCCAACAGAGGAATGGATTGCACTATGAGGCAGTTGGTTCTCTACCTCTGAAAATGCATCTGTGTGGCTGGGTTTCTTCACAAGGGGTGATATTGTGACTTAGGATAAGAAAGATATTTGGTCTCTGTTCCCCATCCTGGCACAGAACTTGTGGGCAAGAAGAGTGATGGACTTTGAGAGGGCATGAAAGCTCTGAATTCTTTCTCCAACCTTGCCCTGTGCCTCTCTTATGTTTGGCTGTTCTTGAGTTATATCCTTTTATAATAAGCTGGTAATCTAGTAAACAAAGTGTTCCTCTGAGCTCTGTGAGCTGCTCTAGCAAAGTAACCAAACTCAAGGAGGGGTTATTGGAACCTCCAACTATAGCTGGTTTGTCAGAAGCACAGGTGACAACCTGGACTTCGAGTGGTGTCTGAAGGGAGACAGTATTACAGGACTGTCTTGCTTTTGTGGGATCTAATGCTGTGTCAAGTAGATAAGCTCAGAATTGAGTTGAACTGCAGGATACCTTGCTCGTGTCTGAAAATTGCTTGGATGTGTGTGGGAAAACCCCATACATTGGAATTGGGTATAGAATTGGAAACGGGAGTTAAACTCTGTGACCTTTAAGTTGCCTTCCAACTTAGAAACTTTGAGCATTTCTCCAGAAACGCTATTTCCTGAAGTTATAAATGCTTTGCTTACACATGAAAGGCTACAACAGACAACTACATCTAGGAAATGCTGGATTAATAAGGTTAAGCAGTTTCTTTTATGTAGGATTCTTGGAGTCTTTTACACATTAGTATTCATTATAAATACCTAAGAGAAAGAAGTAGTGTGCTGGCTTTCCTCAAACACATTGACTTTGGATTCCTCACTTATTGGAGAGGATCTCCTGAGTTTGGTGTTTCCTAGTTTCACCTTGGAAGCCCTACCAGAAGCTAGAGTATTTATGCTGATTTATGCTAATTCTATGAAAATGCTGTCAGCATTCAGGCCACAGTTGGCAAACTCTCTTTTAGACAGGGTATTCTATTAACACCCTCCCTTCTTATACTGTGAGGTAAATCAAAGTTTAAAGTACAGAAAATCGAACCACATTGGTAGAAGGGTACACTGTGTCAAGTGAACTTTGATACAGTTTCTCCTGCCATCTTCAGGCATTTTAGGTTGGCCCCCATTTCTATTACAGCCAGAATAGGGACAGTAAGGGGGCTCTGATAACCCCTGTGGCTGCCCAGAGTCTCTAGTCATAGGATCAGATTCCTACTCCTAGCCTGGCAATTAACACACACCGTGTTTGGGTAAAAAGAAATCCTATTCTCTAATGGCAAAATGAATCAAAGGACTAAACTGAAGAGAAATCTTTAACAAAGTGGGCCTGGATGTAGAAAAAATGAAGTTTGTGATGGGCTACTACTGTGTAACCCTCACTTTGATGTTATTTGTCTTTTCAATTTAGAGCATGTGTAAGATACCTTCACGGACAGGGCAGCTCTCAGTGTAATAGGAAGTCAAAGTTGCAGTTCTTCCTGAGATGCCATGTATGAAACATATTATATTCCAAGTTTCTAGAAACCAGTTACACAACCTGAACCTTTTCTGCAGTGGGCGTGAAACGGGTGTAGGCACCCTGTGAGAAGGCTACCTTCAGGCAACTGTGAGTCTGCCCTTCCCATTCCCCAACCACAGGGAAGGGTGGGATCTGCTGTGGTGTCACTTAGGTTGAGAGAAGGACCTTAAGAGGACCGTGGGGCAACTTTCATTGCTGTCTCCTCCTGCTTGGGGGACAGAGTGACCAGTCTCTGACCCGGGCCGAGTGAGAGGCTGCCTACAGTGGCAGTAGACCAGATGACTGGTGTTTGAGAAGTAACTGAAGTCCTAGGAACTGGTTCCGCAGGTTACAGTTCTGACCCTGACTCGTAGGAAGAAATGACTAGAAAATCACCTTGCCTTATATTTGCGTAGCACAGATAATTGACAAAAGTTATTTCAGAGTATTTCCTCTGACTTTACCATGAGTTTCTAAGATGAATGTAATTATGACTTCCACCTTACTGATAAGGGAGGCAATGCTCACAGAGGGTAAATGAATCACCCAAATTTCTAAACTCAAAATGGAATGAATCATAGCCAACACTTACCAATTACCTTATCACATGTCAGGCACCATTATAAAAGGCCATTCCTGTATTGAAGTTATTAATTCTTGCCCACAACTTCATCAGCTCCATGATGAAGATAACTGTTATTAGCTCCATTTTATAGATGGAAGGAAATTGAAGCTTAGAGAGTTACAGTTAATTTGTCTGTTGGAAAGTAGAAGAAAAGGAATCTGAACCTGGGCCCTCTGGCTCCCGAGCCTATCGGAGATCTTCTTCCCATTAAACCACACTGGCTACATAAGGACTTTTAAAACCTAAGGCTCCCTCCAAGCTAGATTGACTGCTAACAGAGCATTGCCAAGAGGTGATCTTTTGGGACTTTCTTCGATGGCGATGTACAAATAATTTTAATGAAACTACCAATTTGTGGCAAGCAGTTACTTTTGAATTACATCAGAGAGTTGCAAAAGAGTTAATATTTTAAACAGTTTGCACACCCTTCCCCACAACTCATTTCTAGCATGAATTATTTAGAAAGCTATTTCTTAGGTACACTTCAACTTTGCCCACAAAGCTGATCACAAGTTCCAAATAGCAAACAATAATCAGGTGTCACTTGTTCCAGAACACTGGGGACGGTGACATTGGCCTCACCCTTACAGTGCACCTTCCCAGCTGTGGTGTGCCGAAAGCGGGGTGACTTGGGATGGAGTCAGACACCGCTGCCTTCAGTTCTCAGTTCTGCCAGCCACATAATCTCTGAGTTTCAAACTGCTCGTTTGTAAATTGGGGAAAACACGTCTCATTGTTTTGGAAGACTGGAAGATGAGTTGTGTGAACAAAATACTGGTTTAGTGTCTGCCATCTAGTAGGTGTTCAATAAGTATCAGTCCTGTTCCAAGATCCTTTTGCTGTTGTTGTTGTTTTGGCCACAGCCACAGTGTGCAAAAGTTCCTGGGCCGTAGATTGAACCCAGGCCACAGCAATGACAATGCCAGATCCCTTAACCACTAGGCCACCAGGGAGCTCTTCTGCTCTTCTAAGATCCTTTCTTAATACCATTTTGTGACTTTGGGCAATGGACGCAGCATCTCTGAACCTCAAATTTCCTATCTGTAACATGGAACCATCAGTAAATAGCTGAAGGCTCATGTAAGGCTATGTAAATTAATAGAAAGCGGAAGTTCTTTCTAAGTTATGTTTCCTGTGTCCCATCCTGTATCCACCAGCAATGCCTGGTCCAATTAGCAGTGTTTACACTTGTTTGCTGCTTCCAGATGTCAAAGTGTCACCACACCCTGACTCTTCTCCCTTCCTTTCACTTCCTTACAACCTTTTTGATGGAGATAGGGGTGTTCTTTTCTTCCCCATCTTACATGAGTTCCAGAGAGGTCTGATTACTTGCTTACTGCAAGTTCTCACAAGCAGGACTAGGGCTGGAACCCAGGTGAATGGCTCTCCTATAAAGAGAAAAGCTTTTTCTCAGTGTTTGGCCCTGTTTATCTGCGTCCCTGTGGCTCCTGTGGTCTGGCCTTTGTCAGAGCCAGACCATGCTAGGTGAGCTTTATGAGGGAGGCTGCCTATTTTCTTCCCTGGCACATCTCCCAATCACCTGGCTCCTTCTTCTAGCTTGGCTGTCTTTGCCAAGCTGGTGGGGGAGGAGCTCACCGCCTCTTGAACTAGACATTATTTGTGGGGTGTTTGCTGTGAGTGAGCTCATGATTAAACTGCAGCAGAACATTTTTGTAACGTGTGCTGGAGATGAAAATATTCTTCCTGAGAGTATTTGTCACTGCACTGTTCACACTCTGTAACGCCCCAAGATATTTCACTAAAAACAACAGCTGCCTCCCTTCCGCTACCCAGACGGAAAGATTCAAACCCAGGCCTCCGTTTTCATTAAGGGTCTACTGTGTACAGACCCTGTGCTCTGCGGGATCCCAGAGATGAACTGGGCACAGGTTTTGCTTGGGATTGGGGGCGGGGGGCGTCCTTCAAATCAAATGATGACATCTCCTGCCACTTCATGACTCCCCAGTCTGAGGCCAACTGACCTGATTGGCTGAGAACTCCCCTAGAATGCATTCTTCCTATCGCCGTGCCCATGGGAAGACAACCTCTTCCCAGATGAATAAGCCAAGGGTTTGAAAGCATTGGGGCCACTTGGCTAGAACATGCCTGTGTTCTTATATCACAGCCTAAGAACGAAGACTGTAAAAGATAAAGCACTTGAGATGAATGACAGCAGCAAGGAGTAAATGTACTACTTCAGCAAGTATTACCGAGGAAGGGGAGCAGGCACACAAGAGGTCTGGATCACAGTCAAGGTTCTCTAAAAGGGAAAGTGAGTAGCTGAGAGCCCTTTTCATGCCGTGCACTGAGGGTATGGTGATGAAGTATCCTGGAGTAGCCCCATCTAGTAGCCAGAGTTTACTGGCGTGATACTCACCTTTCTCATTGTCCTGCATGCCCCCTGTTCCCCACCTCACCGCCCAGTCTCCTTTGGCCTATCTCTGCTTCTGGGGGCTGCCCCATCCCTACAGAGGTGGGAGCTGACAATTCTCGTGTTAGCTCTAATATCTTAATATGTGTCCTCTCCCAGGGGTAATTGCAAATCTAAAAGGGTCTGGAAGGACCAAAATATCCATTAAATTTCCCAATAGTGAGGCTGCAGTAGTAGAAGAGGAGACAGCAGTTTCTTTTCCACGGAGGCAGGGCTTCACTTGATGTCCTTCAGAATGTTGCCAGCTAAGCTGTTTGTCTTCTGCCTGTGCCTGAGGTCAGCCCTGCCAAGAATTTGTCCTCCCTGGCCAGCTCCGGTGGCTGCAGAGCACTGTCTTCCTCTTAAGACCCTCCCATCCAGTAGGTCTCAGGCTCCACTAAGGCTGGTTATGCCCATTTGTCAAGGACCGAAGTGGCAGGGGTACATCCTGCAACTCTCCTTTAGCTTAAGAGGCTAAGCTTCTGCTGTACTTAAGAGTAATTTACAGCCAGTTTCAGTTTTTAATGCATCTAAAGGATCTAGGCATTTAAAAAGTTCTCCTTGAATCCTGGTGAAGAGAAGCCTGATCTGGGAAGTAAGAGGCTGGATTTGCCTGTCTTGTAGAGGGACTTTCTCCTTCCATACAAGATCCCTTGTGCTGGATCTGATTCTGCTGAGCTTAGGACAGGCAGTGACACTAGGATCCCCAGATTCATGAAGATCACAGTTTAGACACTTGAATGCTGGCAGAGGTCTTAGAGGACACAGAGTCCATTTTCCTCTTCCATCAGTCTCTTGATGCATATTTTATTATTTCTGCTTTGCAGACGAAGAAACAACTGTGTGATTTCCCTTGTTCCAAACATCCTTATAGTCTTGACAACAGCCTTAGAGACTTAAAGCACTGGCAGTCAGGGAGATGGACTTGAAGACATCAGTCCATTCCAGTCTGGGGGACATGGGAATGAGGAAGAAGTCAGGGCTGAGCTTCACACAGCTAATCGGAGACTGGTTTCTCTCTGAACCCTCTCCAGACGTGTCTTTACATTTGATTTCTTACGATGACAGAGATAGGCCTTATTTCAAAATTAATGAGGTGAAGATACATCTGCCTTGTAAAAGGTGTATCCTGTGAAAATTTCATCTAGGGACTTGGCAAATGGGTGGAGTAGACGGCTACCTATGTGCTATTTGAATGAATCCTATAGGACTTTCCATCTCAGAAGCCCCCCTGCCTGGGAGTCCATCATAATTAGTCCTTGGGTTCCGTATCACCTTTTCGAGGTTCCTTTTAAAAATATGCCACTTCCCTTGGAAAGAAGAATATCAAGACCTGAGTGTACTGATGTGACTTGATAGATCCAATAATTGTCTTGCTGATGGAGAGGACCTGGACTTCTTGCAGGAGAAAGTACAGAGCAGGTCAGAGGAATGAGGAGGAGAGGTTAACGGCATGAGACTATCACCATCCTTAAACTCAGGCCCTCAGGCAAGGGTGGGGTCTTGCTCTCCTGGGGCTGAAATCTCATCCCAAATCTCATTGTTCCACAAGGAAAAACCTGGCTATCTTTTCCTGGAGTTGACAATAGCAGGCAAAGTTGGATCTGCTGGACAGATTACTGATAAAAGAAGCAATTGTGTAATTTCTCTTGTGCCCGAACATCTTCGTAGTCATGACAACATCTTGAGAGAGAACAGTGACAGCCAGGGAGATGGCTAATAATTTCCTCCTAAAAATCAGAGCCCCTGTGTAAGGTGAATTCTGGCCCAGAGTGGATTCTTGAGTGCTGTTTGCAGGATGATTCTGTGCAGGAGCTTCTGGGGGGAAGGAAGGCTTTGGGGGTTACTAAAAATGAGTGGACAAAAAATCACTGCAGTCACTTGGGTCCTTGCGGACCTAGAGGTAATTCGTATATCAGTGGTTCTTGTTAGGGAGTTTATCCCCTGTTGAACCATGCCTTCCTCTTCCTCCAGGTGCCACCATCACTGTACCCCTGATTATGGCAACTGGCCTTTAGCAGGTCTCCCTTGAGTATGGTCTATACCCTGCTACCTGTCAGTCTAAAGTCCAATGATTGTCACCCTGTCACTCTGCTGCTCAAGAGTCTCTTAAAGCTTATTTTCTACTACTGTGTTAGGCCTAAACTCACTTGCGTAATTTAATTTTCCAATGTCATTAAACCCAGTGCATCCTAATATAGTCAGACTCCTTCTCAGTGTACATATTGTTTTTAGTTAAGACTCAGTTCCTCCCCATCCTCTGCCTGCTCCATTGTCCTTTTATTTTCTATGTACTTACTTACCTTTCTTTCATTGAAATTTCCTTCTTGTCTCTCTTTCCAAATTTTATTCATCCCTCAAGTGGTAGGCCTCCCCATCCCCAAGAAGCTTTCACTGATTAGTCCAGCCCAAGGCATTGGATCAGTCGTCTTATCTATGCCCAGGGCCACACAGCTGGACAGATGTGTTATTTTCAGGGATTAATACATGATAACCTCTTCTGCCCAAAGAACTGAGCTCCTTGTGTTGAGAACTGTCCATAAATGTACGCTGTATCTCTCATAAGACTATCTATCCCCGCTCTCCTTTCTTGGCCCCCCTTTCTAAACCATGACTCTACTTTCCCTGCTTTGTTTTTCTTCATATCTCCATCACCACCTGACATTATCTAACAGTTTTTGTCTCTTCCATTCGAATGTAAGTTCCATAGGGGCAGAGGCCTTGTCTGTCTTGCCATCTTTGGGACGTCCAGTAAACAGGTACAGTGAAGCCTGGGTTGTAGTATGGTCTCAGTAAAAGATGGTTGAATGATTGACTGAATGCATGAGTCCTTACTGACTGACTAATTCACATCCAAAGTGATGGAGGAGAAATAGCAAGGAACCTCTCCTTTCTACTGTTCATGTGGCTGCTGTACCTTTGGCAAATGAACCCTAGTATATGTCTTTTTCCAGTGTTACAGAGAACCAAATGTGGCTGAATACCAGAATAACCCAATCCACAGGGACATTGCACTTTCCCGTCACAAGAGTTCTGTGACTAGGGAGTATAGGCAAGGCCAGCTTACTTCTGTAAGATGCTTGTACTTTTACTTCCCTGTTTACTCCTTATTGTGAGGTTTAAATGCAAAGAAATATAAAAGAGTTAAATTGTAAATCTACAAAAAAATAGCAAGCATAATCCAACCAGTTGGTTGCTGGGGATGGCATGAGGTGTTGTGGACCATCAGGGTTAAAAATGAATAAAAGGAGGGGTTAGGAACCCTCCACTAGCACTCTGCAGGATAATGTAATCTTGCTTCTTTGGGGGACCTTTTTGAATGTGTCAGGAGCTTGTAAGAAGGATGCCTTTTTCCTCTGAGAAACACGAGTGATGTATTTTCATGTCTGGATGCTGATCAGTGGACTCTGTCCAAAAGAAACAGCTAAAGAGGCCTTCAAAACCCTAGAAATATTGGAAGGGAAAAGAGATATCACCACCACCGACATATCATTATCATTATCATCCAATTAATCCTTACAAGAGTCTCCAAAAAGAGGTACTCTTTTTTTTTTTTTTAAAGACAGAGGAGAGAACTGAGGTTCAAAGAGATGGAGTCCTTTACACAGGCTCCCTTAGCTAGTAAGTGACAAGGCTGGGAATTTAATAAGAATTACTAACATTTGTTGAGAATTTTCTAAATGGCAGTCATTCTTTTCAGAACTTCATTTAATACAACACAAGGATGCAGGCCACGTTATTCCTAGTTTACAGAAAGGAAAACTGAGACTTAGAGAAGTTTAGATAATTATTCAAGGCCCCCCAGTGAAGACGGGCGGGAGCGGAGACCTGAGCCCAGCCAGGTGACCCCAGAGCCCCTGTGCATCTTGCTACTCTGTGCTGCCTCCTGAACCCCTGCTCTCTGTCCCTCCTGTGTGATGTCCAACAAATGACTTAGCTTTGATAATCAAAAAAGCTAATTTCATCACTCCTACCAAAACACTTGAAAGGGAGGAATGCAGAAAAGTGAGAGAAGGACTTAGGCGGAGGGGTGGAGAGGGAACAGTCTGAATTACTGAGATTGAGTGAGTCCCAGTGACCATCTCCTGGAATCATCCCTGGCTGGAGAAAGCAGACGTGTGGCTGCCATTAACAGCATCCTAAGACGCTCTACCTGGCCCACATGCCAGAGGAAGATGGTTGTCAGTTGGAGGTGGGGGCTCCACCCAGCTAGGTGAAGGGTTTGTTACGATGGAATCATGGTTTATTGAGTAGCAAAGAGCAACATCCAGCTGCCTGAGAATTACGCTGACAGAATGCAAAGGCAAGAGAATATGGTGTAAACTTTATTTACAGATCAATAGATAATCTTTCAAACACAAAAGGTCAGCTCTAGGAAGGCAGAGTGGTAAAGAAAGAAATATTGCTTGCAAATACAATATTGACTTAAAAAAACCCACCCAGATGAATCCTTTGATGTATATTCTTCCAGTCAAGGTACGTTTCTTTATTCATGATTTTTTTTTTCCCTAACCATTTCAGGTTCCCCAAGAAAGTATGAAGGCAGCAATAAAGAAGGCTGATTTCTAGTTGTCTTGAATTCTATGCCATCAAATGATCAGTGTGAAATAGAATCAATGCTGAGAATTCCAGAACATTTCTGTGTGTGTGTGTGTGTGTGTGTGTGTGTGTGTGTGTGTATGTGTGTGCGGCAATTAGAGTTCTCTAGTCAAATGACAACTCACCCCTACCACCTGTAATTTCCTGCTTTGCTGGCCGTGATGATAGACGCATTTATCCTGGCTTAAGGAAATAAACTACTCCTCAATCCTACTGATCTCCTCTGGATTCCTTCATCCTTTCGGTGTTTCCTCTTTGCCTTGAAGCAAATAGTTCATCATCCCAAAGAATATCTGAAATCATTGCCATCCACCTCCACCTGGCTGCTAGATTGAGAAGCTGTTGATGACTGCTGCACAGATGCAGCTAAGCGTGGAAAGAAGAAAGAAGCTTAACTGGGCTTTGTTTCTATGACATAAGCTTTTAGCTTAGAGGCCCAACTCTGAGTTTAAGTGATTCATTCCTCTTAGCCTTTTGGAAAATATTTCAGAGAACCACAGCCTGAGAGTCCTGAATGGAGGTCTTGCTAATGGAGTGTTTTTGGAGTGCAAAATTCCCAGGGCCATGTGCTATGTGAGGAGCTGGGCAGTAAGTCAAAAGGCTTAAGACAGACAGCTCTTTGTCCCAACTTCCTGATGGGGATCAGCTTGGCAGTGCATGTGAAAAAACTTTCTACAGTGTAGAATTATGTAAGTACATATATTTTTCAGAGACATCAAGGAGGATCATTTGACTGTGACACAGTTTTTCTCCAGTTAAAAAGCACATTTCAGATACTTGGAGGACGATAACTTCCTCTTAGGAAAGGATGTGGCTGGCATCGTAACTTCCAGCTTTGTCTGAACTTGATAGGGGAGACGGAGGTTTACTCAACATCTCAAAGTGAGAGTAGGACAGAAAGGAGAGGCTGGACTTGATGACAGACAGAGTCAAAGTCAGATCTTTATCCTCTCTGTGCTGCCAAAGTTCTCTCTTCAGTCTAGGACTGTACCTTCTATGCCCACGTCCTCCCAAGTTCCTCCCAAGCCCTCACCCCCTTGGGAGGGAGGGCTGAGGGTTCTTACTAATAAGCCTGAATGGTGCTGGCCCCAAGGTGTAGGCTAATATTCAGGTCAAATTCTGGATCTCTTGATTTCAAGCTTTGCGGTGATTCCCAGTCCCTCATACTCAGATTGGCTGATACTGTCATGGGCCATGGAACATGTGTTTGATGGGGTCACTACCTTCTTGAATCTTTCCTGTGCAGGAGAGCTTTTCTTGAGACACATGTGACAGTTTGTGAATAGGGGTATCCCTTTGTATATCCTAAGTGGCTTTTGTTCTGTTCTTGAAGTCTCTGTGGTCACCCCTATGCCACCCAGACTTTTTCTAAAAGGAGGGGAGGGAAAGAAGAAAAGAAGGAATGAAGGAAACCAACTGGGTAATAGGCACCAATAATTCTATATACTTCTTTATGGTTTATATACTAAAAACAATTTGCAAAATGTTTTTACAGGCATAGTATTTAGTTTTTACAGCCACCCCAATTTACAGATAAGGAGACTGAGGCTTAGAGAATGGCTTATCTAGTTAAAAAATATTAGCATTGCATCTGGAATCCAATATTTCTAACATCATTTATAGTCTTTTCTGTACTGCTCCATTAAGTGTAAATCCATGTCCAAAACTGCTTTTTTTTTTTTTTTTTTGAACTCATGCCAAACTCATGGATAAAACTTCAGGTCTTAGTGGCCACTGTCATTGTCTATTCAACTCTTGCTGGACTTTTTATGAGGGTGGACTGCTAGACTTTGGTCAGAAGTAATCATCCTACAAATATTTAGTACAGTTATTAGTATTTTTGAGCAGTTTGTAGTTTACGATATATTTTTCCTACATAAATCTCACTTGAGGGTCCTGTAAGCTATGTGTGTCTCAGAAATTCAGGGCTTGGCCCAAGAATACATCAAAGAGTCAGGATGAGGTTCTAGATTTTTTTTAATTCTAAGATCTGTGCCTTTTCTGTTACTCCATATTTCCTCCCCTGTTAGGGCCCTGACCCAGGTTTGCTTCTGCAGCAAGTATAGCAAAGTCTATTTAGGAGGCTAAGACTCCCAAGTCAATCAGAGCATAACTGGCTACCAAATCTGTGGGTGCAGGGCAAAATGAAAATGCAGGGCTCCTTGTTCAAAAATGTTTTAAGCATTTCAAGATGGCAACAGCAGAGTATTAAACCCAGTGCCCTCTGAGTGTGGGGCCCTTCTGAGCATGGAGCCCTATGAGATTGTAATCGTCGTGTGCTGGTGCAGCTGGTCCTGCCTCTGGCATTAACTCAGGAGTTGAAGGCCTTATTTCTTTTTCAGATCCTTTCTGGAGCTCCTCTCAGAGAGTGGAAATTCCGGGTTGAGTGGGTTTTCTTCCGTTAACACTCTTCTATCCCCCAGTCAGCTTCCGTTCAGAAAGCTAAGCCATTGTGGCCCAGTGTTCCTTAATATACCTGCTTACTCCAGTTCTCATGGATCAAAATTTAGGGACGGAGTCATAATCTCACTAGGAGCCAGTGTTTATTGAACATTTACCATGTCACAGGCCCTGTGCAAAACTTTTTACATGCTTTAAATTGATTGCAAAGATGGCCTCAATTCTCTATCCTTCCCTGTATCCACGTGCCTTGTATTGTGACTTTGCGGCTTTTCCCATGAAGTAGTGGAGTCTGTTTCTCCACCTCTTGAATCTGGGCTGGCCCCATGAATTGTGCTGGCTAATAAAACGCAACAGATAGGTCTCATGAGGCTCTCTCTCTGTCTTTTTCTCGGCACCCCAGGACTGTCATGAGAACAAGCTCGGTAGTTGCTGGAAATGAACACCCCTTGGACAAGATCTGTCATCCCAACTGAGACCATCCACAGCAGCCAGCTCCCACTACACCTGTCAACAAACCATCCATAAAGACGGACCTTGACTGAGGTAAGGCAAACAGTAAACAGCATCCAGCTCAGCAGAACCATTCCACTGATGATTTCACAGACAGGTAAGAAATGATAAATCATTGTTGCTTAAAATCTGTCTTTTTTGAATAGGTGATTGTCCATTATTATTATGCTAATAGATAACAGATACACATCCATTATTATAATTTCCATTCTCTTAATAAGGAAATACGCTTTGAGATGTTAAGTTCTTGCCTATGTTCAGTAGCTAATAAATGAGTCCAGAAAGTTTGACTCCGTAAGTCAAATTCTAATACGTTATTTTGTGGGTCCCCATCATAGCACTCAGGGCTCTGTCAAGCCCTCAGCTAATCTGAAAGCCACTTGGAGTGGAAAAAGCAGTGTTTCTGTTGGATGGAGGTAAGTCCCAGGGATGGAACTCAAACACCAGAAATCTCTCCGCTGATAAAAACACCATATCTATTATTAACCAAAACTTTTCATATAAAACACTATAATCTATCAAAGAAGAAATGCTTATATGCAGAACAAGAGAGATAGTGTCTTTGAGGTCAAGGTCAGAAGCTAAATGCTGGCAGAAATTTGGGCTGGTATCTCATTAACAGTAAATTATGACTAGTTCTGCAAGAGGTCTGTGTGACAATCCCATTAATGCAAATGACTTTCCTTATGATGTCTGTTTTTGTAAATGAAAACCAAATGCAATTATGTTAGTGGAATTCACTCATTAACCTAAAATCCACCAGGAAGTGTCACCCTGCTTCAGCTTCTGCCCCACATTTTTGATAAAAAGCAATTGCTCCCCAGAATTACAAACGGATATTTTGCTAAAATAGGAATGCCCAACATGTACAATCTGGATCATAGAGGGGACATCAGAAAACAGGAGTTCTTACAGATATCGGAGGTTGGGAAGGTTCTGGAAAGCATCAGGGTCGATGTATAGCAGGTTGTTGGCCTTTTCAATTCTGCTGTAAAGGAGAAAATAACATGTGTGTGACCTCAACAGTAAGGAATGCTGTGTTCTTTTCACACTATGCAGAGTGTGTCACTAAATTAATTCACCCATCCATCTATCCGTCTATTCATCCGTCCATCGCTTCAACAAAAATTGGGTATGCGTTCAGTGTCTGTTGCTATACTAAACTGTGCAAACAAAACATTAACCCTGTCTCATATAACTTTCATCACTGAAGTCCTCCTGGAACGTGTGCATTAGAGACAGACAAAGCCCTGGCTGGGTAAGTCATTTCACCCTGAGCACAGCCAAGTCTTTAACCAGTAGGGATCTCCCAGGGCCTGAGGAGCCTAAGAGGGTAGGGAGGAGATGAATGCTGGGAAACAAGCTTTTGTCTGGTTGGGAGACGAGAAAGGAGGGGATGGAAAACAACAAAAGAGAGTGAAAAGAAGAGGAGAGGGAAGAGAAAAGCTGAGGAGCCAGGGGAGATTAGAGAAAAGGAGAATGAAAGGCAAAGGAAACAAAGACTGGGGAGGAAACATGTAGCTATCTCTGGTTTTCACCGTGCAATGCCAGCATACAATAGCTGAGAAGGTACCAGTGAGTCCCCTGATGCTGCTGGTGGAGGCTGCTCTCTCACGGCACATGCGGAGTGATTGGCTTCTGCCTCATATTGACCTGTGCTATGTCCTGATCAATAGTCTAAAGGTGGGCATGTTCACATCGGGATTCCGACAGAGAGAAGTTGCCCTTTCCTCATCTTGCTGGATCAATGTATATTTGCAGAGATGCTCTGTGTTAATTACTTCCTCCCTGTTTCATTAGCTTTAATGTCGCAGTAACCTGTAGCTACCCAGATCCAAGTACCAGGTAATTAATCATTTTAAGTGCGTCAGTGCTACATGGGGGTGAACACCTCTTCATGCAGGGAAGAGATGAAAGAGCCGTCCCATTAGCTCCCTGCCCATTGAACTGCATCTAGGGACGCCTGCTTGACCTTGACCAAAGGGCTGGCTGCCCTTTGGTTCATTTCTGTGATAGTCTCTGTGGGTTCTGAGACCCTGGTCAGATCTCTTTCTCAGCGAGGTTAAGGAAAGGCCAGGCAGAGAGAGGAGGAAGGAAGGAGCAGGCAGGCAATGGCGAAAGTGGGGGCAGGGGGAAGGCATCAGTTGTGGAGGCTTAATGACAACGAGGAAGGATAGGGTGGGAGGCAGACTGGGTAGAAGGAAAGAGAGGGGGGAGTTTGCCAAAATGGACAGACTGTCATTCCTAAACAAATTCATATATATGCATGTATGCATATATGAATTATGCATGTGTGTGTATATGTATATATGCCTGGAAAATGCTAAAAAGTTCTTTAAAAGATACAAAAGAGTCAGGAGATTTATGTTCAAGTCCTTATCCCGCTGGGTGACTAGGCAAGCCTCACAACTTTCTGTTTTACATTCCTCATCTGTAAAATTAGGAAAGTGGTTCATTGGCTTTCCTAACTGCATTCCCTGAGAATTTTGTGAAATATTAATAAATGCTTCACAGAGAAACCTTTCCAGTGACATTAGTTGAGAAACTCATACTACAGTAACCATCTTGGAGATTTCAAGTGTGTATTTGTATATTATGGGCTCTGAGTTTTCCTATATTAAGTGAATCTGTCTAATTTTATTTGCCCAGTGTTTTGTAATATTATTTGACCATGAAATCTTTTTCCTTTTTTGAAAGGCTTAGTACTTTTCTTAGGTTTAAAGATACCCAGAATATACTTGGGAAAATTTTGGACCGGACCATTTCTAAAGTCTCTGAAGTCTCTTCCGGCTTTGATAGTCTGTGGTTCTATGAATTACTCTGTGGTGATTATAGACTGGTGTGAAACAGAAGTGAATCTGTGTGAATATTGACATGTATGCAAAATTCAAATGTCAACAGGGAAAGTAAACTTGGTAGGAGTAGTAAAGGAAACACTGATTGTTATAACTTACTCTATGCCAGCTGATATTAGAGCTACTTAACATGTATCATCTCATTTATTCATCAGAGATCCTACGAGGCATGCGATTTTATTATTCCCATTTTACAGATAAGAAAACTAAGTCCTAGTATGATTTTGTATCTTGGCCGAGGTTTCACGGTAAGGAGTATAGGGCACAGGTTAGAGTTCATACGAAGATTGTCCAGCTTCAGCTACATCCTGTGGATTTATTTTGGACTTCAACAGTTGTATAAATTTGAATGAGAGGATGAGGTAGAAATACTTGCAGTCACAGAGCAAGGTTCTTGAGTCTACTATGCAAAAAACTCTGGGAGAGAAAGAACAGGATAAGACCAGACTCTGAGCTGGTGCTTGGATCACTAGGCAGACATAGGACAGTGGCTTTTAGGCTGACTTTGACATCTTCAAATGAAATTCTAGGGGTCTGAGAATAGAGCAGAGCCAACACCTCCCATAAATATAAGCAAACTTTAAAGCTATTGCCAAGAAAAGCCATGAACAAATCCCGCAGGGTCTTGCTTACATTTCGTGTAATTTGGGCAGATTGGAGAACACATTTGCCTCAATCACTTCTAAGACATCATTCTGTGAGATCTCTCTGCAAAGAAAGAAATATAATTCAAGTCAGTTCAGTTATACTCCGTAAATGGATTTAGGGCTCAGCAAAGAGCCTTGTGCCTACAGTGATTCATGAGGCACGCAGAACTTTTTTCCTGTCGCAGATAAGTCAGCTGTAATGATGACACAAAGCTAACATATACGATGCTAATAGTTATAGAACAATGGCAGAATAAACTCAAGGCACTGGCTCAGTTCAGAGGCTATTCAGTCTACAGATGTAGCAAGGGGAGGGAAAGGCACTTGATTAAAGATATTGAGGTAATCTACAGGATGAGAACAGACTTTAAATTTGCTAGACCAGGGGTCAGTGACCTTCTACAAGGTGAGGTAGTAAATTTTTTTTTTTTTTTGGCTTCGTGTGTCATTTTGGTCTTAATTGATAATGTCATATAAAAGTAGCCATAGATAACACCTCAGTGAATGAGAATGACTGTGTTCCAGTAAAACTTTATTCCTGAAAACAGGTGGCAGGCTCGTTTTGGTGCCCTGGGCTGTTGTTCAGTGACCTTGCCCTAGACCACAAGAAGCAAGTTCTCTCTGCTAATCTGGCTTTGGGAGACGAGAATGTCAATTCAGTCTCTTTTAAATAAACATAGAATTTAAATCCCTTCCTGCTCCAGGCCATTGCCCAAGTGGGGATTGTTATTGCAGGAGCTTTGGCATTAATGTTGTTTTGGCCTAAAATACCCAGAAAAGATCCTTTGGGTCCCAGCTTATTTCCTCCTGGAGTAATTCGAGGGGAGTGGAGGATGGAGTCCACCACGCACAAGCGCAGAACTTAGGAGAGAAGTGTGGCTTAGTCAGTTCATGTTTATCAAGTGGCTCAAAGATGAGACCTGCTATTATTAGGCCCCCCGAGGAACACTCTCATGCAGTTTTCATGCAGCAGCTGAGAGACTCTCCAAGTGGCTGAGGCAGAGCACGGCTGTTGGCCTGGGGTTTAGCTGAGAAGCTCTAGAAGGGCTCTGGATCAAGGGAAGGGCCTGGAGGGCAGGGGAGGGAGAAGGCCTGAGGGGGAATGGGGGGGCGGAGTATGATCCTGAGCAGCAGCCAACTCGGAGGGGGGCTGGTGACATTAGGGGCTTGTCAGCTCAGGGGTGGCAGGGTGGTTTCTCACACGCCCCAGGAGTGAGGAGACATTTTTTTAAAGAGAGAAACACCTCTTATTCTCCTGTGGCTTCCTTCATGATTCATTTGGTCAACTGAATTGGTCTTTACAGTCTTCACAGTTGAACACGGATAAGGGTGGTATGTACGTGTATGTGTTAATAGGACATACGGACCATTGGGCATTTGGTTTGTCCCTCTGTCCTGCAAGTGGAAAGGGTGCTGGGAGGTACAGGAATGAGGAGTAGGAGAATGGTGGTAAGCCTAGAAAAAGAAGACATTCTTTTGAACAAGTAAAGGTCTTTCACTTGAAAGAGCTGCACAGGTGGAAAATAGAGGGAAGCACTAGAGGACAGAGAGGATCTAAATGCAAATGGGCCCATGTCCTCCAAAAGCCATTTCCAGGTTCACTCACGGGTCCCAGTAAGTTTGGTCATCACTTGAGATAGTATCTCAGCGTAATATTGCTTGAAAGGTAGACATTTCTCTTTACCTGAGTTCATGTGCTGAGAGTTCCCTTTTATGGATTTTTTTTTTTTTTTTTGACCAAAGAGAACTAAAACTTACTAAAACAAACAAGCCAAGAAGCACTTCTAAATTATTTCAGAAGATAGTTCATGTTTTATGGACCTAACTTCAAAGACAGGAGGGGGTGTTGGGTTGGGTGGGGGTTGAGGGAGCCTTTGGTTGGATGAGGGTTGTGAGGAGGTAAACAGTATGCAGCAGTGGAAAAATACCTCATTGGGAAATTCAGGAATCTTGCTCCAGTTCAACCCAGTTCTGCCTCTAGTTATTTCTATTATCATTGATTAGGTGTCTGATATTTACCACTCACTCTACATACATTCTCTCTAATTCCTTTGACATGCTTGTGAAGTTCATATTTTAATTTCGAGGTTAGTAAATAGCTCCATCTGTATACAAAACCAGCTCTGGCAGACTGCAGGGCTGGAGCACTTTCTTCTATATGTCCGGTCTCCCAGGCCATGATGGGCCTGATATTTCCACTCCTATGTGTTTATGCAAGAGAAATAAGCATTTATGGCACCCCCCCCAAGACTTGTACACAGATGTTGGTAAAAGCTTTATTTGTAACAGCCCAAAACTTGGGAACAACCCAATGGATAAACTAGAATATACATACAATGGTATATTACTCATCAATAAAGTAAAATAAACTACTAATACAACACAGTTGAATGCTTTTCGTGTTTAAAAAAATTGAAATGTAGTTGATTTATAATTCTGTATTAGTTTCATGTATATAGCACAGTGATTAAGGATGTTTGCAGATTATATTTCATTATAGATTTTTACAAGATAATGCCTATAATTCCCTGTGCTATACAGTAAATCTCTGTTGTTTATCTATTTTGTATGTAGTGTTTTGTATCTATTAATCCCATATCCCTAATTTGTAACCCCCTCCCTGTTCCTTTTTGATAAATACACATTTCTTTTCTATGTGAGTCTGTTTTATGTTTTGTATATACATTCACTTGTAATTTTATTTGGATTCCATATATAAGTGATATCATGTAGTATTTGTCTCTGACTTATTTCACTAAGCATAATAATCTCCAGATCCATCTGTGTGGCTGCCAATGGCAGTATTTCATTTTTTTATGTGTAACATTCCATTTTGTGTGTATCTCACATCTTAATCCAGTTGTCTGTTGATGGGCACTGACTTGCTTCCATCACTTGACCATTGTAAGTACTGCTGCTATGAACTTTGGGTCCGTATATCTTTTAGTGTTTCTATTTTTTGGGGATATATATACACAAGTGGAATTGCTAGATCATGACAGTAGTTTCATTTTTTGATTTTAAGGAACTTCCATACTGTTTTCCATAGTGGCTGTGCCATATACTGAATCTTTAAAAAATTATGCTGAGTGAAAGAATGCAAACATGAAAGAAAGCATGCTATATGACACCACTTACAGTGACAGAAATCAGAGTAATTGTCACCTGGGGTCAGGGATGGAGGTTGCTGACAGAGAAGAGGCAGGCAGAAAAAAATCTAGGATGATGGAAATGTCCTATACCAAGACTGAGGAGGCAGTAACATAAGTTTGTCTAACTTACTGAACTTTAAAATGAATGCATATATTTTATTATATACAAAACACATTATTAAAGTTATTTGAAAAGTCCTTTTCATTCAAAGGAAGTAAATTCCAGCTTGTGTTTTGAGAACTCTGGATTAAGAAAACTAATGGGAGAATGTTGGTTTTATTGTCTGGCCAGAGGCGGTGTTCAAATCCTAGTTCTCTCTTGGTGATTCTAGATAAGGTTCTTCCCCTCCTGGCTGTTTCTCCCCTCCCCGTCCCCCCCAATCTATAAAGAAAATAGTTGGACTAGATCAGAGTTTCTCAATTCTGGCTGCACATTGGAATCTTCTGGTGAACCTTTAAAAAATTCTAAACCCTGCGTTCACACCAAAGAGTTGGATTTATTTAGCCTGGGGTGAGACTGGCCTTTCTTCCTCCCTTCCTTCCTTCCTTCTTTCCCGCAATGGTGATTCTAATGTGAGTGAAAGATTGAAAACTACTGGACTGAATGATATTAAGTCCCTTTTAGACCTACGATTTCTGTCTTAAAGTTTGCTTCAGGGCCAATGGTCAATTTTCCGTTGGCTACCAAGACAGTAACTTAGAGAAATAAGGTTCTTGGCGCACAAGAGAAAATGAGGCAAAATAGTAGCAAGAAAAACCTGTAGCTGAAACATGGGGGCAGGAGTAAAATAGAGGAAGTACTACTTACGTTTGGTTTTTCATTAAGTCAAAAAATTTAATCAAAAAGTCACAGTGTTTCAAATGTTGAACATGTAACAATGTGGTAGAAAATATGTAATAACAACTTACATTGTTAGTATTGATAATTGACACTTTTGGAGTTCCCGTGGTGGCTCAGCACAAACGAATCCGACTAGGAACCATGAGGTCGCAGGTTTGATCACTGGCCTTGCTCAGTGGGTTAAGGATCCGGCGTTGCCGTGAGCTGTGGTGTAGGTTGCAGACGCGGCTCGGATCCCGCGTTACTGTGGCTGTGGCGAAGGCCGGCAGCTACAGCTCCTGTTAGACTCCTAGCCTGGGAACCTCCACATGCAACAGGTGCGGCCCTAAAATGACAAAAAGACCAAAAAAAAAAAATTGACACCTTTTTTTTCTATGCATAGCTTCCCTTTATTTTCATTATGCTTAGGTAAATTAGAGTTAGTGCAGCCAATATGATCTCCAGTGAGGTTAATACAGGTGACCTGGCTCGGCTAAGATAATTTTAGTATATGTGCTGCTGAAGAGAGCACGACTAAGATAATAAATAATTGTAAGAATCACTCAACTGGTGTTTGAAGGGAGGATGTGGCATCTTTACATCCAAAGAACTCACGTCATTAAGAAACCATTCTCTCTCTCAAAAGACGTAGTTAAGAATTTTCTTTGCAGTTGTGATAAATCATTGAAGTTGGCATAATTCAGGGGGTGAAGGTGTTTTCTTAGAGTCAGCAGGTAAAGGGTTTATTTTGTTTTTTGCTTTTCTAAATGTCAGCATTTCTCAAGCTCTGTCTTAGCATCCCGCAGGCTTTCCCTGTTAGAATCTCTCTGTTGATGCCTTGCATGTCCTCAGAACAAGTCTCCCTCTTGGACCATATTCTGCTACGTGTTCTGCACACCTTTGATGGACAGCTAGTCTAGAGCAGGCTTACTATTTTCCTCTCCCAACTCTCCCCCAATCCCCAGTTATAACCCCTGACAACAGCACCATGGTCATTCCTGTAGGTTCACTGGACCAACACAAGATTTAAAACTTGGGGTTATCTGTGACTCCTCTTGAGCATTTAATAGATTCTAAATCTTATCAATTACTTTTTTCAGTACTTCTTACAAATGTCCCTTCATTTCACACCATCATTATCATAATTATGGCTCTTTGCAATTTTTGCTGGATGAATGGTTCTTAATAGTCATATGATGACTCAGTTTTCGCTTGATGTGGGTCATGAGTCATCTTTTTTTCAAACAAATTAAGTGTCCCAGTTATTTCCTTAAAAAATTGGAATCTATTCAAGAGTATATATATATGTGTGTGTGTGTGTGTGTGGGTGTGTGTGTGTATATAAATAAAATCCTATTTTTGTACACTCAAGAAAATGGAATAGCTAGTGGATAAAAAGGTGGAGTAGACAGTGAAGGCCTGACCTGGAGTTCATCTCTACCTGGATACAAGAGTGTAGATAGCATTCATGCTTGTGAGCCATGAGTAGGATTGTGGTTTGGGAAGGTAAATGGAATTAAAAGGATGATAAAAAGTGAGGAAGGAGAAAGAGCAGGAGGTAAAGGGAAAGAGTTTTTTGGAGGTAGAATGATAATAAAGTTAAAAGATGGAAAATGTAGATTTTTTTTTTAAGGGCAGCAGGTATGGCATATGGAAGTTCCCAGGATAGGGGGTCAAATCGCAGTTACAGCTGCTGGCCTATGCCACAACAACTGCAATGCTGGATCTGAGCCACCTCTGTGACCTACACAGTTTGTAGCAATGCCAGATCCTTAACCACTGGGTGGAGCCAGGGATCAAACCTGCATCCTGCATACTATTTGGGTTTGTTTCTGCTAGGCCACAAAGGGAACTCTGATAATTTCTTTATTACTCTGGGTATACCTGTCAGAAACTGTATAAACAGGAATTCATTAAGTCTTAAGTGATGGGAGATAAGGTGTTGGGCAGGTAATAAGGGGGGGGGGATGTTGATTGGTCTGCTACTTGGCTTCAGTGTGGTCCGCCAGCTTTAGCAGAGGCCAAAGGAAAGGAGGTGGGAAGGCCGGAGGGGACTCTGACCCACAAAGAGGGGTTAATTGTTGTGGGTTTGGAACCCTTGCAGGTTTGAGCTGTGTAACTCAAGGCTGCAGGGATAATGATGATGGTGATAATTAACATTTATTAGACATTTACTGTGTAGCAGACATAATATAAATGCTCTGCATCGGTAATTGCACTAACAGCTTTGTCTTTTAAGGTCCTGCTGACTTGTGTCTGTCTTAGTTGATATGCATTTGTGAATAACAGTATGAACCTGGATACCTGAGAGGCCTGGATTCAAATTTTAGCTTTATTATTGCCTAGTTTTGTGACCTTAGGTCAGCTAATCTATTTATTTCATTGGGGGTAATTATAACTACTTTGTAGGGGTTTTGTGAAAATTATGGATATAATCTGTGGCACAGAAGAGATTTCTAACTGCTCACCAAAGTCTGTTTTCCTTCTTATTTCTGGGGGGCACAGCTAGACTGTGTTTCCTGTCGACCTTGCCATTAGGTATAGCGGGGAGGACGCTTCTTGAAGGAATGTGAGCAGAAGTTTTGCTCTGCCAGGCCTGCCCCAACTCCTCACATGTGCTCCTGGGTGCTCTGTCTCCCATCCCACCTGGCTGGAAGTGCCCAGGACAACCTTGGAAGCCACGACTGAAGACAGCGAAGCTGCTGTTGCCTGGGGACCCTAAATCAAGGGCTGAGGAGCACCACCCTGGACCACAAGATGAGAAAGGAGAAATCTGTTCTTAAGGTCCCTGACATTTTGTAGTTTTTTTTTTGCCGTGGAACCACCCTTGTACCCACAGTAGGAATCTAGCATCCTGCATCCTATCTAGTGTTTGCTCAACCAATGCTCCTCCCATCAAGGCAGGTATGAGTTTTCACCTACCATCTGGTGAAAAATGGGTATACACAGTAAGTGCAGAGGACATTTTTTTTGGCTGGTTAATTGGGAGTCACAAAGAAGGAATGTTACTTGGCGAAACTGGAAGGAAACAGACAACAACAAAAATCCTCCCTCCAAAATAAGCCTGTGTTTGACCTCGTTTAGCCAGAGCCCTCTTTTCCTTAGTGACATGGTATTTACTACCTGTGATTGAATTGCTTGGCCTCTTGCGGTGAGCACACCAGGTGGCTGTTCCTTATTGAATTATGGGCCCTTGGCTTTTTTCTCCCTTTTTCAATTATTTCATGGGAAAAAAAACAAAACAAAACACAACACCCCAGCCTGCCAGAAAGAACAGCTTTTGAACAATGGGGTCTACTAAATCCATGAGCACACAGACCCTGGGAGGGTGTTCAAGTTAAGAATTTTGAACCCCCGCTCTGTAATCTCCAGCAACGCGGAGCCCTGTGAGGCGAGGTCTCTCGAGTGGGCAAAAGGAAGTCCTTCATCTCTTTGGCAAATCACTGTAACTCTCTGAGATCCATTTTCCTCTGTAAGATGTCGCTAAGGCCCTCTGTCCCTCAGTACATTTTATACTCAGTCCTTTGTAGTTGGTTGGGCTATTGAAGATCATATGAATAATGCATGTCGTGCAGGAGGGAAAAAGCACATAGTGTTATGTAAAGGTCGTGCTGCTTACCATTATTTTTACAACTTCACTGGCATCAGGAGACCTAGGTTCTAGTCCTGGCTCTGCCTCTAATTAACCGCTTTCCTTGAGTCAAATCAGTTACCTTCTCTGGGCCATTGTTCCTCATCTATAAAACAACACTCTTGATCCAGATGATCTCGCGGGTCCCTTCTAGCCCTAAAATTCAGTGGTATTAATTATTTCTGTGATTCTGTTATGAAGAGGCAGCCAGCCCCATTGTTAGCAGTCCCTCAGGACCAACAAAACGGGGGTGAAGGCGAGGGCTTCATGAAGCACCCCAGTTAGGGCACTGCACCTGTTCCCTTAAGTGCAGGTCTGTGGGCAGACCCAGGGGGAGCAGCCATAGGCTAGCCAGCGAGGACCATCCTTCTTGAGCCTTGGACAAGGTGAGAAAGTACCCTGGCCTGAGCCATCATTCTCATGAAGACAGTGTTTGTTTTATTGTCAGCTTAAAGAGGGCTTCATTGATCTTCCTGTAGGCTAGTGTTGCTTTCTTCTTTGTCATACATGCCTTAGGCTCCTTACCAAAGGAACACAGATGTATGTGTGTGTGTGTGTGTGTGTGTGTGTGTGTGTTTTGAAGGGCAGTTATTGTAGGCTTTCCCGTCTACTCTGTCACCCCCACCCTGGCTATCTTGCACCCCAAAATCTTCCTCGATCATTTTCTTTAGGCTCTATTGTGCTTCTTTGCTACCCCTGCTGCACCTGTAACATAAATTGCCCTACCTCCTCCCTGGCTTTCATCCTCCTACCAGCCTCTGTTTTCACTCTGCAATTCATAATTACTCTCTCGTTTATGCCTCTCCATTTTCCACCTCATTAACTCTTATTCTTGGCACAAATGTGCTTCCTTTATGGGCTGCAGTGAAGGAACAACCAGGAACTCACATTTGGCCAGTTTTGAATTTGAGTCACTTTGATTGTCTTACCCTTTGGGATCTCTTGGTTCTAGTATCGTCGTAAGCCTCACACATGCAAAGCTGTTGTCCATTGTGCCTTTTGCTCCATTTTCTGAGTTTCTTTGAATTTGGAAATTCAGGGACCTGTTTTCACCCACTCCATATTTAATTGATTTTATATCCCTTTCTGAGCAGTATATTTCTGCCTCCCATCCCAAATGGTAGTTGAAAAGCACTACTCCAGGGCCACATTGGCCCTGAAAGTGTTTCTATTTTTTTACAGCAAAGAGACCTGTCTGCTCAGGAAAAAGAAAGGATGTTTTTCAAAAAGAGCTTCCTGTTTTATGAAACTCTGCCAGTGCCTGGACAAAAATGCAGTCATTCTAGAAAGTGAGGAGTAGTGTGGATTCTTTTCCAACTTGAGTCTTTGGTTCAACCATTAAGGCCACCCAAGATGTTGGGAGTCATCAACCTCATTCAGTATATGTCCAGGCCTTTTCTGTGCCTTGGAAACCTTTGTTTAAACAAAAGCCTAGAGAGTAACCAAACCTCTACTTTTTTGGAATAGAAAAAAAATACAGTGATGGAATTTTTGATGGAATTATTCCTGTCAAGGTCTAAGGCATTGGCTGCCTGGGTCAGAAGAAGACAACCCAGATCGCCTTCCTTACTTCAGCAGCTTCTGAGGTGTCCTTCATGTTCCTGTGCACATTCCGTTGCGTGATCCTAGGCATGTATGTGATTGTGAAATACACATCCGTCCAGTATCAAGATAATTTCAAGTGATGCAGGTCCTGTTAGGAAGAAAACTTTTAGGGAAGTTTTTTTTTTATTTGTTTGTTTTGTTTGGTAATGCCACTGAAATGAGAATTTCAAAGTATCAGCAAAGGAAGGAAAGGACTTGAGTAGTTAGTTCTAAATTTCCTTTCCTACACATGCCTCCTCTGTTTTTCTCAAACAGATAAAATAACAAAGGCACAGGAATCTGTCATTACATGGGTTATTAACAACTAGGCTGGTCTAGGTTAAGAGATTCTTTCCCTACGATGGTAAGAGTGCATTTTCCTTCATCCACTCAAATTCCGTTATATGGGTCTCATTGCTGGAGCTATAGAAACAATATCAAGGCTAACTGAGTTCTGGGAGAGGGGATATCTGTGTTATAAGCCAGACAATGGAGCTAGCATTGTAGACCCGTACAAGTACCTATAGACCCATTTAAGCTCTGTGAAGCTGGCAAAGCTCCTTAATCTCTCTGAGCCTGTTTACTCATATCTGAAATGAGGACAGTGGGGTTTAACCTTGCAAAACTTTAGGAGAATTAAATAATTGCATGTGAAATATTTAAAGCTTAAAGAAATGCTGTTTATGATCATTGTGATCATTTTTCTCTTGCGTCTAGTCTAGTGACTACAAATCCCTTAGCATCAAGGACTTTGTCATAGTCATAGCTTGTCACTTGTGGATCTAGCAGGCACTCCAGAAATGTGTGCTGAATGAACAGATGACATTTGCAGGGTTTGAAGTCCTTTGCTTTGTATTCATTAAACATTTACCCTCATATTTGAGTAGTTGAGCAGGAAGGAAGCCCATTCCAATTTTAAGCTTTAAAAAGTTTTAAACTTCTTTAAAGTTTTTTCCAAAGAACCCTTCCCTAATCTTGCAAAATTAAGACATTTGACTTCTTTGGAGTTTCCTTTGTGGCTCAGCAGGTAAAGAACCCAAGAGCTCCATGAGTATGTGGGTTTGATCTCTGGCCTCACTTGGTGGGTTAAAGATCGGGTATTGCCACAAGCTGCAACATAGATCACAGATGCAGCTCAGATCTGGTGTGCTGGAGCTATAGTTCCAATTCAGCTCCTAGCCTGGGAATTTCCATATGCCAAAAGTATGGCTGTAAAAAGACCAAAAAAAACAAAACCAAAAAATCAACCAACCAACCAAAAAAAAAAAAAAAAGTTGCCTTCCTCTGAGCTTCCGCAGTGCACTTATGTCTTTATCATAGTGGGACTGACAGTCTCTTTAGTTGTGCTTTTGCCTGGAGGCTCTCGAAGACCGGCGCTGTGGCCATTGTCAAACTCTCAATAGCACTAAATCTAGGCATGACTTTCAACTTTATTGAGTTGGAGGGAATAGGTATCAACAATGCTTTAATATTTTGGGCACCAAATCTCAAATTCCTTTGCAGACCTCTTCTTCAAACATATTCAGGAGACTACAGTTCCTGCCTTCACAGAGCTTTTAATCTAATAGGAAATTGCACTGTTGTCTCTTCCATTGTGATTGATTTTCAAGGCTTTCTGTTTAACAAGTGATTGTTGATTAAGTCAATGACAGAGTCAAAAGCTACTATCTCATGTATCAGCAAAGAATGAGAAAAGCACAGAAAGGTTAGGTGATTTACCTAGGGTCACACAGCAAGTAAAGAGAAGTGAAACCTGGGTCTGCCAAATCTTGTGCGATGTTCTGCCAAATGCACGGTGTAGCATCCCAGTGTTGTAGATCTTAATTTTAATCTCTAAATAGCCACCTCCTTCCTGCTTGTCCATAACACTTTTTCTTTCCCTTTTTTTTCCCTAAAAAATATAATTATTTAGAAGAAAAGAAAAACATTCTGAGCAAATGTGCCTTTGGTAGTAATTCTGGTACCAATTTATTAAATCAAATCCTAATTTAGATTTCAGAATTTATTTGAATATATTCATTTTATGATTTGTATATCTAATTATGTTTTCCTCTGTCACCAACCACAAGCAATTTCCCTCCTTTTAGGATCACTGTGTCTTGAAATGCAAGACATAAGACACAGGAATTACCATAACAATTTGCTCTCCAATTAGACTGCAATTGCTGACAACCAATATGATTAGACAGTGACAGAGTAAGGTCAGTGACAGAGTAAGCCTCACAGTGTTTAAAGATGGCTGGGGAAGTGCAAGGACAATGAGGAAATGACTGGAAAATTTCTCCCCAGTGTTAAGTATGGGCCCTTTATTGCTTGCCGCTTGCATAACCTAAAGAGATGTGTCATAGTAGCAACAGTTTATAACCTGCCAACAAGAACTGGAGGATGGAGGCTGAAAGATGTTCAGTTGTTTTGGCTTTGTTTTCTTCTGGTCCCCAAACACTTTGTAAAACTAAAGAATGAAAATGGCCAACTTGATAGTGAGGGTATATAGTAGCTGAAGGAGGAGTTAATGAAGAGGCAAACCAGCGGAGCTGCTTTTAGTGCAGAGAGGGAGCAAGAGTATTTGAGAGGAAATGGGATGGTTAACAACCAAGTTTGCCTGGAGAGGGCTGTGGCAGCTGGGGTGGCTCCAGGCATTCTGGGAAATACTGCTGGCCTTGAACTCTGCATCATCTAAGCTTCTGTCAGTGGCTTCCTCTCCCTCTCTCCCTTTTACTGGTCTCTGCTTTAAAGAGGAGAAACTCATCTATGCCAGTGTGTTAGTGTCTGACAACTGATTAAACCTGATTGAGGGGGAGAGGATTGCATTTTAATAGGGAGCAAAGCTGAAGCAAAAGAGTCATTATGACTATTAGGCAGAAAGAAGCAGACAGTAGAAGTACTTTTGGCACCTTTCTAGAGCTCGTTAAAAATCACATCTGTGACTTAGCATGATTTCATCGCAGACTGGTGAAAAAAGGAGCCCTGAGAGCTCACCCATTCAAGTAAAAGATGAAATGTGATTGTTTTAGTGGACAGGTTGTAGATGTGTCTCAGACTCAAGCAACATCTTAGAAGACAAATGCAAAGCCTTATTCCATGGGAGCATTTGTGTGGAGGAGTCAAGACCCAGCTTCTGGAGGGCTCAAATGTTGGATATGCAGCAGGAGTACCCAGAGTGACTAACTTCCTGCCTGATAGCCCCACCCCCAGGCCCCTGGCCTCTTCCCCAGCTATTCCCTGCCTAAGAACTAAATGGAAGGGAGCCAGTTCTGACATGGGAAGGATGAAAGCTGGAGCCCTTGGAAGGTGATGAGGTCAAGGCTTGGGTTATCAGAGTATTACCTGACCCCTAAGAAGATCCTGGGTGCGTAAGGAAAACCAACATGTTAATCCTTTGGTTAACACTCCCAAATCTCTCTGCTCTAGTAAGGAGTCTCTGTGGCACTTGAAAGCAACACTGTTAAAAAAGGTAGTGTGTGCAGGAGCCACAGCTGGCACTGAGTTTTAGTTTCCCACTTATCAGTGGTGTGATTGGGATGAGACTCTTTAGTCTCCAAATCTCATGTGTAAAGTGAGTAAACAATTCTTGTGTCTACTTTATAAAATCAAAATCCAAATTAAATGATATCTGTGAAAGCACCTGTCAGACTGTAAAGCATTAAACACATAAACACATATTTTGGAGTGATTATTATCTGTGCTGTTATGACTGTTATCTTTTCTGGAGGAAACCACCACAACCTGCCCCCTTCTGTACTCCTTTCCTTCCTTCCTGTTATGCTTTTCCTCCAGATACCAGTTTTTGAGATAAAACTGATCTCAAAACTCAGAACCAACTTGATAAATTCACCCAAAGAACCATTACTATAGACCAGCATCTCTATCCTCCAGAGAAAATAGAGGGGTTAAATTGAAAGGGACACAGTGAATAAAATGCTATTGGGAGGTAGAATTTAGGCATTTAGGATGAATCAGAAAAGGTGTTTTTATTTAAAAATTCTATTTTGCGGGGAGGATCCCTTCTGGTGCCACTCCCCTACCCCCATGTAATGCCTCAGATGGTGCTGCTTCCTCTACTGACTCAAGTGGATACCCAGCACCACATTAGCTGTGTCTCTGTCTTTAGGCATCAGTGCTGGTCTTTATCGGCTTTATACTTTGCACAAAGTGTTGCTCTTTTAGAACATGGGGTAACTCTGTTAAAGATAAATTATATTCTCTTATGCTGCTGAAAAGACAAATCACTGAGAATCACAGGAGAGGGCAGAAATTGAAATAATGCCCTAAGGAGGTCCTTGCATGCAACTTTCCCCTGTTGGCAAGTGCTTTATTTGACTTCACACTGACTTTCTGTCACTGGTAAAGACCTTTTTTGAAAATGAATGGACCAAAGACAATGAACATTTTATATACATTAACATCATGCGCATTTAAGGAGAAGAGGTGTGGGGTGTGACTCTTTGGCAAAGTCCTCCTCCCTACCTCCCACCACGAAAGCATTTGGATCACAGAGGACTTCATGGTGATGCCTGTATTGGCTTTAAGCATCCCTTCGCTCTACCTATACCATGTGTCATTTAAGGTTGTGAATCCACCATGATTCCTAGTCTTCTTTCAAAACTTACCTGCCTATGAGTTTATCCTATTATCAAATTTTAGAATTACAGAATAACTCCTAATAAAAGGAGAGACCCAAGAGATCATTTATTTACAACTCTATTTGAAATCTAAGACCACAAGAAGGTAACTGTTTCCTGGCTGCTCAAGATTTTCATGGGTGATGGTACTTTATATATTTAGACATCAGCTTTGTATTTTTATAAAGGACTACAATCTTTTAACCCATGAGTAAGATAAGAATTCCAAGAATACTGGCAAGCCAGTAGGAGAGATCTTTGAGCATATAGGGCGTTTTAGATAGTCCTTAGATTGAAAGCTGTAGAACTTGCTACTTTCTGCTTAAAGTGACCATCAACATCAAGTTCAAGCATGTAGCTTTCATTTCTTTTAATGAAAATGGGTTGAGCAACACCTCTCTTCCCTCTCATCCTCCCCCCCCCCCGCCCCACAATTATCTATAATCAATTTGCAGGCGGGTAGATATAGATGCTATATATGCTAGATTCTAACAAAAAGAACACGTTACCATATGTTTTAGATTATCTGCTATGGACGTTAACCAACATCTTTAGCCATGATTATTTATACTACGTGGACAATCCAAAAGGTTCATTATTTTTCATATCTCCTACCAGAACCACATCCAGAAATTGTTATGAGGGAAACAGTGGCTGACGTTTTGCTTCTCAAGAAAATTGCCTCCTTTCTCTTTTGGGATCTAAAATTTATTATCACCAGGAAGGGATTTGTTATTTTTGATCTGTTTCATCATCTCCAGTCATTCTTTATGTTAATTGTTTGCTTGTATATTTACTCTGGACCCTAAACTTAAACTTTATACCACGTTGTACACCTAAACAATGTTCCCCAAAGATTTATTGAAAAACGCTTGCATAGACTCTCATGAGAAGTATTCTTGCTGCCAGCCATCAGTTTGATATTATTTTAATTTGATACCCCAGCTTCTCAAAAGCTGGTTGAACATTGACACTTCAGATTCTATTATGATTCCGGGAGTCTAAAATATGATTCTTACTGCTGTTTGTCCCAAAACACAAAAACCTCATAACTATAACCCACTTGGAGCTAGTGGGAAGGGGAAGCTGGAACAGGCTTTGTACTGGGGAAGGTTAGTACAAACCTGAAAGCCATACTTTGAAAGGGAACAACCATTTGCCAGATACTCTCCTGTCCAACCTTTGGGTCAACTTTTCTTCAGTGGTGCCCATCTGTAAACTGGTAAAAGCAGTTTAGTGCTCTGTGCTGGCCAGGGAAAAGGGTCAGGAGTCAGAAAAACATGTTCTACACCTACACTGTCTACACACTAGTTGTTGTTCTATGGGCTACTAATTTAAATGGGGTATGAGTGTTCTTGTGATTTATGTGATGATGATAATGCCTATTTCATCAGTTTTTTTTGGATGATATGAGGATTGACTTAACAACATGTACTGAATGGATAAATGAACAATAGGTAGGAAAGTGCTTTGAAAAGCTATCTTTTCTAAAGGCAAAGTATATAAGGAATGCAGGCATAATGCTACCTAGGTTTGGAGTTGCTATGGTAATATGAATTGCCTGGTTTGTGATTAGACTGACTCAGTTATCATTCTTAGATCCAGTATCACAACCCCTTCTTTTCATCCCATTGTTTTAAGATATTTATCTGTTCTTTGTTTTAGATTCACAGCTATTCTCACATGCGAATGCTATGGTTTAGCTTGCGCAGTTTCTGTTGCTGAATACATTCTTTGATGTTTAGATACTGTTTATATGGAAACCTTGACTTCACATATGCCTACAGTATATATGAGAAAAGTTGCCTTTGATATACTGAGCATCTTTTTTCCTACAATTTCTTCCTCCTTCTATCATTTCTTCTTCCTTAAGATACTCAGTACTATCAGGCAGCCCCAGTTTGTCAAGGTAGTATGTAATCTAAACTGTATCTTCCACTAAGATGTCGGTTACCTACCTCTGACGTCTTCCTGTATTCAAAGTAGAGCTAGGGGAGGGTAATTTACCGCCGCAAAGAATGAAACCGTGATTTTGGAAGTTCTGGATGATGTGGAAGCCTGAGATGATGGTCTCCCTACCTCTAGATACATCCCATAGAAATACTGGATAGAATAAGCCAAACAGCCAATTAAGAAACTATGAAAGTAACACCATGCTCAACCTGGTCAGAATGGTAAGTGTACATTGAAGCCAAAGGACAAAGCGAAACATTCTAATTAGGCTAATGGCTGAGTCTTAGAGCTTCAAAACCCACTTGGGAAGGTGAGCACAAACTGCAGATTTATTTTTGTCTGAGAGGTGCTAGAACTGACCTACCTGCATAAAGTCAATAGTTAGGAAAACCGCACATGAGTGAAATGGAGGACTCTAAAATTCTACTTAGTGACTAGGGAAAACCTCAAAGAAGCAGCCTAGGCTCTGAGTGGAAATAGTCACCTGCAAGTATTTGTAATACCAGGCCAGTGACACATGGTTATGTTGTATGAGAATTTACACCATCCACTGAAGCCAAAAAATTGCTAGAGAAATCAACCCAAACTGGCGGAAATGAAAATGATAACAGCAGCAAATGAAGCAAATGAGAAACTATCTGTTAAGACATTTCCCTACCAAGAGCATGGGACTCCCACTGGCCGCATGTCAGCAGCCCTTCTAAGTTGGGCAGAGAGTACATGCTACAAATCATACAGAGGAATACCACATGAGAGAGAACAATTTTACTTTCATGACTGGGGATTAAAATGACTACAAAATATTTACAATTAAGTATTTTTAAATGCTCAAAGAGATAAAGATGTAGACATCATGAGACAAAACAGGAAAGTGTGGGAAAGGAGAGCGAGAAAGAAATTAATGAAAAAATATAAATATAAGAATACACAGATCATTTAAAACCTAATTGGATTGAATAATGAACTAGACCTAATGAAAAGCAAAATGAATGAATTGCAAAGTAGATAAGGCAAATCACTCATAATACAGCTCACAGACAAACAGATGGAAAACAGGAAAGATAAGAAACAAAAGATAGTATAAGATGTTCCAACACAGATCTCATAGGAGATCCAGAAGGAGAAAACAAAGAATGAAGATGGTAGAGATAATAATAAAAGCTCTTCAGAATTGAGGAAAGAGTGCCTTAGTTTGAGGAAACCACTAAAACATAAGCATAAAAAATAAAAACAAATCTACACTCAATACTGAAATTATAGGGGAAAAAACTTTTAAAATCTATTAGGAAAGACTACCAAAAATTAGACTGACAACAGACTTCACATAGGCAGAGGTGGATATTAGAAGATAATAGAGTCGTTTGCTGAGTGGAAATTCTGGTTAATTGGTTAGTCAACCCAGGTTTATAAATTCACCTAGATTACTATTAATAGTTCAGGATGGGGCAGAGGTGACATTTTCAGATACACAAAGGAGTACTGAAGAAAGCTTACCATTCATACATGTAAAGGACTATTGGTTTTTTTTCCCCACAATTAAGGAAGGACATTTAGTAATTAAAAAAGCAATACGTGCTTGCTGGCAAAAAACAAACAATGCAGAAAGTTGTAAAGAACAGTTTTCATCAACAGGAAGAAAACTGAACCCAGAAGAAACAAGTAGAGTTTAATAGCAAAAGCCTGGCAAATGATGGTAATATTACATAATTATTCAACTAAGATGGTACTAATTTGGGGCTATTATTTTTTATGATTCGTGTTTTTCTGACAATGATATTGTGTTGTTAATATTCTTCATTTATTTTTTATCTTTAAAAATTGTATAGTTGATTTATAATGTGCCAATTTCTGCTGTACAGCAAAGTGACTCAGTCATACATATATATTTATACACTTTTTTTTATATTGTTTCCCACCATGGTCTGTCCCAGGAGATTGGATATAGTTTCCTATGCTGTACAGTAGGAACTTGTTGTTTATCTCTTCTACATGTAATGGTTTGTATCCCCCTGCCCCCAACTAAAAAAACTCTAAGAGCTATTTAAAAACAAAATGGAACTAAAGTGCTGGACAAAAATGACGTGGAAAACTGCAAGGGGAAGGCCAGGGTTAAAGCGCTTGAAGTGCTGTGTTGTGCAGGTAGAGCAAAGTGATGCTGATTAATTTTAGTGCCTGATAAATATGTGTTTAAAATGATAAAACAATTATAAAACTATATGAATAGAACATACAGCTTCGAGAACAGTAGAGAGGAAGAAATGGAAACTAAAGAAATTTTTTCCTTTTAAAAAATGATATTGTGTTATTTAAAATTATTTAAAAGTCCAGTTGTTCATTGCTGGCACATACAAAAGCAATTGACCTTTGTATTTTAACTTGGTAGCTTGTGAACTTGATTTATTTGCTTGTTAGTTTTAGAGTTCTTTTAAAAAAGTTCTGATATCCAATTTTGTTTTATTGATCTTTGTATGATTTTTTAATGCTTATACTTTTGATCTGGAATTATTTTGTTTTTATTGGAGTATAGTTGACTTACAATGTTGTGTTAGCTTCAGGTGTATAGCAAAGTGAGTCAGCTATGCATATACATATATCCATTCTTTTAAAAAATTATTTTTTATTAAAATATAGTTGATTCAGAATGTTGCTTCAATTTCTCTTATATAGCAAAGTGATCCAATCATATACAGTTCCCTGTGTTCTACAGTAGGTATCAATTCTTTTTTTAGTTAATTTACAAGATTGTTCTGTACAGCAGAGTTAGCCAGATATGCATATATAGTTTTTCTTACATTATCTAGACACATTAAAGAAATTGTGATGGTGATATTTGAAGCACTAACAGGAAAGGCCTTATGATCAGGTGTATATATGTGAACATATGCTGGATGCCAGAGTTCTTCTGATAGCTCACAAATCTATTTGCACGAAATCCTGTACATATCCTAATCACAAATCTAAAGCAAAGTTTCAAATCATGCGTAGGACCAGGATGGCAATTTTTCCATGTTACTCTCTTGTAGCAAGTACAATTGTACATGTTGCTGTAGCCAACAGATTCTTTATCTCCGAGTAACCAGGCAGCAGGTGCCTCTAGGGGCCATTTACATCCTTATTTTCTGGTCAGTTTTTGAGGAAGCCCATGGTTGTCTTTTTTCTTGTTTTGTCAGGCTTGTTTTCTGGAGACCTGATGTCTTTTACATTGACTTCCCTCTAATGATATTCAACCTCCATTGACAGTAAAAATAATATATCATGGAGCCCCTTTAGAGAGACTTCTGTCAACCGTGCTTTCCAAGATGAGCCTTCATGGAGGAAGGCACAAGGCAACACACACACACACACACACACACACACACACACACACACAATGGTCTACTCTCTCATTTTCTTTCCAAATAGATTTTAAAAATATACTTTTCTTGTATATGTGACTTTTTTTTTTTTCTTAAACTGCATTCTGCAAGGCTTTTCATTCAACTCAAGGTAGTATGTTCCTTGTAAACTCCTATGTTTTCCCAGACTGGTATCTGATCCCTCTCTTCCACTTATCATAGTCACAAATGAGTTCCGGTTTTCTTGAATTAGAGATTCTTATCCTTGTCTTTTAACACTTGAGCATTCATTAGTTTCCTCTAAAACATTTTGTCAACATGCGATTATGTGAAAAAAGAAGGTTATAAAAGAGCATGCGTAATCTCTCTAACTCACTCTCTCTCTTTTTTTCCTTTTTGGTCTTTTTAGGCCACACCTACGGCATATGGAAGTTCCCAGGCTAGGGGTCAAATTGGAGCTGGAGCTGCTGGCTTACAGCACAGCCACAGCAACACAGGATCTGAGCTGCACCACAACTCATGGCAATGCCAGATCCTTAACCCACTGATCAAGACCAGGGATTGAACCTGTGTCCTCATGGATACTAGTTGGGTTTGTTACTTCTGAGCCACAATGGGAACTCCCTATCTCATTTTTGAAAAAAGTCAATCAGCAGAGAAAAAATTGTGAACGGTTGTTCACTGAAATACTAAGAGGATGTGTTATTGTACAATTGTGTAGAATCACTTTCTGCTTTGTTTTTTCCTACAACAAGTATGTATTACTTTTATACTCATAAAAAATCCTATCATAATTGTGAAAACTGAAACAATTTCCATTAGGGTCAGCATGCCTGGCTTCACAGCTTGGGAGAGGCTGTAGTTGCCAAGGGAAGGAAGGAAGTACAATACCTTGTGAAACAATACATGCTGTGGTTTGGGGAATGTCTTGGGAAAAAAAAAAGTTGTTGCCTGCTTTGTTTTTCCTATTCTATTGCAGTTAGGTTTCTTCTAGGAATAGGCTCATGGAACTATTGCAGAGGTGGCCACAAACGTAGTATGGTATGACCAACATGGAATTTGAGTATCTGAGATTGGACCACAGGCCAGGGAGTAAGTCTTAGAAGAGGTACTTCTGATACCTTTCACCCCGCTCTAATTTCTCCCATCCCAACTCCACCACTACTCAGAACTTTTCATCTCTGTAAGTTACTCAATTCCTTTAAAATATTTTCATGTTCATTTTCTGTCTCTTGCTCTAAGAATGTAAAATCCATAAGGGCAGGTCTTGGTCATTGTTGTCTTTCCAGTCTCTAGTGCACAGTAGATGCTTAGTAAGCCTGTGTGTCAGGGAGGACCACGAGATAAATGGCTATGTATATGGAGAGAGGCATGGTAGTACTGACGATGGAGGAAGAGAATGAGTAGAGATGAGAAGGTGAGAAAGGAGATAGAATGGATATGGGGCCGTGAAGAGCCTGATCTGACTTGTGGGGAGGAATGATCAAAGGGATTTGAAAATAAAGCAGGAGAGAAGCAAAATAAGGAGTGGGCACAATTCTCCTGTGAGCAGCAGGTTAAGGATCTGGCATTATCGCTGCAGCAGTGGCTTGGGTTGCTACTGTAATGTGGTTTTGATCCCTGGCCTGGGAACTTCCACATGCCTAGGGCGTGGCCAAGAAGAAAAAAATGGGCATATTCAGAGGATGTGCTGAAAGCAAGGCTGGATTTCCTAACATGGGGTTAAGTCAGGGCTCTGGCATCAATACAAAGGAAATACATTGTCTCTTACTCTGATTTACTGTAAAGGGAAAGAGGATGCTCGTACAAAATTTGGAATAGCAGTGGGCTAGATGGTTTCTTTTATTGTCTGTCTGTGATAATATTACCTGAGTCATACATTCAGGTTTAAAGGCTTTGCATTTGGAATCATTTTCAATTCAAACTGCCTGACAACGCAAGACAGCTATACTCATACAGAAATAGAACACTTAAGGAGATACAGACCTTTTTCTTTAGGCTTCTCTGAAACTCTAATTAAATGAAATGGATCTGTGCCTCCTGCTTAGCCCTGATTTTTTTTTTTTCATAAAATGCATTTGAGAGGCATATCGTGAATATGTATTTGAATATTTTGGTGGTGCTCATTTGTGATGAGTGTGGATAGAAATGGAATTCACTCAGTATAAAATGTTTACATGCTACAGTGAGCACGCCTTTGCTGTTTCTGAAAAGAGACAGCATGCCTTTTTGCTTAGTCCAGCCTCTGAGGGTGACATGTCAGGGAGCATCTCCTGCCATGCAGCAATCCTGAGTTATACCAGGAAATGGAAATTGCAATTAGGATGGGCAGAACCAAGACCATGTCTCCTTTCCAGAAAATATGATTTCCAAGCTGCATGAATTATTTCAGTCCTCATGTTACCTTACCTTTGATTAACGACACTGAAGGATTTTATTTTAAAAATATCTCTAGATTATTTTAAAGAATATCCAAAGATAAAGCTTGCCAGAAAACAGTGTGATAAAATATCCTAAAATTGAAAGAGAGTCTGATCTGAAGTGTTCTGGACTAGGACATAGATTGTTTCCTTGAGATCACCCTCTTGACCTTCTTGCCTGAAGGGAAGGGAATAGACTCCTTCAGCCTAAAGGGAAGCTTCCTTCCTATCTCATCATGGAACATTTAGTTTTAAGACGTTAAGAGGAAGAAAACATGCTGGAGAAATGGTGCAATGAGAATGGGCTTAAAGTACTTTAACCACCATCCCATTATGTACGTAGCAATTCATTTTGAAAATGTTTCCAGGAACATAGGCAAAGCTAGTGCACATTCTTCCATATTATATTTTACACTCTAGGTCTAGGTTTTGAAACTTTACCTTCTGAAATTTTGCCCAGTGACCTGATTCTGGGGCCTTTAACCTGTGGCTTAAAGATAGTCATCTACTCTGGTGCTTAAGAATTATTTGGAGTGAGAATCAGGACAGATTATATGTGAATGGGAGAATGAGGAGATTTTTGAGTGTCAAAGAAGGGATGATAGAACAAGAGCAGAGAAACACTGAACCTGAAAATAGGATTGTTAGATCAGGGGGAGTAAGTCTCACAAGGTGGCCAGTGGCAGTTTAGCAAAAGTCGGTTGTCAGAATTCATCAGTGCTCTTGATAAAGCACTGAAAAATTAATTGACATCAAAAATTTCTCCACACAAGTGTTTGTTGCTATACCTTTTGAAGTCTTTTGAGGGGCATGGTTTTACTTTTAGTCATACATTAGTGAATGCTGGAAGAGCAATTTCCCTTTTTTATGGCTCTAAATGTGGCATATTAAGCTCTAAAGAGCCAAATGTATTTCTAAGGTTGGTCATCCCTAGGCTTCAGGGATAGGAGAAGGGGCAGTTTAGGACTAAAAAGGCAGAAATAATGAGGAAGGACTGAGGACGTGCATATTTAGTTCATTAAAATCCTACTATTTGCATTGTTTAAATAGAGGATTGCCAAGAGGTAAGACCAGCTCTAGTATAGTGTCACCTATGAACTCACTGATCAAGCATAGCCTGTTTTTTTATCTTGACACTGACCACAGTTGATGAAAAGAAAGCAGAATATAGCAGATCTTAGAACATTTTGAAGAGCACACTAGGACTTTCTCACATTTCTACAATGGAGGAAACTAGGCTTGGGTGTAGTGAGCATTCACTTGGCTTTCTCCAGAGGAGATAGGAAAACACTGTTGTCTTTGAGGAGGAGCAGAGTATTTCCCTTTCTGACTTCTGTGCTGCCCGAGTTTAGGGAGCATGATAAATTTTACTCTGTCTTCAGAAAGGAGAAGTATTTCTTGGAGTTAAGAGGTCTGGTTGCACCAAATTACCCCAGGTGAAGTTGGCCATTTCTCCTACCTGTGTGTAGGACATGGTAGTGGTATATGCTTATTATTTAATCAGGGAAGGCCATCTATGAAAACAGAGAAATTGGACAATTAAGGCTCGGAAGTGATCTTTACACATAGTTTGATTTGACTATGTAATTAGAATGAAATAAGCAGACACATCTAAATCTTCCATTTCTTTGGGTTTTACATATGGCCAGCTTAAGGGACATCTCTCTATGGAGAGCTGGCCTCCTTAACAAAAGTTCCCTCGAGTCAATGAAAGTAAACAGTTTTTGATGTAATTTGAGTCTCTCTATTGTACACAGACCATTACACTATCTGGATATTAATGGACAAGCTCTTAGCATTTTGACTACAGAATCATGGGTGGGGCATTAAAGGAGTCAATATCCTGGAGAAATTAGATACAGTTATTTTATTCTACTCCTGTCTGAACTTTCAGAGCTCAGTGGGAGCCCATTGTGCATAATGTGATCAAAACACAAGAACTGTGGGAGCCTACAGACATCTTCAGGGAGACCTCAGATCCCCATTATGACTTTGAATCTGTTTCACTTAAATCTGCCGCTCAGAACACTTTGCCCTCTCCCCTTTGATTACAGAAATCCTACAATCTCCACAAAACCTTCTTTGGCATTTCTGTTCCACATTGATCTAACTCCTACCTCTTTGAACTGCTTTCAGCACCCAAGGTCTGGACAGCAACATGTAGAGGTTGCTTCTGTTCTGGTTGGTGACCTCTGTTTCACATGAATTCCCCTGATTTCTGTAAGTATATCACAAACTTCTTGGATGCCAGAACCAAATCGTATCTTTTCTTTCAGCTCCTTATAGGGATGACTGACTGAAAGATGAATGGATGGATAGATCGATAAATGGAGCTCAGGAACTTCTAATAAGTTTTGTTCTTCCTGATTGCACAAAGTCATAAGTAGGTGGGGGAGATTCACACTTCCAGTTGGTGAGGAGCACCTCTCCTGTTTATTACCATTCCCTCCAGAAACCTTTTCATCCTCCCACCTTCCCTCATTTCTTTTATACACCACACTTAAAATTGGAGGCATAACCTTGTTCAAGAATGTGCAAAACAGGAACATGGTAATGAACTCTTGTTGATGCTATAAACTTGATGAATGGCTTCTGGAGGAAGGACACTAAATGACAATCTCAGTCCAGTGATGAGCTCTGCAGCATTCCTCCCTTGGAGCTCATGCAGACCAGCATAGCTTTCATTTTGCTCTGGGTTTCCCGTGAGCTCCCCTGATTATGAGGAATATTTCTGGGTCTTGGCTGAAGGGGTCAGGAACAAAAAAGGTCTCTGTTTCTTTTCAGCATTCCAACTGCCTTCCTCTATCTCTTCCCCCAACTCATCTTAGAGCTGTAGCCACATTTGATCTGAATGAAACATGTGCTACCTCGACTTGCACTTTCCCTCTGACCTTTGTCCATTTCAAGCTGCCAGGACATAAATGCTTGTATTCAGTCTTCTCCTTTTTGTCTGAGATATAGACAGGCTGCCACAAGGAGTGCTCAGTCTCACTTTACCCAGATGAGCTATACAGTGGGTTTGCCCTTGAAATAGTTGTACATGAATTGCATTTCTCAGTATCCAACTGTGTTTCCAAAATACCAATAGAGGGGCTTTCATAAACTGAGACACTTTCATATTGACTAGTTATATTTAAAAAAAAAACAAGGACTGTTTTTTGCTTTTAAATGAAATCTGACAATGACCAAGATAATAAGAAAACTTTTCCCCATTATCTATCACTTGGTTAGAGCAATGGAGCACATTTATGCCTTTGTTCTGTGGTTTTCTCTCATTGTTTCGTGTGTATTTATTGACAACTATAATGGATCATGGACTGTGGGATTCAAGCCATTTCTCTTGAGTCTTCCACCATAAGCTCCATACACTGGACTAGTATTTTTTCAGATCTTGACTCTATCTGGACCATGGAGCAGCGGTGTTGACATCAACTGGGAGCTGGTAAGCACTGTTGAATCTCAGGTCCCACCCAGACCTTCTCAGTCAGACTCTCAGTATTAGTTAGATCCCCGGGTGATTTGTGTACAGGTTAGTATTTGAGATGCCAAGATATAGAAGACACTTAGTAGAAACTCATAAAATGCTCATTTCATTTAACAACAACAACAACAACAAAAAACTCCTCCTCTCTTGCACAGATGAAGTTCTGTATCTTGGCCAAGAAGTTCTGGTTGAATCTACATGTTACTGAAATATTAATTCCAAGGAGAGACAAATAGAAGTAGGCAAAAACAGTAATAAAAGCCAATAAATATAGCTGACTGTGGATATTTCCATTAAAAATGTTTTGATGAGATAGCATTGGCTGGTTTTTGATAATGGACACTCTATTGGAGCATTTCCTCTTTGGCATGGAAAAGACTAGTTTTGCACTTGTATTTTCACTTCTTGGACCATACATCATCCATCCACTTCTCAGGGATTTTTTTTTTTTTTTTTTACTTCCGACTTTGGAATACTCAAATCTGAGTGGTAAGTATGGGAAATGCTGGAGAAAAACACCTGCATATAAAGTTTATGTACTTGGCAGAAATATAAGTGTTACTTTTTTCTTCTTACTTGGACACTCTGTGCTAATGACACTCGTTACTGTCCCTGTCCTGTACTAATGTGACTGTAAGACTCTCAAGATATAATTTCCCTTTAATAAATGAGAGCATTGCAAAAAGTAAAGCATCATATAGACAAAATGTATTGCATGTGGCATCTGAGGGAGCCCACTTCTATCACTTCCTAGGTGTTGACTTCAGACCAGTCACCAGACTTCTCTGAACTTCATTTCTTCACTTGTGAAATGAGCCCTGATTCTTGTCCAAGCTGCCACTGAAGGGCTGGTGTGTGGAATTAAATGTGCTAATAGGTGTATGAGGCATTTTTGAAGTTGTAAAATAGGAAACTAGTGCAAAGATACTCAAACTACCACTACAAATAGAACAGAAAAGGACTCTATGAATCCTACTTCTCTCCATTAGAAAGCAAGATAATCACCCTCCTATATCATATGTTATCTGGACTTTTGTTGCATTTGTAGGTATTACAGAATAATGAATCACTGTGTGAGCACTGGAGTCAGAAAGCCTGGGTTCCAATCCTGGCCACACTACTTATTAGATGTGTGATGCTGAGCAAGTCGCATAACCCCTTTGACGTCAGTCTCCTCGCTGTAAAATGGAGATGATGAGGTTATGATAATTAAAAAAAGATAATTCATATAAAATGGGTTATCTCAGTTTCTGGCAAAATAATCACTCAAGAAATGACAGCTGATTGTTGCTGTTCCCCTTGGGAACTCCTTGAGAGCGGGGACTTTGTATCTTTATCTTTATTGCCCAGGGCATTAAGCAGTGACTGGCACATAAGCTTCATCAAATCATTCCTCATCTCATTGATACGTTTTGTGGCTGAGGAAGAATTTGTGGAATTAATGACCGATGGATGGATTATGCTTCTGGGAGTTTGCCCGATCTCTCTCAGAGTTGCTCATAAACAGAACAAACACAACAGCACATACACTAGTCAGAGGAGGTGTCCCTAGCTTGAGGAAGCACATTAGCTCTCCAAGCCTCATCCTTACAGGTGTTCAGCGAGTGATGGAAGTCACAGTCATTTACTCCATGAACCCTGATAAATCACTTGATGGATTAGCTGGTGTCATCTATCAACCTGCACTTGTCTTGAGTACTTGACTGAAGTCTATAAATCTCCTCTCTTTAAAAAGCTCCAACTGGTGATTTCTGATTTGGCCTCATTTCCTTGAAGTTAGCATATAACTTAATTTCTATGTAAGATTTTGTTGTTCTTGTTGTTATGGAACTTGGTGCTACAGTAAGCCACTATCCTTTTTTCTTCAGAGCAAATGTCTGCTTTACTAAGTGAAAAGTCACATCTTATGTGTTTGGCTTGATTAGAATGAGAAGTTATCTGTACATATGAAGAGAAGCAGGGGCGGCAATATAAGAGATGGTATAAGAGAGCGCATTTTAAACAGATAAATGAAGACTGGGACCCCAATTTTTAACATTCAGTAAAGGAAGAACAAACGCTGGCCTGAGTTTTCCACCTGGCCAGTCAGACCGTGATAGATCTTGTTCTCAGTAGATGGAATTTTATTTTTTTGCTGAGTTTTGTTTTTTTCTGTTAAAATTGATTTACAGTGTTCTGTCAACTTCTGTACAGCAAAAGACCCAGATGTGCATATATATATATTTTTTTTCTTTGTCTTATATTATCTTCCATTATGTTCCAGTAGCTGGAATCTTGAAGGCACTAATGTCTGTGATTATAGGAAGCTCATCTTTCCCTCAAATTTCTGTTCATGTACACACGGACTTTACAGTCCAAACAAGTCAGTCAATCTAGATAGGGTTTTTCATGTATTAAAACAAATCTCCTTAAGCATATGTGCCACATTGACTAAAATCCCTCTATGAGCAATTCAGTCCTTTGGAACTGACATTACCCACTTTCTGTCTTTTTAAAAAGGCTAATTGTCTGGGAGGATCCAATTCAGGAACCCCTTAGAATTTCAATGCAAATACATTATTCAGATGCTGTTATCTTTACTGAGAAAGAAGAATGAACAAGATAAAAAAATAATTGACTGATTTGGAGAGAAGATTCTGAAAAGCTGGGAAAGGACTCAAGAGGTAGAGGTGACAAATTCACAAACTTTACTTGCCATCATCTTTTCAGCGTGCCCAGCCCTGTGCTAGGTGCTTTGAAGGAATATGAAAAGAGAGAAATGTTAGATTTGTAATCAGTATGTGGTTGAGCTTGAGAAGCCATGAATGGGAAGCAGAGCACATGTGCTCTCTTTATTATTCATACCTTGCATTTGTATGCACTTTTAACTTTTCAAAGCATGCTCACATCCAAGTGTAAATTACATGTTTATAAAACACTTGGCATCACCAATTGCTATTGCTATGCCCAGAATCTCAGACCCACTAGGGTGACTAACTTCCACTTTATTCACTTAGGCTTCTCTGGCATTTATCCCTCTGTTCTGCTATTCCTCTCTACCTATTTAACTTCTGGAATGGTATGAACTATAAAAACCCATCTTTGATCATTTGATTTCTGGGTAAGCTAGCCAGGGTGGATCTGAGAAACACAGAAGGGGTTTATGTAGTATAAGATTCAGGTAGTCTGTTGAGGGGTGGGCAGGCAAGTGGGTCCATATCCTGTTTAAGTCTTTTACTGTTTAAAGTATCTTATTAAGTCATAAGTAGCCCAGATGGATGTGGTTGTGATGGGCATGGGCTAAATGAGGATATAAAAATAAATAGTTTGTGCATCGATTGAAGCTTGTGTTTAGATTGCATCTTTTTATTTTATTAAAAAAACTATCAAGAGTCTCTAGGGCAGTCATAAGGCTATTTTTAACTCAAGTATTATGCTGCCTTAATTGTATCTTTTCTGAGTATACACAAACTTTGAATTACTGGCAGAGAGGAAAAAAGGACAGTTCATTTTGGATGTATCTGTGAGCCCTGGCAAACATAACACATCTGAAGTTCCCTCCCACAGCTTGCCTTGTCAAGAAAGTTCAGAAGGGCAAGTATGGCGGAAGCAGAAGTCTTAAAGGTAGAGGGGGTGATGTTGCTTGTCTGTTGATTAGAAAATGGAAGAAGATTGTAATTTGATGGCAAGCCAAAAAAGTCTGGCTTGAGTAACCTCTGTCAAGTCTTGCCACCTGTAAGTTTTAGCTGCTGAATTAAAGGCACCGAACAGAGGTCACCAGGACCACAAATGCCTTAGAGCATTAAGTTTCCAACAGGCTGGAAAATCCTAGAGATGGAAGCTGTTAATGAGGGTATATCGGACCTTTGCCAAGCAAGAGAGAATCTGCAACACACATCTTTATTACTATAAGCTTGCTAGCTTGTAGTGGATACTATGTACTGAATGCGTCTCTCCCTCCACCACACCAAATTCATGTATTGGGGCCCTAATCTTCAGTGTGGTGGAGTTTGGAGATAGGAACATTGGGAAATGATTGAACAGAGTCGTGGAGTTAGAGCTCTAATGATGGGATTGGTGCCCATATGAGAGGATAGAGAGACTGAAACTCCCTCTTCACCATGTGGGGATACAGAAAGAAGGCAGGTGGTGGGTTCTCACCAAAACCTGACCATGCTGGCACTCTACTCTTGGAATCCTAGAATTGTGAGATTTAAATATTTGTTGTTTAAGCCACCCAGCCTAGTATTTTATTGCAGCAGCCTGAGCTGATTAAGACAACAGGGCTCTTTTCTATATTCTTTCAGAATTTCCCTTCCTTGGAATTCCTTCTAGCGAAGGAAACCCTACACTATCTTCATGGATAAAGCAGAAAGGATGAAGATGTGGAGAGTTATAATGAATCTATGGTTGCCCATAAAATCACTAGGTCTCAGAAACTGTTGCCTTTATCAGTTTCTCCCACCCTGAACACTTAAAAAGAAATCAAAGTGAAAACAAGCAAAAAATAAAACCAAGCATATAATTGCAAAGCTAATAAATTATTCTCTTTCCGATCTGGGCAGCTATTAGATATTGCAGAGTTTATTTTGAGGACTCACCTAGAAACAGCTGAAAATAAGGAAACAATGGAAATACTAAAAACCACATCAACCCCCAAAATGACAAAACAGCTTCTTGTGTTCTTGGTTGAAGCAATAAATACAACAAAAATACTTATTTTCCGAATATTTATAGAGGACAGGAAATGAGATAAGGACTTTCACTTTCTAGACACTAACTCATGTTTGACCTGGGTCAATATTGACAACTTAATTGGCTCAACTCTTATATTTCCCAAATGCTGACTAAGTATTTTGCAACTTAACAGGCAACTAGCTTTGCAAAACCTTGAAATAAAGCCATTGTCTTTACTATCTTTACCCAAAATGATTTGCACACTGCAACTTGAAGGTGAAAAAAATATTCGAAGAAGAGGTTTCCTCTCCTCTATGACTATCCCATTAGAAAATGACTCTAGGCTCTGGTTTATGCAATTCCAAGGGTTTAGGAAGGTTTAAAATCCTCTCCTCTACATTTAAATGACGTCAGAGGATGCTTTCACAGCCTTAATCCTCCCCTTTGTCACTTTTCACTTTTGTAGAATGATTCTGGAAAATGGTAGACAACAACAAAAAGGCAGTCTTGTGTAAAAGAAAAGGGCCAGGTTACCTTGGGTTCAAATCCTAGCTTCACTGCAAAATAACTCTGATGTTGGCTGATGGCTTTCTTTTTCTGAATGTCAGTATCCCTGTTTGTAAAGTGCAGGTTAACTGGGTTACAGCATTTAAAACATCTGGCTCCAAATAGCTATAAATTGTTGGGAAAAAAAAATCTTACTGAGGTGTAACTTTTCAAATAACACTGTGCACTCATTTTAACTGTTAGCTAAGTTTGTTCCAGTTCATATATTTTGTATCAATCATCACAGTCAAGATGTAGAACATCTCCTGCAGCCTAAAAGTTTCCTTTGTGCCCATTTGCAGAAATCCCCACTGTCACCCTTGGCCCCAGCCAGAGCTGATGTGCTTTCTATCACCACAGATGAGATATTCTTTCTTCAAGTTTTATATAAGTAGAATTTTATAGTGTAGAGTATATTCTTTTGTATTTGGCTTCTTTGGCTTTGTGCAATGCTTGAGATTTATCCATGTTGTTGTATTAGCTGTTTGTTCCTTTTATTATTTATTCATATGCTATGGTATGAATAGAACAAATTTGTTTACCCAGTGACCTGGTGATGAGTATTTGGGCTGTTTTTAGTTTGGAGCTGTCATGAATAAATCTGTTAGGAACATTCTTGAGCAAGTCTTTGTGTGGACATATGTTTTCATTTTTCTTGGATAAATACTTTATAAGAAACTGCTAAACTGTTTCCCAAAAGCAGCTGTACTCTTTGACAGTCTTCACCAGATACATATGAGAGTTCCAGTTGCTCTGCAGTTTCACCAGGACCTATACTATCCATCTTTAATTCTGGCTGTTCTAGTGGGTATGAGTATGTAATGATATTTCATGCAAGGTTGTAAATTGCATTTCCATAATGATTACTGATGTTGAATATCTTTTCATGTGTTTATTGTCCATTTGTATGTATTCTTTTCTGAAGTAGCTGTACAAATCTTTTGCCCATTTTCAAATGGACTATTTAACTTTTTGCTTTTAAGAGTTCTTTATATATTCTTGATACAAGTCCCTTTTCAGAAGTAGGTTTTGGAAATATTTTTCTCCCTGCCTATGTCTTGGCTTCATTTTCCTGATAGTTGCTCTTTGGAAAAGCAGATTTTTTTTTTGATAAAGTCAAAATTTATTTTATGCTTTTTGTGCTCTATTTAAGAAATTTTCACCTATCTCAAGATTATGAAAATTTTCTCCTATAGCTTCTTCCAGGAATTTTAGTTTTAGCTTTTACATCTAAGTGTGTGATCAACTTAGAGTTTGTATATAGCATGAGGTAAGGGTTGAGGTTTCTCTTTTTCCTATATGAATACCAAGTTGATTTAGCAGCATTTGTGAAAAAAAACCCTATTGTTTCCTTATTGTAACAAACTCTTTCAGGATACAGAAGATGAGGGAGCATTTCCCAACTCGTTTTTTAGCACCAGCATAGCAAAACCAAGCAAAGCGATTGTAAGAACAGAAGTATACAGACTAACATCTCTGCAAATATAGACACAAAAATTCTTAACAAAATATTAGCAAGTCAAAATCTGTTTGTCAGTGAACTTAAACAAATACAAAGCAGATAATTTCACTTAGTTGCTCAAAATAACCCATTTAATTTCCATCGCACTCACCATGACACTCAGTCTTGTCCGCATGTCCTGTGAGATGCTCCATGACCTTATCCCAGCTTCCTCTCTGACCTTATCTCCTACCACCTCCCCTTTGTGTACTCTCTTTCAACTATACCATGTAGATGCTCTCTACCTATTGGTGGGTACTCTTTCTATCAAATTGGATTCAGACTTAAATGTCATCTGTCTCCGTGGCTTTCAACTGTGGATGTATATTAGAATCATCAAGAGAGCTTTAAAAAATTGTCAGTCCTTGGTGCCACCCTAGACAAATGGAATGAAAAATCCCTGGAAATGACAGTCAGGCTTGTGGATTATTTTGGAAGTTCCCCAGGGGATTCTAAAACACAATCTGAAATGAGAACCCACTGAATCTCATTATCGTTTTTATGCTTAGGGATTCAAATACTCTCTTACCATCCAGAGGTCCAGACAATACTGGCCTCCAGTTTTTTATCAGGTGCTTGTAGAGTTATCAGCCTGTCCTTCTTGCTTTATTTCAGTAAGTGGGACTCCAGGCTTCTTTGCCCATTAATTCTCAGTATCATAGAAGGTCAGAGGAGGAACAGACCTAAGTTATCTAACAAGGTTTGCTTAGGGAGGCAAAGCAGATTAGAACCCAAATTTTCTATCACGAGTGCCATCAGGATTTTAGTTAACTGGGCTTCTTTCCTTTCCTTTTATATCTGTGCAAAGCCAGCCTGAAGAACTGAGACCCGGGAGGATCGTCAGCTTTTTTAGTGTGCTTGCCACCGTTTTCATTCAATAAATCTCTTCCTCTAAAAGTCCCTCTGTTAACTTTTCTTTCCCCAGTGATCTGGGGATGGAGGCTGGAGTGTCAGACTAGTGTTCTTATTTTTATATGCAAATAAATCACTTGATTATATTTTTTGTCCTTATGTTATCATGAATATTTTAGATGAATTTTATATGGTTCATATTTATGGTTTGGGAGCTATTTCATATTTTGGCTCATTGCCGTCTCATCTGCATATACCATATCTCAGCTGATGTTGATTGGTCTCATTTACATATTCATCATGCTCCTATTTTCCAAAGATATTTTGTTGTACATTGGCTTTTCTTCTCTCTCCAATGTCATAATAGCACGTAGATGTGTTTTTAAATTGCAGTCATTTCCATACATAATTTTTCTGTTACCATAAATCACCACATTGTCACCTACTCCCCCCACCCTATTTAGTATAATCTTCACACTTTATACCAAGCTGACATATGGCTCTGAAGTAATTAAAGACAGTGTAAACAGTTTACAGTGCACTTTGCAGAGCCACTTCACATTGCAGAGAGTTTAATGATTTCCTTTTCCCCCAGCCAATCCGAAAGCAGTGAAGAGTGAATAGGGAGGTTTGAGATAGTGATGCTGATTAAAGCTAAGGTGTGACAGTGATCATTTCATTTCTAATGGAGACGGTCCTGTTCCACTTCTACCAAAAGACTTCTTTTTCTTTTGGCTTCTTATAGAAGCAGAGGGAGTTGTGTTAAGCTGGATTAATGAAAGAATACATTATCATGGATTGGGGCAGAGTTACTAAATTCTTGCGATTATTCTAACAGGAAGAAAGGGGAAGAATCAAACTCCTCAAATCCCCAAACCCCCAACCTCCCCCCACTACCCAGGCCATAGAACCCTCTCTCTTCTGGAGAAGAGCAGGGCTCCTTTTCTTTTAATACATTCCAATGTTTGCTCTACTATCAGCATCTAATCTCCACCTTTCCTCTGTTTTTGTTTGTGAGTCTCCTTCCCCCATTCCAGGTCCACGTTGTTGGGGTAAGTATTTTCAGCTCTAAGCATGGGTCCCACCACCCAGGCCACCACCAATCTGAGCATCACATTCCCTTAGCCACAGTGCTTGGTTCAGGGATGGTTGTGTGAAGTAAGTAAGTCACACTAAATCTCGAACTTGCATGTGAGCAGGAAAAAGGTCAGCTCTTTCCTCATGACCAGAACTTCAGGTGCTATGTGAGGGCAGGACTCCTGGTGCCTTCTTGCCACCCAGGCTGGGGCTCAGGGCCAGAACTAACTAACCCAAGGAAGGGTGATCTGAGAGACGGAGAGAGGCTTTGTCCTAAGAACCTTGAACTTGAACAGAGCTGTTTCTAAAGCTATTCTTTCTATCTGACCATCAAGTTAAATGAGCTGTGATATTCCCTTCTTTTTCTTAGGCCCATTTGAGGTTTATTTTCTTTTGCCTCATATAACAGAGTCAGAACAAATACAATGTTTGTATCTCTTATTCTGCACATACTATCTTGTACATTTTTGTTCTGGATTATATTTTAAACTAGGTGAGTGCCTAGATCATAATAAATTCTCAGCCACTTTTTATTTCTGGATATCTTATCTCTCCAACTAATTATATTGGTTTGTTCACTTTTATCACGCATTAGTCAGATATTTATGATATGTACCTGACTCTGTGTGAGCCACCGTGGATCTGATACTGAGTAAAAGCAACCGTGTCCTTGTGCTTATGGAACTTATAGTCCAGTAGGGCAGTTAGGAATTAATTCAGTTACAACATAAATAAGTGCAAAAAATGCTAAGAGGGTATTCACCACACAGAGACTAATGGCTATATGAGAATGTATTAGTAGGGGGTTTTGTCCTAGTTGGGGAGGTCAGGGAGGGATTTCTTGGGCAAGTGACACTGGTGTGGGAATCAGAGGATTGAAGAGGAAACTATTAAAGTAAGAGGACAGTGTGAAAAGAAAGTTCTAGTCAGAGGGACCAGCATTAATCAAATAAGGCCCTTCATGGGCAGCACAACATGGTATATTTTATGAACTGAAAAGGGGTTGGTAGAGCAAAGGAGAGGATGTGAGAGGTCTGGTTTCTTTGTTGTGTTAAGAGCAGCAGCAAGGGATGGGGTGAGTGTGTGTGACAGGTGCTGAAGGTGACATGACCAGGTGTGAATTTAGACAGTATCACTCTGGTTGCTGTGTAGAGAATGGATGGGGGTGAGGGGAGAGCATGCTGAAAGATAGGGCAGCACAAGTTGAAGCCTGCTCCATTTTTCCAGGGAAAGATTGTGGTAGTTGGAGAAGAAGATGAATGGACCGAGTAGATGTAGTGCCAGGAGATAAAAGCAATGGGACTTGATGTGTACTTAATACAAAGTTAAGTTACACTCTGCCCTTGCTTTTTAAAAACAATTCAGGGCTCTGGAAAAACCTGTACAGTCCAAATATAATCTGAAAAATGTTCTATTGCTACTACAAGTACACAATTATGGTTTGGAAGCACTGGGAGAGTTCTGGAAAGGCTCTGCAGAGAAGTAAACATTTGATCTGGCTCCTGGAGGACAAGAAGGATTCTCGCAAGTGGATTTTTAGGCAGAAGGATAGCATCTATCTGAGACCAGTGTGAAATTCACATGCTCTCCTGCTCCTATGTTTTTGGTCCTTTTATATGCCAGGCATTGTCCAAAGAACCAGCCATCATATTCTAAATAAGTGATATGATGTCTGAGAATGGTAGTGCTTGGAAAATGGCAGCTCTTCCTACTGGTGAAAGTGTGGGGTACACTGTTTAGGGTGAGGGATAACAAGCTCTGATTTCTGTGCCAGGGACCTAAGACTGAAACCTATAACAAGGATGGTCCCTAGAGGTTCTTCTGCAAGGGGATTTGGGCAAGGCAGGTCTGGAAGAAGAGTGGTGGGAAAATGGAGCTAGAACAGGCAGAGCAGCCTCATGCAGTAGGCTGTGCAAGTGACTTTGAACCTCATAGCCCCAGGAGTAAGAGGAGGACAGGGTTCTGGAGATATTTTTGAGGAGGAGTCAATAGGACTGGAAGAGTATTGCACATAAAGGAGAGAGAAGGCACATGAGTTGAGAGACTGAATTTTCTTGTTTGGGAGTCTGGGAAGATAATGATACTATGCACTGGGCAATATGGAAAGATGAGAAATATAAGGATAAGGATAACGAGTTTGTCTGGATATATTAAATTGGAGGCGTTGACAGTTCACTTAGGTGTAGATATTTAGGAATATCTCCATTTCAAAAGAATTAGGGCCTCAGAAGAGAGATGGAGTTTACAGATAAAGGATTAGGAGCCCTGGTAGGACATTATATGATAACTAATGATTTGAGGGTGTGACTGTAAAAAAAGAAAATGACCAAAAATGGAGCCCTGGAATATCTGAACTTTGGAGGGGCAGCTGAGGAGCAAGAGACGGGACAGAACTGGTTATGGAGCAGTCTGGAAGGGTCAGAGGGCAGGCAGGAGGGTGTGGTGTCACTGAAGATAAAGGGGAAAGAGTTCTGAGAAGGATGAATGGTTAATGTAATCATAAGCTAACTATAGGTTAAGTACTAAGTAGACAAAGTAAGTGGAAGTCAGTAGCTCTGGCAGTTTGGGTATGTTTGGGACCTTTGACAGAGTAATTTAGTAGTGCTGGAGAATTTGTGTTTAACAGCAAGTGGGAAAACTAAGAATGATTGAATGGAAAGGATAGAGAGGCGGTGAGTGCAGGCTGCTTTTTTCAAAAAATGGGTAGTGATGGGGAAGAGAGAATAAGGTAACAAGGAAGGAAAGCAGGGTTTATATAAAAAGCTTTCCCCTTTCTCTCCAATAAGGATATGTGAAACCATGACACATGTGCAGAATGAGTGAAAGGGATTTTTTATGATTTGTGGAGAGGGAGATATCAGGAAGCCAATATTAATTAAATTCAGGAGACTGGTTAAAAGCTGGAGGAAGAACATAAAAGAATAAGAGAGATATGAAGAGGAGATGAGAACTCATCGGTGACCAAGAATAGGAGGTGAGAAGACAGGTGAAGATAAGCATAATGACTGAAGGGTACCAGTTGTCTCTTCAGAGTTAAATTTAGTTCTGGGTCCTCTACTTGGGAATGTTTTGGAAGTTTCTGGTTGTATAAAGTATTGAAAAGAGGAGTTCCCACAGTGACTTAGTGGAGACAAATCTGACTAGCATCCATGAGGACACAGGTTCGATCCCTGGCCTCCTTCAGTGGTTTAAGGATCTGGCGTTGCCATGAGCTGTGGTGTAGGTTGCAGACTTGGCTCGGATCATGCTGTGGCTGTTGGATAGGACAGCAGCTACAGCTCCAATTGGATCCCTGGCCTGGGAACCTCCATATGCTGCGGGTGTGGCCCTAAAAAGATAAAAAAAAAGCATTGAAAAAATAAGATTAATTTTTTTTTGCATCTATATCAGTATAGGCTGATTAATAAATAATGATGTACTTGCATCTGAGTAAGCTGAGTTTCTGAACCAGTTACTCTGACTCTGGGGTTATTGCTGTGTCAGCTCAGATCAACTGTCTATGTCATTTCAGGAATTTCTCATGGGAGGCTGAGCACCCAGTGAGGAATCAGTCACATTTGCAGGACTGAATTATATTAAGGTGGATTTTGTGGTATCTGGTTTTCCTGTCTTTAGAATAATTTCTGTGGCGTTACAGACGTGTTGGAGAGTGAGACCTATGCAGTAGCCATTTAGTCTGTTAATTCCAAGTAGGGTAATGGCTGATCCATCAAGAAATACACTTTGAGCCCAATGATCCCCAATTCTATTCCTTTCATGTTTTTCTTGGTGATCTCTGCTCGGATGAGTGTCCCATCTCCCAATTGCTGTGCATGTTGATGTCCTCAAGAAGGTAAACCTTGAAGATTGCAGGTATTAAACTGTGCTATTATCCACCTAGGAGATGTTTATACATTGAAATTAGGGATCAAATAAGCCACCTTCCCCTTTTAAGACTCTTCCCTTAGTAACCAGATGAGGAAACCAAGGCTCTGAGAGATAAGGTGTTTTAATCAAGATTACACCGTAAGTCTATATTAAAACTATCACTCAGACCCAAGAGTCTGACCAGCCTCTTCTAATCAGGTGGCTTATCCACTGAAACACATTGCCACTCTCTCTGCTTTGTATTTTTTCATTAATGGATTACTTTCTCACTTCTTCAGACTTGGGCAAGTATTCTTTTTAAAATTTGGGTGAAAGAACCAAAAGAAAAAAAATTGAATGACTTAAAGAACATACAACCTAGGGGGTTGCTTTACTTTTTATAATGGAAATAAAATTCCCTTCTGTGTAATCTACCTGTTTGTATTCCTACTGGCATTTAAGTCCTGGATTCTGGCTGCCTCTCTGGTGAAAAACAATTTTCCCATACTTAAAAGATGGGGTCAAGTACTTTCAAAGCTATCTTAAGCATGGAAGAATTTGTTGTTTTTTCTTACTGTACCCCACTTTAAGAGAAGTCTATCTGGGGAAACCCTTACATTAAACTAGCCCGATAAAAAGTGGATGTTTACATTAACAAAGTCTTCTCTTTACAAAGGAAATCTCCCCCAGTACTGACATTTTCTCAATAATTTTGAATGTTTATATATCAACTACCACTTGTCACCATGGTTTAGGAACAAGAAGTCTAGAAAACCTCTAACGCACAAATGTTAGTCCCTGCTGTCAATTAAAAGTTAATCAGAAGTAATAAGGATATCTTAAAAAGAATGTATGTCAGTAGAGGAAATAGGCTTTGGTTTATAAAAATGCCACTCACAGGTACTTTGGAAGCAACATTTTATACCAAAAAGTGAGAATTGCTTGGATTGACAATGGGCACATGCTGAAAGACTGCATAATACTGTTTAGGAACTGTGGTAAGGAAATAAAATGGGACAAGTTACAAAAACCTTGCTTGGTGTGTCAATCTGGTTTCTAAGCATAGAGCATTATGCTAGATTGATCTGAGATTTCTGCCCATACCGTATCTGAAGCATTCACACACTGCTCAGGTACATACATTTTCTCCAGGTCCCCAAATCCAGAAAATGCTCCTTTTGGGATGACTCGAAGCTTGGTGAGAACAAACCTCCTGAAAAGAGAGTGGATAGAAAATATCACAACCTACTCATTTATTGATGCCATTGGTCTAGTGTATAATATCAGATAACAGCCAACATATACTAAGTGTTTGCCATTTAGTAGTGCTTAGGATTGTTTCTACCTGATTTCTTTTCATCTGTACCACAAAGCGGTGATAATAGCACTATCATTTTTCCCATTTTGCATAAGAGGACACTGAGGTTTAGAGAGGTTAAAAAACTTACCCAGGGTTACATGGCTAATATGTGGCAGAGCTAGGATATGAACCTTCTCGTCACCACTACCCCATGTTGACTCCTAGTAGCCCTGTGTGAGGCTCCTACTCTTTCTCTCTTCCAACCCCCCAACACCTCCTCCCTATTGTCCTTAGCTGACCTTGCTTCTTACTTCAGAGAAAATGAAACCAAAAGAATAGAACTTCCTCATGTTCTTACATGGCTCCCCACCATCCTCCCACCTGTGTGTGCTGGGGGGCTTGCACACCCTGCCTTCCCTCCTGTTACCGTGGGTGAACTGTCTGGAGTCCTGACTAAAAACAGCTCCTCCACTCTACACCATATCTTTTTCTCTGTCTTGCCATGAAGGTAGCCACTACAGCAATTTCTCCCTTTCTTTGATACATTCCACCCCTCTACTTTTGCTTCTTTATTGGATCCTGCCCATCAGTATACAAATATGCCTTAATTTCTAAGAAAAGTCCTAACCTCAGCCACCTTCAGCTTTTGCCATTTTATTCTGCTTAAAATCTTTGTTTCATATCTTCCTCAGAATTACTTCCAATAGCTCATCTCAGTCAGAAACAACAGCAACAAAAAACAGCAACACCCAGATTTTATATAAATCCCTGCAGGACCCTGTAGGATCTTCCCACTTTCCCTTCTCATAGACCCTCTAACTTTAATTTTGACAACTCTCACTTTTCCTTATCCCATTTTTTTTTTTTTTGCAGCACTTTCTTGCTATTCTTTGTACACGCCAGATTCCTTCTTGCCTAGTATTTCTGCATTTGCAGTTCTCTCTTTCTGGAGCACTTCTCTCTCAGGTCTCTGGCTTGTTCCTTCAGTCAGCTGCTTGCTCAAATGCCGCTTTCTCGGTGAGACTTTCCCTAACCACCCTGTTAAAATGACAGTTTTCCCAGCCCTCTTTCTTCCTAGTACTTCTGACATGTTATACCTTTTATTTATCTATTTTTATATTCATGTGTTTATTTATCTTTTTACCCACAACTAGAATGCAAACTCTGTGAGGGCAAGAAGTTTTGTCTGATTTGTCTACTGCTGTATATCAAATACCTAGAATAGTGGCTGGTACATGAGAAGTATTCATAAAAACATTTTTTGAATGACTAAATGATTAGCTATTGAAGTCTGAGAGTTCTAGGTTTGAGGGTAGAATTACAAGTGACCCTTTGGGAATCTCTACAAGAGGAATGCTGTTTCTTTCTCTGCCTTTTTCCCTCTCATTTTCTCTTGCTTTGCAAGTGATTAATAGAAATTTGGTTTTCTTTCCACTTTAATCACCCCTTCTGCCAGGTAGTCTGCCAGTAGGAATTCAATACTGTGGACTTGGACAGTTTTGCAAACCTTCATTGCTTTAGTCTCCTATTTATTGGTATTAGTGAAATTCTTGTTTCAGATCAAGTTATTGGTCAAACAGTTCTTTTCTTCTGCTTTGTTTGTCTGCCTGCCTTTGGTCACCATGTGTAGCAGCAGCTCCATGGTGAGGAATCATGAGAGAATCCTGTGTGTTGTTCTTGCTCTGGAGTTGACATACATGGGAAGGCAAAAACTGAAGTCTTCGAACCGCCAGAAAACAGACATGAGATACAGTTGATGTAATAACTAACTATAATTTTTCTTTCTTTTCTTCCTTTCTTTTTTTTTTTTAGGGCTGCACCCGCAGCATGTGGAAATTCCCAGACTAGGGTTCAAATCAGAGCTACAGCTGCTAGCCTACACCACAGCCACAGCAACACCAGATCCATCTGTGACCTACATTGCAGCTCACAGCAGTGCTGGAATTTTAACCCACTGAGCGAGGTCAGGAGTCAAACCCATGTCCTCATGGATACTAGTCGGGTTCATTTCCACTGAGCCACAACAGGTATTCGAAAATGTTATACAAGGATTGAAATGTGAAAGATCCCAAAGTACATAAATATGTAAGAGGAAGACTGGAAGGAGTGGGTGATTTTGAGTTGGAGTCTCAATTAAATCATACTAAAAGTATAGTTTCTATGAGACTATTTGATCTAATTAGGGTTGAGTGCAGTGGTTCTGGACAGTACCAACTTTTAGTACACTGATCTCAAAAATAATCAAGGTCAGTTCATACTCTGCTAATGCACTCACTTAATCTTAAACAGAGAAGTTCCTTTTGTTCCTGTTTATCACAAGACAGAAGAATGATGAAAACAAACAAGTAAAAGCAAATAATAAAGTTGCTTTAAACTACTCAATCAGCCTAAAATTTCAGGGGAGTATTGAGATATTGAGGTGACTATTAATTAATAAAATATGCAAGAGGTATAATCTTGGATAATCAACTCTATTTAATAACAAGTCAACTTAGATTTTTTTGATTCAGCCCTGGTAGTAGGCATATTTTCTAAAAATTTTAATGTCTGTGCCTACAGTTATGGTTCAAACTAATTAATGTAATTAAACCTTTTTTGAAGATTGAAAGTCTTGATTTCCTGAAATGTTATAAACTAGATAAAGTGAAGATATTTCCATTACGGGTCACCCAGAATTCTGCTATAAAATATAACCATTATTGTTTTAATTGCATAGCTGAGCTTTTTAAAAAGTATGAGAAATTTCGAGGGACCCAAAGTCAAATAAGTGAATACCAGATGGAACTTCGGTGAATACAGAATTTTAAGAGGGTAAATTGAAGTTAAAGTATTCTTCAGGTAGTGATGAGGAGCGGGGAGAAGGGTGTCTGGACTTGGCCGACAAGGGGTTTGTGTTTTGGTACATGAAATGAAACATGGAAGTGGAATGCAAAGTACATGAGATGAAACATGGAAGTGGAATGTGAAGATCTATTTCTGTGTGCCATCTGTCTGTCCGCCTACCTACCTACCTACCTATCTGCCTATCTATCACATATGTTTCTTAGAAAGAAAGATACAAAAAAAAAAAAAGAGCAGGAAGTTTGCAATGAAATAACATCTGGAGAATTTCCACAATTTAAGAAAGACGTGGAGTTCCTATCGTGGCTCAGCAGTTAATGAATCCAGGTAGCATCCATGAGGACACGGGTTCGATCCCTGGCCTAGCTCAATAGGTTAAGGATCCGGCGTTGCCGTGAGCTGTGATATAGGGCACAGACACGGCTAGGATCCCACATTGCTGTGGCTCTGGTGAGGTCCGGCAGCTACAGCTCTGATTGGACCCCTAGTCTGGGAACCTCCATGTGTTGCAGGTGCAGCCCTAAACCACCCCTCACCCCCCAAAAAAAGAAAGGCATAAATCTTCAGATTCAGAAATCTCAACAAGTCTCAGGAAAGGAAACAAATCTACTGCCAGATGCTTGCGAGTTTAAAATGTAGAGCCACAAAAGAAAATATTTTAGGAGTACTCATTGTGGCTTAGCAATAATGAAACCGACTAGTATGCATGAGGACACAGATTCAATCCCTGGCCACACTCAGTGGGTTAAGGATCTGGCATTGTCACAAGATGTGGTGTAGGACGCAGCTCAGATCCCACATTGCTGTGGCTGTGGAGCTGGCCGGCAGCTCCAGCTCTGATTCAAACCCTAGCCTGGGAACCTCCATATGCCTCAGGTGGTGCCCTAAAAAGCACAAAAAAAATTTACATGAAAAGAGAGAAAAAAAAGACAAAAGGAAAAAATAATTAGAAAACTTTGTAAAAATATCTTCAAAATCATTAGAGAAAATAACTTCTACCTAAGAATCCTATGCCCAGAAATAATCATTCAAATTAGAGGATAAAATAAAGACACTTTTAGACAAATTTAATTAGCCATTAACAATATTTTAGCAAAAGAATTCCCTTAGAAAATAAGTTTAATAGTTTAATTCAGTAGGAAGACACACACACCCACAAAAGCAAGAAGGAATAGAGAAAACAAAGAAATTAATACTCCTTATTGAATAAGTGGGTTTTCATAATGTTTGGAAAGCTCACCTATATAATAAGGAATGCTAGAAAAATATTGACCAAACAGTGGCTCACAAAGCAAAGCAAATTGTTATCAAATAAATCATTTTCTTTGATAATGATATATTTGAATTACTTTGAAATCAGTAATAGATAATCCACTCCCCCAACGTATGTACCCACACGTTTGGAGAGCCAAACCAAATCAAATAAAACACTCTTTTATTATTTTAAATTTACTTTTTAAATTATAGTTGATTTATAGGTATGTTATGTTCTAACATACAATGGAGTGATCTATTCATATACATATATATGCGCACACACACACACACACACACACACACATACATACACACACACATACACACATTCCTACATACTAGGAATAATATATATATTTTCCATCACGGTCTATCCCCAAGAGATGGAGTATAGTACCCTGAGCTAAATAGTAGCACATCATTGCTCATACAAAACACTCTTTTAAATCATACATGGGTCAAAGGAGAAATTACAATACCACTTGTAAATTATTTGGAATTGAACCATAATGAAAATACAACATACGAAACTTATGTGGTACAGATAAACTGCTACTTACAGAGAAATTTACACCTTTAAATTATTAAGCCAGAAAAGGAGACAAAAAAAGATGGAAATTTAAGCTAACATAGGAAATGAGTGAAAGAACGACAGAGTTGTTCTATGAAGCCAATATGCCAGTTTGGCTAGAGCTTAAAATGCAAACTCAAAAGCAGTTTAATTTTTTAAAAATTGATAAAATTAGGGGCAATTGATTGACATGTTTTGAGAAGATAAACATTGAGTAAGAATTAAATTTTATATACAGAGTTTAAGTTTAAAATTTTCATTTTAGAAAGAAGGTATGGGGGATAATGTGAGAAAAAAGAATGTGTATGTGTTACTGGGTCACTTTGCTGTACAGTAGAAAATTGACAGAGCACTGTAAAATAAGTATAATGGAAAAATAAAAATTATTATAAAAACCGGAAAAAACCCCAGAATAACACATTGAAGTCTCAATATTGTGAAGATATTAGTTTTAATCCATATTAATATAGAAATTAAATGCAAGACTAATCTAAGACACAATAGTTTTTTTTCGGTTGGTGGAGTTTCTTTTTATGTGTGTGTATGGAAATTGGCTGGTTAATATTCATATAGAAGAGCAGTTTTGAAGAATAGTCAAAAACTATTTTGAAGAAGTAAAATAAGTTGAGGAGAATTGGCATGCCAGGCAGTGTGATTTTTATAAAACTATAGTGATTAAAATGCTGTGGTAGTGACAAAGATTTAAAAATAGACCAAAGGAAGAAAGAAAGAGTACAGAAATAGACCATTAAACAAAAGAAAATGACAAATGACAGAGTAGCATTAAAAAAATCTATGGGGGAAGTTATGGATTAATCAGTAAGGGATGCTGAAACTATTGATTTTCCCTGTGGGAAAAAAAATAACACCTTTTCTTACTACCATGTTAAAATCTCAATTTCAGGGTTATTAAAGATCTAAATGGGAAAATCAATACTTTAAAACTTGAAAATAAACTATAACATTCTATTCAGAAGACTTTTTTTTTAAAAAAAACACAAAAAACCCCACTCACATATTGAAAAGCTGATAGATTTGAATATAGTTGACTTAAAATTTCTCTAAAACAAAGGTAAACTGTAGACTGGGGAAAGATATTTGCAACACATACAGCTAACCAGGGTTAGCATCCAGAATATAAAGAACTTTAAAAAATAATGAAAAAAGTACAAACAACCCAGTAGAAAAATTGGCAAAAAATATGAACAATTCATGTAAGAGAAAATACAAATGACCAATAAACATAAGAAAAGACAGTCAAATTCACTAGTAATCAAGAAAATGCAAATTGAAACTATTGTTAGGTACCATTAAACACCATCATGTTGGCAAACATGACAAGGAAAGCCTCACAATAACAATGTTGGTGAGGCAGTGGGATAATAGGACATTTTCTATACTCTTGGTGGAAAGATAATTAGCTGTAAGTACTTTCAGTAGCCATTTGGCAAAATGCATTAAAGTCAAAGAAATGAATGCCTTTGGATCCAGTTATTCCTTGATATGTGCACCTGGAGATAGGTAAAAGCTTAATCACTGCAACATCATTTGTAATAATAAAAAACCGGAGACAAAGGTTTATAAACAAGAGAATGAATAAATATTAATAAGCCGTGATATATTGACACAATGCCAAATTATAAAGCAGTGAAAAGAAACAAACTGACTGGAGTTGCGTACTACAAAATGGATAAATCCCCAAAGTGTAATGTTGAGAAAAAAAAAAAGTTAGTGAATGCTATGTACATTACGTATAGTGTGATAAGTTTGCTCACAAAGGTTAACAACATGCAAAATAAAACAGTACATTGTTTTGTATGCATCATGCTTTTTTATGTATATTTTCGATGTTGTGACATCTTGGGGGTTCGCTGGAGGGACTTCAGCTAATTCTTATTTTTATTTTTGTTTTTATTTTTTTAGGGCCATGCCTGTGGCATATGGAAGCTCCCAGGCCAGGCCAGGTGTCAAATTGGAGCTACAGCTGCCTGCCTATGCCACAGCCACAGCCACGCAGGATCCAAGTCGCATCTGCTACCTACACCACAGCTCAGGGCAACACCAGATCCTTAACCCACTGAGCGAGGCTAGGGATCGAACCCAGATATTCGTGGATACTAGTCAGGTTCTTAACCCACTGAGCCACAGTGGTAACTCCTGGCTAATTCTGAGATAGCCTACAACCGGCCTGTGAGTGTGCCTTTCACATGCAGACCAACCATTCCAGACTCCACACCCACAACCACCTCCTTTAAGGAACCTTTGCACTGTGGTCCAAGGTTCTCTGCCCTAATCACCCCAGGGAAGCTCCTACACCATAGAGCCCACTAAAGTGATGTAAACTAGCCAATTCTAAACCTGTTTACCCTATTTCACCAATTTTTTTCTCCATGGAAGCCACAGTAAAGGCTCTTGCCAGTTTTCCCCAGCTCTCTCTGCATCAGGATCAACCCAGGTGCTTCCTATAGCTCTTCTTCTCTTGGGAGCTGGAAGGATAACACAGTTTTTTCAGTGGCAGTTGTCTCATCTGTGGGCCTCACCATACCTGAATAATAATAAAACCTCCATTTCAAAACGTGTTTAGAGAGGCATACATCCTTATCAAAAGGAAAATTCTAAGAAGGATGACACCAAAATCAAAACAGTGTTTACCTCTGTGACAAGAAGGAGTAAAAAACAACCATATCCAGACTACAGTTTTTTCAAAGAAGCTGAACAATTTTGACCAACTGTTAAGATTTTGTAAAGCTGAGTGGTGTTTTATGACTGTCTACTATATCATTCTCTATGCTTCATACTTGAAATATTTTCATAATTAGTTTTTCAAGATTGAAATTCTCATCAGGCCATATCCCAAGCATCATTTATCTGTTTGTTTTTAAATCACGGAGAGCTATTGAAAGTATCATTATACCCTTCATGTCAGATGGCAACTTTACTCTGTAAGGGGTCATAGAGTTCCTGGATAATTTTTCTAAAGATGCACAGTTCATCAAGATGGCTCTGGAAAGAATTTATTTTCACTGTATTGCAAGTTGCTTAATGTCTTTTCCATGATAAGTGAGGTGGGTGGGGTTTGTTTTTATTTTTTCTTTTCCTGAAATTGGGAAGCTTTAGGATTCCTTTGAACTCTGTCTCTGTTGGAGGCAATTCATATCTTGAGCAGTCCATTCACCCTTGGCCAAATTTAATTTCCCTTTTTGGATTAAAGGAGAATAGCTTAAAAGATCCCATAAAAAGCTTTCTGGCAGCCTGGAAACCAGCCAATATTCTTTTTTGAGGAAGCTGCCTTTTTATGATGGCCCAAGTGTAAATGACACTGTGCTCTGTGTTCTTTGAATTTCACACAAGTTAAAAAAACTAAAGTGAGAACAGCTTGGCACAAGATACACAAAAAGAAACTGATCATCTTCCTGACCTCAAAATGCCAGAGTATTTTTGTGCTTCACACTCTTTGGGTCAAATTGCTACCCTAATTAACTTCCTGGGAATGTGTTTAGGAAAACTATTCAAGGGGATGGATTGAAGTAAATGTGGAAATCATCCAGAAAAAAAGAGAGTTTAAGTGACTTTTTTTGACTTTTTACCATGACTCCAGAAATGACTAGCCCACTGTTAAAATCATTTGGTCATCTAATTGGTTGTATTTCTCACGTTGTTAAACACAAGTCTTGAAACCACTGGGTCAGGGAATAGCCGGAAGGGGAAGGTGGGAAGGTGGGAAGAGGTGGCTGGCTTCCTTATGGATTTTGACTTTAAATTAAACTTTTTAAAAAAGAATAAAAATTCTCTACATTTTGGCATAAGTCTTAACTGCCTAGATTCGAGGTGCCCTGTAAAATACAGAGAAATTGGTTCAGTTAGCATTAGCCCTTCACCCAACTTCAGGCTGTGTAAGAAACTGCCAGCAATTCACTGGGGGTTGCAATCCCCATAGGGATTTTTTGGGATAGACTTGTCAGTACTCATTTTGTCCTTCTTGCATAGTTTGGAAGGGGCTCTTGTCCTTTATCTTAAGCTAAATGTGGGAGGTATTAGGAGAATAAATCAAAGGGGTTGACATGCACTTTCTGCAAATGTGAGAAGTTCAGAGCCTGGAACTTGACTCAGGTCTGACCTCTAAAGGTGAGAAGTGGCTGGCTGCCTTGGGAAA
>PVHT021183519.1:6872839-6951088 GCA_004024745.2 Catagonus wagneri
CTTGTCAGTACTCATTTTGTCCTTCTTGCATAGTTTGGAAGGGGCTCTTGTCCTTTATCTTAAGCTAAATGTGGGAGGTATTAGGAGAATAAATCAAAGGGGTTGACATGCACTTTCTGCAAATGTGAGAAGTTCAGAGCCTGGAACTTGACTCAGGTCTGACCTCTAAAGGTGAGAAGTGGCTGGCTGCCTTGGGAAAAAGTGCAGTTCTGTAGATACAGGTGTGGGTTTCCCAGAAGCCAGACTTGTACCCAGCAGAAGGAAGCTGGATTCTTATCCTGGGAAAAATGGACTTGTCTACATCATGAGTGGACCCCCAAAGAAAGCCTGTATGGAGAGGACTGTGGAAGCCAGGGGCAGGGGAAAGAACTGCTCCCCGGGAAGTCCAGATGCAGGTCTTAAGAAAGCCTTTGAGTATGTACTGCACAGAGGGGCCAAAGCCACTGTGCCATCAGTGTTAAATCCTGTTCCTCTCTCTTCAGTCTCTCTGTCTCCTAGGACCAACCCAGGCAAGGCAAGAACCAGCAGTAAGTGGGGGAGAAGGCGGGATAAGGAAGAGAGAAGAAACTGCCCCCTCCTTACCAGTTACAGGTTTCTGAGTCTGGAGTAGGCCCAAGCAGTGGAAATAGGGAGGTTTTAAGTAGGATGAAAGAGTGGGACTTTCATAATAGTCATCACTGGATTTTCATGACATTTATGAGGCTGGAACAGCAGTGGCACCTGCTTAGAATTTCATCTGGGATGGTCAAAAGAGTGGGCTGGCCTGGCAGTGATAGTGAAGACGCAAGCTACTTCTAGCTGTACCCTATTGAATCCATCTTGATCGATGTACTGTGATTTCTGTGTTGGTGAAAACCTTCCCCAAGCCTTCCTTTGTAGTACTTGATCCCTGAGAGAGAAAAAGTATTACAAACTCAAATGAGGGAAGGAGTGGAAAGGCATGGAAAGCATGCTTATTCCTCTTTGCTCTCCTGTTATTTAGCTCTTACTACATAGACTGTCCATGAGCAATTTAGGACAGAGACAGTAATCTGGCTTTACCTTTTGATGCAGTTTAAGGGAGAAGAAATGTTTGCTTGTCAAAACCTCAGCCACAAGGATTGGTTAAACGAGGAGAAATCCAGTTGTGCAGATGGTTAGTATCCATTGGCCTTAAATTTATTTAAACTTCCAGGTAATCTGTCTCATGCAGACACTGCCATGTGCCATTGTGTCACGATGCCATAAGGTTTTCATTAGGAAAGTTTATGGTTGTAGGATAGAAACTCATGAGATAGGCACCACTCCTTACCCAGATCTGATGACACCTTGCTGTCTCCTGAGTCTCAAAGATTTCACCTCTTCACCCCTTCCAGGGGATGATTCTTCAATTTATCATCTTCCAGTGAACAGGAATTTCTAACAGCTATTTTGAATTAGCTTTCCTTTTATTTCTGTTTATGGCCCCTTATCTCAGCATCTGTGCTGGGCTGATAAAAGGGATGTAGGCACTACTGCTGACTGTATCTCCTCCTTTGTGTAACCTTTACATCACTGTTGTGTAACCTTTATATCACTGCTGACTTTATCTCCTCCTTTGTGTAACCTTTACATCAAGGTTGTAGATGCTTTTTCCCCCTGACTTTCCCCCCCTTGTTTGCACTGAGTGGCTATGGGAATTATTCTCTACACCACATTTTATCACCTGTTCACTTTTGTCTTCTTGCTTGAATCTGATTCCTAATTTATAATTCATTTATGTGAAAGCTCTATTGAAAAAGCAACATGGTGAAGAGAAAAGATCATTGGGGTAAAAAATTAGAAATCTGGGTTCTATTCTGGCTAGCTCTGCTACAAAGTGTGCGTATGACAGAAAAGTCTTATATGTAAAGTGAAGGGGACAGGCCAGGTAATCTCTAAAGCCCTAGAAGATAGATTTTACAACATGCTTATGTAGGAGAATCCTCTTCAAGTGCTCTCTCATTTCAGCTATAGACTGTTTAAAGCAAAAGAAATCATTTTATGTTAAATGCTTAACACAGAAGGAAGCCCAGCGTAGGGGATTACTGAATAACAGCTAGCCCTCCTTTTCCTCTAGTCAAGGTTGAAATCACTTGAACCTGCTCTTGCCCTCCCATTCCTCTGCCACCACCCAGGCCAGACCCTTATTCCCTTCCTCTGATCTCCATTGTCCAGTGTCTTGTCTAAGACCAGAGTGCTCCTCATAACACTGTGTGCCATGGCACTCTCCTCCTCAAAAGCAAGACAAAACAAAAGAAATAGCCAACAAAGATTAAAAACACACAAAGACCCTTAAATTGCTTGCTGATATATCTGGGAATCTTAACTCATTTGTCATCCGCTTGAGGCATTGCACAGTCTGCATCCACTTCCTTTTCCAGGAAATTTTCTAATAATTTCTATATATAAACTCAAACTAGCCAGGCCCTCACCATTAATACAAGGTTTGTGTTGTATGTGTACCAAAATCTCATGGGTCTATGTCCAGTCTAATTATATGGAATGACTTCATGGAGCAAGAACCGTGCCACTAGTCTGTATTCCAAAAGGCTTGTTACTGCTTTGCATATTTCAGGCATGATTAATACATAATAGCAGATGGTGAATGATGTTTATAACAGTAATCATTCACGGTTTTGGGCATTTGAGCATCTCATACTTTAAATCACAGAATTTTTTTACCCTCTAAAATTATTTCAGTCACACCAGTCAGTTTTGTCCACAGCAATACCCAGAGTATACGTGAATGATGAAAAAGGAATCTAGCTTTTTAGGAATTTAAGATAGACTTGAAGAATATAGAAAGGATTTCTTAGGAATGGTAGAGCAGTTGGCATAAAGTGGAAACTGCAAATTATTGGCCCATGAATCCAGCTCAAGACATGTTTTGTTCAGCCCACATAGTATTTTAAAAGAAATCTGAGCTGGTTGCCAGCACTTCAGATTGTGAAAGTTCATCTCGAATTGCAGATTGATGGCTTCTCTTGAAGATTTAGAAGATCTAGCAACACTGGGCTACATTCTCACATAACTGCAGCTGGCTACAGTTGCGCGGTGGCTGACATGGTGTAAGCTACTGGCTGGTCAGTTTCTTTGCTAGTATGTTGTTCTGTCTTGTGCCTTAAGTCTTTGTGTTTGGGATTTTGGGTACTAGAAAAGCTAGTCTGAATGGGCTTGACCTTTTAAAACCCAGTGGTTCTCAACCTTGGGTGCATATTAGAGTCACTTGGGTCTGTTTTTGTTGTTTTTACATACTATTAATGTCTGGGGTGTGTAGTCAGGCATCCTTATTTTAAAAGTTCCCAGGATGATTCTCATCCGTAGTGAAGACTGAGAACACCTGCTTTAGAAGGGCAGCACAAAGAACCAGCCGCAAGCTTCCCTGGTCAGTTTCAGGGAGTTGCATAGTGGGGAAGGTCGTTATAAAGTTGCTCTTATCCCAAATCTAACTCCCCTTAGTACATGGTTGAGGTATAATCTAAGCAGTTCCTTATAATCTGCGAGGGTTGGGAAGCCCTAAATTAACACGTTACCATAATTCATTGGAATAACAACACAAAGACATAGGATATGTTCATGTTCACTTGGAGACCTCAGTCAGTGGAGATTGTTTGTGGCTGGGTCTGGATCAAGGTGGAGAAGACTCTAGTTCAGACGATGTGTAGTGCTATAAAGAAGAGTCCTGTATTTCGCAGTAAAGAGGGAGGGCATTGAATGGAAGTGTGAAAGGAGTCCAGAGGAAAGGACCAGAGGGAGATATTGAAAGTCAGAATCAGAGAACATCCATTTGTCTTTTGACAAGTTTATTGTGTTCCTATTTATATGTCTGATACTGTTCTAGGCCCTGACAGCATAGTGGTAAAAGAGACAAAATGTCTTCCCTAATGAGTTTATAGTCTATCCAGGGAAATAAGAAATGAGAAAAGATTTGGAAAAAAAAAAGAAAGCAGAGTCTGGGGAATTTCTTGGAATGAAAGGAAGATCAGTTATGTATAAATTAACAGCTATAAAGAAGAAACATTTCTTTAAAAATTACATACATACCTATGGATAAATGGATGGATGGGTATATAGCTAGAGAGGGACAAAGGGAGAGAGAGTGGCAGGGAAAGAGGGGGTGGGAAAGAGCGAGCAAGCTACCATATATAATTTTTCATTTACTAATCGTTTATTGATCAGCTGCTACATGACACACATTATCTAAAGTTCTGGGGAAAGCAGTGGTAAGCAAGATACATTTCCTGCCCTACCAATTTTAATTCTATTGTAATATCTATATATCTATATATACACATATATATATACACACACATATATATAAAAGCTAATAATTATAGTACAGAGTGTATGGTGATAACAATGGTCATTTTATTTTTATTTATTTAAATCAGTATTTTTTTTTTTTTGGCTTTTTGCCTTATCTAGGGCTGTACCCGCAGCATATGGAGGTTCCCAGGCTAGGGGTCTAACAGGACCGTAGCTGCTGGCCTTCGCCACAGCCACAGCAACGTGGGATCCGAGCCGTGTTTGCAACCTACACCACAGCTCACAGCAAAGCCGGATTCTTAACTCACTGAGCGATGCCAGGGATCGAACCCACAACCTCATGGTTCCTAGTCGGATTCATTAACCACTGAGCCACTACAGGAACTAACAATAGTCATTTTAGTGCTTGCTGTGTCAGGCACTATGTTAAATATTTCATTAGCAGTATCTAATATAACCCTCAAAAGCACCTTATGAAGTAAGTAACTGTACTTATATCCATTTATCTATGAGAGCATTGAGTGGTATAGTAACTTAAAGAAAGACACAGGTGTACACCTCATTTTCAAACTCAAGTCTAGTCCCCAAACCCATGCTCCCAATATATATATATATGAAATCACATACATGCATAGCTCAGAGGGAGAAGAGAATGTGACCAGGGCTGGTAAGGTTTTAATGGGTACAAGTGAGATGAGTGAGAACAAAGCAGTTCTAGAGGTTAGGTATTTCCTTAAAAAGCATACCAAGTAAATTAATTCAAAGGGGGGACAGCAGACAGTTGAGATCGTACTGGAAATTTGGGAAAACACAAAGGTGCCTCAAGAAGGTAAAAGGAGAGATCTTACCGGAAAGTCTTCCGAAGGCCTTTATTAAAGACCTTTATTAAAGACTTTATTGTCTTATTAAAATAATTTTAAATTGAGTTTTTGTTACTCTATATTCCAAGTCTTGATATGGCTAGAATTCAGGGCTGCCCTTACTTACTCTGTTGGAGTGAATAAACAGAATTCCACTTTAATGGCTCACCAGGGTCTCGGACAACATCTGATAAACTGGCAAATATATTATGCCTCTACAGCAGTTCTTGGTTAATGTCAGCCTGGTTTAACTGTGATTTTTATTGACAACATTTAGCTCAAGATGCAATAATGAAAGGCGACTGTCACATAAAGGTCAGTTTGGGGTGACTTCTACTCAGATATAGAAGGATTAACTAGGGATAAACTTCCTTCTGGAATCTGTGGGCTTAGTTTGACTGTGACAATCACTGAGAATGAAACCACAAGAACCCACAAAAAAAGCTCATCACTGCTTTGTGAACCAAAGATAAATTTCAGTCTTTCATAATGCACTTAAAACTAATTTCCGTTTTCTATTTAGGCGTTTCACACATTTAATCAGAAAGCATATGTGTTGAATAATTATCTTTTACTGACTGTGTAAAATGCAAATGTCGAATGTTCAAGTGAGCTCTGTTAGAGACAAGAACAAATGCATAAAACTATTCAAAATAGATTCAGAGAAAAGCAAACAAGACGGTGCTCAGAATGCAACCCTTGATCCAAAATCACTCCTAAGATAATAAATATGTTATTTATTATAGGATTTTGAAGGATGATTTATTTAATCTTTAAGGCAATAATCTGATGATATCTATACCTTAAGAGCAGCATGTATTTTGACAGAGGGAAAGATTCCCTGAAAAATTTAATTTCCTCTGTGGGGATAAGAAGGAAGCATTATTTAGCATTGTTTCTTTTGAATATGGACCCGAGATTTTACTGGAAATCAAGATAAATACCTTTACTTTACACCAGAAAACATAAAATAAATATTAAGAGGACGTTATGCTTCTCTAGATACTGATAGCACAGAACAGATCCTGAATAAGTAGTTCCCACATTGTAAATGAAGCAAAGCATTCTTTGTCCATAATATTTAGTTGGTAGAAACAAATAGCAATGGCCAGTAGAAACCCAAGGACCTTTTACTTCATTAAAAAATATTACAATCTGTAAATGATAATTTCTAGGTTAACTGTGTGTGACAAAGTAACAGCTTTGCAACAATGATGTAATAGTATTGATATCTTGCATTTAACAAAGAGGGTCATGTCTCCAATTTCCTGAATATGTGATATATTTCATCTCAGTAAAATGAAATCTCTTTAGGAATGAAATCTCTGTCTTGGCTCTTAACATTTCCTATTTTGAAAACACCCAAGAAATAAATGTTCCTGTTAAATGGAGTTTTTGCACTAATTTAAGATTAAATGCACCTATATCTGGAATCTAACATATGACACAAATGAACCTCTCCAAAGAAAAGTAACTCATAGACCTGGAGATTAGACTTGTGGTTGCCAAGGCAGAGGGGGAGGGAGCAGGATGGACCGGGAGTTTGGGGTTAATAGATGCAAACTATTGCATTTGGAGTGGATAAGCAATGGGATTCTGATATATAGCACAGGGAAATACATCTAGTCACTTATGATGGAACATGATGGAGAATGTGAAAAAAAGAATATATGTATTCTTTTTGCTGTACCGTAGAAATTGACAGAATACGGCAAACCAACCATAATGCAAAAAATAAAAACCATTAGAAGAAAAACCTGACAGAACACTGTAAATCAACTATAATGGAAAAAATAAAAGTCTTTAAAAATAAAATAAACATTGAGGATAAATACAAAAAAACAAACAAAAAAAGAAACATAGTGGAGAAGAACTGGCTCACAGCCAGTGGGACACAGATCCACATAGTCTCCACCAGACATTTCCAGTTCTGAACTGTGTAAAGTTCACAGATCCTAGCTTCAGTGTGTGGACACTGACCACTGGAAAGGAGTTTAGCCTTGGCTGAGAGGAATCAAAAATGGGGGAAATGGGAGTTCTTGCTGTAGTGCACAGCAGAAATGAATCCGACTAGGACTCATGAGAATGCGGGTTTGATCCCTGGTCTTGCTCAGTGGGTTGGGGATCTGGCATTGCTTTGAGCTGTGGTATAGGTCAAAGATGCAGCTGGGATCAGCATTGCTGTTGGCGTAGGCCAGTGGCTGTAGCTCCAATTCAGCCCTTGTCCTGGGGACTTCCATATGCAAAAAGAAGCAAAAGAAAATTGGGAAATGAACTAACATTTAGTGAAGACTTACTGTGTACAGCCATTGTTCAAGGATGTTTACCACATGTTCTCACTTTTAGTTTTCACTGCAGTTTTAAAACACTTTTAAGTCTTGGTAACCACTGATCTGTATTCCCTTGCTATAGTTTTACTTTCTGAAAATATTATATAAATGGTACTATCCAGTATATTACCTTTTGAGAATGGCTTTTTTCTATCATTACTGTTCATTTGAGATTCATCTATTTTGTTATGTATATCAATAGTTAGTTTCTGTCTGTTCCTGAGTAGTGTTTCATTGTATGTATATATCACAGCTTTTTTATTTTTATTTTTTACTCATTGATCTGTTGAAGGACATTTGGGTTGTTGTCATTCTTGAGTGACCAGAAGTAGAGCTACTATAAACATTGACATGTAGGGTTTTGTATGAATATACATTTTCATTTTTCTAGGATAAGTACCTAGGGGTGAAATTAATGGGTTATATGGTAAATATAAATTTCGCTCTGTGAGAAACTGTCAAATTGTTTTGCAAAACAGCTTTGCCATTTTGCATTCTCACTTGGCTGTATGTAAGAGTTCCAGGGGTGCTGCATCCTTGTCAGCACTTGGTAATATCAGTTTTGGTTTTGTTTTTAACTGTTCTAATAGGTGTGCAGTTGTATCAAACTGAGATTTTAATTATCTCTTTTATGGCCACTGAAGAGCATTTCTTTACACGCTTATTATATGTCATTCTTATATCTTCTTTGGTGAAAAGTCTATTCAGGTCTTTACTTTTTGTTCTTACTTCCTTTCTGAGGAGTTCTGAGAGTTTTCCTTTTTTAAAGTGTAATCGAAGATACATGTTCCTTTTTAGATATGTGGTTTAGAGATATTTTCTCCCAATCTGTGATTTGTCTTTTATTCTCCTGATAGTATCTTACACAGTGCAAAGGTTTAAATTTTTGATAAAGTAATTTATCAGTTGTTTCTTTTATGGGACTTTTAATGTTATGTGTAAAAACTGCCTATGGAGTTCCCGTCGTGGCTCAGCGGAAACGAATCTGACTAGCATCCATGAGGATGTAGGTTCTATCCCTGGCCTCGCTTAGTAGGTTAAGGATCCAACGTTGCCATAAGCTGTGGTAAATCACAAACACGGTTTGGATCTGGTGTTGCCGTGGCTGTGGTGTAGGCTGGCAGCTACAGTTCTGATTCGACCCCTACCCTGGGAACTTCCACTTGTTGCGGATGCAGCCCTAAAAAGACTAAATAAATAAAAACTCTTTGCCTAACTCTACATTGTAGGGATTTTTCCCCCAATGTTTTCTTATAAGAATTTTATAATTTTATGTCTTACATTTAGACATAAGATCCATTTTTGTGTGAATTTTGTCTAAGGGTTTTGTGTTAATTCTTATGTAAGGTGAGTTTTAGGTCAGACTTCTTTTTTTGAAATGCTCCAACACTATCTGTTTAAAAAAGACTATCCTTTTAAACATTGATTCCTTTTGCACTTTTGTCAAAAATCAATCAGCCATAATTGTGCGGGTTTATTTCTGGACTCTTTTCTGTTACATTGATCTGTGTCTATCTCTTTGCCAATGCCATATTTTCTTGATTTCTGTAGTTTTATAGTAAGTCAAAATTTCATAATGTGAATTCTCTTTATTCTTATTCAAAATTGCTTTGGCTGTGTTAATTCCTTTGCCTTTCCATATAAATTTTAAAATCAACTAATCTGTATCTACAGAAAATCCTGCTGGGATTTTACTTGAAGTTATATTAGCCTACAAATCAGTCTGGGAATTGACATCTTAACTATATTATATTTTCCGATTATGAACACAACATATTACATCCCCTTTATTTAGGTCTTTGATTTATTTCATAGGCATTTTGTAGCTATAAGGATACAGATACATTATCTCTTTTATAAGGCTTATTTCTAAGAATTTCATTTTTGTGAGGATTGTAAATGGTACTAGATCTTATTTTGGTTTTCCAATTTTTCATTATTAATTTAAAAGTAAAAATGACTTTTATTTGTTGACCTTGTATCCTGCATCTTCCCTAAATTCTCTTATTAGTTCTAGGACCATTATTTTTTGACACTGCATGGACTTTTTATATAGAAATCACATCATCTATCAATAGAAACAATTTTATGTCTTTTTTTTTTTTCTTTTTAGGGCAGCATGTGGAAGTTCCCAGGCTAGGAGTCGAATCAGAGCTACAGCTGCCGGCCTATGCTACAGCTACAGCAATGCCAGATCCAAGCCGAGTCTGTGACCCACAACCACAGCTCATGGCAATGCTTAATCCACTGAGCCAGGCCAGGGATTAAACCTGCATCCTCGTGAATACTAGTTGGATTCGTTTCTGCTGTGCAGTAATATTTACTTTCTAATCTGAATGCCTTTTATTTATCTTCCTTGCCCCACATTGCACTTGGTAGGTTGCCAGTACTACGTTCAAGGGAAGTGTTGAGAGTAGACGATCCTGCTTTATTCTTTATCTTAGGGAAAAGGGTTTTCATTTTTCATAATTAAGTATAATATCAGTGATAGATATTTTTCTTTATGCTCTTTATCAAGATAGGAAATTTCCTTCTATCTCAAATTTGCTGAGTGTTTTACCATGAGTAGATACTGGATAATTTTCAAATTCTTTTTCTTCATTAATTTATATAATCTTGTTTTTTGTTCTTTATCTTTTCATTATAATCTATGGGTTGTATTGTTTGATTTTCAAGTATTAAAGGTCTTGCATTCTTGGGATAAAGCCAACTTGATCATTGTGTGTAATTCCTATTACATGCTACTAGATTTGATTGCTTGTATGTCGTCAAAGATTTTTTGTCTGTGTTTATGAGTGGTATTGGTCCTTGTTTTTTTCTGCTGCACTAACTCTAGTTTTGATATCAGAGTAATGCTATCCTCATAAAATGAGAAATATCAATTAGATCCACCTGACTGATGATGTTAATTCTTCTATGTTCTTACTGATGTTCTATCTACTTGTTCTTTTGATTACTGAGAAGGGAATGTTGAAGCCTCCAAATATATTTGTGGATTTTTCCATTTCTCATTTCAGTTGTATGAATTTTTGCTTCATTTTTTTTTTTTGAAGCAATCTTGTTAGGTGCCTACATATTTACACATTTAAAATTGTGGTCTTCTTGACCCTTTTGTCATTATGTTATGTCTCTTTATTCCTAGCAGTTTTCTTTGCTCTGAAATCTTGTTTTTGCTCTGAAGTTTGGTATCAGTGTAGCCACTCCGACTTCCTTTTGATCAGTATTTGCATAATGTATCTTTATTCATCCTTTATTTTCAACTTTCCTATAACATTAGATTTCTTTTAGTGTATAATTGAATGTCTTTATTTTAATTGGTGTGTTTAAATTATTTACACATAAGGCAAATTGTTAATATGTTTAGATTTAGGTCTAAATGTTGTATAGTTTTTACTTCTGTTTTTCATTACTTTGTTACCCTTTTCCTTCCATCTTTTGCATTATTTGAATTTTTTTTCAGATTATATTTAACCATATATCTTTATATAAATTATTAAGTGGTTGCTTTAGGGATTAAAATATTCACTCGTAAAATTTCAGAATACACTTAGAATTAATATTTTATGATTTCAAGATGAATGTAGAAACCTTACCATCACATAGTCATTTTAACCTTCTCCTTTCATGTTGTAATTGTCGTATGCATTTCATCTACATATATTAAAAAACCCATCAGATAAAGTTATAATTTTTCTTGGAACTGCCAGTTATTTTAAAAATTTAAGGAAAATAGGTTATTATGTTTATCTAGATAGTGTATTATTTTCCTGTGTATATCTTTAATATATTTTTGTAATGTATTATGAATTATTTATGTTCTAAATATACTTTGGAATAATCCTTCAGTCTGAAGGTGTTTCTTCAGAATTTCTTTAAGAGCAGTTCTGCTAGCAACAAATTCTCTTGGTTTTCTTTCTTTTGATAATGTTTTGCTTTATCTTTATTCTTGCCTTTTTTTTTAAATTTTAAGGGTCATACCCTTGGCATATGGAGGTTTCCAGGCTAGGGGTCAAATTAGAGTTGTAGCTGCTGCCCTATGCCACAGCCAGAGATATGTGGGATCTAAGCTGCATCTGTGACCTATACCACAGCTCACGGGCAGTCGGAGCTTACTTAACCCACTGAGAAAGGCCAGGGATTGAACCTGTGCCCTCATGGATGCCAGTCAGATTCATTTCTGCTGAGCCATGATGGGAACTCCTTTATCTTTTCTTTAGGGCTATTTTTATAGGATATAGAATTCTGGGTTGAAAGTTCTTTTTAGAACTTTAAAATGTTGTTTCATGAATGAAAACAAAAGTACAAAAATATTAGTGCTAATAAATTCAAGGTTGCAGAATACACAATGAATACACAAAAATCCATTGTATTTTTATATACTTGCAGTAAACAATTCAAAACTGGAAGAAAACAATTCCATTTACAATAGCATGAAAAACTATAAAATACTTAGGAATAAACTTAACCAAAATAATGTTAAATTTCTACTCTGAAAACTACAAAGAATTTTTGAAAGAAATTAAAGAGGACCTAAATAAATGGGAATACATCCTGTTTTTATGGAATGAAAGACTAAATTACTGTTTATATGAAAATACTCTCCAAATTAACTTATGGAATTAAAGCAATACCTACCTAAATCTCCTGCCTTTTTTTTTTTTTTAAAACAAATTGACAGGCTGAGTAAGTATTCTTAGATTGCTAGTGCAAATGTAAATCGATGTAGGTGCTTTAGAAGAATTACTTTGAAGATTTTTCAAAAAGTTTGTAGATTTCTCACATGATTCAGCAATTCCACTCCTAAGTATATACCCAAGAAAGTTGAAAACATATATCTACAAAAATCACATAATGCATGTTCAGGGCAGCATTATTCATAATAGTCAAAGTGGAAAGAACCCAAATGTTCCTCAGTGGATGAGTGGATAAGGAAAATGTGGCATATTCACACAATGGAATACTACTTACTTGGCTATGAAAAGGAATGAAGTACTGATAGATGATACAACATAGATGAACTTTGAAAACATTATTCTAAAGACCAGACATAGTAGATCACGTACTGTATGATTAATTTATATAAACTGCCGACAGTAAGGAAATACATAGAGACAAAAAGTATTTTGGCATTTTCCAGGGGCTGGAAGGAGAAAGTGTTAGGGTTACTGCCATTGAGTGTGGAATTTTTTTGGGGGGGTAGTGAAAATGTTCTGGAATTACATAGTGTGGTGGTTGTAAAAATCTAGTGAGTATCCAAACATAACTGAATTGTTGACTTTCAAAGAGTGAATTTTATGGTATGTGGATATCAATATAGCAAAATAATAATAACTAATACTAGCAACTGTTGCATTTCTTTCTGGCTTCCATATTTTCTGGTGAGAAATCCATTGTCATGTGAATTATTGCTCCCTTTATGAAATGTGTTGTTTTTCTGCTTTCAGTAAAATTTCTTTTTCTTTAGTTTTCATCAGCAATAATAATAAATTATATTATTCTGGACATGGGTTTCTGTGCACTTTTCCTGTTTGATATTTGCCAAGTTTTTTGAATATATAGGTTCATATATATCATCAAAATTCATAAGCTTTCAGCTAGTTTCTCCATTATGTTTTCTGCTTCAACTTCTTTTTCCTCTCCTCTTGGAACCCAGGTAATACAAATGATGGACTTTCTGATACTGTCTCCCAAGGTTCCTGAGACTATTTCTCTTCTCTTTTTTTTTAAGTTGGCTAGTTCTTTGATCTATTTTTAAATTCTCAGCCAGAATTTTGGACTTTATAGAAACTGGATGAATTTTTGGACAGTTTGGAGTTGTAGTTGCTATTTGGGGGAATCTTTCACTTAGATAAGATAGCCTACCTTAGGGGCCCTCTTAAAAAGAGAGGATTCCTAACCTCTCAGAGACGATTGAATGCATTCTTTGATTGCTATGCAGCAAAATGACTCCAAAAGAATTTCTTTAAGCGTCTTTGTAGGGAATAAAAAAAAAAAAAAATCTAACTAGAGTGCCATGGTGGCTTAGTGGTTAGTGAACCCGACTAGCATCCATGAGGACATGGGTTTGATCCCTGGCCTTGCTCAGTGGGTTAAGGATCCAGCATTGCCATAAGCTGTGGTGTAGGTCACAGATGTGGCTCGGATCCTGCATTGCTGTGGCTGTGGTGGAGGCCAGCAGTAAAGCTCCGGTTGGACCCCTAGCCTGGGAACCTCCATATGCTGCTGGTGCGGCCCAAAAAAGACAAATAGACAAAAAACAAAACATAACAAAACAAAAAACTAAGGAAACGTTTTGGACTAACTTTATCAAAGTATCATCTAGTATCATCTTTGATAAATCAAAGCTAGTTTGTTTGTTGGTTTAACTGAAACATGCATGTCTTCATTCAGGGTTGGTAATAAATATAAAATATAAGTAAAAAATACTGCATTTTTTTTACTTAGATTAGTCAAATAAGCTTGTGCTATCTCTGTTAAAAAATTCCTCAGCAAGAAAAATAACTTAAGGTGATGGATAGCTGTTTAATGTCTAATCCAAGCTAAATAGTTGTAAATAAGATAAAAATTTACACTAAATTAAGTTAAATGATGGATATTCATTGAATGTAGGTCATTTCCCTACTAAAACATTAATTGCTAAATATAAATTTATCTACCTTAGGATTGTTAATTTTTATAGACAAAAATATTTAGGTCTAGGAGTTCCCATCATGGCTCATTGGAAACAAATCCCTCAAGTATCCGTGAGGACACAATTTTGATCCCTGGCCTCACTCAGTGGTTAAGGATTCAGCATTGCAGTGAGCTGTGGTGTAGCCCACAGACATCGCTACGATCTAGCTTTGCTGTGGCTGTGTTGTAGGCTGGTGGCTTCAGCTCCAATTCGACTTCTAGCCTGGGAACCTCTGTATGCTATAGGTGCAGCCCTAAAAAAAAAAAAAAAGATTAAAAAAAAGGATAAAAAATATTTAGGTCTATTGATAAATATGTTTTAGCTACATTAAAAATTATATTGTAAATATATATTTTTTAAAATTATAAATTTAAAAAATATATTCATAAATTTGCTAATCTACTACAAGATGCTGAGATATGATAGTTCCTAATTGCCTGCTTTCTAGTTTTCACTGGAAAATATAGGTTACTAATAGTTAAAATTTATAATTAATATGTAAAAATAAAAAAGTAAAAGAAAGGAAACATCTTTGTATACAAAATATGGCAGGAAAAGGAGAGGTGTTTTTAAATGGAGAGTGTGCAAGGAGTATAGGATGTGTTTTTGTTAAAGAAAGAGAGTAATTTTGTCCTAAAGTAAAATGACTGGTTGGTCCAGAATGAAAAAGAAAAGGAATAGGACAAAATATAAATGGATACAGAAAATTTGCAGAAGATTTGTGGAAAGGAAAGTATTTATTGCAAAGGCAAGGCTAACTAAATTAAATAGATTTATTTATGAGTTTTTAAAATGTGCTCAATAATGTACTGATAAAAAAACTAGAGTTTAATTTTCTCTTTGTTAAAATGAGAACATTTCTTAAATTATTGGTCTGCTCTTAACAAGAGACTATAAAAGTTTTTTTTTCGTGATCTGCCTGGGAAACAAAGATTCTTTGTCTTATGGAAATAATTCCTTGTGCACATTGTCTTTATCAGGTCTTTGATGACTTAGAAAAACTGAGTCTTTTCAATGTTAAGAGCTGCGTTTTTTTTTTTTCTTTTTAAACAATGATGTGATTTTCTGTATTTTCTTTGAAATCTTTTGTAACTTTGGTTGAATGGATAACAATTTTGTTTCACAGTGACCTCTGATTTTAACTGACCTAATTATTTTTTATGTCTTTTGACATTTTTGGAGTTCTCTTGTGGTTAAGAATCCACTGTTGTCACTGCAGTGGCTTGGGTTGCTGCTTTGGCACAGGTTTGATCCCTGGCCCAGGAACTTATACATAATACAGGAATGGCAAATCAATCCATCCATTCACCCATCCATCCATCTTTTGACATTTTTGACAGACTTCTCCAAATCAGTTCTGAATGAAATTTTTTTTTTGCATTTTTCCAGAGTGTGCCTTGAAGATTTGTTCTCTCTTCTTATAAAAAGAGAAATATAATTTAATGGTCTTATTTGTTAAATTAAAATACATTGGAAATATTGTCAAATACGAATGATGATTAATCTTCTTTAGATTATATTTGCATGGGTATATATTACTAATGTACCAGAAATGATACAAAATTCCATAAAATTTATCAATGTCCTTACTGCCCATATAATCAGTCATAATTCCAGTTGTTATCTTAAAATATCGTGTGTCACAAAAATGACCTAATTCCTCTGTAAATTGCATTATGAGTTCTCACCAGATCTTTAACCATGGCCATTTTAATTATAGACAGTTACTATTTTTCTCTCATACCTTCCTGAAACATTTTGCAAGTAGCTGTGATACAAAATTGCAAGAGATTAGTGGGAAAGACCCTGAAAAATACTTTAGGATACAGGTTTCTGATAACTTAAGAACATAACACTGACCTAGGTAAGGATTTCTAAAATTCTAATGGAAAAATTGGTTAGTTCTTAAAACTGCTAATCAAGCAAAACAAGAATTAGTTACATGAGACTGAATGAACTAATGAAGATGATTACAATTTTTATGATTGTTTTAAAACATGATTCGTTCTTCAATGTTTTCTTTTCTAGCTTTAAAGAATCTGTCCCTGACTTTCTCTCTCAATCTCTGTCTTTTCTCTCTCCTACTCACAACTTGGCAAGGTTCGCTTTCATAAACAAAATAAAACATTTATCTTTTTTCTCTTTACCTGATCCCTCCAGACTTCAGAAACTCTTATTGAGTATTCCTATTTTCATGGCAATATAGTTATTTAGATAAGTTTCATAAGAATTTATACTCCACTGATGTCAATTTTCAAAGTAACGCAATTAGTGTGGTTGTGAGAGATGATTCAAACCCATGTTTATCTGATCCTAAATAAAGTTAGTTTCTTACTAAAACAAATAATTTGTATTCTTTTTAACAAAATACAATGGGGCAAGTCCTTAAATTAGTCTCTTAGCCTAAAGAGACTTTTAAAGATATAATTTGAGATTCCTTATTACTAGATTTCAAGAATTAAAGTTGACTTTATGGAGACAATAAAGCCCCTTGGATATAAACAAAATTTTGGCAGGGATATCATATTTGAGAATATTTATAGATTCGCTATTCCTGCTGCATTATGTAATCATGCCTCATGTCATGAGACTGGACTTACAGGCAATTAGTCTTACTGTGATTGACTTGGATAAAAATGAGATGGCAATAGAAAAGAATAGTGAAGAACACAGAAAAATAGCAGAAAACAGTAACTGCTGTTACCAGAGTCTAGTTGTATTATCTTTGAGGTTTTGTTATCTACCTGTATATGTCAGAGAAATAAGAACATATCATGTATATACACAACCTTCTGTGTGGTTGTTGTTCTGTGTGGACCACTCAGTTCAGCAGAACATCAGATGATGTCATCAAGGACATTCAGACTGCAAACCAAGAAAATCCATCAGATTGAAACTAACCATTCTCATTCTATGATCTAAAGATGCTTGGAGCTCAAATATAGAAAATTTCTTGACTGTGTTCTAGACTTGGAAATTGAATTTACGATTTTCTCCAACTATTAAGCTTTGTTTTTCTTTTGTTTCCATATAAATGCTCTTATTTAATACCTGATTCCTCACACCAATAGAGTTCTAACCCAGATGGAAGCTAGTCTGCAGCACCACCTCCTGAAATGAAACATCTCTGTGTTTGTTCTTCCCTAAAAAATTATGATGTGGTTCAATGACATATGACACTAATACAGTGTTCAAAGGCTTATTTCCACCAAGCCCAAAGAGCTTTTTGTGATCTGCTTCCAGAAGAGGACAGTTTGCCCCATACACTAGAACCTGGAGACACTAGAACCTGGAGACAGTTTACTGAAGAAGTCACCAAAGACCGCACATCACCTCCTTAAAAGAGAACTTATTTGCTGCAAAATCTCTACTGTTACAGCAATAACCTATAATTCTTTAACCAGAGTAGTATTTGACAGTTGCATAATCTTAGACTATTTAACTGGCTGAATGAGAAAGAATATATGTTATTGTTAATGTTTCATGTTGCGTCTATGTAAATAACTCAGAAAAAGTTAATTATACATTATCTAAAAAATACAGACTGTCTTTGAAAGATATAAGCCTTGAATCTTATGATAACATTTATCTTTTTTAGTTAGTTAAATCTTAGTTCCTAGGAATATCTGCTGTGGGGAATTTTTCAATCCTTGACTATTGTTCTTCTCAAAGTAATGACATTAACCTCCCAAGTGCATTGTGTCCTCTTCAAGGGTTTTAAATGCCTCTCAGCAGCCATTCACACATTAAATGATATCCATCAGTATAAGACAGCTTGAAGAACTTGGTGATCTGACTGCCCATGTTTACAGTGACTATGAATCTATTGGAAATAGCAACTGTACGACCAGCTGCCCCAGCAACTATGTTAACAGTGGACCGAGTATAATACTGTACTATTTGATCATAACTTCATCTTGCTGAAAGAATGACCAAAAAGGAGAAACTACTAAAATTATAAAAATGGAGATCAGGCTTGAAGATCTCTCAAGCTGACAAAACTGGTTAAGATATGTAAATCGAGCAATCTTGCATATTTCATGAATATAAGCAAAATTTGATGGAGGTGCCTTCTTGTAAATGCCTCTGATAATCATAAATGAAACTTAAGTCATCTTCCTAAAATGATATAAGATAATAACTTTTAATCTTCGCTGCCATCTGGAAACCCTCATTATAATAACCAATCATTGTAAAGGTCCTTGTTTTCACTTTACAAGCCATCTTGTAAATCGTGATTCTTCTGAGAACCATACCAGCTTCAGGTTTGCCATATCCCTGTTTGTGAATAGTTTGTTTCTTGCTCAGTAAAATGTTTATATCAAGTAAAGCTCTCTGAATTTTCTTTTGACAATAGATAAGGTTATTATCTAGCAAACCCTCACATGGAAGAAAATCAGAGCAGATTTAATCTTTGCAAAATTCTGACCCTTGGCCCAGTGACCCCTTGGAGAAAGTAGTGGTCCTGGAGGGTGACAGATTGCCTTTCTCTAGAGTCCCCACAGGCCTATCTAATTAACAGGCATGCCTTGATTTCCTGGTCAGCCTCTGCCATTTCCTTCTACAGACAGAATAGCTACGTATTGAGTAGAAACAGGTGGTGCTGTGGAGCAGCCATCTGAGCCAGGATGCTTTGTGAAAGAGGGAAAGGGTATAAACATGGAGGGGACTCTGGTCAGAGTTCAAAACAATCCTCCATGGAAAGTTGCTCTGAGAGCCATTCTGCTTCTCTTCTCTTTCACATCTGTCAAAGCTTTTCTTTTACATAGAAAAAAAGGAAAAGTTGAAGAAAGAGAAAATGTTTCTGTTGAGTCTTTGCATTCCAGGCTAGCTGTAACCTTGACAGAAGCAAGTTGATTGGTGGGGTTAATCAGGGAAAAATCGTTTACAGAGAGGCATCATGTTCCCAAGGGCATGTGGCGTGGTGTGAGGTGGGTACTGAAGAAGACCATCAGCGTGAGGAGGACAGGAATTGCTTCAGAGGGTCTTTCTCTTGGTTCCTGTCTACCTCTGACTGCGGTCCTCAAAGGAGCAGAGTGGAGAGAAGGGGGGCAGTCAGCCCACCCCACCCAGGCAGTCCAGCTGCTCCAGCTGTGCCTGGCTCCAAGGTGCAGGTGGCAGGGGGAAGATGGAGCACATCTGTAACAGAGGGGAGAACAACCTTCCAGCACTGCTTGGGGCATGTGGAAGGTGAGAAGTGTTTGGTGGTGGGATTCTAGAATTATAGTTTCGTGAATCCAGGTAACTGAAATATCTGTTTGTTTAGAAAACCCCTCAGATTTGAAGACTGAGGAAAAGGGCTCAAGCCATCAATCCTGGACAGGAGAAGGGCAGGGATGAGGGTTTGGGGCCAATCGTACTTTATGCTTCTCAAAGAAACATAACACAAAGCATAAAGATTGAGTGTATTTTCACCAATGTACTCTGGTTTGTCTGATTATCAGGAAAGGCCTTGAAAAGCCAAAAAAGCAGCCTGTCTTAAAAGAGTAGGGTCATCTCCTCCTCTTGGCTGTGGCATGCTGGGGCAGTGCTGGTAGTATTTAGAAACCTCAGCCCCGTGTTGGAAAAGCCTCCTCCTCAGCTTTCTGTACCAGCCCTTAATCCTGAAACAGGAGGTCTTCTTCCCTAAGTTCACTGAAAGGGCTGTGGTCCCAAGAAGGCCAGATGCCCCCTCATTCATGCTTCAAAAACAGACATTGGCAATTAAACCTCAAAAATCAGGAGGCTGAGAAAAAAAACATAGAAAAGATCTAAGTGAGAAAAAAGTTGCTGCTTTCTCAAGAAAATCAGGCTCTACAAGCTGACCCTCCACATGTGCTTGTTGGCTCCCACCCCCGAATACCCCTGCTCAGGCTCAACACTGATACATTCAGTCTTTCAAGACAAAGCCCCTCTGTCCCTGGAAGCTGTGCTCCTTGCCAGCCTGCCGGGAGCTGCCAGACTCAAGGCCACCAAGCGCACAAACAGACCTGTATGAGGAGGTTCATCTGCGTGTACTGCCCTCCATCCACTGAGTGATGCTGTTTGGTTTTGTCTGCTTGCAAGTGTAAAGGGAGATAAAGAACACTGATTCAGAAGGGTTTCCTGGCAAGCTGAGGGTATCCTCCCCCATCAACCATTCACAAAGCTAGAATGAACCCCAAGAGTCAAAAGGAAATCACGTGGACTCCCTCCCGATCTGTTTTCAGCTTCCTAAAACAGGCACATCACCATCCTCTCTGCCTTCCAACCAGGTTTCTAGGAAGACTGAAGGAGGCGATATGCGCTATCTATGAAATATCATACAGGGGCTTTTAGAGATCTCCCTAGTGTGATTTCAAGGGTGTAAAAGAGTCTCTGCCTGCCCACCTCTTCTTCCTTAGGCCCAAGGCCTGAAAGAACTTGTAAAGGAAGTAAGTCTTCACATTTAGCAAGGAGGTGCCACCTGACTTGCTGATACTCCCGGGAGAAGATGTGCACGGACACATTCACTCCTTGGGATGGATATGTGACTGCATCAGAGGTGCAGAGCCAGGTTTGACAGGATGAGGGAAAGAACGCAAGAGCTCTCGCAGCTGGGAAGGAGGAAGACGGGAAAGGCAGGGTTCTGGGGGTAAACTTCACGTATTTTACGGATTGGCTGGGGCCCTGATCCTGCCATTCAGGGCTTTTCTTCTGAGCTACAAACTGAAACTGTTAAGGAAAAAGGAAGACATGTATTATCTCATCCTGCTCTTTGGGAGATTTTATGCTTTGGAAAGTGGCATTTTATTAAACTCCACTAAACCCTGGGCCTTGCTGTCATGGAGCAACATTCTTGACAGCAGATCTCTGCCCTTGGGCCTTGCCCACGTTTTGCTTCTTAGGACTCACCCAGGGAACCTTAGTGCAGTTCATTTCCTGAAACATTTCTTGCTCAATGATCTAACTCTCTCATCCAAAGCCCCCTAATCCCTCTTAACCACTTGCCTAACATGAGTAGGCAATGAGGAGGCTACATGTGTGCAAACCCTTTCAGCCCCTGTGGGGCAGGGGCAGCCACCCCGCTTAAGCAGTCCTGTCACTGACCACAGTGAACCATCCCTTAATGGCCCGAGTCTGTGTAGGCCATGATGGGAAAAAATGTTGGCAAGCACATGACCATAGCCCACGTTCTACAGTATCTAAAGAAGACTTTCTAAATGCACGTCCTACCCCCTCATTGCCTTCCAGTGCCTCCTTATTACCTAGAAAATGAAGTTCAAACTCCTCAGCAGGATGGTTTGAATGAGCCCCATCTGATCCAGCTCCTGCTTTATCTCCCAGGCCTGCATTCTGGTCGCTTCGAGCCGCCTGCTCTTTCCTGAATGCCTCATGCTCCTCTTACCTCTGATTTTGCATATGCTGTTCCCTCTGCTTAAAACGGCCTTCCTTTCTAGTTCTCAGGGGGTTTTCCTCCTTTCCTTTAAAATCCTCCGGCCTTTGACCTCCCTAGGCCCTACTAAGACTTTCTTCTAAAACACTTGTGCTGCCTCATAAACTGTCTTACAGTTTTATCTTACGATTGTGATCACTTGTGGACCTGATTTACTCCAATATAATTAGCCCCAGGAGGGCAGGCTCCGTATTTCATTTATCTTGTGTCTTGAATATAATAGGTGTTTAATAAGTACTTATCTAGGGATAATTGAGCCATCTATGATGCAAAGAGAAACTATTTGGTTTTCAAATGAAAACTGATAGACAACAGTTAAATCCCCAAATTTCTTATTAATGATCGCTCACTTTTATCAGCAAGCACACAGTATGGAGAGTTTTATGGGCCTACATTTGTAGTCCTCTTGATGACACTGGGATGGAAAAACAACTCTTTCCAGTTTTTCCAGATGTGGAAAGTGAGGTTGAGATTGATGAAATGACTTTGCCAAGTTCACACAATTATTTAGCAGCAAAGATGTGTCTCAGGCCAGGCATTTCTGCCTCCCACATGGAGTTCTTTCTTCTCTCCCACTGTGGCTTTGAAACGTGTATTGGGGTTCATGCCGAGTACACACTCCTTACCCAGCACATCAGTACGTATAGATACCAAAGTGTGTTTCCCTTGAAAGTCTCACGTACCTTTTGCCTCCCTTACCCTTGCTCTGCTCTGTTTGGCCCATCAAACCCAGCCTGGAACTTCAACACCTTTGAATATGGTCATAACGTGGGAAGAAAGCTGTGTGTTGACAAAGGCCCATTTGTAATCCTCCTGCCAAAGATCTATTGTGTCAGAGCTAAGCACGAGGGTTTTCAGAAATGGAAGCAAAACGGAGCAGAGCATCCTGCCGAGGGAGGGTAAGGGAACCCGCACACCCAGTGTCAGTGTCAGGTGTGCGTTTGAGAACACTGAGCTTGGGCTTGGACAGAGGGGAAATCATGACCTGTGGTAGTGAGAATGATGATGAGGGGGTAGGTAAAAGAGCCAAAAATTAGATGCTTTGTAGGGGGAGGGGCATGTGGGAAATTTCTGTACCTTCTTCTCAATGTTGTTATAAATCTAAAACTGCCTCAAAACTTAAAAGAAATAACTCAGTGTTAGGGTAGACATTTTTGGCAAAACTTTGGTTTCAATTTTTTTTTATGATTATATATACATATGTGTGTGTTAGACTGTGGTGTAAAATGTGTATTTTTTAGATCAAAAAAGTTTGTAAGCCTCCAAGTACTATAGCAACTATAAGCACAAATTAACCTCACAAAAAAGTTAAAGCCTTAAATAGATGCAGAACTTTGAAGAATTATTCATACATTTATTCTATAAACATTTATAACCTAATATGTGTTAGATGGAGAACACACCACCTAACACACCCGGGACCAAAGGGACAGTTAGGACATTAGGGAGCAGTGAAGGGATGGGGTGAAGCAGGACAAGCCTAGTTTTGGATGTGTCAATCAGACATACTGAAAGCTGGTCAAATAAAGAGAAAACCATGAGTCATGGAAAGCTTCCTGCATCCGTCACAATCCTGCACAGCTCAATATCACTTCTAAGAAGCCACTCTCATCCCTCAGAAATTCATGGCTTTCTCCTTTATACCACCATGGTGGGGATATGTGAAGCCACTCTGTCATATGAGAAACATGAATATAAGATTTCAAATTAGGGGAGTTGCCTTCATAGCTCAGTGGTTCCTGAACCTGAGTAGGTTCCATGAGGATGCAGGTTCGATGCCTGGCCTTGCTCAGTGGGTTAAGGATCCGGTGTAGCCAAGATCCGTGGTGTAGGTCACAGACATGGCTCAGATCTGGCTTTGCTGTGGCTGTGGTGTAGGTCGACAGCTACAACTCAGATTGGACTCCTAGCCTGGGAACCTCTGTGTGCCATGGGTGCGGCCTTAAAAAGCAAAAATAAATAAATAAAATAAAATTTCAAATTAGGAAAGGGATATATCCTTCAGTAAAAAAGGTTGAGATGCTTCCACTTCCCTTAGGGAATCAAGACAAATCTATTCAGGTGGGACCAGAGTTAAGGAGTAGGAGAAAGAAACTAAGATGGGCCATGGGCTATACAAGTGGCAGATCGGGGATGGGGGGTAGGGTGCCTGAGAGGCAGGCCAGGATAGATGCAAGGGGAGACCAAGAAGAGTGCATTTGAGAGCAGGATTGGCCTGTTACAAACCAAGTCATTCCAGAATTCTCATGTTTACCTGTTGTCCACACCCTTTAGATTGAATACAGCATTACCCACAATAACAGCCAGTATTAACTAGGTGCTTACTCCCTGTGAAGCATGGTTCTAAGTGTCTTACCTTTATAATTCATCTAATCCTTTCAGTAACCCATGAGGTAAGGGCAGTGTCCACACCTATTTTATAGGTGAGAAAACTGAACACAGAGCAGATATATTTTCAAAGTAGCAGACTCAAGAATTGAACACAGGCAGTCTGTCCCTAATATCGAGTCTTAACCATTTAATATACTGCCTCTGTTCATTAAATTCTTCAATATAAATTGCTGCGATGAGCACTTGGCTTGTAAATCATTTATTTCTAGGCAGGTATATGACAGTCATAGATACTCCGCACAGGTAAATTAGCTGGTACTGTTCAAGGAAAATGGAATGGAAGGAGGTTTAACCTCTAGTTAGTTATTAGTCGATTGCACCTTGGTCACCCTCCCTTGGTTTTAAGCCTCTTGAAGATCAAGGGTCCTACTTTCTCCCTTGACCTCCCTTGTAACAGGTGGTAGAGAGATCTTTGCACAAAGCAGTTGATCCTAAACACCTATCGATCAGTTCCCCCTCTCCCTAAGTAACGGATTCTGCGCAGTTTCTAGCCATACCAGGGCTTGTCAGAATGACCAGGCCAGTCCTGGGGCTACCCTCCCATGGCCTGGAGTTGTTGCCAGGAAATGGCTGCCCATCCAGGAACACCATTTCCCAGCCCTGACATCCTGGTGGCGCTGTTTGGAGTTCTGGAAATGGAATTGCGTGAAAGAGCCCCCTAGCCAGAGATGTGACTGGAAGGGGAAACACGTTTTTGTCACGTTAAGCTGCTGTGATTTGGAGAAGTTACAGATTACAGCAGTTTAGCCTCCCCTTATGTCCATATGGTGATTTCTTTAAGTAAAAATTCTGAGTCTTGTATCGCATGTGGCTTTTGGCCACATGGCTTCCTGGAGGCAGAACCCTCCAGAGACTTGTTTGTGCTCTGATTAGTTATTTGCCACTATGGTGTTGTCATCTGATCATTAGAACCCTAGGGAGAGCCCATGCGCTGAAAGTCAGAGGGAAAGGTGTCTGCGGAACACTTCTCTGACAAAAGACCACTGGGTAACCGACCATTATTTCACTCCTTTTCAGTGCCCCTTCTCCCTCTCGTTCTTTTTTGGCTGGCTCGGTGAATAAAACAAGTAAGGGAAATTTTTGTCTTAATCCCCTGACCATTCTGTTCCCCAGGTGTTTTTGCCTTGAAAATGCCTTTGGTGTTTGAATGCAGACAGATCATAGTTTTTGCTGCAAAGGATCATCATCTCCTTTGCTGCTCAGCTGGTCACTTTGTCTTTCTGGCTGGCAGGGGAAAGTATTATTATTAGACAATTTCTCTTCTTTCTGAGGGGAAACAGCAGTGATTTGTTCCTCTGTTCAGGTCTCAAAAGAAGGTAAAAAATACCCCCTTTTTTTTTTCCCGGTGACTTTGGTGTCTGAACACCCCCGCACAGTGGAGGAGGAAGCTGTCTCTGCCCGGGATGGCAGGTTTATTGCTTGAGATCAGAGCTGGGGAGGCCTTTCCTGACAGAGCCCTGCAGCTGGTGCTCTCCACGGGTCCTCAGCCAGCGGTATTTAGGGGCTTGCCCGGGAGGCCCCAGGAACCACTGGCAGGAAAAATCTCCATGTTCTGTACACACTCCCACTGAACTCTGCTTCTGCAATGTCTTTTCTTGGTATTTCTTACACTTGAGCAATGCATTGTCTTTACAAAGTGAGTCCCCGTGGCTGACCCCATGGTTTCTCACATCGTGGTGAAGTCTGTGAGGCAGGCTCTATTGCTCCCAGTTGACAGAGGAGGAAGCTAAGGAAAAAGTAATTTACTCAAGATAACACAGATTCTAGCAACTAGAATCTCTGATGTTTTCTCCTGATCTCATGGTGTCACTTCTCATAGAAAATGAAATGAGACTTTGGTCTTGTGTGTGAGCCTCCTTTCGTGGGGGTCCTTGAGTCCAGCAAAGAGAAGAATCCCATTCTAATCCTTACATTTCCATTCACGGAACGGCTAAGCTGTATACCCAAGGTGCTTCAGGATAAGGTATATATATTGTAATAAGAAGGCGAGGTTGGGTGAGAGAAAAGTCATTTTTTTTTTCCTAATAAAATACTGATGAAAATTTGGGTAATTCCCAGTCTGGGATTTTTCTGTAGAAGAGATGGTAGAGGAGGATTTGTGGGGAGACAGACATAGATGAAACAAGACTTTATTGATCTTTGTTGAAGCGGAGTCTTAGGGACATTGGGGTTATTACTTTACTTTCTGCACAGTTTTGAATATTTAAACATTTTCATAGCAAAATACTAAACATATAAAGGTGTGCTAATATGAAGAGAAACCCCTGTCTCTGGAATCTTTACTTAGAGGTGGCAGACCTCTTGGTGTGCACATGCAAGAGAGCGTCAGAGAGCAGACCCCCAAAACCACTAGAACCAAATGCTGCTGTGTTTTTAATCTCAATACATAACTAAATAAAGGAGATGGTAGGTCCTTCTTGCCACTGTAACCTTTTGTTGTTGTGAACTGTACTTTGCTTAGGTTTTCAAGTTGCAACAAATACTTCGATGAGCTGGTGGTCATGCCTTGTGTTGGAAAGGCGCATTTATGCAAAATGGCCATTAAGGATCCATGCCTGAGAACTTTCGTTCCAGAGACAAATCCCAAATGTTCTGTTGGGAGAGCGCAGTTGGAGGGGGAAAGCCAAGCCCCCAGGAATGTGCGAGGAGAGAAAGGGGCAGGGTTGGTAGATGGCCTTCGAACAACAAAAAGGAAGGAAGGAAGCACCACTCTCTGGGAGCTGTGATGTGAGAGGCGAGGGTGGATCACTGTGAGCGGGGGCCCTTCCCCATCAGCCTGGGTCACTGTGAGCGGGGGCCCTTCCCCATCAGCCTGGATCACTGTGAGCGGGGGCCCTTCCCCATCAGCCTGGGTCACTGTGAGCGGGGGCCCTTCCCCATCAGCCTGGATCACTGTGAGCGGGGGCCCTTCCCCATCAGCCTGGATCACTGTGAGCGGGGCCCTTCCCCATCAGCCTGGATCACTGTGAGCGGGGGCCCTTCCCCATCAGCCTGGATCACTGTGAGCGGGGGCCCTTCCCCATCAGCCTGGATCACTGTGAGCGGGGCCCTTCCCCATCAGCCTGGATCACTGTGAGCGGGGCCCTTCCCCATCAGCCTTAACTACCGGTGACCTCGAGGGGATGACAGCATCTCCGGGTCTGGAGGCAGCTCCCAGAACCAGTTCTGCCTGACAGGGCTAAGCCATTTCAACACATTGCTCACTCTGCTGGCAAAACACTGCCCCTTGGAGATCGGTGGATGCCGTTTACATGGCCATGCAAATCTGGAAGGCCTGAGGGATGGGGGACAGTGTGGGGGGAGAAGAGGCTGAGCCTCAAGAAGCTGCGTTCTGAGCTCCTGTGGGTTCTTGTCTCCTCAGTGTGTGTGGGCATTTAAAAGGATGATTATTTCCGAAAGCAGCTCATCCAGCAACATCCCCACCTCCTGTTCTGTGGGAAGCTGTGGATTTACACAGACAGGGAGAGAGCTAGTGTTAGCTCAGCAGGTTAGGAGCTGAGATTTAAATTGAAAACCATTCAAGCCTTTTAAAAATTTTGTTTTCCTTTGGCCCAAATGTGTTTTTCCCCCCTTTAACTTGATAAGTAAATGGGGCATGTGAGAGCACGAGTTTGTTCATTTGCCCTCCCTCCCCACCACCCAACAACTTGTTTTAATTTAATTGAATAGTTTCAAAAGAGATGTGGCTGCTGGTTTCCTACACTGACAGTGACATTTTGTGGAAGGTGGTTTCCAAACTAAACCTGTGCAGAAAAGGACCCCAGAAAACTGAGGAAGGCCTCAGACCTCAGGTCCCTAGGTCCTGACACAGATGCCAGATTTGTTGCCTTTCCTTTCATTACATGCGAGATGTCTTAAATGTTTCACACCAGTTATCTTCTGTCATCCTCAAGTGACCTGGGAGTTGTCTCAAGTGAGCCTTCCTACTCCCATTTAGAAGATGGAATACTTAAGGCTTAGAGACATGGCAGAGTTAGTTAAAAGCTCGTTTCCCCAGATCCTGGGTCACAGCAGCAAAGCACGCTGCCATTCCAGTCGGCAGGATGGTTGTGTTCTCCTGCCTCTTTCACAGCAGACTTGCTTTCCAGCAAATCCATCGTTTTTACTTCCTTCCTTGGTTAGCAGAGGGGGACTCAGAGACCACTGTGCAAGCAGAATAACTTTGGAACTCTGGCATCACCGCATTGCTAGTACAACCACCTGCACTTATGGATGCTCTGCTGAGTCTCACATCACAGGGCGGAGTGGTATCTAAATGCTAAACATGGTGATTGAGAAACAATCATTTCCATCCTGGGGAGCCTCTCTGGACTCATACATTCATTCTAGGCCCAGACAATATTCTCTTAATGCATCGCTTTAACGTAATACGTCAGAACCAGCCTGTTATATTTTCCTTTGTTTATAAACCACAGTCTTGCCTTTAGGGAAGTGCTTCAGGAAAAAAAAAATAAAAAAAAAACCCAAAGGGTCAGCAAGAAGGTTTGCACATTAAGTTGGAGTCCCATGTTTAAACTTTGGATCCAATACTTAACAGCTGTGCGACCTTGGGTAAGTAAGTTGCTGTTTCTGAATCTTGGTTGCCACAACCATAACTAATCGAGAGTCATAAGCCTCATAGGGGTACTGTGGTACTTGAAAGGAACAATACTTGTGAAAATATCTTGGAAAGCATGATAAAGATGATAGCAACAATCATAATACTTTTACATTATTGAAGAAGTAAGAAGTGGGGATGGTTTTTCACTCACTCTGCCTTGGGGAGGCTGAAATACCCTGAATTCCTGTAAAAACAGAACTTTTGAGGAGGAGGGAGCATTAAAAACCTACGAGGCCCAGGGCTGAATATTGTTACAATGGTCAAACAAGCTTTTGGTTGTGGTAAGAACAGTAATATGATATGAAGCAATGTAGATCTTTTGCAAGATACACAGATTTACAGAAAAAATATTAATTTAAGTCATTTGGTTGATAAGTTTGTTTGGCCTCTTTCCTGCTCTTAAAGAATGATAAGTTTGTTTGGCCTCCTTCCTGCTCTTAAAGAATGATTGCAAGCCCAGTTCTGGTTGGGGGGGGCAGAATGCACAAGAAGAGAGGCTGGCTCCCTCCAACCCTAAACTGATGAATGGAGAGCATCTGCTTACAGGAAGAAGGGATGAGGGAAAAAAGACTGGGCCACAGCACAGCACTTCATGGGATCCAACCAGAACCTCTGGAGGGATGAGAACTGGGAGATATCATTGCAGCCAGATGCACCTTACTGATAGGCATGTTTCGAACACCAGTTCAACTCAGCACTTTGTACCTGTGAAACATGCTGATCACCTGTGATATTTATGATTATCTCACAAGTTCAAAGAATTAGGTCATTCATTCACTCAACATACTCGTTGAGCATCTTCTGTGTGCCAGACACTGTTCTAGGTTAGTGGAGAGAGGGAGGAATAGGATTGACAATGGTCCCATTTTGTATGGAATGTGATATCTAGAGGATGCAATGATTATAATTTGAGGTAAGTGCTGGGGTGAAAGCAAAGCTGAGGCTGTTGCTGAGAAGATGGAAGATTGGAAAGGAAAAGGTTCTCACTTTGGGGAATTGTTAGTGACAGCTAGGATTTGAAACTATGGGGCCATGTGCATTCCAGTAGGACACACTGCTAGAGATGCAATTCCCTTAAATCATGAAAAGGTTCCAAAACCAAACTCTCATGATCTCCCGCCCTCATTGCCTAGTTAGTAAGAGTCAGATTTTAGCACTGACGTTTCTGTGCTCACTCTGCTGATTTATGTCGGTCGTGGTGCCAAGTTCAGAGGCTAAGACAATGAATAAGGTACAGTTGTTGCTCTCAAGAACCCAACCTAGAGGTCAGAGAGAAAAGTGACTTGATGTGACGTGTGACATGATCCAGGTGCAAGGATGACTTTAGGACCCCAGCAAAAAAGGGCAGCTCATGGACCCCTTGGGGTCCTGAAGACTTCTGAGACAAATTGGAGGTGTATTTGTATTAGAAAAGGTAATCAGGGTGGGGGAGGGGGAGACAAGACTGGGAGAATCTTGTAGTAAGACCTGAAAAAGAGAGCAAACTTGGCATTTTCCAGGAATTGTGGGAAGAGCATCATGCGAGTAGAGGAGTGAGGACCTAGGAAGAACCAAGCTTGTATGTGATCAGGAAGTCTCTTGCAAAGCCAGACTGGGGAATGCAGGGCATATAGGGAGCCCCGAGAGGATTTAAGCAGGATGTGAAATGATCAAACTTGAGTTTTGGAAGTCCCCTCTCCCCTTTGCTGCTCTTTGGAGATTGTGGGAAGGATGAGACCGAGGTCAGATTCCATGCTGAATTCAAAAGTGCCAGCAAACATGTGGCCCAGCAACTTGGTTAGGGCGGGGCTTTAGTGTTAGATCAGGGTCTCAGTCTTTGCTGTGTATCCTTTAAATGTCAGTTTTCTTCTCTGTAAAATTAGGATAAAAATAGTGCTTCCTGGTGGCCTAGTGGGTTAAGGATCTGGTGTTGTCACTGCTATGGTTCGGGTTGCTGCTGTGGCTCGGCTTAGATCCCTGTCCCAGGAACTTCTGCATACCACAGGTACGCCCCCCCCCCCAAAAAAAAAACCGAAAAAAATAGTGCTTGCTAACAAGGATGTTGTGAAGATTACTTGGGATAATGTGAATGCATATAATATTCTTAGCCCTGTACCTAATACACAGTGAAGTGCTTGATAAATGGTAGTTGAAAAAACAAGTTAGAATTGTTTCGTAAACTCCAATTATGTCAGCCATAGCTTTTTATGTGCCCACATTTTGCTACCATGCTTCTTAGGGTAATGTTGAAGATTCCCGCCTCCTTCCCCAGTATCTGCTTTGTTGACTTTAATTAGAAGCCAAAGAGCAAACAATGGAACAGTCAGCCTGCCCTGTGCTATTTCTGTCTAAGACTGATAAGGGTGGAAACATTTTCAAAAAACACATGGGAAAGGAGAGTTTGAGGAGGGGAAGGGTTCTTTCCCTTTTTCATCGACTGCCAGGTAAACACGGCCTGATGCTTTGTGAATGCTTATTTGGTGTTAGCTAGGATTGTCATCGTTGGCTTGGTTGGAGCTTAGAGGCTACCAGCCCAAAATCGGGCCAAGAAAAATTGTTCACTGACAAGATCTACTTCTGTTTTAGATTAAAATCACTGAGGGCAGTTCTGGAATATGCAGCTTTCATATTTAATACTCACCCTTCAAGGCTACCAGGATACTTTTTCCAAATCAAAACCACCTTCACTCTCTCCATCACACACACCCCTTTGCATCTCTGGTCTGTCATTAGTGCCACTGAAGGAACTTCTCTACTGAATAGGACATGGCCAGCTAACACCTTTAATTTGTTTTGCTTTCTCTGACATGACTGAGTATCTGAATAATAATAATTCATTGATGACAAAGTAGAAGCAAAGAAAACTTAGTTTATAGGTGAATCATCACTTTCCCTTTTCTTCTCTGGAATTCAATCTGACTCATAAAAATTAGCAGCTGCTCCTGTTTACCCATGGTGGAGACTAATCAGAACTCTAAAGAGTACAGTTTTATTCTAGATAACTGGGGTTTCCTTATTGGAAGCACTGGGTAATGCAGCTCAAGAAGAAGAAAAAAGGTTCAGCAATATTAAGAACTTCATAAAGGTGTACCAGTGAGCTAGACTGAGTAGTTAGATCGAGCACCAAGAAGTGTTCTAAACTTTTCACCCTGACTCTCTTTCTGTACTTCGAATTTCTTGTACATGTGCCCCTATCACCACCCTCACTGTTTATTGCACTGGACCATTCCGAAAGGTGAGCTATTTCATTCCAACTTCTCCACCTGATCTCATGCTATCATTTTTATTATTTTTCTTTTTAGGGCCACACCTGAGACATGGAAGTTTCCAGGCTAGGCGCTGAATCAGAGCGGCAGCTACTAGCCTATACCACAGCCACAGCAACACTGGATCTGAGCCACATCTGTGACCTACACCACAACTCATGACAACTTCAGATCCTTAACCCACTGAGTGAAGCCAGGAACCAAACCCACAATCTCATGGATACTAGTCAGGTTCATAACCTGCTGAGCCTCAATGGGAAGTCCTCATGCTATCATTTTTGTTTACTACTCCCATGGGCTCAGTTTTGTATCACAGCAGGATTCACCCACTATAGCAAAGAGATAGAAAATACAATGCAAAGGAGAGGTATGGGATTATTTTAGGAAACTATGAGGTGGCACTGTGACTTAATCACTTAGCAAATAGTGCTGAGTACTGGACTAAGAACTAAGGTGATGTACAGATATATGGGCTCCAGATGATTTTAACACATAGAGATTTGGAAGTGTTTGAACTTAGGGTCCATGGGTAGATATAGACCCTAGTTTGGGGGCATCTCTTTGAAAATGTTATTTGATGGGTGGTTGGGGGGAAGAGAGGATGCCCCTTGGAATGTGATTTGTACATTCTTGGAAGGAGAGTTGGCTCAGGGAAAAACTCAGGAAGGTCTTTAGCTTCTGCTATGGCTATGGATGGTGTCTGAGCACCGCAAGGGAGGGGCTCCAGGCAGAAGTGGAGGGAATCTTTTCCATGGTAGGGGTGAGGCGTGGAGGGGAAATGGAGGAGTTGGGGGAGATGGAGGTGGGCTTGGGATGTGTCAGGGACACCACCGACACAGAGGCTTTGGTTAATGACTGGCTGAATGAGACCAAGTGGGGTAAGAGATGTCACTTCTCAGTCCAACTAATGAGCTAGTGTCCCCGAGAGATGGTGGATCCTTAGCCCATGGCTTTCATCGTGGCAGGAGTGGGACTGGAGGGATGTCATAGGTAGTGGCTTCATGGGCAGTGGACATTGGCAACTCGGCCTGGAACAGAAGACCACTTCTCCCTACGTGTAATTCACCCCCAGAAATAGCCAGTGCAACTCAGGGACTCTTTGCAGTAGAAAAAAGTGGAAGCTGACTTTTGTAAAGAGTGAGGAAGTTGGGCAAGAAATCAGATGCTTTATAATTTACTGCAAGTACAGTATCATTTCTTCCTACTGTGCTGGGGGAATTTGAGGAAATTTAGGTTATGTATATTGAAAAATGTTCCATAAACAAAAAATGAATAGTTTGGCCAAACATTCAGGTAAGGAATGACCAACCCCTTCTTTTGTCATTCTCATCGCCTTCTTTTTTCTGGTAAGTTTCTTGCTGAAGACCTAAATTATTTCCTATGTTCCCTTTCAAACCGATCAGTTCAACCTACCTCACACCTGGGCAGTTTCCTTCCTTTTTCGCAAATGGCACATTTTAAATCACTGGTTGGGTTTATTTTGTTTGACCAAATCTGTTAGCACTGAAATATCTTCCAGGATTCTTGTGCAAATATACAAACATAATAGATTGTCACTGAAATCCCAAGTAACACACAGCTCCCTTGGACGGCCTCCCTTTGCAGCTGTTAGGATGGCAAGAAATGGTTTTTACCAAAAAACAAGTGGATCAATGTAAAAAAGGTGAGCAGAGAGCCCAGACTCAGGATTTGTGTCCTGTTTCACATTTAGAGCTATGTGAGCTGACATGTTGTGCAACCTCTCCGTGCCTCAGTTTCCCCATATGCAAAGTGGGGCTAACTACTGGCTATATATCACAGAGTCACTGTGATGATTAAATGAGAGGACGTGGAGTTCCCGTCATGGCTCAGTGGAAATGAATTTCACTAGTATCCATGAGGATACAGGTTCGATCCCTGGCCTTGCTCAGTGAGTTAAGGATCTGGTGTTGCCACGAGCTGTGGTGTAGGTGGCAGATGCATCTGGGGTCTGGTATTGATGTGGCTGTGGTGTAGGCCAGCAGCTGTAGCTCCACTTCGACCCCTAGCCAGAGAACTTCCATATGCCATGAGTACAGCCCTAAAAAGACCAAAAAAAAAAAAAAAGGAAAAGAAAAAGAAATGAGAGGGTGTGATCACAGCATGCAACTGCGGCAACAGCCAGAGAGCCTTGGTAAAGAAGGAAACCCTTACGAGGCTGTGCTCTAAGCATAGGTTTTCACCTTCTGAGTCAGGATGATAGTGGAATCCATTTTGAGTCAAAATTTGAGGGTAATGCAAATGATACTCGTACCCCTAAAGATGATACTCATGAATTCTGGTTTCTGTTCCTGGACAAGGTGGTCTTTTGTGGTTAACTGACACTTCAGTATAAGTTGTCAGGGAAGCTGGAACTTTGAATTCTTTTGATGTGATTAGTAGTGATTAATAACATGTCCTTGAAAGAGCTAGAGAATTGTTGGATTAAGTTGCTCTCAGCAGAATTCTAGTAACTTTTAGAATCAAGAGATTTGTGCTTTAGCTAAAATAGGATGAACTTGGCGCCAGACATACTTTCTAGTGTCAAATCCTGGATCAGTGATGCACCAGTTACATCAAGGACAAATATTTACAGCCTTCTTGAGCCTTACTGTCTTCTGTACCAAGAGGCTATAATGCCAGCTGTCTTACGGGGTTGTTTTATAAGGGCTTATCACAGTTGCTGAGCTAGTATACCAGATGCTGGGTAAATCTTAATTTTCTTTACATAATTATTCCACCTTTTAAACTCTGCACCAACCTGGCCTACATTGATCATTAGAATATGAGAGCAAAATGCAGTATTCCAGGAGGACACTGGTAAATTTGTGTTTTTTTTTTTCAATTCTTTGCTTAATCAATTAACAGGAATTAGAAATCCTCTTAATCCTGCCAAACATCAAGTGATAATGAACCAAATCCATTCTGTTTTGTTTCCATGGTCATTCTTTGAAGGAAGAATAGCTGAAGTATTTGAAAAATTTTTTAGTGACGTATACTCGTGTTTTCTGGTGTAGATGGTACTATTTATTGAGCTGGACCCTGGACTGGGTGATTTACATAATGTACCTTTGTTCTTCACAGCAACCTTGGATTCACATGTTTTCATCATTTTAAAGTGTATACCTTTTAGGGAGTTCCCAGCATGGCTCAACAGTAACGAACCTGACCTGTATCTATGAGGATGTGTGGTAAATCCCTGACCTCGTTCAGTGGGTTAAGGATCGGGCATTGCTGTGAAATGTGGTGCAGTTTGCAGATGCAGCTCAGATGCCATGTTGCTGTGGCTGTGGTGTGGGCTGGCAGCTACAGCTCTGCTTCAACCCCTAGCCTGGGAACCTCCATATGTCGCAGGTGTGGCCCTAAAAAAATAAAGTGTATACCTTTGGGCAAATCATCTAACCTCTTTGACCTTCAGTATTCTCATCACTACAGACTAATGACCTCTCTATACTGCTATGATCTGAATGTTTGTGCTTCCACCCCCAAATTGGCATGCTAAAATTCTACCCCCCCAAGGCTGAGCATTTTAGGAGGTGGGACATTTGGGAGATGATTAGGCCATGAGGGCAGTGCTCTCATTAAGGGGATTAGTACCTTTATAAAAGAGGCCCTGGAGAGATCCAGCCCCTCTTCTACTGCAGAAGGACACGGTGAGAAGGTGCTGCCTATGAACAAAAAGCAGGCTCCCATCAGACATTAAATATGCTAGCACATTGGTCTTGAACTTTCCAGAACTGTGAGAAATAAATGTCAGTTGTTTGTAAGTCAGTGAGTCGGTGGTATTTTGTTATAGCAGCCCAAATGGACTAAGATACTTGTACCTTGTGAGAACCAAATGAGATAAAGCCTGTCAAAATACCTTATAAGTTGTAAAGTACTCTGGAAATGTTAGCTACTGTTATGAATTAAGTCACTTGTCAGGAACAGAAATCCGGCCTATTTTGATGTCTCTAAAAGCCCATGACCCTGTGCATCACTGTAGATGAAACCAGTACAGGAAAGAAATAATCTTTTGGGGGGTACCTACCCTAGTCTAGGTGTCCCATAAAAGTATTTGCATACAACTGGCTGAAGTTCTGGGCATCAGTGGCAGACTCCTCTATAACTTGAACTTCCACTGCCTTCAAGGTGTCATTATGAATGTCTCAGTGCATATGAAAAAGGCCACTCAGGGGCAAAGCTACCTGCACAGGCATCTCAACTCCAACATTGAGGTCCGTCATAGGAAGACTGAGGACTGCCACATCAAAACTCCCCAAGTCATTCATTTTTAGTAACAAAGATTTTTTTTTTTTCTTTAAATGTTACCATAAGGTAATTTCTCTGCCTTATCCTTTCATGATCTGTGTCTTCGGGACAAAAATGAGCATGCTCTCTCCCGAATGGGATGCTTCTCCAGTTATTTGTTTATTTATTTGAGAAAATTGTGATCCAAAGCACTTCAATCAAGTCCCTTTTTGTATTTCCCCTCCCTGATGTCTGCTCAGCATGCCATTGCAGATTGCTCCTAACGAAAGAATCAGAACACTTGCTGCAGCTTGTTTTCTTTTATCTGTTTCTTGGTGCTTTCAACATCCTGGCATTGATGGCGTGAGAGGTGAACTTTTTTCTTTCTCAGCTTTGGGATAAAATATGCTTTGCCTAGAGCACGCTCTGAGCATTTTCCTTTGTACCTTCACGATGGAAAGAAAGAGCTGGGAACAGACTGACAGATCCACATGGGCATGTTCTTGGCTGACACAGGAAAGAGCTGGTGCCTTACTGATGGTGCTGTCAGAACTGTCATCCTCCTAATGCAGGGGTGGGGGATGGGCCTCTTTCTTTAGCAGTGGAGCACTGCAAGCTTGTGAAACAGCGAGTCGGGTGTGTCTTTTTGACTGTTTCTTACTCTGCACCTTCATTACCACAAAGTCTGATTGCTTATTCCTTGGAAAATTCACTTGGACCCACCCCCCCTTCTTTTCCCCTTCTCTTTTTTTTCTGTTTAGGGCCTTGCCCGAGGCACATGGAAGTTCCCAGGCTAGGGGCTGAATCAGAGCTACAGCTGTCAGACTACACATTACACAACAGCTGCAGCAACACAGGATACAAGTCATGTCTGTGACCTACACCATGGCTCACGTCCGTGCCAGATCCCTGAGCCACTGAGTGAGGCCAGGGATCAAACCTGCATCCTCATGGATGCTAGTTGGATATATTTCCACTGCACCACAATGGGAACACCTGGATCCACCCTTTCATTTCCATTTCTAGTTTTATTCTGGTCAAGAGTCTTGTTCCCCTCATGACTGAATAACTATAATGGCCTCTGCTCTCCTTTTCAGTAATTTATCTCTTTTCCAATTTGTCCTGAATACTTACCTTCAAGTCGAGGCTTCAAAAACATGACTATACACTTGCTCCCAGGTCTACAGTGGCTTTCTGTTGTCGTGCTGAACCTACAGTCCTCTGCCTCACTTTCTAAGTCCCTCCTGGCAAAGAGGGCTCACTTCTGCTAAAGATCAAGGTCCAAAACCTTGGGTTCCACTGCTGGCTTCATCACATCCTGGCTCTGGGTCTTTGGGAAGGCCTCCTCACCTCTCTGGAATCTCAACTTCAACATTTATAAAATGAAGGGTGTAGTACATATGCTGAGGCCTATCTGTCTAGACCACTATAATGCTTTTTTCTAACACGTGTATGTTTCTCTCTCCTCATTTCCCTCAGTGCCTCCCTCCCTCCCTTCTTCTCTCCCTTCTGTCTTTTATTTCCATTTTGATTTGAGATAGGAAGTTCCAGGGCATGAAGAATTTAATTGACTTATTTGAGACGTATAAACTCTATCTTCTATGTTACATCTGTAAACTCTGATTTGAAAGGAATCACGCCTTCCAGGAAAGTTTCAGGTATAGGGGTGCCCCACCCAGCCTTGCTCTCTGGAGGAGGGAGAGAGGAGGGAAAAGGAGATTGGGTAGAAGCCCTGGGACTTTGCCTTGGAGGGTAGGGAGGGGGAAGGCGAAGAAAAGAGCAACAGCACAGAGCGTTGATGATGAAATGAAACAACCCAGCAGCTTTCTTCGGGGGAGGGATGGCCCTCCCTGAATCATCACTAAAAAAGAGGGCGCCTGTTTTACGTTTGTCGCTGGAGGGAACTTGTTTAGCCAATAGAAGGCATTTCACAAAGCTATTTCTGAGATATAATTACTCAGGAGCTCTTCAGGGTATTTGCGCACGCGCTCGCATGTTTGTGTGTTTTAGTGTGGCATTCTAAGGGTAAGGACAGGCATGAGGGTAGTCTGAGAAGCAGCAGAAAACAAGAATGTAATTATGGAATTATTTTAAAGGATCTGTTTTCCTTAGAGTTTTGTCTGTCTCTTAGTCTTTGTACCTCCCCCACCTCCCCGCCCTCCCCACCACCAACCCCAGCCATCAGCCTTTTCATCCTGCATTCTTCCTAAGTCCTAGAAAGGCAATTCCATTTTCCTAGCTGTACAGGTTTATCACCTACAGCAGCCATTTTTGATGCTCTTTTCCTTCATAACCCATATTTAATTTGTCAGCGATCTTGTCTCTACCTTCAAAACATGCCCAGAATCTGACCCTGATGTTATCCCCTTCCTATGAACCCCCCTTCTCCTCTCAGATGGATTATTTTAATAGTCTCCTAACTGGCCTTCCTGCTTCTGTTTTGACAGCCATCAGCCTATTCTTAACAGTAATTCTGTTAAAGCTTAAATCAGATCACCTCCCTCCCGTGGTTTGCCATCTCACCCTGAGCAAAATCCTCTGTCCTTACAAAGGTCTACCTGCAAATTTCATTACACACTAACTTCTCTGTGACTCTCTGAACCTACCTTACCCTGGTCCCTCTCCACTCATCCCGTCACTATGACTTTGATATCCCTGTGTATATGCAAAGATGCCCCTGTCTTAGAGTCTCTTGCTCTTGCCGGGCCCTCTTTTGGAATATTCTTCCCTCAACTATCCACGTGGTTCAGTCCTTCACCATCTTTAGTTCTTAACACAGTAGGTTCTTTATCTGAAGGGCTTCTTGGTCAGTGTATATACTACCTCTGACCTTTTTTTTTTTTTTTTTTTTTTCTTTTTAGGGACACACCGGCAGTATGTGGAGTTTCCCAGGCTAGGGGTCAAATTTGAGCCAGTCTATACCACAGCCACAGCAAAGCCAGATTTGAGCCATGTCTGTGGCCTACATCACAGCTCAGTGCAATGCTGGATCCTTAACTGCTGAGTGAGGCCAGGGATCAAAACTGAGTCCTCATGGATGCTAGCCAGATTTGTTTCCGCTGAACCACAGCAGGAAGTCCCACTCTGACCTTCTATAATTCCTTTCCTTGTTTTATTTTTCTTAAGGCTTCACATCACCATCTACCATATTCTCTGTCTTATTTATTTTTCATGGTCATTATCAGTCATCTACTGTAGAATATAATCTCCTTGAGAGTTTAGCATCTCTTCTTACAGTCTGTTTTGTTCTCTGCTGTTAGTTCTAGCATGTAGAGTGTTATCTGGCACACAGGAGGCAATCAGTATATATTTGCTGAAAGAATGAATGGAACTGTTGCTCCACAATTTTGCTTTCTTTTTTCCTTAGGAAAAAAATATTCAGGTAACTACTTGAGGAATTTCAAGGCCATCTACTGCATCAAATTTTTGGAACTCTTGGTTTTAAATATTAGACTTAGAAAAAGAAAGCCAAGAGTGATCTCTGTGTCTCTCTCTTTCACACACTCTTGAAGTGGCTCTCACTCCCCAGTCTTGCCACTTGCTGTTGTGATGTGGCTAAAATGTCAGTTGCCAACAGAGCTAAAGCCCAGGAAACTGCAGATGGCTGATGAGATCTGTTAACCTCTGTTCCTCCTCCTTCCCAGCAGGGTCTATAGGGCAAACTGTCAATAAAAAGATACTGCATCCTTTAGCATATTGCTGCCTCTCCTTAATCATGACAGCCAGAAGAAAGAGGCTGCAAAAAATGCAGAATTTTCACTATGCAGGTGAGAGTCCTTGAATCACAAATGTCAGCTGTCAGGGACTCTGGATGCGGTATGCTGGCAAGGACAGTGACATGGACATGAAGTTGGTTTGATTATGAAAGGGTTGAATGGCTTCAGTCATAGCTCATTCTCCGGGCTCACTTTCCTTCTGTTTAGTAGGGAGGGAAGTGACTTTGGGATTATCGTGTTCAGTCCTGTGACTTTATAGAAGAGTAAACTGAGGCCCAAAGGTGTTAGATGGTTTTCCAGGGTTTTATAATGAGGAGATTGGGGATTAGAACCAGACCTGGGTCTTCTCACTCCTCATCCTGGAATCATTCCATGACGCTGTTTGGCCTCCTTGCCCTGTGATACACCTCAGGAGGTGGAGTGTGGGCATTTCAGAGGTGGCCTGCAGGCCTGCCCCACAGGGAGGCATCCATCTTTTATCTCTGATTCCTAAACTCACCTGAAAGTCTTCTGGCTTCTGTCAAACTGGCTGAGAAAGAGTGGGCAGCCAAGGATGGATTTGGGGAAACTCATGGAAGGGACTTAAAAAGAGCTCGGATCTTCAGAACTAGAATAGTCAATAATTAGGAACACTTGTGTGGTTCTGATTCGATAGAATAATTAGAACACCTCTGTGTGCAGGACTCAGTGGAAGCACTCAGTCACCCCTCACGGATGGGAGCAGAAAATTCCAAGGTGGACAGGCCTTTTGGTGTAGAGGGCAGGGAGATAACGCCATGTCAGGATTCCTGGTCACTCTGGAGGTAGGGACATAGCATGGTGCCCAGTGCTGACTGGGACCTCCGTGTCCCAAGACATTAATTGAACATTTTCAATATTATGGGGTTATGTTTTGGATTGTAAATGATAGATAAATATAAATATGAGATTATTATTTTTAAAAACCTCTTATTTTGTGACATTCCTAGAATTTAGAACCCTGACATACCTACGAGGCTCTGTACAATATGGTTTGGTAGATCCTACCAGAGTCAAACTTGAGGAAATCCAAGAGATGTGGAATATGGATGTTTTAAAATGTTTACATTAAGGAGATAGGAACACGTTTAGAGTTGCAGGTCCTCAAGAGGAAACAATCCCTCCTTTCTTCTGTTCCCCCGTCTCCTTAAATTTGTGTCATTTTCTTTCCTTAAAATGTATATTTAAGTGGCATTTTAAACATTGCCTCCTCTGTTGCCCATGATGTCTTGAAATGGTTAACAGTAGTAGTCTTGGGGTCTTGCTTCCTGAGTCCAAATCCTGGCTGTGCCACTTGGGGAAATTACTTAATTGCTCGATGTCTCGTGGTTTTATCTGAAAGTATGGTTAGTAATGGGGCCTGCTCTAAAGGGGTTGCTATGTAGGGTAAATACATGAAACATCAAAATACTTAAAGCCGTGCCTCACATAATACATACACGATACGTGTAAGTCTAGTTATTTGTCTTTATTGTTATGTCTGGAGTCTCTGCTCTGCCCCCATTTTGCTATGTGTCCTTGGGCTATCACTTAACCTCTGTCCTCAAGAGCCAAGGGGGCCTGAACCCCCCACTCATTCCAAGTTCTGGCCTTGATTAGTGGGTGAATGGCACACCCTGACCTTCCTTCTTCTTTCATGATAGCTACTCTGTCAGTGCAGGGAAGCCCAGTTCAATTCATTTCAATCCAATCCAATCCAATTCAACTCATCAATTCAACTTACTGCAAGTCATTCATTGCATTTATTCAGAAATAGCTCTTGAGGTCTGAGACATGCATAATACTTGGCAGACCTAAGACAGTTAGAAATGAGGTGGGGGTATCCTTGTGTTTGAGGGTCTTATAAACCTAAATGCTTTCGTAGCTTCACATCTTTCAAAGTAGGAAGAAAATGAGAAAGACTAACTCTTAGGGGTTTAAAGGAGTTTTCCTTTAAACAATCTTGAGAAAAACAGCATTGAGCCAGTTGCTGGGAAATGCAATTCTGATATCTAAGTGGTTCTAATTATTCCCTGCTCAAGGGGGGCAGTTACTAAAGGCTGGCAAATCTTCCCCGGAGGCTGCAGTAGACAAGCTATTTGGCTTCAGTGAAAACAAGACGGTGGCTGTCACAGGATTCAGACAACAGCAAAATAAACAAAGCCCCAATTATGATTCAAGGGTAGACCAGGCTTTTCTATTTAGTCAAAAGGAATTGATTTCCCCTGGAGTGTCACTTACACCATAATGATTATTGGAAGGGAGACAATTTAACAGAGTGATGCAAAAACAGAAATAGATGGACTGCAGTTCAGTAACTGATCTTGACTGCTCACCTTGAAGGCAGAGTTAGAAAAATACAATAGATGGGGAGGCAGGATATTTGGAACATTTTCTTGATGTTTATTGTTTTATGCTCACTTATCCATTTATTTTTCCCCCTTTCTTTGGAAAACCAAAGTGGGTTGGGGATCAGCAAACAAAATGGTTAATTTCAGTTTAATTCTAGGAAAAGTTTTCTAGATCTCATTAGGGTCCTTTGCATACTGTGTGAAAGAGTAAATTAGCCCAATGTTTAAGTAACTTTCTCTGAAGGGATTATTTGTTTCAGAAGCATATAGCTTTAGATTCAAACATCTCCTAAGCATTATATGATCTCAGCTGGTCCCTACTCCAGGCAGTTGAAACAAATAATCGAATAAAAAATGAATTCTATTTGAAAAGACTTCTAGTGACTTAAGTAATTTGTATTTCTAAATAACTGCAAAATAGATCTAAGTCTAATCTGTTCTGCATTCAGTCACAGAGATTTTAAAAGCCATTTATTACATTCCACTAAGTTTCTCTGAACTGTGCCTTGCACCTTTCTACCCAAACCTCCACAAATTATTAAAACAGAACTTCATTTTTCCCCTTCTAGATAATCATTCTTGAATTTGGAGATCTGGAATGGCAATGAGACAATTTCCCCCACTCTCACCCAAGTGCTGTGCTTGGCACATTTTGAGAAATGGAACTGATAATTCAGAAACAATACTATTTCCTTCAGGAGGAAGAGTTATTTCTTTGATTTGCTTCTGTTGGATTAGCTCTCCAGATGTTCTTTCTAGCTGCTAAGCATTCTCCGTATTACATATATAAATATATTTTTATATCCAGAAGATATCTCACTTCTTCAAGGATGTGCCCTATATTTGTTTACCAGCAAGCCTAGGTTCCTCTCCCTTCAGGGAACTTCTATAGCAGTCAAATTTTGTTCTGCATTTCCTGTCCTTATCATCCTACACACGATAGCTTGAAAAGCCTTGTCCTCATTTTCTGTGTGTGTATATTTCTACTATCTTCATCTACATTAAAAGGATCTATGTGTCAGGGGTGCAGCGTTGGCTTTTGTATCTTAGCAAATGGCTGTACACACAGTGAGTTTTCAATAAAGGTATGATGCCTGTATTAGCTGGTCATGGATGATGTACTGCTTTGTTTAGGGTCTCAATGACTTTTTGGTTGAGAGGCTGAACTCAGGATTTTGATATTACCTTTGGCTTGCTTTCTATTTGGTACAAATGTATGTTCCCTGTTGTTGAAATTACTTCAGTCAAACGGTCAGGACTGTCAGTACACAGGGAGAAGGGCATTGTGTCTCTTTCCGTCTCAGGAGAAAATAAAACTGTTTTTCTCCTTTGATCTAACAAACCCAAGCAACTCTAAAAAGCATCCTTTCAGTTGTAATTCCATTTCAGCTGTTTTGCTCACCATATTACTGTGTTTAAAAAAACTCTTATGCCTGCCAAGAAGAGCAGTTAGTGGCCTTATTTGGTGGGTGATAGAGCCAACACTATTTACCAGACTAACTTTTAGGACAAGTGTACTGAATTATTTAAAACTAATAATGTACATGAAAAACAGAGTAAAAAAATGGGATGAAAAACTTCATTGTGCTAACATTTATTTCCTCCTGGTTTGCCCAGTATTCTCCTTTGTTCAAGGGCACACTAGAAACTTCAGAGATGATAATCTTGGGCGTTCAACTGCTTTGTTGCTTTCAGCCGCTAACCACCCCCGCTTTGTTTGCCTGATCAAGAACATAGTAATGGGATTGCTTTTCAGCATGACTGTGTGGGGAGCTCAGCTGACCAGCTTTGTAGTGAACCTTGCGAAAATTAAAGCTAAATAAACAAACAAAACTATTCATAGCCTCTAGCAATGGCACCAAGGGCAAAGAGCAAAGGAGGAAATATAAATATCTATTTAAGAAAATCTATGAAGATGCATTAAAAAAAAAGCAAAAGTGTGTTACTTAAAGCAAATAACTGCCTCCCCACCCCTCACACCTCAGAGAAGTGGAGACTCCACTCCAGAATGCAGTCATTCTCACTCTTCCTCTGCTGCCTGTTGCTTAGGTTGTGTGCTGGGTGTGTGGTTGAGAAGTGGGGGCTCCCTACCAAGCCACATGTGTGCACCAGAGTCTCTATGTTGAGTTCAGCTTTCTGAGAATCCTGGTGCCCAAAAACTCTTGCCAGGGCTCATGAGGTGGTGGTTTCAAGCCAGAAGAATCAAGCCAAGAACATCTCGGTTTGCTACAGTACCCTCCATCAAGTGCCCAGCTCCTCGGATGAGGGTCTCAGAGAGAAGCTTGACATTAAATCCACTGCTGGCTCCAGAGTCATGGCTGAGATTTTTCCTAAAGTGAGAAGCAGGCTGTGAAACTGATATTCTCTCAAACTGAATCTGCTAGTCTCTTCCCAAAGGAACTGATATCATTTGCAACAGAGGATGGAGAATTTTAAGCCTAAAGAGCACTCTCAGGAACAGCAAAGGCATGGAAAAAGATAATTAGAATATTCATGGACCTAATAAAAAATATAATGTAGGACAGCTAGTTTTCAGGGGAAAAATGGGGAAATAAGATAGCTGGAAGGAGCCCCATGGGGTCAGAACAAATATCAAACATTGACCTCATAAATAATTTATTTGAAGAAGCCACAATTTGATTAGATTAATTTGTAGAGAAATTTATGCCCTAGGGAATTGTTGAAAATAGTGGCATAGTCTGCCTGCAAGTAGCGAATATCAGGATGTGGTCCGGGGAAGAATGGAAAAGAGTCCTACCACCACCTTATCCTCCCAGGGTGACTGGGCACATTCAAATCTGTGCCTTCCTGAGAATCGACATCAGAGGTTTTCACTAAAATAATCTAGCTAGTCGTCCCTAAGCAACAAACAAATAACATTAACAAGTCACGGAGGGGGAACTATTACCCAGAATGCTGCAACAGATTATATCTGAAATGTCACATTTCCAGCAAAAAAAAAAGAAATTATACAAAGAAATAGGAAAGTACGACCAATACACTGAAAAATAAAGAAGGCAGCAGAAACCATCAGTGAGAGTAACCAGATGTCAGATTTAACAGAAAAATATCTGAACTCAGTCATTAAGTAAAGAAGTAAAGAAAAGCATGATCAAAGAAATAGAGGAGGAGTTCCCATTGTGGCTCGGTGGTTAAGGAACCCAACTAGGATCCATGAGGACGCAGGTTCGATCCCTGGCCTTGCTCAGTGGGTTAAGGATTCGGCGTTGCCGTGAGCTGTGGTTTAGTCTGCAGACTCTGCTTGGATCCCATGTTGCTGTGGCTGTTGCCTAGGCCGGTGGCAACAGCTCCAATTTGACGATTCGACCACTAGCCTGAGAACCTCCATACGCTACTGGTGAGGTCAAAAAAAAAAAGAAAGAAAAGAAATAGAGGAAAATATGCTGGCAATATTGCATCAAATAATGAATATAAATGAAGAGATGGCAATTATTTAAAAAAAATGGAAATTTTGTACTTGAACAGTACAATAACTGAAATTTTTAAAAATCACAAAAGTGTCTCTACAGTAGACTTGAAGTTATAGAGGAAAGAAATAGAAAAGTTGAAAGGAAACCAATAGAGATTATGTAAGCCAAACCCAGAAAAAGATAAATTTGTCCCATATTTCTCTTCTTTAAGACTGCCAATATGACCATAATGGAAGTGCTAGAGGAGAGGAGAAAGAAAAAGGCAGAAAAAAATATTTAAAGAAAATGGCTTGCAGTTCCCATTGTGGCGCAGTGGTTAACAAATCCGACTAGGAACCATGAGGTTATGGGTTCCATCCTTGGTCTTGCTCAGTGGGTTAACGATCCGGCATTGCCGTGAGTTGTGGTGTAGGTAGCAGACGCGGCTGGGATCTGGCGTTGCTGTGGTTGTAGTGTAGGCCGGCAACTGTAGCTCCTATTGGACCCCTAGTCTGGGAACCTCCATATGCCGTGGGTGCAGCCCCAAAAACCAAAAAAAAAAAAAAAAAAAAGTTAAAACCACCTAGATTTGTTGAAAAACATCTAGTAATCGTAATAAATTCCAGTGGGATATGCGCAAAGAGACTTATAAACAGGTACATTACAGTAAAAATTATGAAAATCAAAGACATGGAGAAAATCTTGGAAGCAGTAAGAAAAAAAATTTTCGTTATAGCACTATTTATGATAGCCAAGACATGAAAGCAACCTAACTGTCCATCAATAGAGGAATGGATAAATATGTGAGATACACATACACACACACACACACACACACACACATGCACACACACATATATAATATTACTCAGCCATAAAAAGAATGAAAGAATGCCATTTGCAGCCACACAATTGAACCTAGAAGTTATCATACTAGGTGAAATAAGTCAGAGAAAAACAAGTATCATATAATGTCACCTATATGTGGAACATAATACAAATGATACAAATGAACTTATTTACAGAACAGAAACAGACTCACAGATTTCCAAATCAAACATTTATGGTTACCAAAGGAGAAAGGTGGGGATGGTGTGGGGGGGGGATAAATTAGGAGTTTAGGATTAACATTACACACTACTTTATATAAAATATATAACCAATAAGGACCTACTCTGTAGCACACGGAACAATTCAATATTCTGTAATAATTACATAGGAAAATAATTTAAGAATGGATATATGTATACAAATAACTGATCCACTTTGCTGTACACTTGAAACTAACACAACAGTATAAGTCAACTATACTCCAATAAAAAGTTTTTAAAAAGATAATATGTATATGGTAAACCTTAGAAAAACCACTAAAAAACAAAAATCTCAAAAAACAGTAAAAAAATCATTAAAGAAATAAAATGGCTCTATTAAAAAAGATTAGCTTGACGTGTAAGAAGGAAGGCATTGAGAACTAGAGGGGGATAAAGTCATGAGACATACAGAAAACAAAAAGTCAGATGTAAATAAAACCAAATTAATTTGAAAACAAAAATGTTGAATGTCAATTATGTTATACCAACAATAAAAAATGTGAATGGATCAAACAATCCATCAGATGAATGGATTTTCACATTAATCTATTTTTAATGAAACAGAGATTGTCAGGTAGATTGAAAATATGTTCCAACTACGTTTTCTGAAACACTTTGCTTTCAAAGACACAAATAGATTGAAAGTAAAATCATTGAAAAAGTATATAGTTTTCATAAATAGTAGCTAAAGGAAAACTGGAGTAGCTATACTAATACCAGATAAAAGAGTCTTTAAAACAAGAACAAAAAATGTTTCTATATATAAAGAAGGATATTTTATGGGGATAATAATTTTCAATCATTGGGAAGATATAACAGTTATGAACATACGTTGCAACATATATGTTGCACCTAGTAACAGAACACCAAGATGCAAAAACTGACAGAAATTAAGAAATAGATTATTTGACAATAATAGTAAAAGACTTCACTGCTCTACTTTCACTAATACATGGAACTAGACTGAAGATCAACAAATATGTAGGAGACATGAACTATGCTATAAACCAACTATGTCTAACAGACATGTACAGAACCCTCAATTCAATAACAACAGATATGCAGTCTTCTCAAGTGCACATAGAACATTCTCCAGTGTAACCCAAGACAGGGTGGTGCTGATACAAGGATAGACAAATAGATCAATGAAACAGAATTGAGTCCACCAATAAACCCAGGCCTCTATGATCAACGAATTTTCAACAAAGGTGTTAAGACTTATAGGAAAAAAACAGCCCTTTCAACAAATGGTTCTGGGGCAGCTGGATAGTCACATGCAAAAAATGAAATAGGATAATTATCTGATATCATGTACAAACATTAACTCAAAACGATTAAAGTCTGACATGTTAAGAACTAAAACTGGAAGTCCCACTGTGCTGCAATGGTCTTCGTGGCATCTCTGGAGTGCTGGAACTCAGGTTCTATCCCAGACCCAGTACTGTGGGTTAAGGATCCAGCATTGCAACAGTTGTGGTGTAGGCTGCAACTGTGGCTTAGATGTGATCCCTGGCTCAGGAGAACTCCATATGCTGTTGGGCAGCCAAAAGAAAAAAAAAATTTTCATGACCTTGGATATGAAACCAGAAGCACAAATAACAACAAAAAAATTGCCCTGCATTTTATGAAAATAAAAAACCTTTGTGCTTCATAGGACGCTACCAAGAAAATTAAAGGACAACTCATAGAATGGGAAAAAATATTTGTAAATCATCCATCTGGTAAGAGGCTTGTGTCTAGAATGTATGGAGAATGCTTGTAACTCAGTAATGAAGACAACCCAGTTAAAAATTGGGCAAAGCATCTGAATAGATAGCCAGTAGAGAAGAGATACAAATGGCCAATAAGCCTATAAGAAACTTGACATCATTACTCATTAGAGAAATAGAAATCAAATCTCGAGATACCATTTGATACTCACTACGATGGCTAGAATCAAAAAATCAGATAACAGGTGTTGATGAGGATGTGGAGAAACAGGTAACTTCACTCCCTGTTTTGGAGAATGTTAAGAAGGTTCAGACAGTTTAGAAAACAATTTGGTGGTTCCCCAAAGGATTAAACATAGAGTTACCATATTTCAGTTAACCCATCCCTAGATACTTATTAAGAGAAATGAAAACACATGCACATACAAAAACATACACAAATACTTAAAGCAGTGTTATTCGTAGTACCCAAAAGGTGAATAATCCAAATGTCCATCAACAGATAAATGTGTATCTATAAAAAACATATATTTTTTGGACCATGAAAAGAATGGAGTATTGACACTTGTTACAACTTGAATAAACCTCAAAAATATGCTGTTAAGCTAATTACAGATTTCTTATATAATTCTGTTCATATGAAAGATCAGAATAGAGAAATCCATGGAGACAAATTAGATTAATGGTTAATCTTATGTCTGGGGGAGTGGGTAGTCAGGGGAGTGATAGCGGAAGGGTTAGGTGGTAAAATGTTTTCAAATTGACTATGATGTTGGTTGAACATATCTGTCAATATACAAAATGCCACTGAAATGTAAACTTTAAATGAGTAAATTGTATGCTATGTGTTTTATTTCAATACAGCTATTTTAAAAAAGCAATCAAAGGTTAAAAAAAAACTGATGCAATTCTAATGTTCCTAATGTCTGGAAGGTGTTTCCTTAGGGGATAATAAGAAGTGGAGGTGTTGGTGTTGGTGGACTATCTATTCTTTGTGGGAATAAGAGGAACGCTTTATCGTTAAGCCTGACACAGGAGCTTGGAAATTGAGGATTCCAAGTTTCTGGCTGTGGAAACAGTAGACAGTGAGTACCTTTAATAACCCATATGTCCTAAGAGAAGTCATTTTACTGGGCCTCATTTCTCATTCCTAAAACAAGTAAGGGGAAGGAGGAAGTATATAGTCTCTTAAGTTCAGCTAGCAAAAAAAAAAAAAAAAAAAAATTGTCTGATTTGAAGGACAAAGAAAAATTTGCACAGGGTCTACCTAGAAGTTTAAAATTCTACCACGTTTTGGGTTGTAAATACTGACTTTATCATCCCTTCAGTTTCTATGGGTATGTACGGAGACCTATTCACCAAATCATATTCTTGGTTAAATACAGTGCACTAACTCAGAATCTCAAGTTCTGTGGAATAGTTATGAGTTATTTAAAACTGGAACACCCATGAAATCCTTACATACGTTATGTCCATTGTTATTCTCTAAGATGGGTGTATAGCATGTAACATTTTCCAGAACAATTTGATTGTGTTAAACATTTTAAAAATTTACTTTTTCTAGAGTGTCTTATGAAACTAGGGTTGTGAAGAATGCACTTTGAAAAATTCTAAAGGGCCAGCTTTTATTTATTTATGTTTTTATTTTTTTCTTTGTACGGCTGCACCTGCAGCATATGGAAGTTCCCAGGCCAGGGATCAAATTGGAGCTGTAGCCGAGGGTCAACCTTTAAAAACTTAAAATATTTCTCCTCCAAGAAGATTTTATATTTCAACTGCAGAGCCTTAAAAATTAATAAAAACTTGAAGACTCTAGGGATTAATTTATTAATGGCATTTTGACAAGTAGCAGAAGAGATATTTGGAGTAAACTGAGCTAGCTTGCTGCCTCTCAAAGCAAATCACATAAAGAGCTGTGGACCCGTTGGAGTAGCCTTCCTCCAAACTTTATTAAATCATATCCAAAATGAGAAAACAGAAGTACAAGTCCACAAATCTAGAAAGAAATCTTGCAAGAGTCCATGAGATCGTGGTAGACAAATGATTTTTTTTTTTCCTTTTGGAACTTTCTGCATCTTTTCAAACATCATCACTATTCATCTAATTGTATGTGGATCAGTTCAGGAGTATTATCTATAGAGATCTCCAAGCCTCAGTTAAGTGCTCCATGTTCACATGGCAGTCAACTGCTGCTAAGCCTCTTCACAGGTAGTTGATCAGATACTCAACCGACTGAGAGCTAATTATGAATGGGGAACCATCTTCACTGGAAATGTGTAAAAGGCAGGAGAGTTGGAACCTATTCTGTGAACTGGCTCCTTCATAAGCATACATATCATTCAAATAGCTCCCTAGCAATATTAACGTCTGGTTATTTTGCAACTTATCACTGAAAATGACCAGCGGCATCTACTTTTCAGCCCTCCTTCTAGTTATTCATGACCCCACTTACTTTCTGTCTCTGTCCTTATTGAGTAGTCAGTGAGTACCCAACCCTGCTGTGTGCAGTGATAGCCCTCAGAGAGCTCACTGTATCTGAGAGATAAGATATCAGCTAAGTTTTGTGTTATAGATACCTCCAGCATTGTACATATTTAAACTCAGATGATGAGTTTAGATTGTTTGCTTTAGGGGGTGAGTTGAGAGGCCAGAGAGGTCCTCTGTCTCTTTTTTCATGGTTAATACAAAGAAAGGACTGTTTCTAAACAGGTATAGCAGGAATCTCAATTTCAGTTCTGACACTCAGAATTCATTGATTCTATTTTCTTATTTCCTAAAATGGGAACTGTAATAGCTACAGTGCAAAACTGTTTGGCAAGATACTATAAGAGACATGCAGTATGATGACATAGTGGGATAATAGCTGCCTGTTAGTCAATCTTTCCTTCTAGTTCTTATTTGCATGAAGGGATCTTTTGTTTATTCATTCAGTTCATGGATGTATTGAGCTCTGTACCAGAAGCTCTTCAACATGCAAGAATTATTGGCATTGTGAAAAGTTAGTTCTTGTTTCTAGCGGGGGGAGATAAATAGATAAATACATTCAAATTGCAGTAAGTTTATCGAAGAAAGACATCATATTTTAGTGCAAGAAGGGATGTTACTATAGTGCAGTGGTCAAGGAGGACCACCCTGAGGAGCTGGCATTTGGGTAGAGACTGAAAAGGAGAGAGAAAAACATTTTAGGCAGGAAGAAAAACAATGAAAGACAAGGTGGCTGAGAGTGTGGTGTGTTTGGAGAGCAGACAGGAGTCCAGGGTGACTGGAGTATAGTGGTGATGAGCATCTGATAAATGACATGCGCTATGCCTATGGACAGGCAGGCAGATGTCAGATCACATAGTACCTTGTAGCCATGACAAAGCACATAAGCTCCATAAGGGAAGAGGTCCTGTTTTTTTCACCGTTGCATCTGACACCTGAAATAATGTGTTATAATAGGTAGTCATGAAACATGGGTTGAATACATTTTATTCCAAATGCAATTCTAAGTAATTATGTGCCATTCTCTCTTTTTCAAAGTCTCTCTGGCTGCTGTGGGGAATGGATTGAAGAGGAACTAGGGACTAGAAGCAGTGGGACTGTTGTAGTAGCCAAGGTGAAAGATTATGATGGTTTGAGCTGGGGTGAAAATAAGGTGAGAAATAGAGACATTTGAGCTATATTTTTGGAGTCATCCCCAAGTACTTGCATTGGATTTGAAGGTGAGGAGTGGTAATGTGAGTGTTTATACAGATGATAAAGATTAGGAGAGGAGATTCTGAGGAGCTGAGGGGAAGGTGATTCAGTGTACTATTTTCTGCTTACTCGTTTTGAGGTGCCAGCAAGAGATCCAGTGGAAATGTCAAGGTTTCAGCTGACTATTACTTGCGTGAGGTCAGACCCAAGTAACAGGGGACTCGTGTGATCACTGTAAGGAGAGTACAGATTCATGAGAGAAGACAGTCCAAATCAAGCCTGGGGAACTCCAGCATTTAGAGACTGGGTAGCAGAGAAGACAAAGGTCTGGTGTGAGATGTAAGAGGAAAACTGGTGTGGTGTCACAGAAGCTAGAGGTCAAGAGAGAAAAGTGTCTCATGCAGGAAGATGGTCAACTGTGGTCCATGTTCCCAAGAGGAAGGTAACATGTTGGAGGGGAAATGCCCTTGAATCTGATATCTGGATGATGGTCCTTCCTCTTTAAACTTTTATTTGAAAAACAGTCTATCTGTAGTATAAAACATACTGACAATAAAGTATCAAAAAACTGACAAGATAATGACAAGATAATTTTTAGTGAAACAGTGGGCAGGGTGCCAGATTGAGTCATGAATGGGGATTCCTGGGAAGAGATGGTGTAGTAAATAACTAAATAATTCTCGGTTTCTTCTTGAAACCCTACTGAGAAAACAGGGGACTTTTTCTTTCTTTTAAAAGCATAAAGCCCTAAGGACAGAGGAACAAAAGCAACAGACTTTTACGGTCGTAAAGAACACGATGAATGTAGTTCTGAAACTAGTACAGTCAGTGTCTCCTGCGGCTGGTTGGAAATGTAGACTCTCAGGCCTCTCCCTAGATGTCATCTGATTTACTTGCACATTAAACTTTGAAAGGTGCTATACTGGCCAACTCTAGGAAATGGAATCCTAAGCCAAAATGGTTTACTCTGCACAATCCCTAAAACACTCAGGAACTGGAGACACTGGTGTCCGCAGAAGCAGGACTGGGGAGTAAATAGGGTCGAAATGATCAAAACAAAGAGGGCTGGTGAAAAGTTTAAGAAGCAGCCATAGTCTCCACCTGGACAGTCAGGTGCCAGGGCTCCTCCCCACCTGAGCAAAACACCAAAAGTTGATTCAGTTAAAGAGGTCAGGATAGAGCGTTTCTGAACTGGAGGACACCAGGGCCCACTTATGGCTGCTGGAGGCTGAGACCCCTAGCCCTTTTCCCCAGTCATCAGAGTGCTGGCAGTTACAACTTCACCCTCCAGGTAGGAACTTGGAGGAATCTTCTTCAGGGAAGTTGCCCAGCCCAAGAAGCAAGACCTAGATGCTGACACACTGATTCCCCAACTCAGTGGCCCAGCCCATTCTTTTATTTATATTTCTGGGGCTGTTGTTTTGCTTCTTCTTCCCTATAAGCTTCTGCCTCTAGAACTACTTTGTAATTTTCCTATCTGGTTAGCATAAGTGTTTGTTCCCTTTCCTCTTATCTCTAGTATTTGTCTGGGGGAATCAGATGCCCTTCTAAGACTTGATGTTCTTATTAAAGGAACTCAGCAGCTTTTCACAATCAGGGGCCTGATAAGTAGTTGTGCTACTGTGTACAGGATTCCAGAATGACCTCTTTGCTGGTCACCAGAAATCTCATATTTGCCATCATTGCCTTTCCAGTTTGTTTTCTAAATTAAGTGTATTTCTTTTTGCATTTTTTTGCTGCCTCCTCTCCCCCACCCAATATATTTACTTACAGAGCATCTTCACTGCTTGGCTGTAAAACAAACACCAATTCATTGAAGGTGTCATCCCTTTGTGCCTTGAGCAGATATTAGCCTTGATGGGCATATGGAAGTGATAGGAGTTTGAGATGAATGTTGATACTTGCTCAGGCTGTGATCTGATGATGGAGTGGGATCATTCTTTTATATTCAATTTGATTTTCTATTCTAAACACAGCCATACAAAAATAGTTTGAAATTTAGAAGAAAGAAATCGCTTATAGATTCAAGAGCATTTAAGAATTCCTTATTAGAGCCCTACTTATACCAAAGAAGACATTTACGTGTGTCATTTTCAGAAGCAACATCTGGGCTTTAAGACTAACTCCGTGTGATAACCAGATTTCACAGATGACATTAAGCTGCTCTGAAGGGAAGCTGTCATACACAGTTCATTGACATGTAAACTTTTACCCACTCTTTCCCAGATATCCACATAATAGCATTCATGAACATAGGTAGCTTGGGGAAAATTTTGAGTTTGGCAGAGAAAATAGTGCAGCCTAAGCTTCCCCTTTTGGTGCTGTTTTCCACCTTCTGCACCATTTTCTTCTATCTCAACTCAAAGGATCCAGACCCTTGCATTTGTCCAATTTAAAAACTTCTAGTCAAACTTAAATATCTGGACATCTGCCAGTTAAACTTTGTCATAAATTTGCTGTCAATCATTTGTTGTTCTATTTTATTTGAGGCCTGTATTTTCCTTATAAAATAAAGGGAGGATTTTCTGGTCTTTTAAAAAACAGGGTGTTCTGGAGGTGACCCTGCATAGCTCCTGAAATCAGTCGTAAGTGATCAAAACAGAAAATCTAGTTGGGGCAGGCAAGATGCCTATCTTTGCATCAGTTCTTTTTTGGCATCAAGCAGGCAAGCATCTCCTCATTGATTTTCTCTAGGCATCTTCTTCTTCTGTCTCTCACAATCTATGATTTCAGATTGCATAAAGCAACCTGCAATTAATTGTCAAGCGAGTGGTTTTGACGATGACCATTCTGGGTTCTGAGGGGGATTTTCATTGTTGTGGGTAAAAGCAAGGAAAAGCATTATTTTAGTTTCTTATCTGATGCTCTTCTCCTTCAGCAGTGCCATGAGAGCAGGCACCGTGCCTCTCCTATTGATTCTTTTCTCCCAAGTGCCCAGGATAGTGCTTTGCACAAATATAATCAATAAATATTTGATGTTGAAAGAAAACTTCATGAAAAATGATCATCTTTACTTGGTCTCAAAAGCTGAATATATTGGAGTAGGAGAATACATTTCAGGTTGGAGAAAGTAATAGTATTTAGGTAGCAGAACATAAGCTGTTTAGGAGCTGGGGAATAGAAAATGGTACACAGAGCAAAGCACAGAAAGGATGGAAAATGAGAGAGAAGACAGGAGAGGTAATTTGAAGACAAAAATGGAGGAACTTAATGTCATATTTATGGCTTTAGACTTTTGTCCTGAATCTTGGCACTGGAAACTGACAGAGGAATTAAATCTGAGCCAGGACTCAGAGTAGGGGGGTTGGGAGGGGAGAAGGTGGAAGACATAGAGATGAATTCAGAAGTTATTACCATAATATGATAAATGAAGCACTGGTACAGTCCGCTGTCTTCTAGGGATGTGATCCAATCTTCTCAACAAAAATTGAGCAGACTTTCTAAGAAGGGACAGAATATTTTAAATTGGGGCCACTCCTGAAATCTAGTGCAAAAGTTCTGGACCTTTCTTTTTCATACCCTTCTAATCCAGGAGGATTCTGGATGAACTGTTTGATCTCTGATCATCCTTTGTTTATCTGTTTACAGTTGTTATTGGAGCTGGGATCCCTCACAAATTCTTTGCTTAAAACCTCTCACCAAATTGAAAATACCCAGAAAGAGTTATCTGTGGGAAGGTTTTCCATATTGCATTTATAAATAACAAACTTAACAGAACTGTCTGTTAAACCTAAGGACTAACCCCTCCCCCCTCAATCCCACAGCTGAAATCACCAAAATTTAAGGATTACAAGTATGTTGGACCATGGAAGCCTAGAAAAAGACCACTGGTGTGGGGGAGCTTGGTGCCTGAAGATGTTTGTAAAATCAAAGCATTTCAGAGTTGAAACATCAGCACTATTCTACTTTCCCCCGATCTGCTGATGAATTTTCTCTCCCATGCCCTCAGTTTATCTCTGTTTCATTGAATCAGCTGAACTCTGAGGGTCTCTATTTCTTAGTGGTTTTCACCTATATTTTTCACTCTTTGTGATACAGGATTCTGTGATGGCTGTGTGTTGTCTCTTGCTGAAGAAGGTATGGGAGAAGTTAAGAAAGAGAGTGGACACTAACCACTCCTAAGACTAGAAATATAATTGAGTTCAGGTCTGTGACAAGGATTCAGTGGCTTTATTCAAACATTCCCCTCCCCCCCATCCTTTGAAGGCTTTCAAATCAGTTGACATATTCCCTATGAAAGAAAAAGGTAATAGAATATTCAGATCAGAGACATAAAACATGCTCAGAGATTCTTTAGGGAGAGGTCAGATTAAGAAGCAACCAAATCTCATTATAATCAGATTCTAAGCAATTAAAAATAATTACTCTCTTTCCTAGGTGACCTTATGGAATATATAAACTAGAATCTAGTCTAAATAAAGCTAAATTAGAGAGTATAACAGCTTAACAAAAGTATAGTCCAATCAGCCACAGTGATGAGATAACCCAATTAGTGGTTTTGGAGAAGGATAATCAAAAGTTAAATGAATTTCTCATTTGCTGCCAAGATGTCCTGCTTTTGAAGTTTAGGCTTCTTTGGTAGAGGACTTGCATGAGGATGGACTCATGTTTAGGTAAACAAGGGGATTTTATCATCACCAAGAAGTGCAATTCTAGGCTATCAGATACTTAATCTTTAGTAGTTGATAATGACCATAAATTATAGCTCTTAGCCAATTCCCACAGAAGAGTTCATCTTCTACTTCAAAGAATTTTTACTTTTCCCCGTTTGAGATTCTGCATTCTATAGCTGCTCCTTTTTCTGATCCCTCTGCAGGGAATATAAGCCTTCCTTATCTCCAGCCCAATTAAATTCCAAGTGTTGGACAAAGACATATCATTTTTCACTAAAGTAGGTGCAAGGTTTTGTTTTGCGAGAGAAGAAAGAAAAGATTATGTACGTGTTAGCATGAAAACCATGCTGTTTGTTTCTTTCAAAGAAATTTCTAAACAAGGCAGTAGGAGTCTCCAGACATGGGCACCCAGAGCAATCTGTACAGTGGGTGTTAGCTTTTGATATCCAGATAGAACTACAATAATCAAAGCACATCTGGGAAACACAGGAAACCTAACGTTCAGGGTTGGGAATCTGACCTTAACTGGCAAAAATTATATTTCTTTGAACATGTCTGTCTGGTTTAAAGTGATTTTGTATAGGAAATTTCACTCATTCTTTCAATATTCTTGTTAGGAATAGAGAGGCAGGTATTATTACTTAAATCAAGAGAATTAAGTGGCATGCCTAAAACATAGAATCTTCAACTTTAACTTAGGAGACTTTGTTTCTAGTCTATGTATCTCTTTTTCTGAATAAATTGATGGATTTTGGAATGACATATAGGCATTTTCTTTAAAACAAACACATTTCTTTAAAACAAACACAAGGGAAACAAGGAAACTATCAAATCCTATGGTAGTTCACCACAGGGAGAGCAATAATCATCTTTTATAAGAATCTTTTCTTTGATACAGAGAAGCAAAACAAGTAAACAGATGTAATTCCCCCTTATTTATTGTATCATTTGTTCTATGTATAATTGAGGGCCCAGAACATACCTTGCATTGAGCCAGGCACAATAAGGAGTACAAAGGAAATTTTCACTGCAGTTGAGGAAATAAGAGATGTGAAAAATTAAGGGCAAAGCAAAATTGTAAAATGAACAGCACCGGGGTTCATATTAAATAAAGATGGAATACTGAGGCAAGATTTCATGAAAGAGGCAATCTTTGAGCAAGGTTATAATACGTAGGTTGGATTTAAAGAGGCAAAGAAGAAATTGCAGATCATGTAAGCAAGAGATACAAACATACGAGGACTTCCCTTTTGGTTCAGAATCCTTCAGAAACTGAGATTAAGAGCAAATCTTTATCAGCCTTGCAGAATAGATGGCTTTTGTTGGAGAAAGGTGAGGGGTAAATTCAAAAAGAGGAGCTACTGAAGAATTTTGAACTAAGGAATCAGAACATGGTGACATTGGTGTTTTATGGAGAAAAAAATGGAATAATGCTGTTCAGGCTGGTTTGGAGAAGAGAGATGGGTAGCAAGGAGATAAATCAGGACATATTTATTTAATCCAAGCTTTAGTTGTTCTGATCCTAAAGATGATGGCAATGAAAAAAGAGAATTATTGCTTGTGGCAGTTATGAAGGGAGTTTGTAAAACTGATTAATATGGGCATTTAGGAAAGTGAAACCTACATAATGAGCTGAGTTGAACTATCAATATTCAACAAATGATGAGGACAAGAGTAGCTATAGTAGTTTTGTAATCCATTCCTTTCTACTCCTCAGGAAGACTAACGCCCTAGTTCCATCATGGTTTTAGTCTGTAGTTCAGAACCATCTCCTTCATTATTTCTCAGGCACAAAGCAATGAAAACCCAGCCAAGCATCCATCTTTAGCTATATTTGAGCACTGAATTGGGTTTCAGGTGATCCGGGCTGTGGTTCAGACTTTACAAGGGATCCGTGCTGGTAACTGGGGTTGGATAGACTAGATTCGAATCAGGCTTTCTCAAACTGTCTGCTGCAGAATATTAACCCCTCAACATGCCCTTAAGAAAAAAATTCCACAATTGAAATTGTTTGCAAACATCCAAAAGTCATTTTCCCTCTTGGAGGTCACAGAACTTTATTGGCATAATGAAAGACTTCCCTTTTGGTTCAAAATCCCTCAGAACTAAGTGCCTGCTAAGGAAATACTAAACTAGCTCCTAACTAAACAGTAACGTATGGTTATGGGATATAGATAGCGACCTAAACTGAAACAGCGAAATAAGGAATGTAAACCAAAAGAAGAAAATAAAAGGGAAAATATAATTATATAATGAGAAGTGAGTGGTGGTCAATTGAGATGGCAGTGAGATACAGGAACTTGCTGTGAGGAGAGGGGTCAACACAAGCAACCTGTAATATAATCTCAATACAGAGCTCCCTACACCAAGAATAACCATCAATGGACTCTTTTCTCCTTCTAGTATTGTGGTCATCTGACCCTACTAAAGAAAAAGATATCTGTATCCATACTGTCACTTAGACTTATATTTTTAGATTTTGAATGGGTCTTCATATTCTTCTTAGAAATTCTAACCCCAGGAAGAATAAAGCAAGATCAAAGGGTCCTTTCTAGATCCATTGACTGCCTCCAGGTGAAGCTGAGTTTCTAAGGTAAGTCTGAAATCAAAATTCCTTTGCCTATGGTCAGGATGAAACCTGCTCCTTGAGTTCTTGGCAAGTATTGAAAGCCTAAAGGAACACATTTTCTTACTCAGAAAGTAAGTGCACAGAGACTAAGTGCTCTGGCCACTGGGAGGAGATTATCCTTAAGTTAGTGGAATACAATAAACTGTCTCAGTGTTACAAAGATCTTTGCATTGATTTTTCAAAGCATTCTCATACCTGTTGTCTCATTTGACCACCATGAATGCCCTCTGTGCTGTTTTTCTTCTGTTGTACTTTGTGGAAGACAATAACAACAACCACGCTCCCTGCCCCCCCGCGCCACACACACATACACTTGAGAGGCATTGTGGTGGGAGTTTTATTATTCATTGTCCCATTTAATCCTCATAGCAACTCTGTGAAAAAGATACACATTACAGCCACGGGCCCACATCATAAAGCAAAAAACAGTGTCACAACCTGGGGTAGAACCTAAATCTCTAGGATTCTAGAGGCTACAATCTCCAAGTTGTCACAGTCAGTTGAAGTCACCCCTGTGAATACTATCTTAGAATTCCCTTCATTCCTGATCCTGCTCACCCAGTTTAGTTCTTTCTCCATGGTGCTACATTGTCTCAGGCTGCAGAAATCCTTCTGAAGCCAGTAAGATAGACCGTAGCTGAGGTAAATAAATATGACTAAGTCAGAGTGGGCATTCCAAAGACTGTGGGTCAAATCTGGATTCTCCCTATTTTTCTATGCAGAATGAAAAAAAAAAATCTGGTAAAGACATATCAGAAAGCAGATGGCCTAGTATAGAAAGGAGTTGTCACCCTAAAATTAAGCCTTGCTTGTTAGAGGCTGTCTGCTTTAGCAACTGGTTGGCACTACTTGGCCCATAGGGAAACGCTGGAAGAAGAGAAGGGCCTGGAAATGTAGGTAGGTGTGTGTGTGTGTGTGTGTGTGTGTGTGTGTGTCGGTGTTTGTGTGTTGGAGGAGGTGCTATATCTTTTAACATTCATAACAATCCAACCAAGCGGGTTCTATTAAAACTTGAAAAGGTTAGGAATCTGAGGCTCAAAAGAGGTTAAGTTAATTGTTCAAAATCACTTAAGAGGGAGTCACTGAGAGGAGCTCAGGCACAGCAGCCTTCTCCTGTGTTTATAATGATCTAACAAAGCAGACTGTGCAGAGGTATATTCTTCCCTGTAATCAGGAAAAAGCTGTCTCATCTGAAGTGGTGTAGCCAAAACACAGAGCTGGCCAGTTATTTTCCTGCTGCTGCAGCTGCCTCTAGGTAGGAACAGAGGACTTGTGATGTCAAGGGGAAAAGGAGCAAGCAGAACTAAATCAGTCTTGCAGCCATTTGTCCCTGAGTAAAAATCTGCAGTGCAGCACTTTCGTGTTTGAGTGTAGATATGATAATTGGTAAACAAAAAGACAACCACCTTGCACAGTAAAATAAGAGTCATGCATAGCTTTGGGGAACCAAGATTCAAACAGGCTTCCAGAGTACCTACTTCTGTTTAACATCCTTGGGATAAAAGCTCTGAGAATATCTACAATCTCTGAGCCACAACTTGGCAGTTCTCAGGGGAAATCGTAATCGGACTGTTTAACACCTCTGTCTTCCTCTTGCTCCTATGCAGGAGACACGGGATTCGAGGGAAAGAACAGTAGTCTGTGAGTCAAAAGGCCTAGTTTCTAGTTTTGGCTCTGCCTCAACTCATTGTGAGAGTTTGCGTAATTCTCTTTACTCTCCAGACTCCAGAATTTTCAATTGCAAAATAAAGAGATAGAGTGAAATGATTCTAAGATCTTGCTCAAGTCTAAGAGTCTGTCTACTCCCTATCAAAATAGTTCAGTAAAAATCTAAAGTTGGGAATCACATTTTCCCAGTGATTTGGAAGATGATCTTTTATCTCTCCTCCCTTTTCCTTATCTCCTTTTTTCTTTCCTTTCTTTTTTCCGAACTTCTTTCCTCTCCTACAACTCCCTTTTCACCCAGGAAGCAGAATCCCAGTTCAGGAATTACTTGCTGGTGGTTCCAAAGCGTCACTGACTCTTGGGTCCTTGAATTCAGTGTCCTCAGGGGACCCACACTGTGCCTTCCACTTAAATCAAAGCCATCTTCCTGCCTCCAATCCTAGCTCTTCTAAGTTTCTACTTTCTCTTCATTTTACTTTTCTGTTTGCACTGAAGAGAGTGTGAAGCCCAAGAGCAACCATGTTGGAAACACTGAAAAGACTTTTTGCCTTTGGATTCAGGTACCCACGCTGCCCTCCCCCGACACATCTGAGAAGAATTCTCACTAACATCCTTAGAGACCGCGGGGCAAGACCGTTAGGCTGGGGGAGTTTGTTTTATTTAAACCTCAGTTAGGGCAGAAATATTATCAGCCGAACAACAGTTATCAGCCGAATGCGAAAATAATAATAGCATGCAATGCACAAATACCAGCCACACTGTTGTTCCCGCCACCTTTGATACTCACAGTTCAATTGCGTTCCTGGGGAGGTCGGGGGGAATCTCTGTCACTTTGCTTTCCTGGCAGAGGAAAACCGCATTAGAGCAGTGACAGATCCGATGGTGACATCCTGAGCCCAAGCTCAGGAATGCCAGCAAGGACACCAGGAGCAAGGCCATGCTTATTTATCCATTCACCTGCTTTCTTTCTGCCTCTGCAGAGAAAACCTTGCACAAATTTCAGAGGCTCCACACTGAGCCCTTACGGGAAGAGATCTGCCTTGGGAGCTGCTAGGGTCACATGATCAACCAAGGGATGCTTTTTTTTTTTTTTTCCCAGTTACTTCCAGACAAGTAACAAAAGTCCTGTGTGCCAGCAGTGATTTTTGAGGGGAGCAAGATAAGCTTCTCCATTATTTTTCTTGGTTGGGTTTCTTACTCCTCCACCCAAGGAAGACAGCAAATAGAACTTTGATACACGTCTGAAAGAGCTTATATTAATTTCACTATTGAAGTGTCCCTGCCGGTCACTATTTTAGGCTCAAAAGAGCAACATAATTGACTTTTGCCGAAAAAGACACAATTTGCAATGTGAAACATCACTAAGAGTGTCACTCAGTGAAGGGCAGGGACTTGTTTCTAGTCTTGGCTTTGGTATCTTCCTCCTGCCTGCTTGCTATAAGATCAGAATTTCTGGGTTGTAATCATTGATTCTCTTTCTTGATGTAATTAATAACCAGAAATGTTGAGGACCAGCTGTGGATTAGTGAGTCCAGGCAGGTTGCTGTAGTAGGAGGCACTTCTGAGATGGTAATTCGAAAAGAGAACTAACTAGTCTGAGTGATGTGTGGAACGGACTGTGTTTTCAGTAGGGTTTAGTAGATGCCAGCTGCCCATCCTCTATTCCATATTCTTTCTAGCTTCTCTCACTTCCGGGCTCTGCAGATTGCCCTTGCCTTTTGGAAGCTGGCTCAAATGAATTCATTTAATCTATGCCTTCAACTTAGTTTTAAATGTTCTCTGTAGGTGATTCTGTCACTTCTGTTGGTCCTCCCCATCTCTTTGATGGTGAGCGATCTGAGGAGCAATTGGCCACACGTTCAGTAAAAACAGATCCTCTACTTTAAACTCCAGAACCTATGAAGTTTGAAAGGCAGACTGTTCTCTAAGATCCTGCCCACCAGGTATGACTTCCTAAAATTAGTTTCAACAAGATCTTTAGGTAATTAGTTGTATAAAATTGAGTTATGTAAAAAACTGAACAAGTATATATATATATATATATATATATATATATATATATATATATATATATATATATAGATCCCACCCTTCTCTTCCTCTCTTCTACCTGCCAAGGAATAATGGCATATAATGAATGGATTATATATGTAATCATTAAGGGGAAAACAGAAGCAAGTGAGTTTTCGGATGAAGTTGTTTCCTGGCTTCTTCTGGGAGCAACCCATTCATTCTAACTCTAGGACTAGAAGATCAGGGCAGTATCTGTATGGACTCTATGTTGTTACAGTTTTGGCTAATATGAACAGTTAAATTATTTCATTAAGCAACTGTTCCACGGAATCATAGTTTTTCAGATGTGGAAGGAATTTAATCCAATCAACCAACTAATACTTGTTTGCTTTAAAATGTCCATGTTAATTTACAGGGGTTTACTTACCTCTGCTTGAGTAACTCCGGTGACAAATTACTCATTACTGGCTGAACAGATTTTTTTTTTAATTGAGCAGAATTTTTTAAATTGAGATTTTAAATCTATGTCCTATTCAAACTGACAGATATTTGTGCCCTAAATGTAAATTATTAAGCAAAATGATAAAACAGTTGTAGACTGAAGAAATAGAGGCCAATGCCATTGTATCTATGTAGTTGCTTCCCTTTATCCCTCTACGTTCCTGTGCCTAGAAGTGACCATTAATCTGAATTTCATGTTATGCTTTGATTTTTAACATTAATTTTGGCACCAAAATATGTATCTCCAAATAGTATATTGCCTAATTTTGCTTGTTTTTGTTTTATACAAATTGTATAACTCTTAGCTAGTTTTTTGCAAGTCTTAACTTGCTATTTTATACACTAACAACATTTTAAAGAGCCTTCCGTATTTCTATGTATAGATGTCGGTAAGTTTCACTGATGTAATAGTCCATTGTATAAATATACTACAGTTTATATTTTCAATTGCCTATGATTTTTCTTTATTCTGAGGCCACAAAAATATTCTGTCTTCAAGTTTTATGGTTTTACTCTGTGTATTTAAATCATTATTAAGTATTAACATTTGTGTGTATGAGTCAGTAACTTAATTTCAGTTTTATTCAATGGCATATGGTTTTTATCCACATGGATAAATGATTGTTCCAAATCATTTATTGAATAGACCCTCTTTTTTTTTTTTCTCTTCTAAAAAATTATCTTTACCATGTCTTAAGTAATTACTCTTTTGCATAGGTTTGTGTTTAGGCTCTTTTACAGTCCCTCATCTTTTTTATCTACACCAATACTATACTGTTGTAATTACTAGAACTTTAAAATAGTCTTGATATACAGTAAATAAAAAAATTCTTCTTTTCTAATTCCTTTCTTCCACCTTCTTCCCTCTCATTCTCCTTCCCTCCTCCTAATTCCATTCTCTCTTCCTTCTCCTTTTCTCCCTCTCTCTCTCTCTCTTCCTCCCTTTTTCTTCTCAAGTTAGCATATTCTGTGAAATGATGAATAGAAGTTATGGTGAGCATTCTTATCATGTTCCTGATTTTAAAGAAAATGTTTTCTATTTTTTCACCATTAAAATATTTATTGTAGGCTTTTGATGCCTACTAGGTTAGATATCAGGTTAAAGATCTTAGAAAAGTTTTCTAAGAATTTTTTTCTTACCACGAATAGAAATTAAAACTGTCAAATACCTTTTCTGCATTCGTTTTGTCCCTAGCCTATTCATTTGCTTCATTACAATGAAATTTTATATTATTGAACTACCTGTATTCCTAGGATTAACAAACTTGATTATAAGTTACTGTTATTTTATGCATCGATAAATTTGATTTCCTATTTTATTTAGAATTTTGACCTCTATGTTCATGAATAATTTTTAATTTAGTAATTAGTAAGGTAATTTCTAATTTTCCTTTCTCTTGCTTTTATATTGTTTGGTATCAAGGATGTTTTTTCTTCATACTCTGAGTTGGGTAATAATTCCTCTTACTATGTTCTTAGGAAAAAACTGTTTCAGATTGGAATAATCTGTACCTTGAAAGTATGGCTTTATTTGCCTGTAAAGCATCTGAGCCTAGTCTTATGGGGTGTGTGTGTGAAGATTTTAAAATATTCATTCAACATCTTTTTTTTTCTTTTTTTGTCTTTTTAGGGTCACAGCCATGGCATATGGAGGTTCCCAGACTAGGGGTCGAATCAGATCTACAGCTGCTGGCCTATGCTGCAGCCACACCAGATCCAAAACACGTCTGTGAGCTACACCACAGCTCATGGCAACACCAGTTCCTTAATCCATTGAGCGAGTCCAGGGATTGAACCTCTGTCCTCATGAATGCAAATCAGATTAATTTCTGCTGAGTCACAACGGGAACGCCACGTTCAACTTCTTTAAGTGTTATTGGGCTACTCAAGCTTCCTATTTCTTAAAAACTTTTACACTATAAATTTTCTAGGAAATTTCCATTTCATTCAAGTTTTTAAATGTATTGTCATAATGGTTTTAGTATTCTCCTTTAAATTTTTTAGAAAGTATTCCTAATGTTGTTTATTTCCATCCATTTTCTTTCTATTAGCCAACCTCGTGAGAATTTTTCCTATTTAATTGTCCTCTCAAGGACTGACTTTTGCCTTTGCTGATTGTTTTGCACCTTTATTTTCTCTTTCCACAATTTTTGCTTTTATTTTCCCCTCTATTTTCTTTCTGCTTTTTTTATTCTTAACCTCTTATTTGGGTGTCAGTTCACAAGTTTTCAGCCCTTCTTCCTTTCTAATATATGTACTCAACCTGTCAATTTCCCTATAATCCTTCCATTTGCTCTATTCCACAAATATTGATAGAAAATTTTTTATTATAGCTTAGTTCTAAGTATTTCTCAGTTTTCTTTTGTATTCTTTGACTCACATGGAGTTGAGATGTACACTTTTGAAATTTACCAGCTATAGAGATATATAAATTTATCTCTGTTATTAACCTCTAACTTAAATTGTATAATTGTCAGAGAATATGGTCTGTATTGATTTTTTTCCCTCTAAACATGTTGATATGTATTTTAAGGCTTATTGCAAGTAATTTCTGTAAATATTCAATGTAAACTTGAGAAGAATCATAGTATCTACTTGTGATAGTTTCTATATTTCTGCCATAAATCCAGCATATTTAAATTTTTCTAAAGTTGTATATTTACTAACATTTTAGTTTTATTTAAACTAAATAAAAGGAGTTTCTGTTGAATTTCACACGATCAGAATAATCCAAGTTGTTCCTCTATTTTTCTTTACATATAAATGCTTCTTGGGCCATACAAGTTTAGAATGAAATATATATATATGGTGAACTAAGCCTCTAATCTTGTAGCATCTTACTGTACACATAATATTATTATCTTGTATCTTGTATTTGTCTGATATTAATATAGATACACGAGCTTTTTGTTTGATAATTATTTTCTAGTATAATTTTTTATACTTTGTCTTCCTATATCTTTATGTTCTAAGCATGTCTTTTATCATCACTGATAGAATTTTATAACCACTTAACTGAATTTTTTATTTTAATACATTCTTAAAATCTGTTTTAACAGATGACTGTAATAATTTATATTTTAATTATTGATCCATAAGGATACTTTTTTCCTATGAAACTTCTACTTTGCTCTAATTCTACATGCTCCATTTTTCTCCTTTTTTGTCTTTTATTTGTTAAATTTTTGTATCTTTGTTTCTTTTATTGCTTTGTTTTGTTTTCTTATTATCTTTTGTTCCATCTACTGTTTTAGGTGTCGTATACTGTCCTTATTAATTTTAATGGTTACTTGAAAATTTTTACCTTTTAGATTTTACCTTTTATTTTAAAAGCTTAATTTTATCAGCTTTTAAAATCCCTTCCTGAAAGATACACAGATGTTAAGTTTTTAAGCCTACTTACTGGCTAGGTAAATGTGTTTTTGTTGTCTAATATTTTAGTTCCATCTTTATTATATATCCTCATTATTGTATATATTCAGTACTTGCTTAGTTCCTCTTGCCACTTTGGGCCATGTTAGCGGCACTCTAAGGAGTTTGTAATCTCATTTGTCTTTGCTGATACTGCATTGGAAAGCTTTGAGAAGCTTTGCTTATGATCAAATATAATCTCTTTCCAAACATAAGCCTCAGATTAATGGAAAACAGCTATTTTCAGAAATTCTCCAGTAAATGTTTAACAGTCCTTATTGTAGCATTTGTTAGTTTCCATGGTGTAATTCTTTCACCATAGTTTATATCAAGCTACCAATGTGATCTCAACCATCTCGCAGAATTCCTCAACATTTGTCAGTCTGTCCTTATGAGCTGATGGAGCTGGTAAAATCTGGTCTTAGCACATCACTAGCTATTTTGTACCTCTTGAATCATCTTCTTACCTGTTTAGATAGTCCCCAATTCCTTCAGCCATTCCTAATCTGACATAGCTTTGAGTGAGTGATAATTTATCTGCATCTTCACTTTAGAAAACACCATGGACGGCTTTAACTCGGGGGCCAAGCCCAAAGGGTTATTTTGGGTTGTTTAGCATCATCATGAGTTCTGTGAACTTTATGAGACTCTGGCCAGTGGAATACACAGGCATGCTGTAGAGTGTGAATGCGTTGGCACGCTCTCTGAAGCAGCTATCTGGATTTGCACAATTCTTAAGTGAAGAGAAATTGTTGCTTATGCCAAAACCAGAGAACTGGCTAGAGCAATTGTGGCAGCAACGTTTAGCTCTGCTATTGGATTCATAAGGGAAAAAACATTTCTCTAACATAAAAGGAGAAATGAGGCTCTAACAGCTTCCCAGGAGATTAGTGGTGATAATGTTGAATTAACTGCCTTATTACTGAGTGTTCAGTCCTGAAAAATTATGTGGAATACAGATCTGTTTCTATCCCTCTAAATTTCCCACCTGACCCTGATTATTCTTTTTATCCTGTCCTTAGCTACCCTTGCCTTTTCTTTCACTTATTCTATTTCAGGAAGAGCTTTCTTTTGAGGTCACTTGCTAGTTCTTCCTTGTATCAAAGGATACCTTGTATTCAGCACTGAAGTGGCTTATAAATAAATTTGAAAAATTAACTCCCAAACCAATTTTCATTTCATCTCAAGGTAGTCATGTGACAATGGGGTCACTGGGAGAACATCTGTGTATCTGCTGGTTGGGCAGAAAGCTGCCCCATTGATGGAGATAACTTCTGCTGCAATCTCTTGATCCTGCCAAGTGACAAGACTAGATCAGATTTAAGTGCTGGAGAAACAAACTCCACCTCTTAATGAGAAACTCAAAGGCACATGGCAGAGTGTTGTGCACACACAGGAGGAAACAAATGCAGCCATTTCTGTCAGTATTTACTGTCGGTATCTAAGCATTTAGAGAGGGCATCACTGTTTATACTAGGTAATTTTGCTTTTTAAAAAAAATGTTTTCCAAAGTACAACGTGGGCCAACTAATAGAGCTCCCGACAATGACAATGTTGAAGATTCATTTTCAGCATTAAGTAGTTTGTTTAATTATCAACTAAGCATGTTGCTACTCTAAGAAAGACAAAAATGTAAGCTGGTCTTTTTAACACTCTGATGTTTTAAAATGACCAAAGATATTTATTTTCCATTCAGAAAATTTATATTTGGTAGGTTTAAAGTTATTCTTTAAAAAAAAAAATCCATTCTGCTGTATAGCACTGGGAACTATGTCTGGTCACTTGTGCTGAAGCATGATAATGTGAGAAAAAAGAACGTATACATGTATGTGTGACTGGGTCACCTTGCTGTGCAGTAGAAAACTGACACAACACTGTAAATCAGCTATAATGGAAAAAATAAGTAATTATTTAAAAATCCTTTTCTCCTTTTGTACATTGTCATGCTGTAATTTCATTTGTTCATGTGAATCTAATGAAGACTTGCTGTACTGTTAGTGGCCTTAGTGAAGTATATGCTATATGACAGGAATAAAAATTCCTTGTGATATGACAAGAGCATAAAGGTATCTATCATCTGTGAATATTCAATGAAACATAGTAATCTGTGGACACTAAATCTTTGAAGTAGCATCCTTGAGTGCACTTTTTTATCAGTGTTATAATCTTAATTATGATTCCTATATTAATTTTTTACACATTGTTTTACATCTTGATATTTTATTCTTCTATCACATAATTTGTAGTAAGAATTAGATTGGGTTATGTAAACATGGTAGGGCATTACATAGAAGTCTAGCACACCAACCCCACAACCAGTCATAAGTAGCCTGTTTGGTCATAACATAAACTTTGCATATTGAGACAGGATAGTCATTTAGGCCATAATGTTAACAAACCCTCATGGGTTGAGCAGTGCACAACCAGTACAACTGCACAAGGTGCCCTGCACTGGGGACTCAAGACAGGTGCCCATGATGAATGCTCGATCTGGTGAGGGTAAGCAGTGGAAACTGAGAAGCATTAGACAGAGTGTCGGGGAGGTGGTCCAGAAGAGCATCCTTGGAGACATCTCTCAGCTGATCTTCTGTATTACCTATTTCTAAGACTGCAAAAAGAAGAAGCTATACACTGGAGTTGGGAGACTAGGCTCTGTCCGTAACCTTATCACTCCTGTGGCATCCCTGGAGATCTTGAATGATCTGGAAGTCAGTTTCTTCTCCTCCAAAAAGCGAGTGTAAACATTTAACTTACACGGCTGTTGTGAAGAAGGCATGGGACACACATATGAAAAAGCTGTGACAGAGCCTGGTGGGAATGTGTGATGTGCTTTTCTTCATGGCTGTTGTGGTGAAAAGGAAAGGTAAATAGCCTGTCACTGAAAGAGGGAATCTTTTTAGTGACGATTTTCGATTTGGTGTATGTGGTGAAGAGGCAGGGGCAAAACTCAGGTCACACAGTTGTTTAAACCTGGCGCCACAGACCCTTCCTGAGCCAGTCATCACAATCACGGCATTGGCAACACAGACCTTCACGGACCCCTGACTCCCTTTCCTGGACCCTCTCTCCCACTCAGGACTTGAGGAGTTCAAGGCCAGCCTGTTGTGGGCAGAGAGATGATGTACCGTCCCAACTTTAGGGAGGGTACATTTAGTCCTTGAATGATTGGATAACAACTGAAGTCTATGGTCAAAACAAAAATGTTACTATGAGGACTAGTGATAGGTCGAGGAGGGCGGGGCACACATTTGTAAGCTTGTTGGGCAGTTGGTGCTGCTTTTGAACAAACAGTGGATTGTGAAATTCTTGCATTGGTTTAATTTCTTATAGGCATAGAATGTCTCAGGCTTTTTTAAAAAAAAACGCAGTGGCAGAATGCAAATCACATCTTGGTCATCACAAATGATCTTTATGTCAGTGTGTTGATCCCCAACGTTTTGAGGCCTCAGAGTAAGTAGAAATTGAAAGGGAGCACACTTGTGAATGAGGGTCCACTGATAAGGCCAGATGCAGCATATGTTCAGACACCAGGGAGGGTCTGGGGGACGGGAAGGAAGGGGGTGCACCTAGTCACTGGTTTGGTTGTGGGAAGTTTCATAAAAAATTTGAAGCCAGTGAATGTTTTTAGAGAATGCTTATAGTGAAGGCAGAGCTAGTATAGATCCACACTGGTTTTCTTCCAAAATGTTTAGCCCTCGGAGTTGGTGTGTGCCAAAGACTAGGAGGGGCTTAGACATTGAGTTATGACAACATGACTATTCAACCTTTGATGCTCCTTACTTCACAGGTGTATGATCAGGAATTAAAGTATTGCATTATACTTAATTACAAACTACTTAGTCTGTGGTGCTTCTGGAAATGCTGATTTTGAGCCGAGTCTCCATACTGCTAAAAATAAATAGATTTGGCAATATTCTGACTTAGGTGGTTCCTGTACTCACTTAGACCTCTCAACCAAACCCTTATTTAAAAAATATTTTGAATATGTATATATATATATATATATATATATATGTATATATATATATATATATGCACTAGATGAACATATTCAAAACAACAGCGTGGCAGAGTAGGGTCATTGTATACAAAAGCAGGAGTGTCAACTGTCAGCAATATAGCACTGCAGGCTGAAAACCCAAGGTCTGTTTTCTGTCTTTATTCTTTGGAATGATGAAAAGAAATACTGACATTCCATCATTTATGAACATGGTTAAAGAAAAGAGAAGCAGTAAAATTTCAGTGTTTTCAAGGGGTAATTTATTTTGATTCCACAGAGGGCCCAGGGTCTTTGCCTCACTGTGACGCTCCCCTTCCCTGCAGAACCCTCAGGCAGCCTGGGGCTACGATGTCTCAGTGCCCTCTCGGGTAAGGGACAGAGCTGACAGGACCTGGCCATCAGTGTTCACTGGGCTTGGAAGGCAAGTGATTCATTGGTAAGGAATACGTGGAAGGCCTGCTTTGTGCCTTGCACTGTGGAACACTGGGTGCTGTGAGCAGAACTGGGGTAGAAAATGGAGACTCTGTTCTCAAGGGGTTGCTGACATGAACGTTGCTGACATATCAAAATCAGGACCCATTTCCAGCTGTGGAAAGTCATGTACTAAATAGTGCAGAATTAAGAATACAGCTTCTATTTATTTTGTGCTAACTTTGCAATAGACCCCAGGCTAAAAACTTACATAACTCTGATCCTTCTACCAACCATACCAGACAGGTCTGATCATTGTCATTTTGTGGATGGAAAAACTGAGGCTTAGAGAAGTTAAGTGTATCGCCCTAGGTCACACAGCTGGTAATTGATAAGCTCAGAATTTGAATATAAATGCCATCATTCTGAAGTCAGGGCACCTCTGCTTCCATGCAGCACTGCCTTGGAAAGCAAGGCAGGCTGGGAGTGGGGACCGACTGGAAGTAGCAGGCTGAGGCTGGTTGGCTGGCAGGCTGACACAGTGACTTCTGGGGCCGCCACCTTCCAGAGAAGAGAGGACCCTCTATCTGTAGTTCCTTGGTGACCCTGGAAGGCGGTGGACTCTTATTTGTTTCTGCTGAATCATTCCAACCATGCTGTGGTTAAATTACGTACATTAATGCTATATTTTTATTTTGTGGCTCTCAGCTGGAAATAGCTCAGCTTTAATGCAATTTTTAGAGTGAGGTTTTCAAAGAAACCATTTAATTTATCATGTAAACTAGGACAATTTTGGGAGTGAAAGGGAACTCAGTAATTATGTCAGGGCTATCCTGGGCACCCAGGGTATATGGTATACTCTACCAGTATAGGACCAACGGATATAGTTACCATGGAATAATACCTACATTACTCAGACAAGAACATCTTTAGGACAAGGAGCAGCCAAATACAAGTAAATTTCTCCCACAGGGATGGTTATTGCCTGTCTGATGTTAGGGCTGAATGTAGACAAGTTTCTCAACCTTCCCCCACCCTGGACCAAGCCAAGGCAGATCTGGTTTACCTTGTCAAAGAGACATTGTTAGCATGGAGACCTCTTGCTTACTGCTAAATTTAGTGAATTTGGACTGCTCTAACTTATAAGGAATTAAATAACTTTTTTTTTTTTGTCTTTTGTCTTTTTAGGGTCGCACCCACGGCATATGGAGGTTCCCAGGTTAGGCGCTCGATTGGAGCTGTAACAGCGGGTCTATACCACAGCCACAGCAACAAAGGATCCCAGCTGTGTCTGCGACCTACACCACAGCTTGCCACAATGCCCGATCCTTAACCCACTTTTCAGGACAGGGATCGAACCCTGTCTTCATGGATGCCAGTCAGGTTCACTAACAGCTAAGCCGTGATGGCAACTCTGGAAGTAAGGAACTTATTCGAGAAGATCTTTGAGCAGTTTTTGCTTAAAATTGATAAATTGGACTCTAGCACGAAATGTTGGAGGCTCTCTTTAACGCTTTGGTCATCTAACCAAAGGCATTGTAAGAATCTGGAAAACAATGGCATATTGCTGGTCTGAGCCTCCAAAATGGGGGCGATAGGGAGGGAAGGAAGGGAGGATGGTTAAGATGGCCTTAAGCCAAAAAAAAATCCAGGGGCATCTTGTGACAGTGGACCTCTAGACCAGCTCCTCCTCTTTTCAATCCCTGACCCTCCTGTCATTTGTTCTCTTTGGACTGACAAATGAGTGTTGATTCATGGCAGCGTCATTGATCAAATGACATCTTGTCTTGTAATATGTCTGGTAGGTAATAAAGAAACAAAAATTCTCCTTGGGTTAACTTGACGGTATCTATTTAGATAGTAGCTTCTAGTCCTAAATCTCTCTGAGAATGACAGAAAATTCCCTTTGTCCGAAACATAAGAGTTTCACTAATGCCCCCAAATAATGCTTGTTCTGAGACCAGGTTTGTCAGTCATTCCTATCAAATTCTTCCTAATGAGGGGGGATGATTTATTTATTTATTTATTTATTTATCTATTTATTTATTTATTTTTAGGGCCTCACTCTTGGCATATGGAGGTTCCCAGGCCAGAGGTCTAATTGGAGCTACAGCTACCGTCCTGTGCCACACCCACAGCAATGCCAGATCTGAGCTGCATCTGTGACCTCCACTACAGCTCACAACAACACCAGATCCTTAACCCACTAAGCGAGGCCAGGGATTGAACCTGCAACCTCGTGGTTCCTAGTCGGATTTGTTTCCATTGCACCAGGATGGGAACTCCAATGATTTCCAAAGAAATCCCCAATAAAGTCAATACTTCTTTGGATTCTCTTTATATTTTAATTGTATGCAAATATTACATCCTATTTCACAACATAGCTATGTTTACTATCAAATTTTGTCAAAATATCTTTAATAAGAGTTATATGCAAAGAAAATGTGCCATTTTTATTATCTCTGTCATAAGACCGTATTTTCCACTTTAAGGACTGGGGGATAAAACTCCCCATGGTAGCTGATGGTACGGAAAATTTCAATATTTTGGAGGTCACAGATCTAAAGTTTTGATTGTGAAAGTCAAATAAGAGCCTGGATGTATTAATATTATTTCAAAGCATTTTTTTCCAAATTTTTCAGAAGATCAGAAATACAGCACCAGATAAACAAGTTACTCTAACCTTGTTATTGCATGCAATATTGACCTGCAAGGACCCAGGGTGAGGAAACAAAGGAATTTCATAACACAATTTTTGGTACCAACCAGATAAAGCCCTTAGTAGCTCTTTTCTCCCATGTGTCTCCACCTACCCCTAAATGGTCTTTTTATCAGAAGGATATTGTATAATTTGGATTCTCAGGGTACAGTAGGATTAAAATAAAATCACAAAATTTTATGTGAGGACTCAGCTCTGAATTTTCCCTTCTCTCTCTTTCTCTGTCTCTCTTTTGATAGAGATGTGTTTGTCCTTCTCTGAGGTAAGGACTGATGGGTATGAACTTTGGTGTTCTTGGAGTAGACTTGAAAAGCAGTACTTTCAATTTCTTTTGATGTTCTCAGAAGAATACAATTAATTTCGGGATAAATCTGTCAGCATAATATACTCCTTTGTATACATTACTGTCAGTATCCTAAGAACAACAACAATGGCAAACAAAAAACAAAACATGAATGACCCTCCCTAAAACCAAAGTGAAGCAGTAAAACTGAAGATGTTGATAACACTAAAGGGAAAAAAAACAATTTGATTTTGGAAAACACGTCCCCATTTTCTTTAAATTTTAAGTACATGTGTTGATGTAGATAATCAAATTTATCTTACAGAGTAGAATCCTTCTACATTTATTTAGTCACTGGATTTCAATCTTATTATGTGAGAGGCTTTGATCTTGAGAATGCCTAATACCATTCCTACCATCTGCTTGGAGAATGATTGAACACAAATGCTGTCTCGGCTATATTAGCACCCTTTATTCACTGTTCAGACCTTAGCGAGTCTCTCCTATGTCTTAGGGCCTGTGCTTGATGCTGTATAGTTGAAAATGGATTGAAACATATTCCCTGACTTGTGATATCACAGTCCAGAGTAAAGACAGGCAGGTGAGATGAGCTGGATCATGTGAGGTCAACTTGGCCAAATCTGGGAACTGTTTCCCCAAACAACCTTGCCTGACTTCTTTTCCAAAAGAAAAACAAACAAATAAAAACAAACAAAAAAATCCCTGAAAAAACTTCGCATGTGGCTTGGCTGACAGAAATGAAGCTGAATCCATTGCTTTCAGAAGGTCTTTGGTATCAACTTCAGTGATAGACAGAGGCAAAGGTACCTGGGGTGCTCCAGTTCGTTCTCTCCTCTGTTCCTCTTCAGCTTGTCCTCAAACAGCAGCTCCAGGTCCTTGGCTGAGGATCCATCAAGGCTGCAGCTGTATAGAGCAACTTCTTCCCCAGAGGGGGCAGTTTTCCAGAGTCTTCTCCATGACCTCTCCATTTATGGTCCCACTTTGGTGGATTCTTGAAGTTCTCTGTAATCTCCCACCTCTTTTTGGTAGCCTGTATAATGACTGTTTTTCTTGACCTGCCATCTTTCCCTTCCAGATCATCTCTTCTTCAGCTCCTTGCATACTTGTGTAAAGTTGAAGTCCTATAAGAAATCCTTTATTTCCAAAAGACTTATAGTGAATCTATTTTCCTATCTGAATCATATTCAAACCACTACAAGAGGATGTTATAATGAAGGCAAGGAGTGGGAACCAAGGAAGATCAGAAAGGAATAGTGTATCACCCAGATTGGGTGGTGGTGGTTCAGGAATGGTCAGGGAAAAGTAGCTGGGTGGGGCTGACTGGGCAAAGCAGGGAAGGGCATTCCATAGAGACAGTGTGAATATTTTGGAGCTGCAAATAATTCTGTATGATGGGATCACAAGTTACATGTTGAGATGTATAGTGGGAGACACATTTGGGGGCTTAAGCAGGAGCCAGATTATAAAATAATTTTCTGCTTACCCAAGGAGTCCTTGTTCTGTGGATAATGGGGACTCTTGAAGTGATTTTAAGCAAGGAGATTAGTAAGATTTACTTTGTAAAATTTCTCTGGCAGTTATGTAGAAGCTGAATCGAAGAAAATCAAGACTAAAGTCAAGAGGACCAAGAAGGAGACTGTTACATCAGAACAGATTAAAAGTGCAAACAAAACAACGTGGGCTTATTAATGCAGAGGAAGAGGGAGAAGAGAGAGAGGTAGGAACATTGCCTTATAATGGGAAGGCATTTGTCGAAGAAACTAAGTAAAAAGAGTAAGAGAGGTTGTAGGATAATCAGAAAAGAGTGAAAGCAAAGGGAGAGAAGGCCATTAAGAGAGATGTGGTCCACAGTGTAAAAAAATTGGAAGGACAAGAAATTTTCCATTCTATTTTTAACCATGTAGGCATTATTGGTGACCATTAGGTGGAATAGTTAACAGTGATATTTGCTTTATTATTCTTTTGCTTGCTCTCTGGACACAAACTCTTGAGAAATTTATATTGTGTGTGTAGTGAGCTCGTGCAATTAAGAAAACAAGGACTCAGTCTTAGCCCCAGTGATCAGCTAATTTCTCTGGTTCACAGAGCCCACCTCGCCCCAAAATAAGAGAAAATGTGCTGATCAAGATCTCAGAAGCCACCTTCCCCCACCTGTCTCATAAGAAGTCAGTGTTGTTTCTTATAAGTGGTAGATATTTCAAGCCTTTCAATAACTCGAACGATGATGAAAGAGATGTGGGAAATAGATGGCTTTTACCAAATCTGACATTTCCTTTTTTTTTTTTTTTTTGCCTCTTCAGTCAGGAGACATGTTTTCAGATTTCTCTGAGTGAGCCATCATATTTCTCCCAAGACATAGTGCACAGTGTGATTTTCCAATTTCTGCTGCAGCCCATGTGACCCCAGAAGGAAGTAAAGGTCACTTTGCCATAATGATGGGAAAAGCCCACTGAGGCTGAAACCCAGAGTATAAGCTTCATCTTTCTTATTGTAGATGAAATTAATTATATGATATATCTTTGGTCCTTTCTGGAATTCAGTTCACAGAGATTTATTTTTTCCTCTGCGTTTTCCTGATGCTTAAAAAATTGCTATTTTATTTTCCTTTGCTAAATGTATTCATTTACTTTATAAAGAGTTGGAGGAACCACAGTCTCCATGGAACAATCTCTGCCTCTCAGGGGCTGTGACTGAGGAGTCATTGTCCATTGACCTAGATTAGCCAGGGCTTGTTATAGAGGAGGAACATTTTGAGGTGGTGGATCCTTTCTTTTCATACAGATATATCACAAATCTGGAAATGTCTTCTCATATTTCGACCTTTTATTGTTAAAAGACAACCCTCTCTAACTGCCTCTACTCTCCAAAAATACACGCATAATGACCAGCCCTTAGATTTTAACGGCTTTGAAAGCTGAAGCCATGCTTTGTTTACCTTCATAGCTCCAATTCCCGGCATTGTATCCAGTACATGAAAATGATAAATGTAACTGGAAAGCGGCATTTATTTTGCCTCTGAAATGGGTGCAAAATAGTAATGTTTTACGATCTAAATTTTGGAAAAGCTAATATTTTCCCAAGTTTCTCTCCCAAGGGGTCCCCAATGAATGCTTATATGTACCTCAAACTACTGTTGGTAGTCCCTTGTTACTTCATCCACCAATTCAGCTCCAAACCATTACTGTCCCTAAATGCCACATTATTATGCATCTTAAAAATTCACTTCTCCAGGCTGCTGGTTCTCCCTTCACTAAGGATGGGCACTGTTTCTTCCATTGGATCTTCAAAAGCACAGATAAGAACAGCCTGATTTATAGACGGCTCCAAGTTTAATATTCACTGTTATAAGCAGTGGTCACTCCTGGAACCACCTCCACCTCCCAACCTCCCAAATCCAGTCCCTATGCCTGGAGAGGGTTTTATTCCTCTTGCTAATACAAACATCCATTTGTTTCAGGGGAACACTAGAAAAAGCAGTTGAAATAATCAACAATATAATTCCTCAAGTCTGAGATATTCTAATTTAAATAATGCCATTTAAGGAACATTAATTATTAACCTTACTTTAGAAGAGTTATCTAAATCTTTAAGGGCTCAGTCTGGCTCACAATGAATACACACAATTTACCCAATCAAAAATATGCAAACTTCAGCCTACACTATCTGCATTCATATTGTAGGGAAACCAAAGTTTTTTCTAAGAAAAATTATTGGTGTTGACATTTGTATTTTCTATGTGTAACCAAAGGGTCCGTCCTATTGATTTCTTCCTAATCAAGGAAGTCTGTTTCAGAAGATTCTAACATTTCCCAAATTGAAAATTTCCCAGTAAAATAAGACATTTAAAGTTGGTCTTTTTTTGGAGTTCCCGTCGTGGCGCAGTGGTTAACGAATCCGACTAGGAACCATGAGGTTGCGGGTTCGATCCCTGCCCTTGCTCAGTGGGTTAACGATCCGGCGTTGCCGTGAGCTGTGGTGTAGGTTGCAGACGCGGCTCGGATCCTGCGTTGCTGTGGCTGCGGCGAAGGCCGGTGGCCACAGCTCCG
>PVHT021183519.1:6960638-7018276 GCA_004024745.2 Catagonus wagneri
TTATGAAGATTTTAATACATACAAAATAATAAATAAACACGAGATATGAATCAGAATGCAAATGCCATCACTTATGAAAACACCACTAAGAATGAGAAGTTTCCTAAACCCTTGAAACGACTATGAATTTTCCTGATTCCATTTCCCTGCCTTCCCTCAGTGGTAACTACTATCTTTGTTTGTTATACTTCCTTTATTTTTCTTTATAATGTTACCACATATGTATGTATAGCTCAACAACATATTGTCTAATTTTGCTTTCTTTTGGGCTTTATGAAAATGATAACTATGCCATATACATTCCTGTGAAACTTGCCTTTCTCATTTAGCATTTGTTTCTAAGATTCACTCATAGTGTATATGGCTGCTGTTCTTTCATTTTTTATTGCTGCATGGTATTCTATTTGAGCAGTCTATAATTAGCCATTGTCTTATCAATGGTATTTGGGGTTTCTCCACATTTTTGCTGTTATGAACAATGCTGCCCGGAATGTAGATATTTCCATACATGTTTTCTGTGATTGCCTAAGTTTTGCTCTCCAATATGGAGGCACTGGCCACTTGGCTATTGAACACTTGAAATATGGCTGATCTGAGTTGATATGTGCCATAAGATGTAGTACAAAAAATATAAAATATCTAGTTAACATTTTTGTTAGTTTCCTATTGAACTGATATATTGTCTTAAATGAAATATATTAAACCTACTGTTAAGAGTAAAGGTTACTTATTTTTAATGTAGCTGTTGGAAAAAATTATATGTGGCTTGCCTTAAATTTCTATTGGACAGTGTTTCTATAAGGTATAATTAGGGTATTCTTAGGAGTGGAACAACTGAGTCATAGGGTTATGTTCATTAGCTTTACAAGATGGTGTCGATTGTATTTCCAAGTGGTTACACAAATTTGAATTTCCATCCTAAGTGTATGATCGTCCAAGGCTCTACATTTTTTTCATAATTGGTATTGCCAGATTTTAAAATGTCTGTCAGATTGGTGATTGAAAAAATCACATTTCATTGTCTTATTTTATGGTCCTCCAATTGCTAGTGTGAATATTTTCTCTGTATATTTGTCATTTGTTTTTGCTTCTTCTGTTTTTCTTCTTCTTGTAAATATATTTTGAAGAATTTTATGTGGCATTGTTTTGCCTTTTCGTATTGATTTTTTTTGAAGGCATTTAAAATATAATCTTTGTTCTAATCTTTTTCACAGTTTATAGCTTATATTTTTGTCTTTTCCTAGGATCTTTTGATGAGTAAATGTCCTTAATGTTAATAGCAGTCACCAAAATTTTAAAATATACTACCAAAATATTTCTCTTCATGATCAGCTCGTTTCCTCTACCCTGAAGTCATAGAAATAGAACTCAAAGTGGTATTTTTTATCTGTCTTTAATCCATAAGGAATTGGTGTGTGTGTGTGTGTGTGTGTGTGTGTGTGTGTGTGTGTGTATGTGTGTGTGTGTTTTGTCAGCCTTGGTGATAAAATGTCTTTTTTTGGGGGGGGGGGGGCAAATGTGTGGCATATGGAGGTTCCCAGGCTAGGGGTCGGAGCAGAGCTACCAGGACTGGCCTATGCCACAGCCACAGCAATGCCAGATCTGAGCCACGTCTACGACCTACACCACAGCTCATGGCAATGCTGGATCCTTAACCCAGTGAGCAGGGCCAGGGATCGAACCTGCATCCTCATGGATACTAGTTGGGTTCATTTCCACTGAGCCACAATAGGAATTCATAAAATTTGACTTTTTCCATCTGGATAACCAATTATTCTAGCATCGTTTCTTAAATCGTCTCTCATCCATCAATATAAGCCAATCCACATATATGTAAGACTCTTTTTGGATTCTCTTTTTCTGTTCTATTGTATTTGTGTATCATTGAGCTGCTTCTCATTATTTTGCCACAGCTTTATCATAATTTTTTTCCCCCTCTGGTCGAGTAAGGCCCCCCTTTCTTAAGAGTACTGGCTCTTCTTGACTTTTAGTCTGTCATATAGATTTTAGAATCAGCTTGTTGAATTTCTTTAAAATCTTCTTGGGATTTTGATGAAATTGCATTCAAACTATAGGTCAATTTAGAGATAATCCATATGTGTTCATGATATTTAGTCTTCTGATCCAGGATTATTGAAATCACTTCCCTCAAAGATCATTTATTTAGTTTTTTAATGTCTTTAATTCAAGTTATATAATCTCCTTGTACAAATGATTTCCACATCATTCGCTAATTATATTCTTAGGTAAAATACATACACTACATTACTGCTGTTGATATACAGAGTATTTTTAATTGCATTTTCTAATTGTTTTTATTGTATAGAAATGTAATTGATTATATATCAGTGTTTTATCTAATTATATTTCAAAACTTATAAGTGCTAGCATTTTGTCTATAGAGTGCTTTTGGTTTTCATTGTAGACAATTATATAAAAATTCTTTAATAATTAGGTTTTTTGTCTTCTATGCCAGTCCTTATTCATTTGACAATTCCTTCTAAGATCATTAAGACCTTCAGTATAATTCTGAATAGAGTATATTGACTAGTGAGCACTCTTGCCTTATTTTTTATTTTAAAAAGACATTTTCACTATTTGAATATCCAGTGGATCATGCCTACAGATTTTTTTTTTTTTGTGGATACCTTTAATTGAGTTAAGAAATACTCAGTCTTCTACCAGTTTGCCGGAAATACTTATTATAAGTAAGTGTTGAATTTTTTAAAATACTTTTCTGCACCCTTAATGTGATCACTTGGTTTTCTTCTTTTAATGTTAATATGGTAAATACCATATCAGTCTTACATCCCTATGATAAATCCAATTTGATCATTATGTGTTTTCATTTTTAAAACACTGCTGAATATAATTTTCTGTTGCTCTGTTTAAGACCTTTACACCCATATCCAGCCCTTATCCTACTTAACCTCTCAAGTGCATTTGATGCCCTTGGCCATTCTAGGTTTCTTCCTGAATGTGTGATCACTGCTCAGTCAACACTGTTAGTCCTCCTTAGTTTCCCAACGCACATTGTGGGTTGACCCTTAAACTCAATCCTAGGACCTCTCCCTTTTTCTGTTTACACTCACTCCCTTGGTGATCTCATCCAGGCTCAGGTCTTTAAAAACCATCCAGCAGTTCCGTGGTGGTTCAGTGGCTCATCTGATGTCAGAGAATGTTTTGCCAATGTTTTCTTCCAGGAGAATATAGGCTCTGTGAGGTGATAGTATCTGCTAACGTTTATAAAATATTCCATGTGTGTTTGAAAACAAGTACACAAATGTCAAACGCAATATTGTTCACATGTTCATTTTTGAAGCTTGGGAATTGTAATATCCAAATTTTTATATTTGCTGATCTTTGTTTTGCTTGACTGCAGATCACTAAAAGAGGGTTTAATACCTCCCACAGAGTGAGATTTTTGCCATTTTCCCTCATAGTTGTTTTTAATTTTGTTTTACATATTTTGGGGTGTCTTGGGGCAATACAAATTTAGAATGATATTACCCAGGAAAACTGAAACTGTTTTTCACTGTAGTGTGTTATTTTATTTTAGTTTTGGTTTTTAACACCACACCTAGAGCATATGGAAGTTCCCAGGTCAGGGAATCAGAGCTCCAGCTGTGACCTGTGCTGGATCCTTTAACCTACTGTGCGAGGCTAGGGATCAAACCCATGCCTCCACAGTGAATCGAACCACTTCAGTCTGATTCTTTTTTTTTTTTTTAAGAGGATAATTGTGGTTTTTCTTTATTGTTTTGTTTTTGGAAGCAGAAGTAATATCTATTACAAAAATAAGAAATTATACAATCTAAAATAAGAACTATGAGGATTTTAATATTGCTCCTTAGTATAACATTTTTAGGATTCTGTCTCTGAAAATAAAGGAAAATGTTTATTTTAATGAAAAAGAAAGGTAGTTGCTCTTCACACAATTCTTCTCAAATATTTTTAGCTTGTATTTATGAATATGTCACTTGTTAATTTCTGTCAAACTTCTTAAATTTATATTTCCCACCTGTAAGACTTTTTTTTAAATTTTTGCATTATAGCTGGTTTACAGAGTTCTGTCAATTTTTCAACTGTACAGAGTGGTGACCCAGTTACACATACATATATATATAGATTCGTTACAAGTGATTAGATATAGCTCCTGGTGCTGTACAGCAGGATCTCCTTGCTTTCCCATCCCAAAGGCAACAGTCTACAACTATTAACCCCAGACTCCCATACCATCTGGCTCCCTCACCAACCCTCTTGGCAACCACAAGGCTGTTCTCCAAGTCCATGATTGTCTTTTCTGTAGAAGGGTTCAATTGTGCAGTATATTAGATTCCAGATATAAGTGGTATCATATGGTATTTGTCTTACTCCTTCTGACTTACTTCACTCAGTATGATGGTCTCTGATTCCATCCATGTTGCTGCAAATGGCATTATTTTATTCTTTTTTATGGCTGAGTAGTATTCCATTGTGTATCTATACCACATCTTCCTAATCCAATCATCTGTTGATGGACATTTGGGTTGTTTCCATGTCTTGGCTATTATGAATAGTGCTGCAATGAACATATGTGTGCAAGTGTCTTTTTCCAGGAAAATTTTGTCCAGATATATGCCCAAGAGCAGGATTGCTGGGTCATATGGTAGTTCTATGTATGTTTTTCTAAGGTACCTCCATACTGTTTTCCGTAGTGGTTGTACCAGCTTACATTCCCACCAACAGTGCAGGAGGGATCTCTTTTCTCCACACCCCCTCCAGCATTTGTTGTTTGTGGACTTATTAATGATGGCCATTCTGACTGGTTTGAGGTGGTATCTCATGGTAGTTTTGATTTTCATTTCTCTAATCATCAGTAATGTTGAGCATTTTTTCATGTGTTTGTTGGCCATCTGCATCTCTTCTTTGGAGAAATGTCTGTTTAGGTCCTTTGCCCATTTTTCGATTGGGTTGTTCGCTTTTTTGCTGTTGAGTTGTATAAGTTGTTTGTGTATTTTAGAGATTAAGCCCTTGTCAGTTGCATCATTTGACACTATTTTCTCCTACTCTGTAAGTTGTCTTTTTGTTTCCTTTGCTGTGCAAAAGCTTGTCAGCTTGACTAGGTCCCTTTGGTTTATCTTTGCTTTTATTTCTGTTGCTTTAGGAGACAGACCTGAGAAAACATTTGTAAGTTTGATGTCTGAGAATGTTTTGTCAATGTTTTCTTCCAGAAGTTTAATGATGTCTTGTCTTATATTTAAGTCTTTAAGCCATTTTGAATTTATTTTTGTGCATGGCATGATAGTGTGTTCTAGTTTCATTGATTTGCATGCAGCTGTCCAGGTTTCCCAGCAATATTTGTCTTTTTCAAAACCATTTTATGTTCTTGCCTTTTTTGTCAAAGATTAATTGACCATAGGTGTCTGGGTTTATTTCTGTGTTCTCTATTCTGTTCCATTGGTCTGTATGTCTGTTTTGGTACCAATACCACACTGTCTTGAATACTGTGGCTCTGTAATATTGCCTGAAGTCTGGGAGAGTTATGCCTCCTGCTTACTTCTTTTTTTTTCCCCTCAGGATTTCTTTGGCAGTTCTGGGTCTTTTATGGTTCCATATAAAATTTTGGTTTGTTTGTTCTAGTTCTGTGAAGAATGTCATGGGTAATTTGATAGGGATTGCATTGAATCTGTAGATCACTTTGGGTAGTATGGCCATTTTTACAATATTAATTTTTCCGGCCCATGAGCATGGAATATCTTTCCTTTTCTTTGTATCTTCTTTGATTTCCTTGATTAATGTTTTGTAGTTCTCGGCATATAAGTCTTTCATATCCTTAGTCAGGTTTATTCCCAGGTACTTGATTTTTTGGGGTGCTGCTTTAAAAGGTATTTTGGTATTCTTTTTCTAATATTTCATTGTTAGTATACAAAAATGCGATTGATTTCTGAAGGTTAACCTTATATCGTGCTACTTTGCTGAGTTTGTTGATCAGTTCAAGTAATTTGGGAGTTGAGTCCTTGGAGTTTTCTATATGCAGTATCATGTCATCTGCATGCAGTGACAGTTTTACCTCTTCTCTTCCTATTTGGATGCCTTTTATTTCTTTTGTTTGTCTGGTTCCTATAGCTAGCACTTCCAATACTCTGTTGAATAACAGTGGTGAGATTGGGTATCGTTGTCTTGTTCCAGATTTTAGTGGGAAGGCTTTCAGCCTTTCTCCATTGAGTATTATATTTGTTGTGGGTTTGTCATAAATGGCGTTTATTATGTTAAGGAATGTTCCCTCTGTACCCACTTTGGTAAGAGTTTTGATCATGACTGGATGTTGGACTTTGTCTAATGCTTTCTCTGCATCTATTGAGATGATTATGTGGTTTTTGACTTTTGTTAATGTGGTGTATGACATTGATTGACTTGCATATGCTGAACCATCCTTGTGCCCCTGGGATGAATCCCATCTGGTCGTGGTGTATGATCTTTTCTATATGTTGTTAGATTCAGTTGGCTAAAATTTTGCTGAGAATTTTTGCATCTATATTCATCAAAGATATGGCCTATAATTTTCTTTTTTCATGGTGTCTTTGCCTGTTTTTGGAATTAAGGTGATGCTGGCATCATAGAATGTCTTTGGGAGTGTTCCTTCTTCAACCTTTTGGAAAAGTTTAAGGAGGATGATTATGAGTTCCTCTTTGTATGTTTGGTAGAATTTACCTGTGAAGCCATCTTGTCCTGGACTTTTATTTGTAGGGAGTGTTTTTATGACATACTCAATTTCATTTCTAGTGATTGGTCTGTGCAGTTGATCTGTTTCTTCTTGATTCAGTTTTTTCAGGGTGTAAGTCTCTAAAAAGTTGTCCATTTCTTCTAGGTTGTCAAATTTGTTGGCATATAATTGTTCATAGTATTCTCTCACTTTTTTTGTATTTCTGTAATATCCGTTGTGACTTCTCCTTTTTCATTTCTAATTTTGTTTATTTGGGTTTTTTCTCTCCTCTTCTTGGTGAGTCTAGCCAGAGGTTTGTCAATTTTATTTACCTTTTCAGAGAACCACCTCTAGGTTTTATTGATTTTTTTCCAGTGTTTTTTGAATCTCTATTTTGTTGATTTCCTCTCTGATCTTTATGATATCCTTCCTTCTGCTGACTTTAGTGTGTTTTTTTTGTTTTTCTTTTTCTAATTCATTTATGTGCTGGGTTAAGTTGTCAATTTGAGATTTTTCTTCTTTTTCGAGGAAGGCCTGTATTCAGTCTGATTCTTAACCCACTGCAACACAGTAGGAACTCTGTGATCTTTAACTGTACACACACACACACACACACACACAGACATTTTGTGGTTTATATGTATTCTGTGGTAAAGCCTATTTGACTGGCATGATACTGACATATTAGATACTAGATATCTTTGGCTAACGTTTGCCTAGTGTTTTTATTTTTATTTTTGTCTTTTTAGTGCTGCACCTGCTGCATATGGAATTTCCCAGGGTAAGGGTCAAATCAGAGCTGTAACCACAGGCCTACACCTCAGCCATAGCATTGCCAGATCCGAGCCGCATCTGCAGCCTACACCACAGCTCATGGCAACACCAGATCCTTAACGCACTGAGCAAGATCAGGGATCAAACCCGCCTCCTCATAGATACTAGTCAGGTTCATTAACCACTGAGCCATGATGGGAACTCCTGCCTAGTATGTTTATTTCATTTCTTTATCCTCAATATTTCTCTGTCTTTCCGTGTGAGGCTTGTTTCACCTATAGGGCATACATTGCTTGATCTGTTTGTAGTCGCATCTGACGGTTTATGCCATTTACCCAGAGTTCTGTCCATTCTTGTTTACTGTAATTTCTGAAATATTTTGATTTATTTTTATCCGCTTATCTTTAAGCTTTCTATTTGTTCCGCTCTTTCTGTGTCGGATTTTCCTCCTTTCTTGGTTTACTTTGAATTGATCAAATGTCTCCCCTTCTCATTCCATTATTTTCCCTCTTTATATCCATTTAGAAGATATATACTCTACTTCTGTTTTTCATTTAAAAAAATTTAACATCCACACTTCATATACTTAGGTCTCAATTTAATGGAGTTTTACTTTCCTTCAAAACTATAAAGCTCTAGAATAATTTTCTTTTTATCAGAAAACAAATGAATAGGAAGAATCCGTGGACTGTGTGGAGGAAGAAAGAAGGCCCTTTAACTCATTTGCTTTCTCTCCCTTTCTCTCTCTCCTATATTTTTCTGCATAGAATTTATTATCTTCTGACTTTATCTGTTTGTCTAATGCCTGCTTTTCTATAGTAATATGAAAATTTCACAAGGACAAGGATTTTTGACTATTTTATTCACTTTTATCTACCCAGTAGGTGAAACAGTTCACGCTTATAAGTGCTCACTGAAACTTGAGTGAACGAATGCTTCAATTGCAAACATACATTCCAAACTTATATGGTTCATTAGCTTTTTAAGGCTTTTATTTGTTTTTAACATCACTAGTTATTTTTATTATTATTTTTTTAAAAATACTGATTTATTATTGTTATTGCTTTTTAGGGCTGCACCTGCAGCATAAGGAAGTTCCCAGGCTAGGGGTTGAATTAGAGCTGTAGCTGCTGGCCTAAACCACAGCTGCCAGCTTATACTACAGCTCACTGCAATGCTGGATCTTCAACCCACTGAGTGAGGCCTGGGATTGAAGCTGCTTCCTCATGGGTACTAGTCAGACTTGTAACCCACCGAGCCACGGTGGGAACTCCTATTGATTTTATTTTTTTTTAATTATTTTTCTTATTTTGTACAGGAATTGTTTGCTTAGTTTAATCCACACATCTAGTGTTTTCTTTACCCACTATTTATCCTTAGGGTCATTTTTTTGTCTTTAGTAAAATCCTTTATAAGCTTTAGCATAGGTCTGTAGGTTGCAAACACTTTCATTTATTGCTTTAGTGAGTATCTTTTTATTTCACTCTTGTTCCTAAAAGAGGAACAATGTAGATTTGAGATAGGGCACAAATGACAGTTATCTCACAATTTGAAAATATTTGAAGTTCCCCTTCCTCAAATTTCTGGCTTTGTTTCTTTCCATCAAAAATTAGGTGTCAGTCTAAATACTGGTCTTGTACATAGTCTATTTTCTGTAGTTACACTTTAAGACCTTCCCTTTAGTGTTCCCATCGTGGCTCAGTGGTTAACAAATCTAACTAGGAACGATGACGTTGCGGGTTTGATCCCTGGCCTTGCTCATTGGGTTAAGGATCCGGCATGGCCGTGAGCTGTGGTGTAGGTTGCAGATGCGGCTCGGATCCCATGTTGCTGTGGCTGTGGCGAAGGCCGGCAGCTACAGGTCCTGTTAGACCCCTAGCCTGGGGACCTCCATATTGCCATGGGTGTGGCCCTAGATAAGGCAAAAAGACCAAAAAGAAAAAAGAAAAAAAAAAAGACCTTCCGTTTATCTTTGGTATAATTTGATTGTACTCTACCTAAAAATGGATTTTTCAGTATTTCTCTTCTTAGAGTTTAATGACTTCCTGAATGTGGTGTCTCATAGTTTGGGAAACTCTTGGTTCTTTCTCTTTGAATATTATCCATTCTCCATTTTCTCCTTTATTTCCTTTCCCCTATTGTACTTAGATGTGTGCTGTTCCATTCCCCATGTTCTTCACCTCCCTTTCCTATCTTCAGTCTCTTTGTCTCTCTGGGCTTCATCCTGGCCAATTTCATCATATTTACTTTCCAGTCTTTAAATATGTCTTTTTAAAAATTAACGCTTCATCTGTATTTTTTATTTCAGTGGTCATATTTTTCAGTTTTAAAAGTTCCACCTGAACCTTTATCGAACTAGTTTCTTCATTTTTGTCTTTTCTTCCTTCCTTCCTTTTTTTGGACTCCACCTATGGCAAGTGGAAATTCCCAGGCTAGGGGTTGAATTGGAGCTGCAGCTGAGGCCAGGGCCATAGCAACACCAGATCTGAGCTGCATCTGCAACCAATGCCTCGGCTTGCAGCAGTGCCAGATTCTTAACCCACTGAGCGAGGACAGGGATTTAATCCACATCCCCACACACACTATGTTAGGTTCTTAACCTGCTGAACCACAATGTTGGCTCCTAGTTTGTTCGTTTTTGAGACTCCTGATATTTATTCTTATTTTTATTTCCTTTTTTCATTTCTTAAATGTGATGTCTGTGTGTGTCATTTCTTTTATTTGTATTTCCACTAACTTTCAATTTCGGAGTGTAAGAGGCCTGTGCAGAGGTGTGTTCCTTCTGAGAAATGTTTCTTTGATTCCATAGGCATATAAGGACACTACTACAGAGCCTGGTTTACTTTAAAATTCTGAGGTTGTGATTTTTCAATAGGAAAAGTAAGGTGTAAATTCAGACCCAAACTCATGTGCATCTCAAGGGATTCAGAGCAAAGGGTATGGATTATCCTTGTTTTCTGACTCTACTGGGTAGGTTTTCTTCTGATTCACACACACACTGCTTCCTGAGCCTTTACTTGATGCAAGGTGATCCAAGGTGCAGTTCCTATTATGCACATGCACAGGTTTGGTTAACCTTCCTTCTCATCTGCTGATGCTTTGGCCCTAATGGATCGCTAGATGTGTCTTGGATATGCCACTGCTCCAGTGCTGGCTTACCTCCCCAGATTCTCATTCTCATTTTATTTTTATGAAGTTTGAGGAATTTGTTTATTTATTTAGTTTTATTCATTAATTTGTAAAGGTCTCTTAATGTTTTGGCTAACATTTTAAGATTTTTTTGTAACAGTGTGTTGTAGGATTCCTGATCTGTTATGTTATTAGAAACAAAACTGTAGAACAATCTTTCTTGATAGTCTTTCCCAGAAACTAATTGCCATCCCCCAAGGCCAGAGAAGAGCAAGATAAATAGCCCTGCCCATGTGCTCTGTGATTGTAAGAATGTAGAAACCAGACTAGAATGTTTGGCATCTTCCCTAAGTTCTGTAACTTTGTCTCTCTTGTACCTTGAATCACTTCTCTATTCACTTCTGCAGATCCCAGCAAATCTCAGCTCATGCACAGTGCACCCTCTGTGGCTCAGCAGGGGGTTTTATGTGGCATCTGGAGTCGAGCAATGACCCTTACAATTCTTGTCGATTTACAAGCTTACTCTGTTATAATGTTACAGCAGCCAATTCTCGGGGGGGGGGGGGGGGGGGGGGCGGGGGTGGCAAGAGAGATGGCTGTTTTCTCTCCCTAGTTCAGGAGCTATGGTACTTGTAAGTAACATGTGTGTGGACAAGTTCTGTCTTCATTCATGCAAACAGAAGGTAGCCTGGCAGAGAATGTACCACAAGCAAATAAAAGTTTTTTTGCAAAAGTCCACATTTTATTACTTCATAATGGCTGTCCTGAAGTTTATCTTTTTTTGTTCTCTTCCTCTGTCTTACCATTAGAAGAAGCTTCCATGCCGCTGTAGAGTTTTAGCAAAGTTTTGGGTGAATTCTTCCATTGGGAACTGTGGTCATCACACCCTTTCTTTTTAGGGTCCAGCTTGTTGAAGTGATTAGAATGAGGTGAATACTGACAAGAGGGCCATTGTGGTTGATCTGGCCATTTTATCACAATCATGCAAGTAGCCAAAAGACCAGAAAAAGTGGCCAGAGAGGCCTCTGAACCTATGTCCAGAGTTGGAGGCAGAGTAGAAGCCGTATCCTGTGTCTCCATTGTCTTGAGACTTGTCTTCAAGGCAGATGTTCAAGATAAAGCCATAATCTTTAGAAAGCACATGTAAGGAAAAGCAAAGTTTGTTAGCTTAGTCCAGCTATTTACTCTGTATTAGAAATTGGAACTGTGTTTTTTTTTTTACTGAGTTTCTTAAAAGATTGTTGGAGATCATTCAGAGGATGTGATTGCTGGTTGACTGGGCTGGACCCAGGCAATCGAAAGCTCCTCACCTCCTCCCTTGTCCTTGAAATGTATATTCTGCCCCATCATTCTCACACTAGGAGCTGTTTCAACCCAATTAAGGCCTCTGTATAAACTTTTTAAGATTCTGGCAGGTGGGTATAGAGATCTACTCATTTGTAGAATGTGAGACAAACCTGGTATGTAAGTTCCCTTGCTTATTAAATCTGCCACCTACCAATCTGGAGTGGCTGCCTCTTTCTTTAGAATCTCTCCTTGCCCCTCATGTATGGGGTCCAGTTTCAGATTTTACCCAGGAAACTCCCAAGGTTTCAAACCAATACAGATCAGTTTCATTTTTTGTGATCAAAGGTAGTAATAACTTTTACAACTTCAGAGGCCATAGTGACGTAAAAGATGAAAGAGTTAAACCACTTTACAGCAAATAATCTTGTAATTAGGTATTGAACATAAGAGAACACAGAGAAACTGTTGGGATTCTTTATAACAACTGTAATTTCTGTCACTGCCTTTTAAATTGTATTTGATTCTTTTCAAAGCTGTCTATTCTTTTCTCATATTCTTTATTCCTTCTTTTATTTCTGTAATTATTTGAAAGTACTTTGAGTATATATTATATTTCAATTATGTGAAGTTTGAAGGGCTCTGATTCTATTTCTGCTGACTCACTCATGGCAGATTGTTAACTAATTTATTTTGAAATTTGAGATTTTGAGCTCATTTTGTAGGGTGTTTTCCTAGAGAAATCCCTGTGCGAGGTGAGTTGAAGATACACATTCACAGACGAGGTTTTATTATATTTGTGTCAGTCACCTGAAAACTGTTACTGGTTTCCGACTAATTTTATGCTAATTCCCTGGCCTCCCCTGCCTATTCTCTGGGATGCCCCTGCTGAAGTGAGGCAGGAGCTTGTCTGTCTGGGAGGAGAGAGGAGAAGGTGGATGGGTGCTGAGGGAGTCACACACAAAAACGGGAGGCCAACAGGAGCCATACAATTTCTGCCTTCTCCTCCCCCCAGGTATAAGGGCACAACGCCTGTTTGAAGGCTTCTAAAGCTGCGGGGACCTGACTTCTCTGGTTCCACTGTAGATCCCACAAACACTTCCATCCCACCTAATGGCCCAATATAGTCTCCAGCTGACCCTCAGAGTTAGAGAAATGAGTTGTGGCGGCTTTTTAACTAGGGTTAACTCTCTTGCTTGCCTTACTCATACATACACTGTGGGGCATTTTGAGCCAGGAGGATTGCCCAGAAGTGCCAGTCCTCTAGTCTGCAGTGATCATCTTTCCATTCAAAGAGACAGATTATATACGTGACATTCGTTTGCTCATGTTTCAGTGCTCCAAGTTGAATACTGGCAGGAAGTTTGTCTTAGCAAGGAAAGGTCATTACTTCTCACTGCTTCTCTTCTTTGTTAGCCCCCACATGGTTATTTTAAAAATGCACTTTTATTGCTCTTCCTTCTCTCTTTTTTTTAAGTTTTAAGTTTCGTTGAATTATAGTTTGATTTACAATGTTGTGATAACTTGTGCAATACAACAAAGTGATGCAGTTATACATACGCACATATTCTTTTTTTCCATATTTTTTTCTCATATAGATTATCACAGAATATTGGGTAGAGTTTCTTGTGCTATATAGCAAGTCCCTGCTGACCATCCTTTGCATATACATAGTGTGCGTATGCCAATCCCAAATCCCTAATCCATGCCTCCCCTCACCTGTCCCCTTTGATAACCATAAAATTGTTTTTGAAGTCTGTGAGTCTATTTCCATTTTGTAAATAATTTCACTTATATTAGGTGTACATGTTGTTTGTGCCTTCTCTGTCCAGCTTAGTAAAGAGTTGTGGACCTTTGACGAGGGGTTGGCCTGCACTGATGCTCTCTTTCTGGGGAAGCTTCTCCCACTATATTCTGTGATTCTAGTGGAGCTTCCTATCATAGCACCTAGCCTCGCTAGCCATTGGGATGGAAATGTGACTGAGACCATCAACTCCCATATCTTTCTTGTATCCATAATGCCTGGTTGAACTAGATAGAGAGAAGGCTCTGCCTCTAAGTTCATGGACCAGAAAAAAAAAAAAAAATTAGCAGAGGTTTAGTTCTCCTGCCTTAGAAGGAATCATTGTCTATAACAAGAGAGGATGAAGTCTAAGACAATTACAATTGAGGGATGGATGAATAAGGAAAAGGTCATATCCATGTAAACTCCTGGTTTTAGTTCTTGATGGTGTCAGAACTGCCCTTGTTTTCTTAGCTGTACTCTTGTTTCTGTGAGCCCATACAGTTCAATGGGACAATACACCTCTTTTGGTGTAAGCTAGTTTGAGTTCGGTTTCTGTTACATAAGTTCCTGAAAAAGCAGACATTAGTCATGGGAAGTAGAACATTACAAATACCAGGAACCAGAATTCAGAACTGATTGATTTCAGGTAGAATGTGGTGATATGATTGCTTTCGTTCGGGCTGGAAAAATGGAATTATTGTTATGCAGTCTTACAGACTATGGTTAAATGATTTCTTGTCTTTTCTTGGGTTATAAACCAACTGTACATACTGAGCAGGCCTTTAAGAAATTGGAAGACTGACGTAGGGACAGTATGAGGTATTGGCTTCTTATCAAGGGATCTCAAGAAGGGAAGTGTCTTTGTTACCAGCTGACATGATTAGCACTAGAAAAGGAACGTAGTTCAATATTGGTCCCTTTCTACCTGTCATCAGCATCCTTCTTCCATCAGCATCCTTTTTGGTCTGGTTCAGGCTCCATTTCCTACATAAAGTCTTCCCCAACTACGCCAGTCTACTTACGTAGTTCTCCAAGCATTTAATCTGCAAATATTTATTTAGCATGTACTGAGTGCCAGAAATTGGGCAAAGTCCTACTGACCCTATTGTTTCTAGGACATGGCTTGTTAATAATGTAGTTTGTTTATTGATTTAAAGTTGTCACTTAAAAACATAACTCAGAACCCTGAACTTATGGCAGTTCAATGAGGGATTCCAGCCATGTGATTCTCCCCCAGGAGATATCACAAAAGGCAAGATGAACATTTGGCAACATTAACTGAGTGCCCATATGCAAATTTGATATGACTTCTGCCTCTGGGGAATTCATAGATTCCTGGGAGCAGGGTTATGTCAGTACACTGGGGTCATTGTGGATTATTAAGGAAATCAGTTGCTGGGTTTCCCTCTATAGGAATTATATTTTCACTTTTTCCTAAAGTCAGATCAGGCCAAGAGAAACTATGATATATTCTGAACACTTGGACAAATGCCAAATCTATAAAATCACCTTGTAAAAACAATGAAACCTTTTCACTATTGAATAAGTTCCCTCCTTCAGGGGAGTTTGGTATTCACATCTCCTGCTACACATTTCCTTTTTCTCTGTTCTTTTAAAATAAGATGGTGGACAGTCAGTTGTCATCATCAAATACATTTGTAAGTTTACTATTTCATTCATTTATTCATTTATTTGTTCATCAAGTATTATAAACTCATGCTATGTATGTAGCAAGTTGTGTACCCGGTGAAATCAGAGACAGTGTGGAGCTGAAAGTGAGGAAATTTGAATTGCAAATCCCATTGAGTAACTGAGTAATCCTTGCTGAGTCATGAAAATGCCTCAGCTATATCTCAAATTCCTTATTTGTAGAATGGGGATTAAAATCTGTACCTCACAATTACAAACGATCTAGAAGCATAAATGAAATGAATATCCATGAGTTCATACTGATATAAATAAATGGTCAAATAAATAACAGGAAAGGAACAAATCAGAAGAATTTAGAAAAATAAATGTAGAAGGAATTAAGGAAATCAAATCACCTTTAGATAGTTGCTGCAAGCAAGATCTCCAGTGAATGCTGAAGACAGTGGATAAAACTTTAAGAAAACAGGACATTTACAAAGCCTCAAAGCATTACCCCAAATATTTATCAAATACACTGATGGTTTTAACATATCTACAAATTATTTGATATTCCTCTTTCTAGTAAGTGGGGCTAATTCCCCTCTCCTTGAATATTGGCTAGACTCAGACTCACTTCTAACAGAATACAGAAATGAAAAAAATGTATCACCTTGCACTGGCAGACCCCACCTTAATTACTTGATAATGGTTAACATGACCAGTAACAGTTATGTTGATATCAGGTATCTTATATGATGAAAAGGGCATATTTCATATCAACAGTTATGTTGATATCAGGTACCTTATATGATGAAAAGGGCATATTTCTTCTTTGGTATTCTCCCCACAAAACCCATAACTGCAGCCTAATCATGAGAAAATATCACCGAAAACCAAACTCAGGCATATTCTACAAATACATGGACAGTATTCTTCAAATTTGTCATAGTCATAAAAAATAAAGAAAAACCTCCAAACTGCCACAGATTAGAAATATTTAAAGATATTAAATGCAATGTGGGCTCTTGGAAAGGAAGTCAGAGAAGGAACTAATAGATATTAGTGGAAATTTTTGTGAAATATAGAGTTTGTCATTTAGTGAAGAATATTACACCAAAATTAATATCTTAGTTTTGACAAATGTGCCTTGGTCACTTAAGATATTAAAGTTGGGAGAAGTGAGGTGAAGGAGCTACATGAATTCTCTGAACTGTGCAACTTTTCTGAAAATCGGTAATTATGTCAAAGTCAAAAATAAAAAATACTGTACTCAATACCATTGTTTAAGGAACTCCTGCCAAAATATTTGAGAATCCCTAGAAAATTATAAAGTATCATTCTTATATAAAATATGACTTTTCTTTTTACTATGGTGGGATAGAAATAGTAAAGAGTACAACTGCTGCAAGCTAACATGAAAGATGAGGGGGACTTTTTTATGTGGCATTTAATTAATTTTTTCTTTTTTGGTAACCCTACAGCATATGGAGTTCCCAGGCCAGGGATAGACCTGAGCTGCAGTTGTGACCTATGCCACAGCTGTGGCAACACCAGATCCTTAACCCACAGTGCTGGGCTGGGGATCAAACCTGCATCCTGGAGCTCCAGAGACACCGCCGATCCCATCGCGCCATAGCGAGAACTCTTAATGGCATTTTTAAAAGATCTAAGATCAGAGTCGAACTCTTGCTTATTAGAACATCAGCTTCAATAAGGGAGAAGTTTTTGATTGTTTTGTTCAGGGCTGTCTTCCAAGCCTTAGAACAGTATGTGGCACACAGCCAGTGCTCCATAAACATTGTTGAATGAATGAGTGAATGAGTGAATGAAAGACTGAAGGAACAGATATTGTTCTGTATTGGTCATGAAGGGAGGCAGAGTTAGAATGTTCTGACAGCAGGATGAAGAGATTATAAACCCCCAAGTAGCAGTTAGGATGTGGGTGAATAATCTGAGTCCTGGTCCATTTGATGGGAGTTGGGGGTGTGGTCAAAATGAGAGCAAAATAAGGGTTATTAAAAGCAGGGAGGGAAGGTGAGAGAGATATCTTGGGAGGACGGAAGAGGAAGAACAGCAAATGTACAGGAGCCAAGGTGAGTGCCACATGTCTGAAGCAGCCCTCCAAGCCCTCAGCCTTTTCAAAAAACCCAGGATTTCTCCTTACCAAGGTGTTAGTCGTCTGAGTAAGTCAGCCCATTGATGGGTGGAAGAGCTGGTAGCTTGAACAAAGCCCTCTGGTTACAATTAGACAGATGTATGTCCAGGTACGTTACACCATTCATCTCAGAACAGTTAGGACTAAGGGTTTCTGCCCCCACGTTTGGGTTCCAGCTTCTGAATAGAAGCATCTTCCGAAACCATTTGGGGAGGGGTAGAGAGCATGTTTCACCTGCCTTGGTTTAGTTGTCTAAATTATACAGCTCACAACATCCTTCAAAATTGGGATTAAAGCCTAGCACAGCTAAGCAAACTGTAGACCTAGGCCGGCAGTTCTTTAATCTGGGGAACTTTTAAACTGTGCTTTCTAGTTAATGACTATTTCTTTGGGTTGGGGGTCTTATTCTGCAGACTGGCCATTTATCGGCCCTGTTTGCTGGTGAAGGAGGCCCTATTCCCCACAGAGCCCATAACAAGCCCTAAGGAGTGCTGGTCCCATTAACTGAGGCCACACAGAGTGCAGAGCCTCCAGAATCTCTTTCTCCACTTATGTAACACAGAAAAATTAGTTTTTTCACCACCTTCTTCAGATTGATTTAATTTTTCCTAAGTATCCCAGTCTGAGCTCCGTTAATGTGGACTGAGACCAGCTTCCAGGCTTATGATCCTTATTACTGTCGAGTTGCAGTTTCCAGCAGAAAGTTTTTCCCAGAGTTGGTAGCTCAGCTGTTTCATATCATAATGGGGTGGAAAAGTGGCAGGCGGGCTGTCAAACCTGATGCAAATGATATTTTATAAAAAGTGGTTTAAATTGGCTGAAGCTGTTTTTAGACTGATCAGTTAAAAAAGTATGTAGGGCATCTTTCTGACTTGCAGAAACACAGCTTCCAAGAATTAGATTTTTCATCAGACTTTGGGAGAGGTTTGTAGGTGGGTGCAGGAGCCTCATAAAAAGTAGATGAGGATTTGCTAATGTGGAAATATGTAAATTGGGTTCAGGCTGCCCTAAATTAATTGGAAGGGACTTGTGAGCTAAGTGGGGAGAAAAGGAAAGAGATATTAGAAGGAATATAGTTGCCTGCCCTGGAGAGCTAAGCTTTGTTCTTGGTTTCCCCTGGAGCTATTCCAAGAGTTGTAGGAATTCTGCCCCAAGACACCAGAGGCAGGGCTCCTTTGCTTCTTGGGATTACAGTTGCAGGTTTCCCCTGCTCTCCGAAAATAGATTGTTCCTAAGAAAGCTTTCTAAACCAAAATGGCATAAAGCAAAGAAACAATTACCCTAGGACACATCTTACTAACAGATGCACAGAATAGATTGAAATAGAGCACATGTGTTCACAGACAGTTCAAAGCCATGGCAGCTTGATGCTGAGTCTTGTTCTTTGGCAGTGCCTCTCTTGCTGCTGGAGTACCGAGGTGCCTATATAAGGGCTCAGCTCTTGGCAGCACAAACAGTGAAGGCTATTTACTTTCACGTTTTGCCTTTTTTGGTGGCTGAAAATCTTTTTTGGATTTTAGCACACAGGTGCTAATGTAGGTCTTTATCAAAAGTGAAATGGTGTAAAGCAAACTTCTGAAAAGCAGGGAACTTGTACTCTGTGTTCAGCAGGAACAGAAGAGGCAAGTGGTATTTTGACCCTTGATAAAGGGTTTCATGATGGAGTTGTTCTCATCTTTCTTTGGCTTTGCAGTATATCCAAATGGTGACTTTGGTCTTTCTGGCCTTTCTCCATGTTATATTCCAGCACTCTTGTTTGCTTCATTTATGTTATTCTCCTCTCCCAATCTTGTGTATCTCCCTCAATTCTTACTTCTGCCTTTGTTCTGGCTCTCACCCTAACTTAACAATAGCCTTTCTTCTTTCCTTCATCTGTTCCCATCCTACTCATGCTTCAAGAGATGGTGCGAGGTTCTAATGATCTTTGAAAATTTTTCTGGTTCCCAAGTGTACTAGAATATTTCTGTGTTCATTGTACTCCATTTTCAAGTGTTAATTGTTTTATGTACCTTAGTCATAAGATTGAAGAAGTTGGGATCAAAACATCAGAGAGTTAGAAGAACACTTACAGACCCTAGAAGACTACCTCTATTCAGTTTTTCAGATGATGCAACTGAGGTTCAGTGACATGTTACTGACTTTAGAATATCCATGGGGAATATATATTAATGTTTACAAATGGGAAATTTCTATAGAAATAGATGTTATTCTTGTAGTGGCAGAACCATGTCTCAAAGCCAAGCTCTGTAACTCTTTCCTTCTGTACCCATTATATCAAGCTGCCTCTATTAAATTGCTATCATTCTATATTGCAATGTAAAGTTTTGTCAGCCCAGTATGAGGCGGGAGATCAAAGTTTAGATGGAAGCATCATGTGGCACCTGTCATATACCAGCCACTTTTGTTACAGATACTCTGTGAGATAATGTATTGTGATTATTCTTACAAATGAGGACACTAAACCTAGGAGATGTTAAAACATTTGCCCAAGATCATACAGAAAGCAGTAAAGGCAATATTCAAATGTAAATCTGCCTAACTCTAAAGCTTGTGTTTCTCCTTTCTCCTTCTTCTATATCATGCTCCTTGAAGCAGAGATGGAGTCTTTTTTTCTTTTATTTCTCTCAGCATTTATCCCATCTTTGGCCACAGTATATGATCAGTCTCAGTGTCCTGCTTAATTGATGGCTAAGTCCTCCATAGGAAGTCTCTATGAACCTTGTCTTTTCAATGAGCAAGTTCCAAGGATGATCCGTTTCACAAACCCTATTTTCTAATGGTTCACAACCATTTTAAAAAAATCCTAGGTTAAAAAGAACTTCATATGCTTTGGCTCTCTAGAGAAAGCTGTGAGAAATTTGGCTGGTGCTTTGAACTCCTCAGTTATAAAAGTTACACTTGAAATATAAAGGACAATTCATCCTATTTTTTCAATGGGTGAATTCTGCATGATAATCGTCAAGAACAAAAATGGGATCAGGGTCTGGCATAGCCCAAAGTCATGTGGGGAATGATCCCTGCCCCATCACAAGACTGTATATGTTGACAGCATCTCTTAAGGGCAGTGCATACATGGCAGTGACTTGGGTACCTACCGTGGGCTCTGATCAACTCGAGGTTCTCTCTCTCTCTCTCTTTTTTTTTTCCAGCGCCAGTTTTCTCTTCGTCTTGCTCAGAAAATTCTCTTACTGAGCTTGGCCATTTTTTCCCTGGGCCTGCTCAGTTGTCTTCATTAGATGAAATGCCCTACATGATATGTTATGTCAAGGCAGCCTTAAAAAGTATTAATGCCATTGTTCTAGGGTGATTTATTCTTTAAGAGTGCTATTAGAGGTATAATGTCTTTAATCCCAAAGAGTGAGTATAATTTAGGGTTCCTGGTGATATGGAAGGCTAATGAGAAGGTATTTTGGCTGAGTATCTATAGATATTAGGTGGGGAAAAGAGTGGAATATGCTTTTATTCCTTTCAGATTACCCTAGTATTTGTGAAGTACCACGTGCCAAAAATGCATCCTAATTAGTAATGAGATAGTGGTGACTAGGAGTCTCTTCATAGGAGATGAAGAGATAAGGAGAAAATTTCAAAGTAGGGGATGTTCACCATGAGGTCAGAGTTATTTTGAGTTGTGACCTTCTCTCCTCTGTCCTGTTTGCCTGCCTGCCCTGTTGAGGCTCAGGCTGCCCTTTGCCTCATTAGATATCACTGCCATTGATTCGGCAAGAGCCCCACAGTCAACTGGCCTCTACCCAGCTTCCCTTTTTTTCTTTAATTCTTCTTCTGGCAACTACTGGTGAGTGATTTAATCTTAAATGGTAATCTACACACTCAGAAATGACCTGAGGCATACACTATGTGGAACCAAGGTAGCCGTCATCCAATTTTACCTGTTACTACCTATCTTTTTCATCTAATGATGTGAGAGTCTATTTGCCAAACAATTGCAGTTTGGACTGTGGTTTTGAATAATATCACCAGCAGATGGGTTTATTCAGCCTCTGGGGATGCCGTCTCCTAATGGCCCTCCTAGTGCCCCTGTGTTTATTCTTTTTACTGCCAAAGTGTTCTCCTATTCATCTGAACTGTCAACTTTTCTAATAAACTGTCTTTTAAATAGCAACCATTGTCTCTCTGTGTCCCCAGAGGATAGAAAAGTTAAAAAGCAAGATTTTTTTTTTCTTCTAAAGCATGCTTCCGCCTAGAGAAGAATTCTTGACCAGATCACATCTCCATCTAAAGTGGTCTCACAAGACCTTGGCTAATTGAAGACAAAGGGACAGTCTGATGGCCAATGAATTCTCCTTCTGAAGGTTGAAGCATTTGTCCCCTGGACATCTGCCACAAACCCTTTATCCATACTGACTGTGTGTCTCTGCAGTGCGACGGGTGCTAAAGCATTCTGGAGTAGCTTAAGGCATGTTCTTGCCCTTAAGGAGTTTACAGTCAAATCCATCCATTCAAGAGTCTGTGTGGATTACCTTTTATATACAGCACATTGTGCCAGGGTATTAAATGAAAGACGTAGACTGTGTCCGGAGTGATCACAATACAATCAGATTAGTTAATATACAAAACACAACACAAGGCAATAAATGGTGTAAGTGTATGTTACATATGTGCGGAGGCAGGGAATATCTAGCTGTTTTGCAGGCATGCCACATTTTTAATGCACAACACCAAATTCATTCGCTTTTATTTTTCCTTTCCTACCCTCAGTTTTGCTTCTCTTTTTGTCTTATTTAAATATTGTCATTCTAGCCAACAAAACTAAAACATCAATCTTTTACTTCCCCTCTCTTCTACCTCTCCTTCCCTGGCCAGATGGATTCTATACGATACGTGTTTCACAATGTATACCTTCTCTTCACTGCCCTCACCCTCTTTTCCAAGTGCATTCTCCTTTCATTTATAATTTGGGTTCTTGCAATCATTTCTAAGTGACTGACCTGTATATAGCTGTTTCTACATCTAATTCATCCTGTACGCTACTGTCAGGTTACAGTTCTGATTTTGACTATTGTATTTAAGTGTTCGTGAAAAGCATGTTCAACTTTAAGCACGGCATATGAAGACCTGCATTAGAGGTCAGGAAACTTTTTCTCATAAAAAGTCAGCAACTGGAGTTCCCATCACGGCTCAGTGGTTAACGAATTCGACTAGGAACCATGACGTTGCGGGTTCGATCCCTGGCCTTGCTCAGTGGGTTAAGGATCCGGTGTTGCCATGAGCTGTGGTGTAGGTTGCAGATGTGGCTCAGATCCCGCGTTGCTGTGGCTGTAGTGAAATGAAGGCCGGCAGCTACAGGTCCTGTTAGACCCCTAGCCTGGGAACCTCAACATGCCGCGGGTACGGCCCTAGATAAGGCAAAAAGATAAAAAAAAAAAAAAAAAAGAGTGTATCCTAGGAAGCCCTCTCATATCCTTGAAACCAGCCCATGGACTTTTGTACTTAATTTTTCGGAAAGCCATGCTCCTGTGAATATCCAGTGTCATCTCCCAAATTATTAGGAACAATAAAGAGCTGAGATTTCCCCCTGTCTGCTAGGTCACAAGTCAGTCTGCCCCCAGGTCCTGGATGCTGGCTTGTCATCTCTTCTGGAAATAGAAGTTGTCTGTGAAATTTTGGTTTTCTAGGTGTTTTTTTTTTTTTTTTTTGGCAGGGGGGAGTGTTTGAAAAGCTTCAACTATGAATGACACTGTTGTAACCTCTTCACCCAGAATCCTGTCACTTCTTTCTCTCATTGTTTTCACCTCATCTAGAATAACCATTCATTATGTTTCATTGCCTGTAATTTACACTCAGCCTCAAGACCTTGCTTGGAACATATCTTTTCCCAGAATACATTTCCCAGAATATGGACATTTTATAAAGTGCTATAATACATCATAATTGACAAGATCTTAATTCACAGAATTCAACCCTAAGATTCATTTTGTACTTAAAACTTTCTTTTTTAGAAATGAATTAAGTTATCTTCTATAATGTGTTCTACTAGCTTTCAATGCAGTCTAAAAAAGTCTAATAGCAATGACAGAAAAAATGCTAAGTTATATTTAATGGTACATATTAGTATCTTTATCTCTTTGTAAGGGTCATGAATGACCAAATCACCTTTGAAAGGCAGTTGATACTGAGAAATATCATGCGTTTCTGGCTTTTTATCCAGCTATTGGAACCCATCTTATAGGCCAAAACATGTAGATTCTGTCAAGCCTCATTGATGGATTGAACATGAAAGTACTTAATATTCATATCATAAAGGTCCCCTTTTCAAATGTAAGCTGCTGCAATACAATGTTTTTAGGTTGTATTATTTCTGAAAATATACTGGGTCCTGTGGATCAGACTGCCCATTCTGAATCAGAATCAGGACTTCTGTCCTGAAACAGAAGAGACAGTTAAGAGTTGTAACAATAGGTATCAAAGGTAAGTTTATAGAAACCTTTGGTAGAACTATGACCTGTTTGAATACGGCATTAATTTTCTATGCCACCGAAGAATTGACCACAAACTTAGTAGTTGGTTGGTCAAAAGTCTGGATGTGGCCATTCCTTATTGATGGCTCTGAGGAGGAATCTGCTTCCAAGCTCATTCAGATTCTTGCCTGAATTCAGTTTCTCAGAGTTGTAGAGCTGAGATCCTTTTTCCTTTCTGGTTTTTCTTTAGGAACTGGTATTTGCTCCAAGAAGCTGGTTGCGTTCTTCCTCATGCTCTCCAAAAAGCCCCATACATGGCAATTTGAGTCCCTGTCCTGCATCTAATGTCTCTGACTTCCCCTCTGATCATGTCTCTCTTGCCTCCAGCCAGAGACAATTCTCTGCTTCTAAGGGTTCTTATGATTAGATTTGGCCACCTAGATAATCTAGGAAGAAAAAAAATAGCTCTCTATTTTAATATTAGTAATCTTTTTTTTTGATATTTTTGTTTTCTTTTGTTTTGTATTTTTGCTTTTTAGGGCTGCGCTTTCAGCATTTGGAAGTTCCCAGGCAGGTGATGAATCGGAGCTACAGCTGTTGGCTTACTCCACGACCACAGCAACATGGGATCCAAGCCATGTCTTCGACCTACACCACAGCTCATGGCACACTGGGATCCTTAATCCACTGAGTGAAGCCAGGTGTTGAACCCCTATCCTCATGGATCCTAGTCAGTTTCATTACCTGCTGAGCCATGAAGGGAACTCCAGTATTAGTAATCTTAATAACATTTGCAAAGTTTTCTCTTCTATGTAATACACATATTCACAGATTCCAGGAATTAGGGCACAGACATCTTTGGTGTAAATTTTTGCTTGCTAAAAATATTACTATTTTTATTTCTTGGTGGTTGGAAAACTTATCAGGTTAATAAGAGTAATTAAACAATAACATTACAATAGCTATTTTATTTATCATAAGGATTTACACATTACTTCCTTCATCATTTTTGTATAATAAATGTTCCATTTCATTCTTTTGTCTTGATACAGAAGAGATAGTTAATAGTTATAGCAATATATATCAAAGTTATAAAAGGTAAGATTATAGAAAGCTTTCATTGGCCAAAGGCCACAGACAACCCTAGAAATATAGTTTTCTTTCAAAACCTCTTCCATCTCTGTTATCACAAGGGTGGAATAAGAGAATTCTCAGGCAAATTACAGTAACAAATTTTCTTATAGCTACCTTAATGAAAATAATAATAGCTAACATTTGTTATATCATTAATGTTTACTAGGCTATTTGATTAACTCTTTACATACCCTATTTGACATTCATAAAAATTCTGAGGTTGTTATGATTTTTCTCATAAAAATTTTTTTTATAGGCAAAGAGACAGTAAAGAAGTTCAGTGATCTGCCCAAGGGCTGTATGTGGTTGAGCCAAAATTTTAAAAGCCAGGTGCAAAGTCTGTGTTGTTTAGAAAAAGATAAATTGTCATTTTAATTAAGGTTATACATGAAAATGTTTTAAAGAGTTATTAAAAAGGTTTGTTGTCAAAAATTAGCAGTCACCTGTCCACATCACTGGCATTTTCATGCTTACACTAGTATTTCTTGGTGTTTCAATTTTAGTACTTGGCTGTTGAGGCTTTGCTTTGCCTTACCTCACTTTTAAAAAAACTCCCATTTTCCATCCTGTCATTTTGACATTTTCCTCAACTATTTCTCCTGTCTTCTCAATTGAATTTCTTTAATGTATGCTATCATAGTTTTAATTTCCAGGAGATAATTTTTTATTTGAATATTTTATTTTTCACAGCATATTGTTATAGTTTTTAAAAGGATATTAATGACCTATTTTTTTCTTTTTCTCCCAAATTGCTTTCCCTATTTATTTTGGCCTCTGCTCTTCAAGTGGTATTCCTTTGTTTTCTGCTAATCCTGGATTCTTTCCCCATATTTAAGATAATGGAATCTCTGTTTGCATGTACTAGTTAATTGTGGGCTTCGTTGCATGGTGTTATGGTGGGGAATCATCAGCATTGTATAGGCATTTTCTCTAATGCTGGTTAGATTTCCAAGAGTAGTAGCATTCTGAGAACTTGGTAAGGAAAGAGAGCTGTGGGTGGTGGGGATTGGGAGTGGGTATCTCAATATTCTTATATGCATACTTTCACATGTTCTCCCCTTTCTTGATACCACCTTCCTATTATTACTGGCACTTCAAAGCCCTCCCCCCCCCCGCCTCCTTGGGAGAATAAATCTCTAGTCTTCTGATGGAGTAGAAGTATCCACTAAACCAGAGAGGTCTAACTGCTCTATGAACAGACTTTGGACTGAGTCTCCCATCTGGAGCCCCATCTTTACCTCCACCTCCAAAGGTGACAGGCGATGACCCTTTCTGAGCCTGTCGTGGGGTTCATGAGTCAAGTTGCTTCTTAGCATTCTCTATTTTTTTGTTCAAGATTCAGCTGTTGGGGATTGCTCTTATGCATCTGCTTCCCAACTTTCTCAATATTGTTCTGTGGCCTCTCTCCTCATCTCTATGAGATAAACTTTGAAAAAAATTGCTTTTCTGTCCTCTCAATAAGTCTTAAAAGGGAGCAGAGGTAAACACTTGGGCTCACTCTGCCATCTGCCATCTTTCATTGGCACCCGATCCAATTGCATTGTTGATCCAGGCATGTTGTCCTTTCAGGCCCTGCTCAATAGGCATTGGCATCCTGTTGAACTGTTCATTCAGTGAGCAAATAAGGATGAAGAATAAGGGCAGTATGAGAGGCCCTTGCTTCCTCCAGGGCCTCATGGAATACACTGGGATTGAGTACAGATTTTCAGATGCAAATATCAACACCCACACTTCTTTCCCCAACAACAGCCTTCCGCAGCAGCTGCAATGCTGCCACTTATCTCAGCTTAACAAAAGATCCTACAAGGAGTGTGGAAATTATGGTTGAGTGTTCTCCAGACTCTTTCAGAAAGAGAACCAGAGATGAGTCTTTCTAATTGTGTTCCCTTAAGAAGGAAGAAATCCAATTACTTGTACAAATCTGAGCATTAAAGCAGGCTATCTAGCTTTTTCTCTCCTCTGTAGTAACTGTGCCATTGACAAGTTACTGGGGATTCTGAAGGCAGATAGGAGATAAATCTGTTACAATTATAGGTGGAAGACTGCTGTTTAATTGAAAAATCCTTAGTTCCCCTGAATCTGTGCTTTTTCTTGAGCTGCTCAGTTATTTGATAGCTACTCACTAAGCACTAGTTTAAGGCCAGGCAGAGTGTGAAGTTTCTGGTGTTGAAACTGGAAAAAAAAAAAAAAAAGATGTAGGGTAGCACCTGCCACAGTGCTTGGAACATTTTTGTTCTTGGTAAATATTTGTTAAAGTGGAAGTATGGATCTTGCTCTCAAATAGCATGCTCTCTAGACAGCAAGACAAAAGCATTTTGTAAGAGTGCATAGAAGAACAAAACTTGACATAGGTCTGACAGCTAGAGTAACAGTCACCTGAAAATTAATGACTAACCTGACTCCCTCCCTCTGTGTGCCTAAAAAATGTGACCCAAGTTAAAGGGAGAGCAGATAATTGCCTGATAAAATATTGTGTAAAATATTCAAGGTGTTGGATATTGTCTGATGTGGCTGGAAATGTTAGGGCTGCATATCTGGAATCCCAATTTTGTGAATGAGTGAAGACAAGGGAAATATTTAGATCTTAAAGCATTCATGCGTAACATATATATTTTTTTTTTCTATTTCTCAATTGAAATGAGAATATAGACCTCCGTAGCCTAAGCTTGTAAGTATTGTATACAAGCCATCTCTGAATACACTCTTTTGACAAAGTTAACCAAATTCTTCAGTCAAAAACCCATTCCTAGAATAGGTTTGAGTGACATTTTAAAATCCAGAATCCCTTAGTTTCATAGATGATAAAATTGACGTACTCACCCAGTTGTCTTGTCACCATGTGAATACAGTGGTAATCTGGGGCTTAATTTGTAAAACTAATATAAGATGCTTGAGGAATTTTGTACAATGTATCCTTTTACAATAGGTTAAGTCTTGAAAAATACATGCCATCACTCAAAAGGAATTATTAAAACTGTTTTAATATGCTTGGTAGATATTGTTTACTAGCACTTAGCCATATACCTGCCTTTCTATTAGTGGTGTATTTCCCAGACCTACTTTGGCCTCAAGAGAAATTCTGTCATTGGGGAACCTCATGGAGTATTCGAGGCAGGAGAGCAGTAGAAGCCATTCTGTTCCTGCTGAAACTGAGGCAGAACCAGCAGTGGCATAATGGTTCTTGTTGAGGATTCAATGGCACCAGCAGCCAGCATAGTCCATTGGGATCTTGCAAGGGCAGTAGCTTCTTCTTGATCTCTGGTAACACCCTTCCTCTTTTGTTCCCCTGGAACTTCCAGTACTTTTCTAAGCAATTTCTTGCATTTTTCTCTGTAGGCCATAAAAAGTGTTTTTTGTTTACCTCCCCAGGTGTTGGCTGATAAAGACTGTAGTTCCTTAAAACAAAATCAGGACTTTACCATGCCTTTTGGTAAAGTGTTCTGTAATTTCTGGATGTTGGCCTGATACTCTGGAAAGAGATAGTCTTTTATAACCTGACCTTGTAAGGGGAAGCCCATAAATTTTTCCGTTTTCTGTTTGGCAGAAGCAAGGAGCTAGTTGACATCCAGTCAACACACAGGAGAAGAGAGGTTATTATACAAGCTTGTGAATACTGGGAGGAGCAGATTTGGAGCCATTTCAGAAGGTGCTAACCACGTCATGTTCCTAAGGAAATAGCACATTTCTTGATATCTGCTTCAGTGCTTAGTAGAATATTGATGAGAGTGGGAATATTGATGATAATATGTCGTGTAGAAACAGTCTAATGATGTGATTTCAGTGACTATACTTACAAACTTATAAGTAGTAGAAACAGGCAGCCGAATTAACCTACCTCCCTTTCCCCATAGGATATGCATTTATCTTTTGAGATTGCAATTAATACATGATTAGTTTTCAATTGTGTATTGTGTAAAATCACCACATAAGTCAATGACCTTCACTATTACTAGTATATCTGAGATATCTTCTTTAGTTACAAAGAGAAATTTAGGCTCTTCAAGCTAACCTCCACTGTGGATCATCCTTTAATGGCCGCAGAAATGAAAACCATGCCACCCACAGACTTTCAGATAAACCGATCCCCATTTCCAGTGGGTATGGAAATGTCTACTTTTAATGGAATCTTTCAAAATTGCCATCATTCTTGTACTTCAGTCGCTTCCCTAAATCCTGATAAATAGCAAAGTACTCTCTTTGGATAGGGGCAAGTTTCTGCTATTAAAGCCGCTCACATGGAAACCCTGTACTATCTCTTAGGAGTCCTGCGAATGCTTTTATCATTTCAAATCTAAAAGGGGCTTAAAGTGGCTTCGTTAAAACCCTCTCTATGAAAAGTCAAAATCCTCCGTAAGTCAGAATGAGATGGAGCTATATAAAGACTCAGCAGTTACGTTACTTTCCAGGTAGAAAATATCTTGGCTATGCTCTACCATATTACATTTGAAGAAGAAAGGTTTTATATAAATCTCAAATATCAGAGATATGAGTGCACAAGTTTTAAATATACACACTGAAATATTTGATACGAGCCCTTGTCTTGCATGAAGGCAGAAGCCGCGTTACCCAAGTGGTGAGATTTGAAAAGCAAGGGATAAACCAACACCTTAGACAAACGCTACTTGCCATTTGACTATGATGCCACCTTTTCTATTATTTAAGAGTCACTGCTATGGATGAATTAATTGCCTCCTTTCCAAATGCCTCCAGAAGAAAAAACATGTATGTAATTTTCAGAACCCAGTACCTTTGGGTAAATCAGTGATACCCTTTCCAAAGGACAGTTTTTGATGGATGACCAAAAGTGGAGGGAAGGAAGCTGAGTACCATCCCCGGGCACGTGGATGGAGAGCAAGGACCACAGAGCAATTAGTCCAGTGGAAGAACAGATGGCTAACTAGATGGAGTGAGAAAACCCCATGAATAAGGCATTTATTTGTGTGTCAGATACTGGGTAAAGTGTCATATAATCTATCGCCACATCATGTAATCTATCCCCACATCTCCTTTCATGGCCAGAAGTGGATGAGCGGGGATTCAGGTTCAGGTCTGCCTGACTCTAAAGACAGTGCTCTTTCATCATACTTTCTCAGAATCATTCCAGAATTGAAGGTAGTAAGGCCCAAAGATAGAATTGGCAACTTGCTTTCTGAAGTGTATTTATGGCAAAAGAGAAAATGAGAGAGCCATTCTATAGGAGAAACGAGATGCTTTTTAACTGCCTTTAGATCACTTTTGGAACACTTTCTCTTTCCCATGGAAATTATTTGGTGATTTTAAAATGTCTCTGTTGTCTGCTCCAGGCCACTTGGCATAGATGGTTTAAGGGAACTTTGGGGGATTTCATTTATTTATGTGCCTTTCCTTCTTGCCAATGTTGGACTAAGCTACATCCTCAGAACAGAAGCAAACAAAAATTGATGGTCATATTAAGAACCCTGAAACATTAAGAAAACGTCAAATTGTGTTCAGTGACCTATATATAATAAGGCACAATATGCATCCTGTATTTCAGAAAGATGTTTAAGATGTTTATTTTTCAAATTTTGGTACCTGAGTCCATTAACATCAATTCATTCCTTGACACGTTACTTAACTTTTAAAATGCCGAAGAGGTGTTTGGCATGGTTCTTGTTTTCAAGGATTTCTACTCTTGTTCATTCAACAAATATTCATTAAGTACTTACTGGATACTAGGCAGAGGTCTAGAGGCTAGAGAGAAAACAGTGAGTGAAATCATTCAAAACAATAAGACAAAGACATTGAAAAGTATCAGGGGATGGCTAGATGGTAGTGTACATCCTAAAACTGGATGATTCCACAGAGATGGGAAAAGTACAGTATTTGGGGAAATTTTCACTTCCCCAAATAGAGGCAGATTTTAATTTCCTAAAGCTCTAAACTTTAAGGAAAAAAGATGTGATTCCTCTTAAAGCTGCTGTCTGACCCACACGTCTTCTCCCCATGGATACTAGCTTGCTACTATTCATCCGTCTATCCACCCATTCATACTTGAGTGTCTGCTACCTGCAGGAAAATGGGTTGGGGCTTGTTAATATATGATGAAAAAGGGCAAGCCCTGCTCCTCATGGGGAGATTTATATGTTGCAAAGTGCGAATGAAGGAAACAGCGAAGAGTTTCTGCACAAAATATATATTGAAAGGCCTCTCTTAGGAGATGGCATTCAAGCTTGAAACCTGATGCAAGCTCCTTAAAGAAAGAGACCAAAAAATGAAGAAATGGAAGAAGAACACTGCAGGCTCAGCATTCACCTTTCACAGGGACCAAAGGTGAGAGTGAGAATAGCATGTTTAAGAAACAACGAGAGCACTTAGCAAGTGCATTGAGAGTGAGGGTTACAAGGCTGGAGAAGTGGGCATTTCACAGACTATCAGTGTGTTATTAGACGTGGTAAAGAGCTTGGGTTTTATTTAAATGCAAAGGAAGTCACTGATTTGTTTTAGCAGAGGGTGGTCCAAATTATGTTTATAAATATCATTCTGGCTGCCTTGTGGAAAATGGATTGAAGAAGGAAGAGAGTAATAGAAGGTGATTAGGAGGCTTTAGCTACAGACCAGTTAGAGAAATCACAAGCTTTTTACTTAGAAAAACTAGCAGGTCTTTAAAGTAGAGTCAGTACTTTTGCTTTCTATTTGTCTGAAGCACTTACTCTTCTTTTGATTTAGAGATATTGAATCAACTCATCAGTGCCAAATGGCTTTTCACTGGGGAATCCCTGATTCGGTAAACTTTCAGTGCCAGTGTCCAGTTTACCCCACAATGGGATCTGTTTTCCTAGATGTGCACTAGCCTCTTCTTTTCCTTTTGTTGTTGTTGTTGTTGTTATTTCCCAGTACTCTTGATTCTGGCCAACAATATTTATTATCTCATATTACACCTACTCTCATTCCAGCTCAAAAAAGAGAGTTCTCACATTCTCAGTCATCCTTATCAAATCAAAATGTAGGTAGTGACCAGAGTATATATACTGTTTACAGAGCAGAAGAAGAAACAGTTCTGTATGACTAAATAGATTGTACCATGTTCACTGTTAACAATATGAACATAAAAACAACACATAATGAGAATTAGAATTACCAAGGGAGGGTGTGGTCAGTGGATGAACTGGGTGAAGCAATCGCTACAGGCTAGAGGAGAGTTGGCCTTGAATAGGCTTATAATAATCAGAGTTCAATTCCAAAGCCTGTGAGTGGACTAAATCCTGCCCTATCCTCTGAGTTTCTGCCCAAGGAGGGAGAGAGGAACAGGTGTCAAGGATACAAACTTCTTAGGCTGTTATTAGTCAACTTGGGCTGTCATAATAAAATACCATAGACTGGGTGGATTAAACAATGGCTGGTTATTTTTATTTTGGATACCGCAAGTCCAAGGTCAGGGCCCCAGCATGGTTGGTTTCTGCTAAGGCCTTTCTTCCTGGCTTGCAGATGGTCGCTTTCTCACTGTGACCTCACCTAGCAGAGAGATAGAGCAGTATCTCTGGTATCTTTTCTTATGAAAGCGCTACTCTTTCCTTGAGGGCCTGACTCATAACGTCATTTAAACCTAATTACCTCCCATGGTCCTCCTTTCCAAATACCATAACAACAGGCAACAGGCATTAGGTCGTCAACATAAAAATTTGGGGGGACACGGTTCATTCCATGGCAAACAGCTTCAGGCCCTCTTGGTATAGGTTATCATAGCCTTTTATACTCACTTTTGTAAATATGCATATGTATTATGTGATAATATATGAAAGATTATGTATAAGTATATTTATTTGATTCATCTCTATTGCTTCCATAAACACAGTGGAAGTCTCCATAAACAGAGTGATTGAGTCCTTTGCTCCTTACTTTTTCTCTAGCTGTTTAAATGATCTGTGCTTAGCCCATTCTACCTAATGAATGTTTACATTTGAAGTATAATATAAATTTATATTTAAAAACCACTCTGTGATTTATATATTGGGATTCTGCATTAATATCTCACTTTTCATGATGGAATACATTGTAACACATGCTGAGAAAATACCTATAATCCATGCTAAGAAACTTTAAAAACATTGAATGTGTCTCTATAAGTGCCTCTGTCATTTGCATTATGGGAAAACTGACAGAAACTTACAGGGTTACTTAAAACCCTCTTTGGTTTATATTTAACAGATTTGCTTAACAAAAATTACTTTCAGTCCTTTGGTCCAGGAATTCAGGACTCCCTACATATAGTCTAGTTTCAGTCTGCTGTCTAGTTTTGTCAGCTATTCTTCTTCAGTCTACTGACTCCACTAAAGTGTGTCTACCAGTTTGTCTCTTCCTTTCTTTTTTTTTTTTTTTTTTGCTTTTTAGAGCTGCACTTGGGGCATATGGAGGTTCCCAGGCTAGGAGTCGAATCAGAGCTGCAGCTGCCAGCCTATGCCACAGCCATAGCAACGTGGGATCTGAGCCATGTCTGTGACCTACACAACAGCTCACAGCAATGCTGGATCCTTAACCCACAGAAAGAGGCCAGGGATCAAACCTGCATCCTCATGGATACTAGTTGGGTTCATTTCCTTTGCACCTCAATGGGAACTCTCTTTTCTTTCTTCCTTTTGACCATGCCTGCAGCATGTGGAAGTTCCCGGCAAGGGACTGAACCCACACCACTGCAGCAACATGAGCCACAACAGTGACAACACAGGATCCTTAATCCACTGTGAACAAGGGAGCTCCATTTTATCTGTTTCTAGAACATGACTTGCAACTTTGCCATCATTGCCTTCCTAACCCCAGTGATTTCATTCTGAGATGAACTTTTCCTAAGGATTCACACAAACAATCCTATTTAATTCTTACCATGATCCTACAAAGTGGGTATTGTTGCACAAATTTTAGCTGAAGAAATTTGGGGTCACAGAAATGATTAACTTGCCTAAAATGACATGGCTTATAAGTGGCAAACCTAAGTCTCTGCCCCGAACTTTGTAATTCCCAGCAGCGATACTTTCACTTCTGGAAGGATCTGTCCAAGTCTACCTAAATCTTGGATGGTACTCCCTCTATAAAATTTTTGCTAAACACTCTATTGAAGTGAATCACCCCTTCTGGTAATAAAAATAGCTATCATGAGTTAGTATAGCATTATTACAGAAGAAAAGCTAGCTTTGGAGTGATAGGTTATCCTGTTTAAGGTCACAGAGCTATAATATTTCAGAGAAGGGGCTTCCAACTTGGGTCTGTCTGGCCCTGGAGCCAGGGTTTTTACCTTGTCATAATCTCCCACGTTAGGAACACCACGTACCCTACCACACATGGCTGGTTATGGGAGAACGTGCTACTGTGAATCATTTGAATGAAGTCACACTGATTAGAAATAATGACAAGAAGCGACCAGCACAAACAGCACACATCCATATTAAAGAGTATAAATTGGATAGCTATACTTCTTCTGCTGTAAGTAATTACCACAAATTTAGTGGCTTAAAACAACGCGAATGTATAATCTTACAGTTCTGGAGGTCAGAGGTCCTAAAGTCAAGGTTTTGCCTGGGCTGTGTTTTTTCTGGGGTTTCTAGGGAAGAAACTTTTTTCTTGTCTTTCCTAGTTTTTGTAGGCTGCCTGCATTGACTGGCTTCTGATTCTATCCTACAGCTTCAAAGTCAGCAGTGTGGCGTCTTCCAAAGCCTTTCTCTTGACCCTTATACCTCTGTCTTAAAAGGACCCTTGTGATTATATTTGGCCCATCTGGAAAATCCAGAATAATCTTCCCACTCAAGATCTTCCACTTAATCATGTCTTCAAAGTCCCTTTGCCAGATAAAGAACAGATTTACATTCTTGGCATTAAGACAAGGGGGACATTATTCAGCCACCACAATGGTGGTAGTGGTATATAGCACCTCTAGCTATCAAGGGCTGGGGAGAGGGAATGGAAGACTGATTATCTTGATCCGTATTAAGGGTCTTTTTATTTTAAGAAAAGACAAGAGAAATGGTTAATACAAAAGAAAAACTCTAACGGTGAGATTTCAGGCAGTGTTACCTGCACTACTTTTCAGAGTTCTACAGGTAAATAATTTCTCCTCATACCAACACATTTCCTAGAACATTGACCTAGGAAAAATTCCCACAGATTTCTCAGGAAGTCCTCACTACTGTATGATGATCAAATTCATCTTTGTGAGCCTGTCAGAGCGCTGAGTGGAGACATGGTCAGATGGCAGGGCAGGGTCTGCCAAGAGGCCCTGCCATTGAGATGAGCCCTGGTGTTTTCTAGGTGATGGAGGCATGGCATTCAAGTGCCTGACTTACTTGTCTCAGTTTTCACTGCAAATGAGTTGAAGGGTGGAAACTAAATCTGTGCTTGCTTGAATCTCAGTCCAGTGCCCCTTTCCATTCTGACTCACTGAAACTGAGGAATGCTTTTAAAGGCAATGGAGGGAAAAGGAGTGTCAGCTGGGAAAAACAGAATAGACTGTAGAAGGCCAGAAGCTCAGAGTGGGCGGTCAGAGGAACACTGGATCTCTTTCCATGCTTCACTTCTAAATAGGGCCCTACTTTCCATTTTATTCTCTTGGTTCCTTTGCCCTCTCTGAGACAATGTCAGAATCTACGGTGAAGGCCCATAGTGTGGATACTCGATACTGGAAGGCCTGGAGTTGATGCTTTCTCTCTTACCTCCAATTCTGTCCCCATTGCTCACATGACTTAGAAGTTAAATGGTTCTAAGAGGGAAAAAGTTGTTGCAGCCACAGAAAATATTTTAGGTTGTTATGCTGGATGTATCATAGTATCTGTATTTCCATGTGAATGATACCTTAGAGAGCTGAACTCTAAACTTGATGTCACTCTTCCCCTCCCAATTCTGTAGCAAAGGCAAAATGCAGAAGACATTTAAAAAAAAAAAGACATTTTATTCAGTTATGATTGAGATATAAAAGCTATATGTATTTAATGTATACAATTCGATGAATTTAGGAATAAGTATAATCCATGAAACCATCACCATCACCACCATCAAGACCATGACATATTCATCACCCAAATGTGCTCCATCTCCTTTATTTAGTATTACTGTTAGTATCAGTATTGGTATTATTTTAACACTTAACATAAGATCTATCTTCTTAGCAAATTTTAAGTTTACAATGCAAGATTGCTAGCTATAGGCATTATGCTATATTGTAGATATCCAGAATTCATTTACCTTATTTTTGAGGCTACTATATCAATCCCTGAGAACAAAGATATAAATGTAACTCTAGCATCTTGCAAATAGATGTGCATGTAGTAAGAGAAATAGATAGCAGGCATTTGCAGCATAACCTGAAGGAGATAAGTCTATTTAGTGAGAGACAGTTAATTGCAACTACAGGAATTTTTCTTTGAGTTGGTATTTACTGCATTTAAGATCTTGATATACATATTTGGTGAACCCAGTAAGACAACACTTCTTGAGGAATGTTGGCCTTACAAGATGTATTGGTCTCAAGATGCTACATATTTGTATTTTTCACTCTGGAAAAAAAAAGCTAAAGCTACAACTGAAGATTTACTTCAGTCTGGACCATTTCTTCTTTGTATATGTACCTCATCCACACTGACAGGGGCTTTCTCACTCATCCACACTGATATGTTAGAGTGGACGTGGTCCCATTTCAAGGGAATTTTCTTTTAAAAAGAGTCTGAAGTGAATGAGACTTCTTACAAAAACTACAGAATTGTAGGCAAATGTGGAGAAGATAGGAGTTCTCTTGTGGTTCAGCAGGTTAAGGATCTGGTGTTGTCACATTGTCACTGCAGTGGCCCAGGTTGCTGCTGTGGTGTAGTTCAATTCCTGGCCCAGGAACTTCCACATGCCATGGGGACAGCCACCAAAAATAAATAAATAAATAAATAAATAAATAAAAATAAATAAAAATTCTCACACAGAAGTGGAGAAGATATTTGGAAAAAAGTGGATTTCCTCTTGCATATAAATGCTACATTTTATTTCTTGTTTTTATCCATTTTAAATCTCCTTTACTACCAAAAGAAATGCAAATGTCCATTTCTCTCTCAGTATAATATCCAAGTATTTTTTCTTAATGCTTCCATCTTTGGAATACATACAGAGCTATGAATGGTTGACTTGGGAATGGCCATCCAGAAGTCAATAGGCTGTCATTTCCCCAGTGTCAGGGCCAAAGCTGAGCCAGCAGCTTAACAACCTCCCAGCAGCTGAAACATCTGGAACAGCATCAGAGATGTAAAGGGAACAATTTCTCATGGCCAGATCTCAAACTAATTCAAACAAACCAAATTCAATCTGATGATAAATTCACTGTGGCTATTGTTCTTGTTTTGGAAGCATCAGATCCCTGCCAGGACAGCCAGTATGGCTGAAAGGAGAAAGTTAAAACAGCAATTAGATGGTACTAATATGGTTCCAAATAATCCCTCCCCTGGTTTCAAGTCTTTGCCTGCCAGGGCTCTTGGCCACCATCCCAGGGCTTAATTGTATTTTGCAAGTAGCCATGGTAGAATTGCCACTGTATCTCCCTAACTAACAGCAGGCACAATCCTTAGAGCCAATCAGGTAAAAGGAACTGAAATACCTCTGACAGAAAAATGGAAGTGTTTTCCAGTTTAGAGACTGACTCAGCAAAGGGAAGAGTTGGTTCTGAGAGAGAGAGAGAGAATAAAGGGTAAAAATAGGTGGACAAACCATACCTTTGAATTCTTGAATTCTCTTTCAGTAAAGCAATATAGAAGGATGGTTGATAAGATTTCAGACATTGTCAGTATTTAGAGTTTGTGTACGTTTTCAAGTAGAATAGATTTTAACTGGAATTTGGCGTTATGGTAATTGAGGGACAGTGAAGCTCAATAGAATGGATACTGGCCTCATTCTGGTGACCACTGGCTCTAGGCCAGATGAGCTGTGTTTTAATTTCACCTCTTGCTAGTTGCTAAATATATAAACTTAGAGAAGCCATTTGGACATTTTTTTTTTTTTTGTCTTTTTAGAGCCTCACAGCGGCTTATGGAGGTTCACAGGCTAGGGGTCAAATCAGAGCTGTAGCTGCTGGCCTACACCACAGCCACAGCAACGCAGGATCTGAGCCATGTCTGTGATCTACATCACAGCTCACAGCAACGCCAGATCCTTAACCTTTGGAGCGAGGTCAGGGATTGAACCTGCGTCCTCATGGATGCTAGTCAGATTCATTTCCTCTGAGCCACGACAGAATCTCCCACCTTGGACATTTCATATCTCCATTCTCTCATCAACACATTTTTTTTTAATGTTTGTTGAATCTATTTGTTGAGGATGTATTTATAGGACCATTCTTTCAACTTTTGTCCAGGTTTATATATGTATTTTTTTTATTTATATTATACCCAGCTGTACAGCGTGGTGACAGGGTTACACATCACAAGTGGTTAGACATAGTTCCCAGTGCTATACAGTAGGATCTCCTTGCTTTTCCAGCCCAGAGGCAACAGTCTACAACTATTAACCCCAGACCCCCCTACCATCCCATTCCCTTCCCCACTCTTTTGGCAACCGCAAGTCTGTTCTCCAAGTCCTTGATTTTCTTTTCTGCATAAATGTTCATTTGTGCAGTATGTTAGATTCCAGTTATTAGTGATATCATACGGTATCTATCTTTCTCCTTCTGACTTACTTCACTCAGTATAAGGGTCTCTAATTCCATCCATGTTGCCACAAATGACATTATTTTATTCTTTTTTATGGCTGAGTATTATTCCATTGTGTATGTATACCACATCTTCCTAATCCAATCATCTGTTGATGGACATTTGGGTTGTTTCCATGTCTTGGCTATTGTGAATAGTGCTGCAATGAACATGCGTGTGCAGGTGTCTTTTTCAAGGAAAGTTTTGTCCGGGTATATGCCCCAGACTGGGTTTGCTGGGTCATATGGTAGTTCTATGTATAGTTTTCTAAGGTACCTCCATACTGTTTTCCAGAGTGGTTGTAGCAGTTTACATTCCCACCAACAGTGCAGGAGAATTCCCTTTTCTCCACACCCCCTCCAGCAATTGTTGTTTGTGGACTTGTTAATGATGGCCATTCTGACTGGTGTGAGGTGGTATCTCGTAGTAGTTTTGATTTGCATTCCTCTAATCATCAGCGATGTTGAGCAGTTTTTCATGTGCTTCTTGGCCATATGAATATCTTCTTTGGAGAACTGTCTATTTAGTTCCTTTGCTCATTTTTCAGTGGGGCTGTTGGTTTTTTTGCTGTTGAGCTGCATCAGTTGTTTATATATTTTTGAGATTAAGCCCTTGTCAGTTGCATCATTTGACACTATTTTCTCCCATTCTGTAAGTTGTCTTTTACTTTTCTTTTTGGTTTCCTTTGCTCTGCAAAAGCTTGTCAGCTTGATTAAGTCCCATTGGTTTATTTTGCTCTGATTTCTGTTGCTTTGGGAGACTGACCTGAGAAAACATTTGTAAGGTTGATGTCAGAGAATGTTTTACTAATGTTTTCTTCCAGGAGTTTAATAGTATCTTGTCTTATATTTAAGTCTTTAAGTCATTTAGAGTTTATTTTTGTGCATGGTGTGAGAGTGTGTTCTAGTTTCATTGATTTGCATGCAGCTGTCCAGGTTTCCCAGCAATGCTTACTGAACAGACTGTCTTTTTCCCATTTTATGTTCTTGCCTCCTTTGTCAAAAATCAGTTGACCGTAGGCATCTGGGTTTATTTCTGGGTTCTCTATTCTGTTCCATTGGTCCGTGTGTCTGTTTTGGTACCAGTACCACACTGTCTTGATGACTGTGGCCCTGTGATATTGCCTGAAGTCTGGGAGCGTTATGCCTCCTACTTGATTTTTGTTCTTTAGAATTGCTTTGGCGATTCTGGGTCTCTTGTGGTTCCATATAAAATTTTGGATTGTTCTAGTTCTGTGAAGAATGTCTTGGGTAATTTGATAGGGATTGCATTGAATCTGTAAATTGCTTTGGGTAGTATAGCCATTTTTACAATATTTATTTTTCCGGCCCATGAGCATGGAATATCTTTCCATTTCTTTGTATCGTCTTTGATCTCCTTGATTAATGCTTTGTAGTTTTCTGCATATAAGTCTTTCACCTCCTTGGTCAAGTTTATTCCCAGGTATTTGATTTTTTGGGGTGCTATTTTAAAAGGTAAAGTATTTTGGTATTCTTTTTCTAATATTTCATTGTTAGTATACAGAAATGCGATTGATTTCTGAAGGTTAACCTTATATCCTGCCACTTTGCTGAATTTGTCTATAAGTTCAAGTAATTTTGGGATTGAGTCCTTGGTGTTTTCTGTATAAAGTATCATGTCATCTGCATAGAATGACAGTTTTACCTCTTCTCTTCCTATTTGGATGCCTTTGATTTCTTCTGTTTGTCTGATTGCTGTAGCTAGGACCTCCAATACTATGTTGAATAATAGTGGTGAGAGTGGGCATCCTTGTCTTGTTCCAGATTTTAGTGGGAATGCTTTCATCTTTTCTCCATTGAGTATTATATTTGTCGTGGGTTTATCATAAATGGCTTTTATTATGTTAAGGAATGTTCCCTGTATTCCCACTTTGGTAAGAGTTTTGATCAAGAATGGATGTTGGACTTTGTCAAATGCTTTTTCTGCATCTATTGAGATGATCATGTGGTTTTTGACTTTTCTTTTGTTAATGTGGTGTATGACATTGATTGATTTGCGTATGTTGAACCATCCTTGTGCACCTGGGATGAGTCCCACCTGGTTGTGGTGTATGATCTTTTTGATATGTTGTTGGATGAAAAAAAAAATGTTTCCCTTATCTAATTTGCAGGATTGATTGTTGAAATGCTTAGAAAATTACAAAATGATGAGTTTAAGGCCTTATACTAGAATCTAGTTGATATTCACAGTAAAAATAAATAGATATCAGAGTTCCCTGGCCACCTAGCAGTTAAGGATTTGGTGTTGTCACTGCTGTGGCTCGGGTTTGATCCCTGGCCTGGAACTTCCATGTGCAGTAGGAGTGGTCAAATAAATAATTAATAGATGTTTATCAGCCACAATCATCTTAAAGTTGGGAGGAAGACTGAAGGAAGATAAAGAAAATATATGAATCTTATGAAAGATGAACAAAAAGTATAAGCAGAAAGAGCACGTGGAGAATATTACATACTTGAACTAATCCTAATTGGAATAGACAAACCCCATTTTTTTTTTCATTTGGCAACAGCTCAATAGGGATGGAGCTGCTCGTCCACCAACTAATATGTCTGAGCATTTATAGAGCACTTAACCCTGTGTTGGCCGTTGTGGGAGTTAGAAGATTTTGGTTTTCTTGCTGAAGGGGATCATACTGTAGCTGAAGAAATGAGACCAGGGTATCATGCCACTGGACAAGAATGTATGTACTTATAAATTGTTAAGTACACATTTAAATGTCAGTGAAAGTTGAAATCCTAAAAAGTTGAAAAAAAGAACAGAACTGTTTAAAGAGGCTTCATGGAAGAGACAGGATTTGGGTAAGGACTGAAAAGATGGTTAGGATTTGAAAATAGAAAATAGGAAAAAGTTTAGATATTTCCTGAGAAGCCACTGAATGATTAAAAGTTTGGGGAAGGGAAGAAAGTTGGTGAAAATAGAGATGGCTATGTTAAATAAAGTGTAATTTGTAAGTTCTTCATAGCTCCTACATGTGAAAATACATACAGCAAAGTTTCTCACCAAAAAGGCATCATGCATTTAATATCCATGCCAAACAGTAACTCATGTAATTTATACATGAGTATAAATGTATACTAGAGTTTAAAACTAGATGAGTATAAAACTCGTCTTCCTGAAAGATAACAGAGACCCTAGATGAATAAGACTAACCTGAAAATGCTGAGAACACTTCAAATGTAAAAGAACAGATGAAAATACAAGAACCACATTTAATAAGGGCCAAAAGCGGGTGTCTAACTTAAGTTAGAAAATCAAGAGTTCAAAATCAAAGAGATGAGTTCCAAGGAGCAGACTCTTTAGAGAAAGCTCAGAAAAGATGGCCCTGAACCTTTGCCTCCAAGACCAGCAGGTCACCAGGGCTTCTTTTTATGAGCTTACGAAGATATTCAAGAGTCTGACTCAGAGGTCTAGGGGTTGGAGGATAGATAGGAGGCCATTACGTGACAACTATGACAGCTCTCAATAATCATATTCCACATTGCAGTCCTGTTTCCTTAAGATCCTAGTCATAGGAAGAAATCTGGTTCTTATAAACTCAAAGAATCATAGAACCTGAAGGCGGCTTTAAATAGCACTTCTTATTTTAATTTCATCTGAATCATTGATACCAATAAGTTTGGGGGAATCTTTGGGAAGATTTGACTTTATAGGCTGGAAGAAAAAAATAGGACGAATTATATTTTGAAATATCAAAATTTTACTTCCAAGTATTATAGAGGAGTGTTCATCCTATATTCCTTGAGATAAGAGGAGAGACTTAACGAAGTAAAATTGAATTTTCAAAGTGCTCTGAATATGTCTACAAGGTAGTCTTATGTAGGGTTAGTAACTCTGGAACTTTCCCCAAAGAGACCAGCATTCCTATGTGGGGTATCAATGCCCACTTTTGCAAAAGCAGTGTTTATAGTGGCTGTGGTATTTTCACAGCATCCTCAGTCTGAAGACATAAAAATGGGAACACAATAAAAAAAAATAGTTGTTACAAAGCCTTTTCATTTTATTAAAGTTTATTAACAAGTTGAAAGAAGTCAGGTCAGAGTCTATGAATCAGGCTGTTGCAGGAAATAATGATCTGGATTTAATTAATCTGGTTAACCTTTTCTACCTGGTATCTTTGGTTCTATTTTGGCTCATTGGTTAAAAAAAAATTAAAAAGAATACAAGTTATGAGCAGGCAATACAATTTATTGAATTAGCGTGTGAAAAAATCCTAGATGCTTACTGTATGCCTTAAACCAAAATAAGTTCCAGGTGGACTGAAACTTTAAACATAAATAACAGAAGCTTGAGAGAGCTAGAAGAAATAAGTGAATAATTATACTTGGTAAAAGAATTGCCTAGGTGTATTTCCTGAAACAAAACTCTTAAGGGAAAATATTGATAGATTTGATAACATAAGATTTTTAAATTTGGTAAAGCAAATAAACTCTTGGACCCAAATTAAAAGGAAAATCACAATCTGGAAGAGTATTTGTAATACACTTGACAGATGAAATATTATTTTCCTTAGTATTTAAGAAAATCTTCTATGTCAGTAAGAGATGACAATACCAATGGAAAAAAATGAAATAATAACCATAAGAATGTTCATCATCTCTACTGATTGAATAAATCTAATCTATTAACAGTAAAATATTGAGGTTATAAAAGAAAAATTCCCAGTGTTGTTAAGAGTCTGGGGAAAAGATATTCTTATACACTGAAATAACAGTAGTTATATGTTATTTAACATGTTGTTTGTGTCAGATCCCATTTTACATTTTTATGTAAATTGTCACATTTAATCTTCAGAAAAACTCTACAAAATAAGTGCCATTAATTTACCTGGTTTTTTTTTTAGATCTGACAATTGGGACATAGAGGGGTTCAGTAAGTTGCGAAGTATCCTCAGCTTGTCGTCATTAAGCTAAGATTTGAGCCTAGAGTCTACCTCATCACTCTGAGGTTTTCTCTGTTTAAAGGGAACATAGATAGGCAATGCCTTTCTGAAAGACAATTTGGCAAAAACCAATTTAATTGCAAAAGTTGTTAAAATGTTCATATGTTTTTACCCAAGAATTCTTCTTTTGGGGATATACTAAATGATGTGAAAAGAATGCAAAATTATATGTACAGTGATATATTTATTGCAGTATGGTCCCCAGGAAGAAGATTATCCAAATATCAAAGATATAGAAAATGGCAATGCAAATTTAAGGGACATCTATAGTGAAATGTTGTGCATACATTACAAAAGATGATGTAAAAATATAATGAGGGCCTGAGAAATATGCTCTATTTGAATACAAAAAGCCTAATACAACAGCTCCTGTATTTAGTTTGCTGCCGAGTCCAATTCTAAGCTCTTCTAGTAGTCTACTAATATTGTTTTTCTTATTAGCATTTAAGGAGAGCCCTCTATGTACTGAGTATTTATGACCAAAATAGACAAATATCTTTGTTGTCATGGAGTTAGCATTCTAGTGGAGGAGGAAGACTATAAACATGAAGTAAAGAGGAAAATATATAGTATATCAGAGGATAAAGAGGAAAAATAAAGTATATACAATGCTGGGAGGAGGGTGACAATTGAAATTTAAATGGAGTGACCAGGAGGGATGTTACAGAGAAGATGACTTTTTATCCAACAACACATAGCCCATGAGGAAATTGAAATAGACATTAATGGAGCAATTTTCCTGAGGTCTGACACTTAGTACACGAGGCAGAATACAAGCACCCCAAATCTACCATGCTGTCAATAAAAACTATAATTATTAATAGTAATTATGAATGGTGAGATAAGTTTATTTTTATTTTTTTGAAAACTGCCATGTGTGCTGGTGTATAAGATACATGGGGCCTTTTAATGTTGATTCATATGGCTGTAATAGCGATGAAGAAATAGAACAGTAGACTATTAGAAGTCTTAAGAAAATTTTGAATGAATTTGAAGGCACACTATACCAACACACTTCTCTAGCTTCTTCTGTAGTTGTTGTGCTTCAGCTCAACACTCCAATTCTCATCATGACAATCTTTATCTCCTAGACAGGGGTCTCTAAAGTGGCTTCTCCTCTAAACCATTTGTATGATGCACTACCATTGTCCAAGCCACTGGATCTCTCCTTCCTACTCCTCAAGCCCTATGTTCAGTTAATGGCCAAACCTAATAGATTTTTGCATCATAATTTTCTTATACAAGTCCTCTTCTTTCCATTGTCATGCGCGTGGCACCAATTTAGGTTTTAATACTCTCCCTATCCAGGAGACCAACTTTAGGATAATAGCTAGATTTAACCAGACCCCACCAGGTCACTCCTCTGATCATGTGTTTTCACCCCAGTCCCTACTCAGGTATGTGTAAATTCCTCATTCTGGCATTCATGCTCAAAGTGACTGACATTTCCCATCTTATATTTTACTGCCAATTGTACATATTTTATAGTCCAGCCATGACAGGAATGTAATTCTCACCAAATAATCTACTTTTCCCTATACTTTTCAGCTCTTTGCAGTTAGGCAAGACGTATGGCTAGTTATGGTTAATTGGCTGTGATCAGAAAAGACGTGTCACTTCTGTGCCGGAATGTAGAACAGGTGGAGGTTCTCCATACTTCTTAATTCTCTTAAAGTAACAGGGGGAGCAGCTGCACGTTTTAGATCATGCGGCTACAAAAAGTAAAATTTGAGTCCCCACTGATCTCTGGTGTATATGTGGTGTGAGCAAGAAATAAATCTTTGATGTATTGGTGTGTTGTTACATTGAGCTCCTGGAGTCCCGGAGTTAATTTGTTGCTACAACATAATCTAGCCCCCACCTAAACTCATAATCAACCATGTGGGTGAACCTACCAATTCCTGTACCGCTTTGGGCTTTCCCATATCCTAAACTTTGCCTTTCTTTCTCTCTCCATTGGTAACTTTCTTTAATCAATTCTTTTATCCTCTCATCACTTTATTTATTTAAATTTTACTCATCCTTCTGGAATCATTACAAATGCCAACCCTTCCTTAATGCTTCTCATTTGCCCAATCAGTTGTAATTTATCTTTCTTCTAATCATAAAGAAACTTAGTAGTTACCTTTTAGATTGCTCTTCACAAATTGTTTGATATCACAGTTATCAGTCTACTTATTTTTCTTCTCAGAATAGCAGACCCTTCTGAGGGTCTGAATCATATGTATATATAACTTTCACAGTCTTTTGTATCTAATAGTTTTCTGGAAAAAAATATCTGTGACACTGAGTTGGAAAGTCATACTGTCATATATACAGTATAGCTTTCAAACTTTCTACCATAATAGGTAAAAAATAAAATTTCAGGAACTAAATTTTATGTAATAATTTTTTGTACAAATTCTGTTATGTTCCTGTTGCTTTTATATTTCTATCACTAAGTGGTGAACAACTTCTCACTTTTGTCCTCTCAAGACCTAGGACATTGCTTGGTATAAAATTAAGTGCTAGGTAACATGTCAGTGAATAAGGAAATATTCAGTATATAAAATACTACTGTATTAAAAATTGAGTTAGCTAAGATTTAACTGCATGTAAGACCTCTAGATCTAGGGAGAGCCCTCAGCATATAAGATGAAAGAGTTTTAGAGGTAATAGTGCATTCAGAATAAGGGTAATGAAAATCAAATTTTGAAGGTGTTACATTTTGAAAGGAGTTCTCATATATGTTATCTCATCATTTGATTGTTATAATCACTCTCTGAAGTAGGCAGGTGTTATTCCCACTTTGGACATGAAGAAAATAAATCTCATAAAGGTTAAGTGACTTGTGCAAGGTTAAACGGCTGGTTTAAAAATGGAGTTCTCAGACATCCTAATTCTTGGTCCACTGCTCTTCATTCTGTATGTTACTGCCTTTCTTTGTCTAAGTTCGGAACAAAGACCATCCTGAGTATCATTTATGCTTGTGTAATATGTTATTTTGGCAGCATAACTAGATAAGTAGCTGAAGAAGGCTCACACAAGTGCGCGCACGCACACACACACACACAATTATACAAGCTTCCTCCAGTCTAGGCTAAAATAGAATTAATCCTGTGTTTGTTGCTGGTGGATGCTGAATCCTTCCATATCAGTGTTTGTGTTTAAGAATAAGTCAGTATACACACTCTGTAATTGAATGTCAAGAAATATGAAAATATATTGTTTTATTGCTACTGTTCATTGATTTATCGAAGTGATTTATTGATGATGGACATGCAGTACAACAAATCACTTTGCTGACACCATCAGCTGCCTTAACTAGGTTGTCAGTTCACGACATTAACGGTAATGGATGGTGATTATTTTACAGTAATGGGTTTAATCAGCGCTTTGAATGACTTAGCAGTCATGTCAGAGTAGAGCCAACTCATCATTCATCAAGGCAGCATTTTGTTTACCAACATCATCTATAATTCATTTGATTGTTGACAGTCATCAGCAAACACCTCTCAGGCAAAGTTTTATCAGAGATGGAAATCTGCACAGCTGCAGCTTGCTAAGTCCCTGCACGGGGCTATTAGAGCTGACACAGGTGAAGTGGATGCCCTTGCTGTGAGCTCTCAGAAGTGTCCACCAACTGGGCTTCCGGCCTTCTCTCCATTCCCATGGGATTGGACTCTTTCAGTTTCCATCTCCTTTACTCCCTGATTTTATGGGACGTTTATACCCCAGAAAGAGTTCAGATTAGACCTTTAGTTTGGAAAGTAGGAAAATGAGAAACACATAGTCTTATTGCTTGAATTAATTCAGCACAGCTAAACATGGTGCTGGCTCTGCTACCTGTAACTCCTCACAGTGGGAGTCACCACTGCTGAAGTTCATGTGTGTCTGGGCAAGTTTGGTGGCCCAACTGGGTAGCTGTAGTAAGTAGATGTAGAAAGATTGCAGGGCTTCCTGTAGGAAAGCTCAGCAAAAAGCTAGGACTTTTTTGGACCTTTGAGAACTTCATTTTTCTTACCAGAAAAAAATTACATAATGCAATATTTTTATATATAATTTTAGTGAGTTTGCAAACTGTCCGAAGCCTAGCCATAGGCGATAGAGTGATTAGGACCTTAAATTCTAGAGGCATCCACACTTGGCTAGAATATCTGCTCTGCCGATTATCTGCTGTGAGCTTTTGGACAAGTAACAGGACATCTTTTGGTTTCATCTATAAATGGTGGTTAATAATAGTACCTTTGTCATGGGGTGCTTGTGAATATGAAATGAGCTGATGTGATTCAAGTGGTTAGCACCAGGCCTTAAACAGAGTAAGTTTTTAAAAAGTGTTGATTCTTATCTTTGTTGCTGCGTTTTACTTATGAATTCAGTTTCAGAAGCCCTGGCCTAAAGGAAGAGAGAATCAGAAAGTCCGGTTAAAATAGAAACAAAGGTCTTAGTTGTCTGAATTCATTACTGTGTTTTCATCCTGTTTGTCTACTCATTATTATTTTTTTTTTCTTTTTAAGACTGCCCCTGTGGCATATGGAAGTTTCTGGGTTAGGGGTTGAATTGGAGCTGCAGCTGCAGGCCTATGCCACAGCCATGGCAACACTGGATCCGAGATGCATCTGTGACCTATGCTGCAGCTTGCACCAATGTAGGATCCTTAACTCACTGAGTAAGGCAAGGGGTTGAACCCACATCCTCACAGAGACCGTATCAGGGCATTAACCCACTGAGCCACAATGGAAACTCCTATCTACTCAATTTTTGATGCAACCCCAGCAAGAGACACAAGGGAGGGGGATAGAAGCCCTAAGTAATAACTTGAAAGAAAGTTGTTCTGAAATTTGGGAGCTGGATGCAATATGAGTGGCATTACCTTGGCTTTCTGTGTAACTAGATATGCTATGCAGCACATACCTTTGTCACCTTATAGGTCCCAATGCATCAGTGGGTGTACAGTGCCTAGGGGAAAGCAGGGGGCCTGAATGGGAGGTGAAAACAACATTAGGAATGCCAGCAAGAATGCTAAGCAAAAGCAGCAGTGGGAACTGAAAGAGGCCAAGAAGCCACAATAGCTAGAGGCACCATGGACCAGCAATGCTTGGAACATGACTGTGTAATTCAAAGAGTGGCCAAGAGAGTGCAAAGAACAGAGAAGCCATTCAGTGGCTGAAAGGACTGTTTGATTTTGAGCATATGTAGAATATTCCCTAAGGACTGCCAGAAATTATTTTATTTGGAGCAAATACATGTCACAAGAAGTTGGAGACCCTAAAACTGGCAAGGTAGAGCCAAGAGCCAGAGAAGCACTGGTCCACAGCAAGTAGCAACATGTCCTTTTTTTTTTTTTTTTTTTGGCAGAGCCATTTCTGTTCTCCTGGCCTCGTTTTTCTCTTCTGTAATCTGACAGTGTTAGTTAGGTTTGTAGCATCCAATGGGCAAGGAGTAGATAGAGATATACCAGATCATTTAATAGCCATTTTCAAAATACACATAGTTGGGGCTTTCATGGAATCTTATCAGAATTTAAAGGTGATATTTCTTACATGTTGGATAGGGTGGAGGTGGGAGGGTTGAGAGTATGCATGTGTGTTAGGGGTGATGGAAGGCATATTAAACTCTCCATGTTATTCTGATTAACATTATAATTTTGATAGCCATTAGGTCAGACTATCTTTGATTTCCTTTGAGTTCTATGATTATATGACATTTTGCTGCATTAAGTCCTTTTAAGCATATTTAGATTCCTTTTATAGACCTATGCTTATTTCTTAGACTGGTCTAAGTGTCCCTGGTCATGGAGGGAGGAAGGTCTTCTAAGTTAGAGACTGTAGGAGAGACATTGGATAAGGATGGCATTCTCAAGTAGTTTAAGAAGTGAATACAAATATAATATCTATTAAGTGCTTGCAGTGTGATAAACACTGTTCAAAGTGCTTTTCATGCATTATCTCATTTAATCTCACAACAAACTGAGGAGGTAGCTTTGGTTTGTAGACTGAAAAAAAATTCAAAGGTGTGGAAGTAAAACGGTTTGCCCAAATTACCGAGCTAAAAAGTGATAGAACCAGGCTTTGAACCCAAGCATCTGATTCCAGGGCTGTAAACCACTGTTCTACATCGCATAGGTATGATGAATGCATAGAGTAAGCAACTAGGAAGAAAGTGACTATCAGACTAGGTACTCTCCTCTCAGACCACGATTAGCACGTAGGTGGCCAACAAGCCTCTCCTGTGTTTATTGAATGGGTGACAGATTCTCTCTTCTCCTAATGTTGGAAATAACTAAGATGTGAGGCAATTGCTTTAGTTAGCATGTTCTGTCTGCTCTAATAATACCCCCTTTTGTTCTGAAGAGAGAAGTGAAGCGTGAGTATAGGCTGGCTATGGAGTTATGTAGAAACTATAAGCAGACATCTGAACCCAGAGCGCAAAAGACAACTTTGTCTACTTTGAAACTCATTTGGGGACAGGTTTTACTCTTGAAACATGGCCAACTCATTTTGGGCTTGAACAGGCAGTGTTCTCTCTAAACAAATGACATGGAGAGAGGATCATGTCTAGGAAGTAGAGACCGTTGATAATCAGCACCAGGACGATGGGTTCCCCACCATGATCCTGGGAGAGCATCAGGACACAGACGTGGACACAGAACCCATGAAGGAGTGACAGAGATTAAGGAAGGAAGGAGGGGAGGGAGGGAGGGAGGGAAAGAAGAAGAAAAAAGCTCCTAAAAGCCTACTTTGGATGCTAGTAGGAGAAAATGATGATTCATCTTTTTCCAAAACAAAATTGCTTATTTAATAGTACACACTTTATTAGATAAACATCCTTTCCACCAATTTTCACTGAAAAAGGCTAGGAAATATTTAGATTTAAACAACTAGTGTAAAAAGGAGGAGACTATAAAGGAAAATTTATTGCTTTTGAAACAACTCCATTACCTTACATCTCCATAATGCAACAAGAGCTGTCAGCCTCCACTCAGGCTGCAGGAAATATTATCATACAAGTCTTCTCTCTGGCAAAACCATCTTCTTTCACTTCCAGATGACAGAAAGGACACTCAGGAAGTGGGTAGAGGGGAAGCAGAAGGGGTCTTCAAAATGAGTTTGTTCTTTTTTGTAATGAGTAAAAACTACCACTGCAGCGATGTTTCTTTGAGAAAATGCTGTCTTGCCAAACACTCTTCACAAATCTCAGATCTCCAAAATGTGGGCACACTTGCTCAAATACCAGAACTCCCCACTTGTAGGGAGCTTCCCTTACCAAAAAGTGGTGTCAGGGCTCAGGGGAAACGAGAAGTACTCATAAGCAGGAAATCTATACCCACTTATCTCCTCCTCCAAGGGCAAGGACAGATGGTGGAATCACTATACCTTTGAAAACCCAAAGGCTTAGCTAACTGAGGTTTGAAGGCACTTCAATAATCAAAGTTTTATGTTCAAGTGCTACACACAAAGCTCAGAGCTTCTGGGAGACTTCAAACAGTCATTGAGGGCCTACGTATGCATAAGATAAGCCATTAAATGATAATACAACACAGAACAAAACCAGGTGATCAAATAAACTATGCAAAGAGGAGCTATCAGTGTGGGCTGGGCTAGTCAGGTGAGTTAGGTAAAGCTTCAGACCTCAGTGGGCCTTAAGGAAGTGATTGACCACAAGGGGGTAAGGACAGTCAGAAGGCAGAGGGCACATTAGCAGGGCATTAGAGATGGGAGGATTATTGAAGAACAGGGTGACCCTCATGAGTATAACTTGATTTGGCTACAAGTGTGTATATACTTAAATCACTGTCTGAAAGCATGAATTTTTTTAAAAATTTTTTGATGAATAGCATATGATTCACATGTAATTTTCAATCCTTCAAAACCAAATGGAAGCTAAAAAAAAAAAGCTATGGCAGTGTTTCAAATTTCCTTCCAGAAGAAGGAAGGTGGGAAGGAAGACAGTGTCTTAAAATGGTGCTTTTGCTTTGCAACACGCATCCTTCAGCTATGTTAATGGTTCAAACAATACTATATTGTTGGGAAATATCCACAGATAATTTTACTTAAACTATTTTTGAACCCTTAATAGAAGCAATACATCCTATTGTAGGAAACTTTTAAAAATGTAGATTGAGGGAGTTCCTGTTGTGGCTCAGTGAGTTAAGAACCCGACATAGTGTCCTTGAGGATGCAGCTTCAATACCTGGCCTTGCTCAGTGGGTTAAGGATCTGTTCTACAGCGTAGGTCACAGATGAGGTTCAGATCCATTGTTGCCATGGCTGTGGCATAGGCCACAGCTGCATTTCCAATTCGACCCTTAGCCCGGGAACTTCCATATACCACAGATGCAGCCACAAAAATGTACATTAAAAAAATAAAGAAAAAAATCCTGTAAGCTTACACCCACCCCTTATAAAGATAAATTAAGATTTTAGGGTATCTCCTTTAGACTATGTATATGAGAATATATGTGTTAGATGAGTTTGTAATGGGCATACAATTTGTGGTTGGTTATATATACTATGGTTCCCAATGAGTCATTGTCCGCATACGCATATTCCCTGCAATAGTGCCCTCCCACACTGACTTTGGGATTAGCCCTGTGACTTTCACTGGGCAGTGGGACATCTGGAAGAATGATGCAAGCAGAAGCTAGTCTCCTTAAGGATAAAAGACCACATTTGTATGTAAGTGAGTTCAGTCATCCTAAACATCCCAGATAATCCCCTGGTGAGGCTACAGCTGGACTTCCCAGCACTCCTGCATCAGGGGCACCAGAAGAGTCCAGAAGGACTCCTTAGTCAACCGAAAGATTATACAATCTACTATATTGTTATTTTAAGCCATTAAGTGTTGGGATGTAATTCATGCAGTATTTTAAACTGATTTTTCATTTAATATATGGTGAACAATTTATGTTCTTACATAGAACTCAAGAACTCTATTTTTAAATGGTTTCATCATAATCCATTACAACATGTACCATAACCCATTTAACTGATATCATGTAGTTTGTCATGCTTACAATTAATTTTTAACGTTCAGTTGGTGACTCGCTAATGCTGTTTCCACTATACGTGGTTCAGGGAATATAAACTTATTTTAAAACAAGTTTATGTATCACTGCATTCTAGACTGAGAACAGTAGCTATGAATTAATCAGCCTTTTTTCCCCTTAACCATTTGCACTGTGCATAGTATGACAAATAGTGCTCAAAATATTTATTTATTTATTTATTTATTTATTTATTTATTTATTTATTGCCTTCTTGCGTTTTCTAGGGCCACACTCATGGCATATGGAGGTTCCCAGGCTAGGGCTTTAATCGGAGCTGTAGCCGCTGGCCTACGCCAGAGCCACAGCAACGCCAGATCCGAGCCGCATCTGCAACCTACACCACAGCTCATGAGCAAGACCAGTGATCAAACCCGCAACCTCATGGTTCCTCGTCGGATTCATTAACCACTGAGCCCCGACGGGAACTCCTCAAAATATTTATTGAATTAAAAAGAATGCTTCATAAATTTGAAAAATAGCAGTTAATATCCTATAAATTTCAACAGCATGTCATATCCAGGCAAAAGGTAATGGAATTCTTGGCATGGGTGGTCTCTCTCATACCTTGGTCTTTTATACTGTTCAGAAGCACTGAGAAATGTGTTTCCATTGAATTCAGTGTTGCTACATCAAAACTTACTGTTCCCAAGTCCTATTCTCTCATTGTCCAACTTCCTAAACTCATGAACTCTTTTGTGCAAAATTGAGAGTTTAATGTGCTTGCCAGCCCCAAAGATGTGTATGTTAATAAAGAAATAGTTTGTATTTCCTCAAATCATATGACATTACCCATACTCTGATCTTTATAACAAAAAATACTTTAAGGCAATCCTCTGTTTTAAGGTTTTTGTCTCTTTGGTTCCCTCTGTAAATAAGTATAATTCAGAGACAGCCACATTGTATTTTTCAAGAAATTGCCATCCCTCATTCAAGCTAATCCAATATTCAATTTATGTTTAAATTGAAATGTTTTGGAAAGGTAAAAAAATCAAGATAAGTTCTTTTTGCACATTAACCTCTAGGGCAACTTCTTTTGTATTTTGTTTCCTTTGGATAAGGGGAAGTACCTTGTAATCTTTATTTTTAATTAGATTTTAAAGCATCTTTAATCCCCAGGTTTAAGTGTATTATTCATGTTTAATAGTGGGAATGAACAACTTTAAGCATGGTAGTGTTAAACTGTCCAGGAGGCATCAAAACTTCATAAGTCATTCTTGTGGTTTCAAGCTTTGACGTAGAAAACGCTTCCTTCACCACTTTTCATGGTTAACCATTTTGAATATCCACTCATTCTACTTCACTTTCCACAGCGTAGCATTCTCAATCTCCCTCAGGCAAGGGAAAGGGAATCAACGTTCCTTGAGCACAGCCTGTGGCCCCAAGAAATAGACAGTATTATTCCCATTTTACAACTCATAAAACTGACAGACAACTGCAGAGGAAATCGGCTGTAGAGCTGGCATGCAGATCTCTCTAGATTCAAAGCATGTTGTTTCTGAAACTGAACTATCAGAAGACTTAGATTCTAGTCATGGTTCTTGGAGTACTTGGGAGGTCTTGGGCAAATACACGAGCCTCAATTTCCTCATTAGCAAAAAATTTCTACTTTTCTATTTAGAGATATAACATTGCTTTTCCTACCTATCTCAGAGTGTTGATGTGATCATAGTTGGGAATATGTTTTTAAAACTAAAACATCTCATAGAAACATATTGCTGTAAGCCCCAGATTCTGAATGAGTTTAAATAATATGACTGGGACATGTACAGTACATAAGTATCTTGGCTATCCCCATGAGTGAGAAAGAATAGGGCTCTTTGAGAGTCCATTTGAACTGAGCCTTCTGGTCCTTCTTTTCATGATGACTCATTAATTTTATTTTCTTCCTGCCTGAAAGCAGTCTTTGGGATTTTTTTTAAACTTCTGTTAACAGGGCTGAGATATACTCATCAAAAACAGTTTGGGAAGGGAAAAAAGTGACAGCCATAGAGAATGTAGTCTTAGGAACACATGTTTTGAATCTGGTGAGAGAAGAACCAAGATGAATTGGATGCCTTCTAGACCTAGTAAGCACTGAGAACTATCTTTTAAGTTTTACTGAAGTATATTTGATTTTACAATGTTTTGATCATTTCCACTGTACAACAAAATGATTCAGTTATACACATATCCAAGAGAGAACTTCCTTTTAGTCAGTGATTGCAATGACTGACTTCTGTGTTCGTGTTTAGTGAAACAGCAACCCATCTACTCTCCTCTAAACTTGTAGGTACCTTCCATTTTCCTTCACAACCTTCATTTCTCTGCAATGGTTTTCATCCTATTTTCTCATTCTCCAAAATATCAATTTTTGTGCCAAGAATCAGATACTAAATGCTGAGGAACATTTGGCCATCGTTTTTAATTATGGTTGGTCAATTTATTTTTAGTGACCAAAGTGAAAGTTATGCTTTAACTTTCCCATCTGCAAAATGGGGATGTGATGTTTTCTCAGGTCTCTTCATTCTGAATAATGAAAAACTGTTGGGAAAAAAATTGGGGTTCCTTAGAAGCACACCAATTGCCTACAGTCTTTTTTTTTTTTTTTTTTGATGAAAAATACTGTTTCAGTGATCCAGCACTTTTTTCCTCCAGAGGCAATATGCCCTTAGCAAAGTAATGTAGTGTTTCTTTCAGGTTGAACTGTAAAAAATGACTGCACTTATAGGGGAAAATTGTCAAATACCATCAGCTTTATATAGTTCAGTCTAGTATCTCAAATAATTTTTTTCTGTATACATGTTTACTTTTTAATATGTGGACCAAACCATATCCATCCTGCTTTTCCAAAAAGAAATAATATCCTCATTGGTTCTTACTAATATATATTGTGAAATAATAAAATGTTCCTCTCTGCAATCGAGTGATTAATCATCAAATGATACAGCTTAGGAGCCTGATCCAGATGATACAGTTGTGAGGACACACTGTGCTGCCATTTTGCAGGTGGAGGCATTCATGCCATATCATTGCTCTGGGAAAGGCCAAGTTGTGCAGACTTCTTCCAAATAAAGAGGACGAGGTGGGGGAAGCAGGAATTAGGTTGTGACCTGGGCCAGGTAATGGTGGGAGAAGGAATACTTGGAGCATCCCAAAGTCTTTTCTCTAGGAACTCACTTTGTTTTAGAAATGAGTTTCTCACTGTTAGAAGATATACCCAGAGAGTAGAGAAGCCCAAATTCTGGGAATTAAGAGTCTTTGCCTCCAAATCCCACTTTACTACTTATTCCAAGCAGTAGATTTTTCTAAGGATGAAAACAGAATTTAGTGATTTAACTGTGATTTGTAAACTCCATATTTCAAGTTTCCAAGATATATGCTTTTTTCATTAATTATATATCTTTATATAAATTAATTTCAAAATTCATGTTAGAGGGTAGTATTACAATGCCCTGTGAGACAGACATTTCTAGATATGTCAGTGAACACTGACAGGAATAGTGGACTCATAAAGTCATGAGATAGGTCCAGAGTGGCAGCTGTAACCTCATTCAGTCAGGGCAGCAGTGGTTGATAAGAGCCAGTTAGTCATTCCATTAAAAAGGAGTTTACCACATATTACAAAGCAGGGAGCTCGGGTGACAATTAGATGTGGACAATGTGAAGTGCTACATTTTTAATATTTTTAGTTGATTATCTTTGAATATGGTTGCACTGTTTTTCACCCATGGACACTGCCTGTGTAGCATGAATGATTATAAAAATATCAAACATTTATTGAGCACTTTCTGTGTGGCAGGTTCTTTCCTAAAAGATTAACATGCTTAATTCATTTAATCCTTATAAAATTCTTACACGCCAGGTACTGTTGGTGCCTTCATTTGCAGACAGGGAATTCTAAATTTTGAGAGGTTAATTAATAAGCCCCAGATCATACAGTCAGGAAGGGCAGAACCAAGACACAAGCTATGATTTGTCTGACAGCAAAGGCAGGTCCCTCTATGACCTGTAGGTTATATCACAGCTTATGAAAGGACAGAGGAAGAATCAGGCCAAACACTTAAATGGCTGCTGATAGAGGGATGAAATAAATGCAGATAAGGATGCTAAGACTGTGAAATAACCAAGTGGTCCTAGCATCTATACACAGGAATAAAGCTCTGCATTCTCAAAACCATATTATCTGGTAGTCTGCTTTAGTTATTCCAAAGTCCCTGCCCATTAATCTCCAAGTGACCCTCTGTTTTTCCCTCTAGAAACCTGAAGTATTTCTAAGTGAAATAAAACGGAAATCTACACAAACCTTCCAGTTCTTTCTCTTAAAGTTCGAAACTCTGGTATTAAAACTTAAATATTTCACTGGCCTCCACTGGCTTAATATTGCTTCCCTTACATTGATTTTGCTCACCTTGGAGATGGAATTTGAAAATAGATTAAACAATTTCGGCATCTGTGTTACTATGGTGACCCAGGATGGAGCATGTGAGATTTCTTCCCTTTATATCTTGATACTGAGAAGTCTGCTTATGTGTCTCTGTCTTTTATAGAAGCTCACGGTGTGATAGGAGGAATAATATGTGGGGAGAAGTGTTATTACGGACATGCTGGGAGAAATTCAGCTTTGGAGCTGGCCTCTGTTGACTTCTGAGAGGTTGATGTTGCATAATCCTGTAGCTCATGTTCAAAGACTAATGAAGTCTTGGATGGCTTGAAGCTTGATAACCGCACTGTGCTATTTAATTATGAATGTGGCCCCAAAGTGTATTCTTAGGTCTTGTCTCTTCTCTGTTACTCATCCCTATGTGATCTCAATAAATCTCAGTTTTTAAGTACCATTTATATAATTATGCTGCCTAAATTTATATCCCCATCAAGAACTCCTCCCTGAACTCTGAATTTGAAACTCAAATGCCTTACTTCTTTCTCTTTTTTTAATAATGATTTTTTATTTTTTCCATTATAGCTTGTTTATAGTGTTCTGTCAATTTTCTTTTTTTTCTTTTTTTTTTTTTTTT
>PVHT021183519.1:7018376-7209159 GCA_004024745.2 Catagonus wagneri
TGTCAATTTTCTAACTGTACATTGTCTGATAAAACACAGGGCATAGTTAAGTTTGAATTTCAGATAAATAATCTTTTAGCAAAAGTAAGTACAATATTTTGTACATACTTCTATTAAAATTATTCATTGTTTATCTGAAATTCAGATTTAACTGGGCATTTGCATTTTGCTTGCTAAATCTGATAACCTTACTCCTCAACCCATCACCTTTCAAGCTTATCCTTTCCCAATAGAAACTCCCAAGTTTGCTCATCTAAACATGCCTTTCTCACAGTCTTTCCAAATCACTGAATGCCCACTCCATTCTTCCAATTACTCATGCTGAAATTGGACTCCTCTTTTTTTGTGTACCTACCTTGAATTCAGTTGTAAATGATGTTGATTCTACCTTCTTTACCTGCCCCACATTTGACAACCATTGCTGCTACATTGGACCAAGTCATTACCGTCTGCTGAACTGCTGAAATAGCCTCCTTGCTTTTGCCCATAAGTTCGTTTTCTACACTTGATTGCCTTTTTTTAAAGCATAAGTCAGTGTGTCAGAAAACTATAATTTTGAAAGAAATCCTAAGTCCTTGAAACTGTTCACAAAGCCCTATGTGCCCAGCTGCCCTCCACTAAGTTCTTCATCTGCAAACACGCCTCCTCTCACTTGCTCTCTGCCATGTTGCCTCATCATTGTTCCACAAACACAGCAAGAAAATTGGACCTCAGAGCCTTTGTGCTACAGTTCCCTTGGCCTGGGACTTTCCTTGTCCCATATGTGCATGGATTGCTCCTTCTCTGTGTCCTTCAGGCTTTCCAAGGTTGTCTTTTTGAAGATGATCCCCTCCCCCTGCCACTTTCCAGCACTTTCTGTTCCATTTGCACTGTTTAATTTTTCCCCATTGACTTGTTTACCACCTGACATGTATTTACTTATTTGGTTGTCTGTTGATCCACATAGCCTGTAAGCTCAGTGAGATCAGGGACCTCTGCTGTTGTAGTCTCAGAACTCAGGACGGTACCAGCTCTGTGAAAATCTGGTGAATACCTGAAAGAAATCAATCACTTTGGAGTTGTCAGATGCATAAGAAACTTAAAGAGGAAAAAACGGGTCTGTGAACTGGGATATGCACCTTTGTGTATAAGGAGACACACATGGGAGTGTAGGAATAATCACCTTTGTGTATGTGAGCGTCTCTTGAATACCCTTGAAAGATGAGGATGCCAAAAGATACACCTTTCCTTCTCTGTTCTCTTCTCATTTATTAACAGTACTCTGCTTATGTCTTTGTCTAATGCTTTGTGTGTGTATAATCAGAGGCTTTTTTTGGGGAGGGAGTTGCTTGCATTATTTAGAGAACCGTTTATTTCCTTAATATTTTGGGTAGTGCCTCTATCCGTCATATATTAGCAGTGATAACTGTTTATCTGGGCCATCCCTCTTTCTCCTGGCATCTGCATGATTTCTTTTAATCACATTCCCATTACCCTCTAATTATGTAAAATTATATTAAGTAAAATTTCTGCTGGTAGCCACAGGGTGGCATTCATGTTCTTTGCTATCACTTTAATGACTGAGAGATTACAAGGTCACTTTGAGTAGATAAATAGCCTATAGATCCTTTCCAGTGAGGTTCACGTTCTGATTTTTTTATTTTAACACTTGTAAATTGCAGAACTTATTATGCTATCCCACCTGCACCTCATTTTGTTTCAACACCTCCGGTCCCTTCCTGTAGGAATTCAAGATGACTCTATCAGGTGGCCTTGTTTCAATATTCAACTCAGTCAAAGAGTGTCTAATGAAAGCCAACAGCTGAGACTGCCTTGGTATTCATTTCAACTCAGTCATCATGGGAAGATTTGCCAGCAGCCTTTAGCACAGGGCTCTGACTGGATGCTTGATGGTAAATACTAATCTGAATAGCAAGTAGGATCATTCACCCCAACAGATTTTGTGCCAATCTAGGTGGATTCTCCAGACTAGTCACTGAGGCAGTAAAAGCACCTCTTTAACATTTAAACATGACTTTGAGTATTAAAGAAGAACACACACACACACAGAAATGGTTACCTGGGAAAGTTCAGCTCTAATGCAGCATCTGGATTGGGTTTCAAGATCCAGAGCTTAGCCCTTCTTTCCTCCTATTCTTACCTCAGAGCCAGACATTCATTTGTTCATTCATTCTTTTACTTTAACTCCATTTCTTTCAACTTGTGCTGAGTTCATATGTTATTATATATTTATCATATTTATATCTCAAACAATATTTCCCCCATTTTATAGATGAGGAAAGTGAGTATTAGCAAAGTTAATTAGTTGATGGCATCACGGAAAATAAACTATAGAGGTGACATGTTTATAGAAGGTTTTGACTAATATTTTTCTCTTTTTACATCCCCACAGTTGTTTTAAATACCTCTTAACACTGTAGGTTCCCCAGACCCTGAAAGTCTTCCATTTTTTCACTATCCCACATAAGATTCTGATAATAGCAGTTTCTTAGGCTTCCTGACTTTAACCTCTCCACCATCTGGATTATACTACTCTTCCCTTCTGGAATCATCTTACTGAAACTATGATGTCATTTTTGTTTCTTACTCAGAAAAGTGGGATATCATCAAAACCTGAATTTATTTTTACTTCCCATTGAGTCTTTAAAATGAATTTACTGAAAATTTCTTTCTTCTCTTCTGAACACTGTAGTGACCTGCTTGGATTTTCCTATGACTCCTAATTAATAGAAAACCCTAGAATTTTTCCTTAAGCCACAAACATAAACTCAATAGAGAAAGCAAGATGCCTATTCTGATATATTAAGCAAGACTTTAATATTCATTTAGTGGGAAGATTTCTCCCCTTCACCTGCTGCTGAGGCTTCTTGCCTGCCTAGGGCAAAATGCAATCAGATCCATTCTTGGTGCTTTTCGCCTGTCCTCCGATCCGCTAGATGCTGTTCCTTTTGGGGACTGCAGTGCCTGAAGAGCAAGGTCAGTGGAACCAACAGTTCTTATTTGACTAGCATAATTAGAAGACAGCTTTGCCTTCCCAATGCCTGAAAGATGTATAAAGTGTTTTTCTTATGGCATTTGTGGGTTCTTCAGAGGCTCCTTGGCTGGGTCCTCAAACTGCAACTCCTTTCATTTAGGAATTTTCTTCTTTGATTTTCTGTTCCTTATGCCCATCAACTTCTGGTTTTCTGGCAGTTTCATATACCCTCTGTTGGAAATTCACTGCCCCTGAAAGCAACCCTTTGGACTCTGGATCACTTTAAACATGATCCTGGAGTTCCCACTGTGGCCTAATGGGTTAAGGACCCCACATAGTCTCTGTGAGAGTGCAGGTTCAGTCCCTGGCCTTGCTCAGTGGATTAAGGATGTGGCATAGCCACAAAGCTGCAGCATAGGTTGCAGATATGGCCAGATCTGGTGTTGCTGTGGCTGTAGCATAGGCCTGCACCTGCAGCTCCAATTTGACCCTGGGAACTTCCATAACCTGCAGGTATGGCCGTAAAAAGAAAAAAAATAAATAAACAAACATGATCCTAAGCAAGTGTTTTTTACCATGGGTCCCATATCTAGTCCCTAGCATTCCTACATCTTTGACAATCACTGAGGATGGTGACTCCCTAGATAAAGTATTTTTCTCTGCTACTGTGAGATGCTTTAACTGGTCTCCCACCTTTGGACATTTTTTCAGATTGAGTCAGCACTGTTCTGTGTTCTGGAACTGCAGAGAATATTTCTCAAACCCTCATGCTGGTCTCAAAAATCCTTTCTCTGGTCTTGAGAAAGTCCACACTTCTGTTGCATTTCTCTCAATACCTTTTTGTCTTCCTTGTAGGCCAGTTGTCTAATTGGATCTCTGAAACCTATTTTGAAAAGCCTGCCTCTTTGTCACCTCATGTTTGTATTTAATATCCATTGTTTGGGGATTAACGTTTTAGGTCGCATTGAGTATATTTAAAAACTATTTAGATTCTAATCTTTGGAGTCAGTAGACTAAGTAGTTGAGACTAATCCCATTGAAGACAAAACATAGACCAATTTTTGCTTTTGAATCTGCCTGAGGGCCTTGGGGAACTGATAAGTTAGTGAGAATTTATTACAACAGCATCTTGTAGATCCCAGTATTTGGGGTCCACTTTTGTCCAAGAACCATTTGCTGATCGAAGACACACCTAGGGAGTGGCATAGCTCTTTTGACTGCTTAGAAGGGCCAGCAGAACAGATCAGAATTTAGGGAGTTTCCCTGAAAAACTTCTGAAGAGCTGTACCCTAGGTTAAAGGATTAACTTGTAAATCAGCTAATGCATTGACTGAAGAGTTTTGAATCCTCTTAGTAACTCAGGAAATCTCAGATTCTATAATTGTATTAAGGTGATTCCTGATTGTAGTTCCCACAGGCACCTGGATGAAATAAAGTGAAATCCCCTATCAAGAAAATAATATCATTCTAGGCCTCAATTAATTTCATAAATACTAAAAAATAGAATGTCTGGCACAGAATCAAAGAACCAGGTGTATGCAAATACGATAACACAAATGAGAAATAGTAGAAAGATGCAAAATAGAAAACAGGCCTACAAAGTCTCCAGATACTGGAGTTTAAAACAATTTTGCTTATCACCTCCAAAGAGACAAAAGGCAAGGTACAGAATATTGGCAGAAAACATGACACTCTAAAAAGTGACACAGCAGATTTGAAAAGGAACCAATATAATTCTGAGACTGAAAATGCAATAAAATTATAAATTCAATGTATTTATTAAACAGCATATTAGATTTACATGAAGATAAAAGTTGCGGCCTGAAATGTAGATTGGAAGAAAATAACTATAACAAAGAATAGAGAGACAAAAGAATGGAAAATGTGTATGACAAAAATAGCAAAGTAAAATCTAATATATACCTATGACAGAGAGGAGGAAATAGGCAATTACACATTTGAAGCACCAGTGACTAAGAATCTTCCAAAGTCAATGAAAGATCTCACTCCATAGTTTCCAAAAGTCCAGCAAAACCATAGCAGAGTATATAAAACCAAATCACTACCTAGACAAATCACAGTGAAATCACAGAAAACAAAAGAAAGATCATCTTAAAAATAAACAGAAGATGAGAAAAGAAATTACCTTTAAAGGAAAAGTATTGGGGCTGAAAGCTGATTTCTCAAAAGCATTATAGTTTCTGAACATTGGAAGAAGGCAATGAAATAATATATATCTTCAGTGTGCTGAAAGAAACCAATTGGCAACATAAAATTTTAGCTTAGCGGAGTCCTTCAATAATAAAGGTCACTAAGACAACTAAAGGCAACATTTGATTCTGGATTGATTCTGCATCAGAAAAGGTAATGCTCTGAAAGATATTATTGATACAATCAGAAATATTTGAATATGTACATTAGGCTAACTGCCAATCAGTACATGATTCATGGATCAGTTGTGTTAGTCTCACCTGGGAACTGATTAGAAATGCACAATCACTAGCATCCCAAACCTACTGGGTTAGATTCACATTTTAACAAGATTGTCAGATAATTCATATGCACACTAAATTTAGAGAAACACCATATTCGTTAATCACATTTTATGTTAAATTTCCTGAATTTGATAATATGTCAGAGAATGTGATATATCAGAAGGTGTCTTCATTCTCCTGAGATGCATACTGAAGTATTTAGGGTTTGCAATTTAATCCAAAATTCTTCTTTAAAATAATGAATGACAATAGGTAACCCTATTGAATAAATATAATGAATAAATATAATTACTGTGAGGGAGAGTGCAAAGTATATGGTAAAGTATTTATAATTAGTGAATATAGGTAAAGAAACAAGTGCCTATTGTACTGTTCTTGCAATTGGAATAATCTGTTTAGAAAGCATTTCTATTAGATTTGAAAATACATATGATCTATACCCCAACAATTCTACTGCTAGATATGTATCCAAGAAAAATATGTGCACATGTCTACTGATAGACACATAGAAGATTGTTTAGAGTAGTATTGTTTGCGTTGATATACAACTGGAAACACTGAAATATCTACTGATAATAGAATGAAAAAATTATGGCATAAACACACAATATAATACTATATATAGAACAATGGAAATAAATGTACAGCTACAGACAATAATATTCATGATTCTCACAGATATAACACTGAATGAAAAAAGAACTAAAAGAATGCAAAATTTACAATTCTAATTTAGTTGACATATACATGATTAAGTGATAAAAGTGCAAATAAAATAACTTATTGTACAGATCAAGATAGTGTTTATATGTAAGAGGGAGGGAGATAGTTGTGGTTTGAAAGGTGATTAATATTTAAGTGCCAGTAAAAGTCTACCTATACCTTGAACTTGGTTCCATGGATATTTGCTTTATTATAATTCACTGGGCTGAACATTTTAAGTTTTATGTCCTTTATGTGTTTTATTTCAGGGCAAAAAATAGTTTTAAAAAAATAAGAAAAAATGATTACTCTGGTTGCTACATGGAAAAGGGATAGAAGAGATGGGGAACTTGCCATAACCTGTGTGATAGATGGTAGTGGTATGGACCAGATGGTGTTCAAAGAAACAGACCTAAGTGGACATAGTTTGGAGACAGAATTAATAAGACTCATTAGTGGAATCTATGTGTAGACTTAGTTCTATTTCTTCCAGAAATAAGGTATGAAGAGTAGCATCTCAGTTTTTGGGCTAAATAACTATCCACTGATGGGGCCACTGACTCAGATGGAATAGAACAAGGAAGGGACAATCCAGAAGGGAGAAATGCTGAGCTTATATTTGGAGTATACAGAGAGAAGACAGTGGAGACCAGGACTGAATCTCAGGGCACTCTGAAGAATGTGTTATCATGGAAGAAAAGGAAAAGTGTTTCAAGAAGGAGGGATTAGCCAAGCAAGGTAAACACAGAGAAGCAACTTCAGAATTGACAAGATGAAATTATTATTAATTGTTCCAATAGCAGTTTTGGTGGAGAGGTAGACAGGGATATAAACCTGTCTGAAGTGAAGCAAAAAGGGAATGGGAGAGAGGAAGTCAGGAAAAGAAGAATTAACATCTCTTAAGATGATCTGTTGTGATACTGGACTAGATTAATAGTGTAGTGGTTGAGACAGAGACGTGAGGGTCAAAAATGACTTTTTTAATAAGGAAGAACAATGGACCCTTTCTAGATTGACGCCGATAAATTCAATGAAGGGGAAATGATGTTGCGGAAGAAAGATGGAACACTTCCAGGGATGAGGTCCTTGAGTAGAAAAAAGAAGTTATGGGTATTATTGAGCATCCATTATGTGGCAGGCATTGCTCAAGGACTGTATGTGTTCAGCATAAAAATTAATTATTTGCCCTCAAGGGTAGCACAGAGTGGGGGTGGGTGTGGGGAGAGGGCCTAATAAACTAGAAATTGCAGCATAGTCTGCCATTAATATACAGAAATGCATGGAATACACCAGGAGGAGAGCGCTCCTAGGTAAGCCTTGGAAACAGTGAAGACTTTCTCAAACTGTACTTAGGCTAAGTCTTAAAGGATTCATTTAAATCTTTACCAGATATAGGAGGGATGACATAGTAAAAGTTCCTTTTAAGTTCACCAGTGCTAAACTTCCCAGCATTACCACCTGTCATAGTATTCCTGCCTCCAAACACACACATCTGAAGATGCACTCACATCAACATATCCATCATTTGCCTTCCATGTCATGCTGTTTTGTGATGCATACACTTGTTGGTGTTACATGAAATGCTCTTTGCTGCTGGTGAAGTTCTACCCATCTCTCAAGACCCAGTTTAAAAGCCACTTATCTCTAATACCCTTTCTAACTCTATAGGCAAAAGAAATCGCTCTCATCTCTGTGCTCCTGTGACACTTTATAAGTGCCTCTGTGGGGGGATTGTGATTGTTTTTTTAAGGGAAGGAGTTCCATAGTGGTTACAATTATGGACTCTGGTGCCAGGCTCCCTGAGTCAAATCATTGCGCTGCCATTTACCAGCTGTGTCACCTTGGGCAAGTTCTTTAATCTCTATGCGTTCCAGTTTCCTCCTTTATAAAATGAGAGTAATCAAACTAACATGCTGGACTGAAAGTGAGATATAGCTGCAAAAAGGAAGGAGGTGCAGAGGATGTAGAAGCAAGAGACGCCCAAGACGAAAATTCCAGACTTTGTGGGCTTGCCTGCGGTCTGCCGTGCTTCCCTTTGACCTGCCCGTTCACCTTCCGTAGAGAAAATGTGAATATATGTGTCAGAGCGAAAATGGCTCCTGGTTTTTATCTTTGAAAACATAGCTGCATTGACTGTGAATTATGTGTGATTCTAGAAGTAAAACTGGTTTTATTTTTGACAAGTTTTTTTTTTTTTGTCCTCTGCATCCTCCCTCTTTCTTCATTTTTTCAAGTGTACTGACCATTTTGCCAATTTGTTCCCATAGAAGCCACTGAAAATTTACAGCTTGCTTAAGTGGGTCTGAGAAGAGGCACAGGTTGTTGTGGGTATGAAGTGAAGTTTATACTGCAAAACACTTAGAGCAGCATCCGGCATGTGAAAAAATTCTCGATAAATTTTAGCTATTATTACTGTAATTATATATGTTCTTCAACTGCTATGACAAGAATAGCTCTTATTTATATTTATTTTTTGTATTCTGACACTCTTCCAACACCCACCGAGCTTGCCTTTGTATGACATGAAATTCAATAAAGACATATTGGAAGGGATCCATGAGTGGATTTCCCTCCCCTCTCCCCACCTGGTTTTATAGCAGGGCTCTTTTCTTGGTATCTCCTTTGGCCTTAGCATACAGTTGGACGTAAAGCACTCATGACACAGTGCTGTTGGAATGACTTCTTAAAGTATTGGCCCCCAAAGATTTCTAAAATTGCAGGCATATGAGGAGAGATGGTGCATTAAATCCTTTCACACATTAGCACAATTCCTAACAAAGTCAAAGGTTGCCAGAATAAAACTTCGAGCTTGTGAGAGAAAAAAATGTATATATGTATGTGTAACTGGGTCACCTTGCTATACAGTAGAAAACTGACAGAACACTGTAAACCAGCTATAATGGAAAAAATAAAAATCATTATTAAAAAACCCAAAACTTTGAGCTTGAAGGGTTGCATTTCTTTCTTTGTTAAGGGCATCCCTTCTTACTTCTTTGATTGACAGTCATTTAAGCTTTACTTAAAAGTAGGCAATCAGGAAGCTTCTCTCTGGGGAGAATGCAAACACTGGGTGCCAGAGTGGGAGTAAGAGGAAATCAAAAGGGGACGGCGGAGAAAGTGGAAAAGGGGGACACCCAGGACTAAAATTCCAGATCTTGTGAATTTGCCTGCAGGTCCTGCCCTCCTTTCTCTTGGCCAACTTTTCCCTGCTTCCTTAAAGAGTCATGTACATCCTGGAGGGAACATGGATCTGATTTTTGTCTTTCGAGGTCATGATTGTGATGACAGGAACACGTGTGTGATTTTCAAAAGGAAACTGGTTTTATTTTTTGACAGGGTCATTTTTTGTCCTTTGTGTTTCTCTCTTTTTTTTTCCAAGCACATGGTCCATTTTGCCAAGTGTGTTTCCGTGGACACCATTGACAATTTACAGGTTATTTAAGTAGATCTGAGAAGAGGCAATAGTAATAAATAAAGCTCTGACATGAGCTATAAATAGCCAGAGTTCTCCGGACTGCCCATCTTCCACCTGTCTCCTTACCACTTAGCAAATCAAGTTTACAATAGTAATGTAAAGAACACTACACTCTTTTTTTTTTTCCTGGATTTGAGAAAGGTGAAGACTTGTCAATCCTATCTTTTTGGATATTATAATGGAAGTTGCAGCCAACCTAAAGAGAATAGGACATTCTCAAATGAACCAATGAATCATTAGGTGGTGTCTGGCCCACACACAGCTCTTAGCATTTATTTTTCTCAGGGCAGTCAGGGCAAATGTGACTCTTAAAATGATTGCAAACAGCAGGGAGGAAAGCTTGGAATTTTTGTCCTTTTCACTGACAGCGAAGGGGGTAGATGGATCAGGGAAGAGGTCATTGCTTAGAGTTAAGGACAGACTGCTGCTGAGAGTAGGAGGCAATTTTTACTTTCAGGGGACCAGCTCCGTAGTATCTATGACAAGGAGGCAAACTGGGGGAGCAGGAGTGCTGAGCCCCAAAGGACAGGCTGGCTGTAAAAGAGAGTTTCCTACATTCAGATAAGTGTACCTCCAGCTCCACTTCCAGCCCCTGTCCCTCAGTAATGATGATGCTTGGATACCATTCCCTCTTGCTGGGGTTTAAATTAAGAGGGGGAGTGAAAAAAAAAAAAGGTGAGTCAGCTTAAACTAGGAGAAAGAATGTAAAAAAGGCTGAATCTCATGAGAAATAAAAGGAGAAAGAATAAGGGTGAGGTAAAAGGTAAGAATGGAGGTACATAGAGCAATTTAGAGATAAAGAGAATTCAAGATTGTGTTGAAGGAGAAAAATAAATCAATGAGTTGTAATGGTAAATATTATAAAATTGATTAATGAAAAATCAGTGATTGTTCTGCCATTTTTCTAGCATTCTGCTAAGGCACAATGAAGGAAAAAATGAAGGCTGAAATTTCTTCCCTAGAAAATTTACAGCAGATGAAGAAAAGCTTGAATGTCAAAATGAAGTTTATTTCCTCAATCCCATAGGTCTTCTCTGTGAGGGAAGAAGAAATTAAAGCTGAAACAGTGGTAGATGGAAAGTCATACTTTGAACAAGGCCAAACAGCCCTAGAGAATGTAGCCACTTTTCTTGCTGTAGATCAGTACTGGATCAGTATCAATCTAGATGTCAAAATGTCCCCTGGTTAAATGCATTGGAAAATAAAGAAGTTGAAGAAAATAGTTTATATTGGTGGTATGATAATGAGCTAACCAAGTTAGCTTTAGCAGTCACTCCTGTTCCCCCAGCCCTGAGCCAAATACTTACTCTAAGCCTTCGTTGAGATACCGGTTTTATCCTCACCAAGACGTGGTGACATTGGGGAGCTAATAAGAGGCTGATAACCATGCTGGATCACTTAGAGTTCTTATCAGGTAGGTGTTCTCATTGGTTCAGCATGGAAGAGGGTGGAATCCAGGAAAATCTTGTCTGACTCCTTCTTTATACACATAGATCAGACTCTCTGGGAAGTATGGAGATGACACTCTGACAGTTTAGAGCACTAAATAAGTGAGGTAGCACAATAATAATGTGACTTCAGTGTACATCAATGACCACAATAATGAAATAGAAGTAAAGGTCTAACAAGGGCCTAAACCTCCCTAAGGAGCAAGAGAAACCTCTCAAGAAGGGCTGGTAAAGGTGGACCATTCCTTCAAGCAACCCAAGGGATAAGCCAAGTGGACCAAATGGATAGAATATCCAGTGAATGACGTACTCTCATACAAGATGCTGAGAAATTTGTCTATTGACTATTTCACCAGCTAGACAGAAGACACGCAAACAGATGACTAGCCAGATAAATACTGCATATAGTAATTATGCACCAGCTATAAATATGGTGAGTTGATGTTTTCTGCCCTCAGGGAAGTGCAGTTAAAATTGGGATAGCAATTTTGATGAGAAGGGAATCAGAACTCGGGGAACTTGAGTTCAGAATTTTAAACAGCTCTGGAGACTGGGTCATCATAATAAAGCATTTTACACCACCAAGGAGAATTTCATTTTCCTGGGTCACTCCCATGAGGTTTGCATGTGAAGAAGTTATGATTCTTTCCTGTCTGTTTCCAGCAGCAGGATTCCTTGGGCTATGATGTCTATTTGTGCTACAGTATTTCGCCACAGGCATATCTGGCCTGACTGCTTTTTTCTTTACTTGGGTGCTCCACTGGAGTAATAATAAGATTAGCTCCCCAAAACCAAACATCTTGACCCCTGTTTTTGCTGAAACTTTTTTCTCTAATGTTAGGGAAGTGTAAATTCCAAAGCTAAATTCTGTGGTACAGGAAGAAAAACAACAACAACAACAAAAAAAACCCCTAAGTGCATCTCAGAAAGTTATATCTCTGCTAGTGATTTATGTTTTCTGCTTTGTAAGCTGTGATAGAAATATGGTCTTAGATATGAGGATAAAGTTTAATATCCTAGTGTTCGAAATATATATCCCCAGCGCAAACTTTCCCCACACTGAGTTGCTGTAATTTCAGTTAACTGTTTTCCTTTCTTTTTTTTCTTGAAAAATCTTTGTTTTCTGTTATTATATGACTCTCAGAGGTCAGCAGTGATTCTAAGAAATGGCTGCCTTCCTTCCATTTGAGTAAAAATAACAAGTAGAAGGAGTGATTCCCATTGGCATGAGCTTTTATCTATCCTGGATTAGTGCAGACCTTGTGGAGCAAGAGGACTAGGATCCTTGGTCTTAGGCTCACATTGCACATGCTTGTGAATTCCTCTTCTGGAGTTCTTCTTCAACATGAAAGTGCTCAGAACACATCTCTACTTAAAACTGTTTTCTTGGTTCCTTATCATTTGCTGGCTGGAGTAGTTTTTAGTATGGTGCCCAAAGTCCTTTATAATATTGCCCCAAGCGTGCTAAGCCTTTCTGTTCATCTCTGTCCACAGATCACTATTCCTAGAGCAACATCCAACCCACCACACTTTCATTTTTCTTCTTGCCTTTGAATAGTCTGACTTCTCTGCTTGGAATGCCTTTTTTTTTTTTTTTCTCCCAGCCATGCCTGCAGTATGGGGAAGTTTCCAGGACAGGGATGGAACCTGCATCACAGCAGTGACCCAAGCGGCTCCAGTGACAGTGCCAGATACTTAACCCGCTGCACCACAGAACTCGCTAGAATATCATCATTTTTATCTCTTTATCATATCCCCTCTGCAAATCTTCTTCCCAACCTACTTATTCTCAAAGATCTAGCTTAAAATTTACCGCTGTGAAGTCCTCCTGAACAACTCTTCTGATACCGATGTTGCAAGACGATTCCTCATCTCTTTTCTAACAAACAGACTTACTCAAGGTCAAGGATGTTTTCTCATTAGCCCCTGTGCCCAATAATACATACTAATACTAGGTATTTATCAGGGGGGTAAAATGAAGAAATAATGAATAGATATTAGCAAAATAGTGGTGAAAAGGAACAACTACGTTAAAAATGCCACATATTTTCTTTCTAAACATGCACTCGTATTTTAATTTACACAGCTATACTTTCTATATTGACTTTGTTACTGGAAAATAAACAAATAATTTAAATTCCAAAGAAGATAATGAAGTCCATTCTTGTTTGTTAGTGCATGGAAGGACTTCAGATTGACATGACATGTATAATTATTTTGATGATTTATTTTGGTGCTATAAGGTATCCTAAAACCTAGAGGCTTATAACGGTTGTTTTCAAAATTTTGTGAGTCAGGAATTCAGCAAGTATTTGACTGGATTGTTGGTCCCTACAATTGGAGGAACTCCTGTGTGGCAGTTGCCTTATACATGGGTACTTTGGTGCTCTTCAGTTTCTTTCTCTCTGTCTTTCCACGTGACGTCTTCCTCCAGGGCCTCTTCACTTTTCACTTGGACTTTTCACATGATGGTCTCTCCACTTCTTACCTGATGGCTTCCTCCCTGAGTCTGGAAGGACATGCTGCCAGGCCAGTTAAAAACTATCCTAGAACTGGCATTAGTCACTTCCTGAACACCCTATTGATCAGTGCAGACATAGTGCAACCAGATTTGATGGGGTGGAGAGATGGACACCACCTCTTAATGGGATGTGACAAGATTATATTGAAGAGAAGCATGTGATATGGAGCATGATTTTGCTGCCATCTTTGGGAAATATAACCTGTGATGCAATTAATACATGTTTGATAAATCAGTGCCCATGGGACCTTGCCACAAAAATCAATTAACTCTCTCTAGCGATGTTCACTGTGATCAGGATTAATCCAGTGTAAGCTGCTTTTTGTCATCTCTCAGTCATGTAGATGGAATCTCTGAGAAAGAAAAGGGAAACCAGGCCTGCTGTCCTTCATTTAGAGCTTTTGATCACATTTATCTTATCTAACATATACTATAGAATCAAGTGATAGAAAGTTCCACTTATACTGTGAGGACTTACCCTTGTAGAACTCATTTCCCCAAAAGGTGTCTGTAGGTAAATTCATGGGTAATAGATTTCTCTTATAAGAAGCAGAAATGTTAGAGATCTCTTGCCTTTGAGGTTGACAGCAGAAAGAGAAAGGATTTTCAAGCTTAAATTTGAGATCCTATTATTGGATCATGGAATCAGCTTAGTGGGTCTGGACCAGTAGTTAAAAATAAAATAGGAATCAAATGAAATACACAGTATCAGTTAGACATAACGTAGGGTACATATAATGTGCATAAGTATGTATAGGTGAGGTTTTTTTTGCATGTGTGTGTGAGGGGAACTCCTGGATTACAATGTAAACTCTATTTCTAACTGTGATATGCAGTCAAAAATGTTTTTATGCCCTCTCATGAACCCTCTCTTGGTGCCACTTTCAAAAGCAAAACACAGGACTAAAGGGACCATCGGTTTGATTCAGCGTGGCATTTCTGATGTTCTTATGAAAAATATTTTGTTTGGGGCCCAGAATGACAAATAGCTCGGAGTCCAATAGAAACATCATTTTCTAAGAGAAGAAATTGCTTTACAGACAGTGTACAACAAAATAAAATATCTCACCTCCACAGCTTCTGCCCTCCATCACCTATAAAGAATTTTTATAGAAGACTTTTTTTTCTTTCTTTTCAAACGTACATTTGGTTGAATCGATTTCCCAAGAGCTTAATTTTTCACCTACCCGATGTTGCTGACCCTTGACAGGCTACAAGACAGGTTCCTGAAGTGCTGAGAAAAACCTCGTCGGGCGGTGAGGGCTCCAGCTGCTGAGGCTGGGAAACAATTGGCACCATCCTCAGCACACGTGTGAAGGGTTTGACACACAGATGTTTCTTCAGGCTCTGATCTCTCACATGCCTCTGTCTCTTTCCCTCTGTGACCCAATATTTCACTATTCTATCTTATCCCCACCTGTAATAGTACAGTGGGATATTCTAGTACCTGTTTTTGACTTTCCAGATCAACCCCCTTTAAAATGATACTTCTTTGTCAGCAATCGATGTATTTTACAAAAATACTTTTCATATGCTCTCTTCCATTTACTGTTCAGAACAGACTTATGTGCTGGTTATCATACATATTTTCATTTTAAAGTTGGAGACGTTGAGGCTCAGAGAGGTTCAATTGTTTGTTCAAGGTCATACATATTCATGAAGCAGCAGGCCAAAAAACTGACTTTTGACTCCACCTCTTACACCATGCTGCCCTCGGCCAGAGAAAAGTGGGCCTGAGCTGGGTCTCTGGATTGTGCAATTTTTTAATTTTATTTTAAGATTCTTTCCTAGGGATGCCTCCAGGGCATTTATTCATGTGCTGGTCCAACTCTCAAAATCAGGAGATAGTATGAATTTTGCCCTACTTCTAAAAGTCAGCGTCACTGTGAAAAAAATAAAAGTGATATAAAGGAAAATATCCAATGGTGGCCAAGGAGAGGTGTTTAACCAAGACTTTTTGTCTATCTTGCATTTGTCAGATTTCTGTACCTCTGTTTGGCTCTTGATTTGAGTATGTGGCTGTTGAGCCCCTAAGCACTGGTATGTGATTGGAAAAAGGAGACAGCGTATGACATTTCCATGTTGTTCTTGGAGATGTACATTCTTTTAGGGTATGTAATATCTGTAGAGGCTGAGACTTTGGTTAGACATTTTTGGTATTGATTTTCTAGGACCTTAAGAACTTGGCAGTTTAGTATAATGGGTTAGAATAACTGGTGTAAGTTAACAAGGGTTCTTGTTCTATGGGGTAAATTATATCTCAGTAGCTAAATAACTTCAGCCCAATTAAGCTGCATGATTACAAATTGTGTTCTAGTACCAACTTCCCTTTCATAACGGAACATTGGTAAAACTTTCATTCCTATGTAACTTAGGAAAATGTCTCTGTTTTTACCTTTTATATGCTTCTCTCATGCTGTTAGTTACTTATTTTGGTATTGTATCAGTGCATATCACATTGTTATCTGGGAAAATCTAGGAAAGTCATTATATTAAAGCTGACACTCAAATTATAGGTATAATTCTATGTCGCAAGCCTGAATAGTGTAGGTCTATAAAATAATGCCAAAAATCACATTATTGTCTAAACTATTGTAGAGAGTCCCCAGCCTGCACAAGTTTAGGAAGTCTAGTCTTTCTTCCACATTGCTACTCCCAGAGTCTGTTCATACTTTCACAAATCAACCTGATGTCATCTTTCTTTCTCAGGCAGCCTCTGACTCCTGACTACTACTCTGACCTGCTGCCTGTCTCTCATTGCCTTTGGAGCCTGACTTCCTTTAGGTTTGCCTGCTCCTTTTGTGTCCCAATATCCAGAACTTGTGCAATTTTGCAATTTTTGGTAGACCTTGCTGGTACCTCTGTTCTGGCCTTCAGAAGGGACATGGCTTGCTCCTGAGTTACTTCTGAAGTGAAGACAGATATCCCAGCTATTGCAAAAAGAGACAGTTCCTAAAGACCATGTATTCTAATCAGATTTCAGGGTTCATTTGTGGACACATTTGCTGCCTAGTTCTCTGATTTTTATCACACCACAAGAAGAAGCTTACAAAACCCCCACTTTCCACCAATTCCTCAAAATATCCAGGGTTCCCTACACTTTAGAGTCTATACCCAACAGAAATTTCCTTATCCTGCTGTCCTTAAGAAAAATGGTTAATGCTGGCTTTACATCTGTGTGATCACATGGACTTTGTGAAATAGTGCCTCCAAGAAGGAAGAAACTCCTCTCCCTAAAGGCAAACCCAAGAAACACAAATTACTTATCTTTTAAAATAGAGGTTTCCCTCTTTCTGAAAAAAATAGCTAAGGCTGGGTCTTGGCTGGTTAGCCCATTATTCAGGGAATTCTACATTTTGCCATTTGTGACTGCCCAGATGTTCAGAATCTTCACAACTGCTTAGGCTGGTTTTTAGGTTTTTGATCTTGTCTGTTGAGAGTTTGAAAGTTGGGAGTACTAATTTCCCTAAAATTGGAGAAATGGAGAAAGATATATGTGCCTGTAAACCTGTCAGTATTGATCATTCAGCTCTTTGCATTTCTAAAACTTTCTTATAGGTTTCTATTTGATTTTATTTGTTATTCACCTCCTACCCCATGCATACAGTCTCCCCATCCTACATCCTTAATAAGATGTAGAAAATTTGGCATCCTATAGCCAAAGGCATATCACTCCTATTCTATTGTCCCCAAAATTCTGGAGCTGAAGATGGATTGGGAAAATGGTTTTCTAGTGCCCCTGCATGGCACCAATTCTTCCCTAAGCCTGAAAGTCAATCAGCAAGCTAGTGATCTTGCTCAGCTGTATGTATTGATCAGATTATACAAATAACAAAGATATTGTCAATTCACTTCTGTGGACCTTGTTCCTTGCTCAGGGCAAACCAACTGGAAGGGATTCAAATTGTCTTCCCTAACATTTATTGTGAAAGACAGCTATCTCTGTAACTTCCAAGATCCTCTCTCACAAGCTGAGTTAGGATCCTGGGCCAAATTCTCACCCTACATGCTCTTATACCAGCTAGTGTTGATTTGCTGACAGCTGATATTTCCCTCTGCCATCATTCATAGAAGCATTGCCTATTCAGTTAAAAAGAACTTTGGAGAAGAGAGTGATGGAGGGAAAAAAATTAGACTTGAAACTATAAATAAAAACACTAATTAGAAATGACTACCTAAGAACAAGGATTTGGGGATTATATTTTCAGTGTATTTGCTTTATTCATCTCTCTCTCTCTCTCACACACACACACACACACACACACACACGCACATAAAAAGCTGTGTCATCACATAAGGACACTAAAACCACATTTCTACTTTCAAAGCAAATTCAAAAGTATTGTAACATTCATCCTTCCTTACTTAATTCATCATGATTTGCATTATATGTATAGCCTTTTGTGAAAGTTACTAATACGAATGAGGATTTGACTTGGATAGATTAGAATTTGTAAGTGTTTTTCTAGTCCCCACCCATCCCTACCTCTCTCTCTCCTTTCTTTCTTCTTAAAAAAAAAAAAAGAAAAAAGAAAGAAAAAGGTCATTGAATGCCAGTTACACATACAGTACAAAGTTTTGGGAAAGATTCCAAAAAGTGTGGATGGATATGTCTTTGCTCAAGGATGTTGTAGCCTGGGGAAATAAAACAAATGCATAGAGTGTCAACTGTCACAGAATTATCGGAACCACCACCATCACCATCGTTATTGTCATCCTCCAACTTATGTTGCATGTTAGAGTAGGAACTATTAGATGCCAAGAGGGCAAAGCAGACTAGAAGAGTTCAGAGGAGAGAAAGAATGTGAGCTCAGGGAATGTTTCACAGAAGTGGTAGAATTGTAATAGAGCTTTTATGAAAATATAGGCTTGGAATAAATGGAAATAAGGTAAAGGAGGACCCTGCAGATAGAAAACAGTGTATCTGCGAACTTCTTCCCACTGGGGGAGATCTGCTGGTGACTTCCTCAGAAACTGTGCCTTTTACCCCTAAAACCTGGCAAAGGGCCTAGAACCTAGGAGCGCATTGTATAGGCTGAATGAATGCAAAGTGCAAGGGTAAGATTCCAAATCAAACCACAGGGGCATCTGCATCTGACTTCAGCTGAGGCTATGTATTTAGAAATGGAAGATTTAGCAAACAGAGTGTTTTATTTGCTTGGCTTTGCTTTGCTTTTTAAGTCTATGACAGCCACTGTAGACAGAGGTTATGAGCTACTATCCAGGGAAACTGATTACTCATAACTTACTCGAATACAGCCCCCAAAGAAGAAGTCACTTACGGCCTCATGTTCTCCAGTTCCCCTTTCAAATAAAGTAGATCTTGGCAGTCTGGATGCTCCTAAGCTTTTCAATGAATAACATCCTTGCTTTCACTTTATAAGTGCTTCTCATGAACTTGGAATTACTCTTTCTTTTATTACAATCAAGGGACTGTAAATCAGGACAATGCGATTTCTTCAGTTCTAGCCTGATACCATAGCCAAGGAGTCCAGGAAGAGAAATGGGCCCAAACCCAAATCTGTCCAAGTTTCCAACTTCTGTGTGAAAATTAAGAAACGACCTTTGAAAATGTTCTCTTTTACATACAATTATGGTAGCTGAGTAGGAAATAAAACAATGATATTCTCCACCCCGAGACTTCTTTTTGTTCCTTGTGGGGAACTTGGTTGGATTTAGATGGGGGAATGGTCATTCATCCTTCCTGCTTGCAAATAGTAATGTATAATCTGATTGGGTCAGCTGTCAATAGTTTTACATTTCTTCCCCAACAGCATAGTTGCACATATGCCCCAAAATTTGAGATCTTATTGCTAATTTACCAGATTTATTGGTTTGTTTTTTTATTATACTCTTCAGGGGCAAAAGTAGAAAAAATCTAATTTCCAATGCAGCTTTAATCTAGTGAATACTGTTAGGAGGTAATAGAAATGCAGCCATAAATTCCAAATGCACAAAAGTGCTAGTTTGGGGCTGGGGCGGGGGAGGTTTCTTTGTGTCACTTAGAAATTGGCATCCTCAATCTCAATGATAAGGGATACAGCATGACAGGCAGCTACAGAAATGCATAAATGTCAGGAAATTTTAGGACTAATTCCATTCATTTTCTTGGGCCTAAACAATTATTAGATGAGCTTAATCTTACATTTTTTAATGATGAAGCTTCAGGGTCCAGTGTACCCAGGGAGTGTAACTACCTCTGATAAGACTTGGGTCAAGTGGTATAACACTTCTTCCCAGCCTGCAGTCCTGGGTAGTGGTGTCTATAATAGTGACTGTGACTTGAAAAGATGAGTCATCTGCTCAGAGGACTCACAACATATCTTGTTTCTGTACCTACAGTGTCCAGAACTGTGCCTGGCACAAAGGAGTTTGTCAAATGCAGCACATGCTTGTTGAACTTTGTATTTTATTGCCTGGTATGGACCGCTGCTGTGACTTTACCTCTAAGAATTTATCAAATATGCATAGACCAAATCACCAGAGAAAATAAAAGTACTATTTCACAAGCCTTCTGCTCTAACTTGGCTGGAAGAAGTAGACAGGAGAGAGGAGTCTTGGTTTTCTCTGCTAGAGCTCCATGTGAGTCCTGATGAATTGCAGAATCCTCAGAAACTCCACTGACTACCCCCCCTCAGTTTTATTAAGAAATAATTGATATGCATCACACTATAAGGTTAAGGCAAATGGCATGCTGGTTTGATATGATTACCATCATAGGTTCAACTGACATCCATCTGTTGTGCCCAGATTGTGGATCTGCCAAAGACCACCTCAGGAGCTGAATCCTATGTAAAAACACGAGGGCCTTTTATTATTCAAGCTCGAGCAGGGGCTTCCACCCGCACTGACTCAGTGGTCTGGTCTGGTGAGGACAAAGCCCCCAATGTTGTCCTCAGCAGACCGCTGCATCGGTGCGGGTGGAAGCCCCTGCTTGAGCTTGAATAATAAAAGGCCCTCGTGTTTTTACATCGGATTCGGCTCCTGAGGCGGTCTTTGGGGGATCCACAATCTGGGCACAACACATCTTCTCATATAGATACTAAAAAAGGAAAGGAAAGAGGCGAAGAATAAAGCAAAAACAAATTCTCCTTGTGTTGAGAACTCTGAGGGCTTACTGCCTTAACAACTTACCCATATATCATATGGCAGTGTTACATCTGGACATCATGTTGTACATTACACCTATAGTGCTTATTTAGCTTGAAAATGGAAGTTTTTACCATTTGGCCACCTTCCTCCAATTTCCCCTCCTATCATCCCCTGCCTCTGGTAACCACAAGTCTGATCTCTTTGTTTTTAGATTCCACATATTAGTGGAATTATATAGTACTTGTCTTTCTCTGACATTTCACTTAGCATAATGCCTTGAAGGTCCACCCATATTGTCACAAATGGTAGAATTTTCTCATTTTTATGGCTTAATTATATTCCATTGTGTGTATATATACACCACGACTTCTTTATCCATTCATCTATTGATGGGCACATGGGTTGTCTCCCTGTCTTGGCAATGGTAAATAATGCTGCTTTGAACACGGGGATGCAGGTATCTTTTTGAGTTACTGTTTTTTATTAACTTTGATTGTATTCCCAGCAGTGGAATTGCTTCCATTGCCTTTCTAAAATGTTTTTTCTCAGTGGCCTTTTCTAGCCATGATCCTTAATTTCACTCTCTGAAATTATGCCGCTGGCTATTTTTTAAAATTCCCTTTTTTTTGGGGGGGGGGCTTTTTAGGACTGTACGCATGGCATATGGAAGTTACCAGGCTAGGGGTCGAATTGGAGCTGTAGCTGCCAGCCTAAACCACAGCCACAGAAACTCAGGATCTGAACTGCATCTGTGACCTACACTGTAGCTCAAGGCAATGGCAGATCCTTAACCCACTAAGTGAGGCCAGTGATTGAACCCACATCCTCATGGGTACTAGTTGGATTCGTTACTGCTGAGCCATGATGAGAACTCCTAAAAATTCTAAATTGATACCAGTGATATTGGGATTACAATGTTCATGTCCAGAACACGTGTCCCGAGGTAAGTGGGAGTGGGGAAATATGCCATATTGAGGCAATTCCCATAGTACTTCATGCTCTCACTCGTGTGCCTTAGCCCAGGCTCTGCTGGGAACCCCAGAGTCTGCTTGTTACTGTCTTGTTTCACAACCCTCAGCACAGAGCTCATGTCATGTGGGAAGTTTTACTGCATCCCATCCTGGGATAGTGTTCTTCCCTTATGTGCTCATAAATCCCTATGCATTCACCAGCTGCAGAGCTTGCTTTTCTGTCGTAGGCTGCTGACTTCAGAACCTCCTGCCAACACACTAAATTATGAACTTCTTAAAGACAGGGAATTCCTAAATCTGACTCATTTCTGCTGTCTCTACTTAGCACAATGACTGGCAAATATTAGGAATGCAGTGCAAATTTTTGAATAAATGAGTGAGGTGTTCCAAAGAAATTGTCCAATACGATTTGGTAAATGAAAACATGGTAAAAGAAGATGAAGGGTAGAGAGGCTGCTTCAGGTACTTCTTGGATTAATCTATTTCATAAAAATCAGATGAGGCCCTGGATCCAGAAAGGTAGGTTTTGGTGCTCCAGTCATTGGAATAATAAGCATGAGGCCTCCCTCCATCCCTTTACGGAGACTCTCCCCCTGAGAAAATTGGAATAGTCTTATCACTTTCCTGCATGTAGAGACAACATCTGAGTATCCCCCCTGCCACACATTATTCAGTACACAAGAGATTCAAAAACAAGATGCTCAAAACCAGACTCACAGTAAAAGGGAAAGGCAGTGTTCTTGAACCCTCAGTCCCCACCCGCCCAACTTGAGTCAGTGGCTACAGGAGGTCTGCCTACATGAGATGATAGTCACTTATGGGAAAGGGAGGTACAGTGAACTTTATAGAGCCCAAATCTTTTACAACAACAAAGGGAAAGGTAGCACTGCTCCCGCAATCTGTATGAACACTTACTGAGGCCTTCTTAGCCAGACCTGTATCAGATGCTAGTCTAGTATTTGTGTGAAGTTGTATGAATGAGAAACACTAAAGGGATATGTGACCCACTTTCTTACCTCCTGGGGCCTAGAGCTGGTAATATAACAAAGGCAGAGGACAGTACGAGGCCATATCTGTGACATATTTATTGAAAAGTAAATACAAATTAAAGTCATAAACATGTATTCAGCAACTGACTGCAAGTAGTCCAGAGGAGAAAGATCAGTAGTGACTAAATTATTAGAAATGAGAGGCAAGATTATCACACTCTTCATGTCCCAAGGACACTTTCTTCCCTCTAGGCCCCTTTTGGTTCCTAGTTATTCGGCTCTCTCATCCATGCCTCCAGGATTACCTTCAGATTCATCAAATGTCCTGGAACCTGGCTCATAGCTGCTATGTGATCCCACACTGCCTGCCATGCTTTGGAGGAATTCAAGGTCTATGTGGGCAGCTGTCCCCAAACCTTGGATTCTTGGTTTCTCAATCTGCTTAATTATGGTAACATCCTTAGTCAGCTCTATCTGGAACCTGGCGTCACTAACACTGTTCCTACTCTGAAATCCTAAATCCAAGCTTTGTCACCTAGAGAGAGAGAGGTATAGATGGAGAAGAGGGGAGAGGTAGAGCTCTGGAATGTTCCAGCATGCAGACATCAGGTGGAGGAGAAAAAGTTAACAAAGGACATTGAGATTAGAAGAAAACCAGAAGCTGAGAGTTCCTTGGTGGCTTAGTGGTTAGGATTTGGCACTTTCACCACTGTGGGCCTGGTTCAGTCCTTGGTCTGGGCACTGAGATTCCACATTAAGCTGCTGCATCCCATGACAAAATAAGCAGAAGGAGGAGGAGGAGGGTGATGTGGAGTGGGGAGAATAGAAGGGCATGGTGTCACAGGAAAATAAAACATGTTTTTGGAGGCAAAGGGGTCAACTGTTGAATGCACTTGAGGTTGATTAAGATTATGGTGCTGCTGAAGTTAGCAATATTAATATTATCTGTACTATTGATTAAGTGTATGGTAGAGCCTGAGAACTATATCCTAAACAATGCCAGGCTCTGAGTCAAAACTTCCTGGAAGATGAAGGTGACTGGAGGCAGAGGGGACGCAGAAGATGAATTGGCTTGTATATCATTGGGAGTATGATTTTTGACAAATGGGAATGATTAATCAACCAGGGAGCAGATTATGGAGATTATATGAAGTTTGTAGCTAACACTCTCAAAATATTGGGAGGAAATGAGTAACCTAAAGAGAGCCAGAGAACTAAAACAATTATCAGTTGGATAGAGACATCCAGACAGACAGAACCAAATAGGAGTTCAAGCAGGGACTAGAAGTGGCACTAAGTATTTCCTGAACACATGCTGGACATTGCACATTAAATACAGAGGAACTGAAAGCCTCATTAGGAAAGAATTTCAGGGAGAAAAATGAATGTAATATTGAAGAAAAGTGGGGCGCTTCTGAGGAATCCAATGTGTCAAAACTGGATGCTGAACCTAAATGGGTTTTGTCACAAGGCATAACAAGTAGATGGAGTGCAGATAATCTCTTTAAGCTACCTGTGTTCAGACTTTGTAGCATAATGTAGAGACGTAAGAGGTATTAGTTAAAGCATTCTGATAAATAGACCAGGAGAGTAACGATGTACCCTCAAGTGTGGTTGTTTGTATTACCTAATGAGTCTTTCAATGTACTCATCTGTAAATTGAGGGGAAAATACTCAGTCATAAGAAATCAGTTATTCTCCATCTTTCCAATGGCCTGTCTCAAGGATGATAATTATCAAACTGACCCAACCCAGAAGAAAGTTTGTTTCTGATGAGGCATATATGCATTGCAGCAGAGCTGTGCACCCAGCAGAAGGAAGCTTGAAATAGAAATCTCCAGAAAAGATGTGCTGCTGAGACTCCATCTTTAGCCTCATGCATTATGCCTTTGTTTTAAAAGATGCAGAAATCTAAGCAAGGAACTGGAACAATTTGCTCTGGGCTGGTGACAAATCCTGTGGGCTGGTATGTGGCAAAAGGAGTTGTTATCTCTTTGTCAGCTCTCTCCTCTCTCTTTCTGATGTGTCAAGACAATCAGAGATCTTTTTTCAACCCATGTGATTCTCTGTTCAAACATGAATTGAGGACCACCTATGTACAGGGTGTAGAAAAATAAATGTGGATGATATGGTCTCTTCCTTAAGGAACTTATGGTTTGGTGAAAGGGACAGATACATATCAGAGAATTAAAATAGCTGTAGGTGTCATAACACAAGAGTAGTGCATATGGTGGACATCTCTCCAACCTCCATCCGATCTGTCCTTATTAAGCAGTGTGGAGAATTGACCTGGCTTTGGGAGTGGGTTCTGTTAACTGTGCCGACATTTATGACTTCATTGGACTCTTTTTAATTCATTATTTTGAGTGTGCCATCTGTACCTCTGAAAGGACCAAGAGACTGATACAGGTAGCAAACATTTTAGCATACCTACCTTAAACCATGTATAATCCATAAGGTAGGCTATTAGCACCCTTTCTTAAATGAGTAAGTGAAAGCACCGAGAGGTTGAATGGAGTGTCTGATTCAGCATGTTTCAGAATCACCTGGGAGTTTGTTAAACACAGACTGCCTCACTGCTGTTCCTGTCCCTAGCGTTCCTGATTCAGTAAGTCTTGGGCCAGATCATAGTATTCATATTTCTAACAAGTTTCCGGATGATACTAACCTTGCTAGTTTGAGGACCACACGTTAAGAACCACTCCTCTGGTATTTGCTAGTATCTGGTAGAGCTTCATTATGAGTCTGAGCCTCTCTGCCTGGAATAACTGTGCAGTTTCCTCTATGCCACCCTTTCTCCTGTTACACAAGTGTTATCCTTTAATGATAATACTTGCAAGCTTAGCAGCAAAAATAAAATGTTACACGGAATGAGTTTTACAAACCCATACATTCTATTGCCTTTTCAAGTAGGGTAACCATACATCCCAGGATGCCTGAGACAGTTCTGTTTTGTGTCTGTTAATATGACATACAGTTATTAATTCTCCCCTTTTTCCTCTCATAAGGGTCCTAGGTTGGCTAATACATTATATGGCCATCCTACTTTTAGAGATTCACAACTCAACAACTCACATCTACATTTTAATGAATCCATGAAGAACTTGAAAAATGTTATTGAACATTGTTTATTCCAGTGCTCTTTTTTTATTTTTAAATTAAATTTTTATTAGAGTATAGTTGATTAACAGTATTGTGTCAATTTCTGCTGTATAGCATAGTGACCCTGTCATACATTCTATATATACATTCTTATTCTCATACTATCTTGCATCATGTGCTATAACGAGAGATTGGATATAGTTCTTGTGCTGTAAAATAGGACCTCTTTGCTTATCTTAAGCATAGGACCTTTTTATTCTACTTCAGTAACTCCTTCTAACATCTCAGTGAATGCTGGCCTACACACATGTTCTCATGTTGTTATGTTTTGATGCATGTGTGCTACTAGGAAGTAGACTCCTACTGTCTTTATGGTTGACACTCTGTAACCCTCCATATCACCTTGCTGGACACCTGCCATGCTTTCAGCTTATAACTGTTCTTTAGGTAAAGGAAACATATTCTCCAAGTAGAGATTTTATAGGGCAGGGCAAAATAATGTATACTCATACACTGTTGAGGCATGAACCATGAGTAGAGCATTTTGTGGTAGAGTAGGGGAAAAGCAGACCTAAGGGACCATGTAATCTTTCAGCTCAGCTCTGATTTGCTAAGGTAAGACAGACAAACTAGCCTCCTCACACCAATGAACTTGTAATTGTGAAACTCATCACCCTGGGAGCTCCCTCTCTTTGCAAACCAATGAGAGAAGAAGCCATGCCACATCTAGGGCATGTTGCCTCCTGAGTGGACTTGTAATTTACCACCTGACTCTTGACTGGTAGATGGAGACAAAGGGCAAGAGATGCTGTGGACTTAACACACTTGGGGTTGGGGAGGATCTGTTCACTGACGTTGCTCCTTGAAATAAACTAAAAGACATAAGATCTCATACTAACGTGTTGTTTACCAGGGATCTAGTGCTATGTAGAACTGGCACGTGTGCACACACGCACACACACACACACACACACACACACACACACACACACCAACCAACCTCATTCTCCCACTTATAAAAGTGAATTTTTTTCAAGTGTTTTAAGTTGTACACTCGCTGTACCTGTAAGTCAATTATAGTTGTAAAGAGAGAAGCTTTTCTTGTTCCAGGTTTATCTCCTAGTAAAAAAAACCTGATAAATCTCAAATGGCTATCTCTCCAAATCCTAGGTTTAATTCTAGAACCAGTCCAAAGGCCACATTTTCCATGAAGTTGGGTTTACCTCCCCACCTTTCTTTGGATAACTTCTCTCAACTTCATGAATCAGCATACATGTCTTCCTTCAACTTCCATCTGGACCGACCACCCTCCTCTATGGAATGAGGGTGTCCTTTGCTAGACTCTATTCTAAGGCTTCTGGTGTTATGTTGGGATGATCTCTTGACTACATCTATCTCTCAGTAAGTGCTGGATAGGGACAATATATTACTCATTCATATACCCACTGCCACCAGGGTCTAGCACAGTGCCCAACACGTAGTTTATGCTCAGTGATTATTTGTTGAACAGGGGTCTCAACTATCACTGAACCCCTAGGACGTGGGTAATATTTTAATGGGCAAAATGGCCCCCTAAGGGGGAGAATATTGGTTCTTGGAAGGTGAATAAAATTTATACATTAAAATAGTCTATGGCCTTTTGGAAGGCCATAGTATGTAAGCAGATATACAGTATGTCTGCGGTATTAAATTTTCATGGGGAAGTATGGTCAAGAGGGAAAAAAAAATCTAGAAAGTCTCCTTAGTGAGTTATAATCTTTTTTTTGTTTTTTTCCTTTTTAGGGCCATACCTGTGGCATATGGAAGTTCCAACCTAGGAGTAAAATCAGAGCTGCAGCTGCAGGTCTATGCCACAGCCACAGCAACACTGGATCTAAGCCATATCTGTGACCTACACCACAGCTTGTGACAACACTGAATCCTTAACCCAATGAGGGAGGTCAGGGATCGAACCCTCATCCTCATGGATACTAGTTGGGTTCTCAACCCACTAAGCCACCATGGGAACTCTAATAATCTTTTTAAAAGGTTGAGAAATGCTGCCTTTGAATCTTTCTGGAAAAAAGGTTCAGAAGATCATGGCCCCAGAATCAGTTTGTTTGCTAAGGTTCACCGGGCACCACCCCACATTTCCTTCTTTGCCTACTTGCAAGGAGACGGAGATTGGTACGGAGCAAAGTGCTCAATAAATGTCTGCTGAGTAGGTGTTTGATCTCCTAATTTCTCACCTTCTGCACCGTCACAGGACATCTTTTCTGGATAGATTCCCTCTTGTTGAGTGAGGTTTTCAGTCCTACTGACTCTTACATTCATTGTATTCAAGCAAAACTTTCACTGACTATTAGAAAATAAAATAGCCCTGGTGGAACAACATCCACAGTAGAATGAATCATGCCTGCTCAAAAGTCTGGCTGTGTTAAAATGTTTAGCTGGGATAGGCCACACTGTTAACTCTAGAATATGTAGCATGTCAATTCTAGAATGAGGTTAAAATGCCTTTCTTTCCATCCCCAGCCACAATCCTTGAGTCACTACTTCTGGAAGACCCTGTTTGCCCTACACTCATACGACTTCATTCCCAGAAGCCTCTAACTGAGCCAGGGAAACAGGCTTTCTGGAGGCATTGCAAACCTGTGCAAATCATAAAGAACCACTGCCAAGGGCCTCTTCAGAAAATCTCAAGAGATATGAGCTGAGGTTTTTTTTTTTTTTTTTTTTTTATTCTATATCCAGTTATTAATATTCCTGCCAGGACCTAGAAAGGCCGTCTTGCTTCTCTCCCTTGGGTGAGCTCTTTCATTTTCTTCTTTCCACTCTGTGTTTTCCTCCTGTTGTATACCTTGATCTATATATTTCCTCCATTCCCATTCAGTGTCTGTTTTCCTTTGGGCAATTTTCGTGAATTATTTAACAGTTTTTTTTTTTTTATCCTGTTCACTCCTCCTTTATTCTTTTCGTTGATTTGCCTAGGTTTCCTTCTGCTCTTGTGTACACCTCATCCAGCAATCCACTTCTTTCTAAACCATAAATCACAGTGGGGCAGATTGTTTGTGGACAGTAGGCAGGAGAGAAGAGGTTCCAGGTGGGTGGGCAGGGGAGGAGCATGCATCAGTGACTTGCTTTTAGAAGGGAAGCAGATCTGATCATTTGTCAAGGAACACAGCAGGCAGCCTGTAATTGGTAATGAAGATGCATCTTTCCATCATTTTTGCTAGGCTATGCAACTCAGGTACACTGTGTTTACAGTTTTCAAACTTTTCCACTGAGATTTTCTCCTGGCAGCTTTGGGTCAAGGTAAATGGAAAATAATTTTGTTACTAATATAATTTTTATCCTAATTTTTAAATATTTTAATGGTTATCAATGGCAAGAAAAAAAAACAGCTTTCAAGAGGAGAAAACCCTTTTACACATAGCTCCATGCAAATACACAAACACACATATCAGATACACATTTAAGAAATTTGTGACATTAAATAAAGTAGTCCTTCGGTGACTTTCTTCTGCATCCTCCCCTGTACCCCCCGCTGCAGGAGCCTTTCCATGGAAGATACTCATTTTCTACTGTGGTCCCCTCTCTCCAAGCTGAAAAAAGAGGACTATAGGTTAAAAGTGTTAGGTATACATGAAAGACTCCTACTGGGAATGTTGCAATTAACAGTTATAGGGAGGAGGCCTAAACCAAAACAAAGAACTTCTATAAACATTTCAGTCTTCGGCCAAGGCAGTGTAGGGGAGAATTTTGAATAATGGCAAGCCATATTTGTGTTTCCTAAATCTTCGCTATTATTTTCCCCTCGTGCAATAGACTGGGGAGGACTCTGCCACATGTCTTGTGATGTCCTCTGTCACTTACTGCTTAGACACCTTTTGGCCCAACTTTGGATGCTATCCAGCTGGACACTTACAAATGAGAGCTTCCATAAGGAAGGGCATCCAGAGATTATACTCTGTGACCACTTAGGTCCTCTTTACTCAAGTATAAAACCAGTTACTCATATTCATTTATTCAACCAATACGTTTTTTTCCTTAGTTCCTATGTGCAAAACAGCAGGTAAGTCACCTTAAGTGATACAAAGATAAACCCTGGTCTTGTATCCCTGCATCCATGGTCCAGGAGGGCCGTAAGACATTCCAGTATTCCCTGAACTGTGGCCCCTTTGGAAAACTGGAACCGTGTATTATTAATGGGTGTTTGGAAAAAATGGGTTGCAAGGTAAAGTAAATGAGGATAAATGAGGAAAAATAAAGAATGTTTCTTCACCATAGACTTCTCAAAATCTGTGGTATGCTAATAGATATTGCCATGGTAGGACCAGGTGAGGACAGTTCTTCTTCCAGGCTGTATCTTGAGAAAGGCTATCCAATTCAATATGGAAAGTGGTTAAGTACTGTAGGAGAGATACAGATAAAGCAGTTTTAATAAGCAGAGCAGAGGATTTTTTTTTTTTTCCAAGCCAGGAAAATTGAGGAATCTACAGAGCAGACTGAATTTAAATTGAACCCTAGGAGTTCCCATAGTGCCTCAGTGGTAAAAAACCCAACTAGTATCCATGAGAACACAGGTTCAATCCCTTGCTTTGCGTGATGTGTTAAAGGATCTGGCATTGCTGTGGCTGTGGCATAGTCTGGTCACTACAGCTCTGATTTGACCCCTAGCTTGGGAACTTCCATATGCCACAGGTGCAGGCCTAAAAAGACAAAATAAATAAATAAATAAATAAATAGTTGAACCCTAAAGGATGGGTAGAATTTGGAACTGAGATTTTTGAGGACAAGTTATTTAAAAGAAGAGTACTTGAAAAAAAAGGCAAACAAAACAAGACATTTTTGTGAAAGGTTAGGTGAAATGGACAGAAAAATAGCTTGCTGAAGAGTCAATTTCGGTGGATAAGGGCTGGAAAGGTAAATTAAAATTCTGGACAATTTAACTCAAATGAAGGAGACTTTTTTTTTTTCCAGTGGAAATGATAGGCACTTTTTTCCTGGAACACCTACCAATAGACAGTTTAAGAGACTGGGTAGTGGAGAGAGACTTAGTAGCTTGTGTCCTTGAAACATTTATATTATACTGATGCTCTATTTTCCATCTGAAAAAATGGGTATTACCATAATGACTTCTTGGGTTATTGTGGTCACAATGGGTACACCATGCCAAAAGTTTCGAATCTGGTATATACTGATTACCTAATGAATATTAGTTATTTAGTACTAGTTTACCTAAAGAGAGAAAAATATAAGCAAAAATTACAGATGTTCTCAAAAAATATAGACCACTGGTCAATTCTACCTGCTTTGACCAGCATCTGTTTATTCTTTCATTTTTAGATTTTTCTGTGACCCAGATCTCCATCTGTTCTTCTACATTTTAAATATGGAAATCTGGCCATTTCTTGCTTCATTTTCTCTGTCTTTGGGGATTTACTTTTGATCCAATCTTCCCTATCATCAGTGCTCAGTAGGTTTGTGATAAACATCTAGCAACTGGCTCTTAACACATACACACACACACCCATGCTTACAATGAATTTATTGTTATAGGTGTATGTAGCACACAATTTACAAATAATATTAACATAAACAGTACTCTTTATTATAAATTCCACAAAGCCAATTGATTCTCATAGAATATGTTAATTGATTTTTTAAAAATTATTTTATCTTTAGAGAATCTTATTGTTGCAACTGATAGATAAAGGCAATTCCAACATCAATATTGGTTGACATTTCCTTTGCATTAAAGAGAAAGTAAAACAGTGGGGATGTATGTCAGAAATATATTCTTTCATCAAGGACATGAGAAATGTCATTGTTGAACCAGATAATAATTTTGAATAGTTTCAAAGAGATATTTCTTCAACTATTTGCACTTACTGATGGGACAACTATAGAATGACACACAAATTTAAAGTTCATTATTACTATTTTCTCTGTTACTTGAAAAGTCTAGACAGTCAACAAGGAAATCTATATCTTTAGTACAGAGTGGTAGTAGTAGTGTATGTATAAAGGTTAGAGTATCTGCCTTCCCAAACTTGAGATCATCATTTTGGGATCAATCACCCAGACTGGAAAGCTAGTTATATAACATATATCCTGGATCTTCTGGAGGATTGAGAAAAAAAATACACAATGGTCAGTGCTTTGAAATTTGCTCTTGCCATATTCTATTATTTGCTTTGGCAAATGATTTACTAAATTGTATCGCAAACACGCCTGACTTGAATTAAAAGGACTGTAATCCTGGGAGTTCCTGTTGTGGCCCAGTGGAAACGAATCTAGCTAGTATTCATGAAGATACGGGTTCAGTCCCTGGCCTCGCTCAGTAGGTCGGCAGTACAGTGTTGCCATGAGCTGTGGTGTAGGTCACAGACACTGCTTGGATCCCACATTGCTGTGGCTGTGGTATAGGCCTGCAGCTGAAGCTCTGATTTGACCCCTAGCCTGGGAACTTCCATGAGTGCAGCCCTAAAAAGGGGCGGGCGGGGGGGGGGAGAAAAGAATCTTTTCTTATTCATAGGCTTATCTAGCAACTTGATTGTTTAAGACGATGTTGAGGCAGGTGGGCAATTAATTAGCTGAAGGTGGCATTTATGTTTTCTGAAGATATTGGTACTAAAAAATCATTCTTGTTGGCAAGATGCTGGCACAGCCCTTTCTCCTGCTTTCCCCCTGCAGCTTCTTGCATTGAAGAGGAAGAATGTTCTGCTTTAATTTTTCCATCACAGACCTGCCTCCACTAGTGCCATTTTAATTTGGTTCCAAAATAACCTTCAGTACAGCCTGCTTTAATCGTATCACAGCACGTTGCAATATTTTTCAACTCATGTTTTTCTACTTGGCATCAGCAATTCTAAAATGAATGCTGTATTTTTATAGGGAGTCACCTGATTAAGCCCTAGCTAAAACATCGCAACTCCAGTCACCATTTCAGGGGGTATTCTGATAAGCATTAAGTTTCTGAAACAAATTTTATGCATAGAGATTTAATTAATTTACTAGGATTACAATTTTGCTTAATGATTAATGTGCAGTCCCAATTTGCGCCATCAAAATATATCCTGTCTAGAAATTGCCCATGATAACCTGCCATGATCCATTCTTAGGAACTTCTCTAAAATTCTGTATGTAAATGAGAAACATCTAAGTTTGAAGGCATTTTTTTCTCTAATATTTTTTATAAAGGTGTGTCATTCTTTCCATATTACTATTTGACATATGACATCATCTTAAATGATCCCATAACTGAGACTGAAGTGCAGAAATTTTTCAAAGCCATGCTCAGGCATGGAAAACAAAATTACTGTATACAAACCACATCTTGCTGAGGTTAGAGTTAATTCTAATTACTAAAACTGGAGCTATAAACAGCAATTGCCAGTTGCACAGGTGTGGCTGTCCATAGCACATTTAAATTATGTAAAGATTAGTCCCCAGGTTCAAATATTTCTATATTTCCTTCCAGACCACTCTTTGAAATGATGCAGCTGAATATTGGAACCTGTGTTCCTAAGTTGGCTCTCCTGCTGGGACATGTTTAAAGCTATATCCGTCAAACTGGACTGTTGTCACTACTTCCCCTAGGATCTACTGAGCTGATCTGCGTCTCTATTCCTTAGAGTATACTTATGTTTTTCATTTTAAGCTGTTTTTTCCCCCTGATTCATTACTATAAAGGCTTTATGGCAGTGTCATTCCAGACCAAAACACTATTGATATTTATGTCATTGACAGCTTTCTAGGCCCTCTCATATCTTTAGGGTCTTTTCTTTCTCCTCACCCCCAACTTTAGGCAAAGGCAAATGTTATCTTTCATCTTAAAGGTTAATGTGGGTAGAGAATTCCCATGATCTCTAAGGTAATGCAGTGATTTTCATGAGCATTAATACCTGCGTTGTTTGTATAGGGCAGGCAGGACAGGTTTGCTCACGACCACATCCAGGCGGAGCAAATTAGGACAAGTGTGTGCTTAATCATTTTTCAGAGAAATAAAAATGCTATCTTTTTTCAAATGTGCCTTTGAGAAGGACATGCTGAATGTTAAAAATGCAGGTCTCCAGTTACTAAATGAAAACTGAGCTATGTGCTGTATTCATGGTATCATTTCCACCGAAAAGTTCCATTCAAGGGAATCTTGCCATCTTTTCAATGTCCTTTCCTTCCTTCTTGTCTTCCTTCCCTCTTTGCTTCCCACTTTTCATCTTTCCCTCGCTCCCTCTCTCCCTTTCTTCCTTCGTGAGTGAATTCCCTATTGACAGTTCAAGCAAGCTTTTGGTAGAATAAAACCATTTGTTACAAATGAATATGCCCAATACCGTGTCTTCGGTCCATAGCTAGAGTGGGTGAATATAATGGAGGATAATATTCAAATATTGGAGTCAAGTTTTCACTCATCTCCTTGAAGGATTTTTCACTGACCTATCATATGTTACCCTTCTTGGAATTAAGACATCGACTACTATGAAAGTGCAAGATATTGAATGCTTATTCTAAATCTGTCTTGTTCTCCTCAGCCTCAGTAAACAAGCCACTGTGACTTCTCACCTGTATTTTTTTTTTTTTTAATGTTAGCCTACTTCCATTAAGCTCTTACTTTGTGCTGGGAAATGATTCTAAATCACAACTATATCACATCCAGTATTCACAACCTCACAGATAAGTACAGTCCTTACTTGCATCTTAGATAAGTAATTTGATTTCTCACCTGTATTACTGCTGTAACTTCCTGACTGGTCTTTGTGATTGCATTGTTACTGTTTCTATACTGTGGTCCCCAACTTACTACTGTTGACACTGGTGTAAAAATAATGTGCATTCAGTAGAAACATACTTCAAGTTTTGGAACTGGCTCATGATAGATACATGGTAGGACTCATGCTGCTGTGTAGGAGAGCAAGCCACAGCTCCCAGTCAGCCACATCACGGGGTAAACAACCAATGTACTTACAACCATTATGTACCCAGATGACCCTTCTGTTTTCATTTTCAGTAAAGTATTTACTAGGTTACATGAGACATTCAATCCTTTATGGTAAAATAGGCTTTGTATCAGGTGATTTTGCCCAACTATAGGCTACTTTCAGCGTTCTGATCATGTTTAAGGTAGGCAAGGCTAAGCCATGAGGTCCAGTAAGTTAAGTGTATTAAATCCATTTTCTATTTATAACATTTTCAATTTACAATGGGTTTATAGGGGCGTAACCTCATGGAAAGTCAAGGAAGATCTGTAATATACCCTACAGCTTATAGATTGAGCATTTAGGAACACAAATCAGATCATATGACATGTATACTTAGAATAAAATCCAAATGTTTTATCCTGGTTTACAAAGCTCTATGTGATCTGGCTCCCATTTTCCTCTCCCATCTCCTCTCCTCATTTTACACTTCAGCTACCATGTTCTAGCTACACTGACTTCCTCCCTGTATTTCTCACAAATTAAGTGGGCTCCCATGTTAGAACCTTTGCATATGGCCTTCCTCTTGCCCTATTTACTTTATTTTCTCTGAAATTAACAGGACTGTGTTATTCATGCCATTCAGATTTTAGCTTAAATATCACCTCATCACTGAAGCTTTTCCTGACTACCCTAAATATATGTTCAGTTAATCATATCACTCAATTTTAGTTCTTTACATAGCTATGAGCATCATTTGGTTTGTTCTTGGTTTTTTGTTTTGTTTTTATTTCTTTGTTGTTTCTTATCTATTTTTCCCTTACCAGAATGTAACTTAATAACATGAGGAAATTTCTGTCCTGCTCTGTCTCATATCCTCGGTGCTTAAAATGGTGCATGACACATATAAAAGCACTCAAAAAATGTTTTGAAAGTGGATAAATGAATACAAGCAGGAAATGCAAATATGCCACATGTCCCAAAGCCCTCACTTCCCTCCTTACCCAGCTCAGATTCCATCATCGTGATAGTCTTTTCCTGAATATCCAGCAGCTCCCTTTCCCGCTGTCCTTTCAGCCTGGTAAAACTCCAGTGCTGGATGAATCCAGTCATCCACCTCCTCTTAGCCATCTAAATATGGGTGGAGAGAAACACATAATCACGCTAGCCAGTTCCACTTTGAATCCATGATCATAAACTTTAACTGGGATTTTAGTGCAGCCTAGAAATTTTGCTACCATGTTTAACCTGTTCTAAGGTTCACAGTTTTTCACATTTTAATATCTCAGAAATCAGGATGTAATTTACAACATCAACCCCAATCATCAAAATGACAGCAGTGATGTTAAATGGTATGGCCAACTGAATGGCAACCCTTCTACTTTTCAATCAAGATGCTCTTTAAGGATCATTCGAAGAAATAACAAATCCTGCTTCTGGTTTGAAAACTTTCCATTAAAATTTTCTTGTAGCAGAAAATACATGAGCATCAAACTTACAGAGAAGATGTCTGTGTTTATACTCCTCAATCCTCTCCTCTTATTCTTTAACTATTAACATGGAAATCTTAACATATTTCTAACAAGTGATATATTTACATGACTTAAAAATCAAAACAATTAAAATATTTGCAATGAGAAATCTTGCTTCTGTCTCTGTCCTGTCTTCCTTGTTCCTTCTGTTCCTCCAACAGGCAACTTACTTTATTAAATTTTTTTTTATCTTTCCAATGATTCTTTATTCAAAGAGGAGCCAAAATATGCATCCTTATTTTATTCCTTTATTACCTAAAAAATGTCATAAAATGCAAACTCTTTTCGCCTAACAATGGATACCACAGATCAATATGTGTTAGTACATAGAGTTCCTCAGTCATGTCTTCAGATATTCCATTGTGCAGATGTATCACAGTGTATTTAACTGGTCCTTATTGGTGGTCATCTGCATTAGCGTCAGTCATTTGTTGTTCGAAACAATGGTGCCATGAATAACTTTATACACACATTAATTTTTATAGAGATATAAATGTGTAAGAAAATTTCCCCCAATAGATTATTAGGCCAAGAGGAAAATCTACATTGTGTGTTGAATTGTGTCCCCTAGAAAGATATGTTCAAGTCCTAACTTTTAGAATCTGTAAGTGTGACCTTATCTGGTTGTATAGTCTGAAAATGTAACCAAGTTTAAGTGAGGTCATTTCAAGTTAAACTGAAGTTATATTAATATGAGGGCCCAAACTAATCCAATTGCTGTTTTCCTTATAAGAAGAGGGAATCTGGACAGAGATATATAGAAAGAAAGTCATGTGAAGATGGAAGCATGGATTGAATTGATGCATCTGCAAACCAAGATTTGCCAACTATTGCTACCAACTAGAAATTACCAGGCACTACCAGGGAAAGATTCTTCCCCAGAGCTTTGCCCATGGCCCTCCAACAACTTGATTTCTGACCTCTAGTGTCCAGAACTGTGAAAATTTTCTGTTGATTTAAGCTACACAGTGTGTCTCTTTGTTACCGAAGTTCTAGGAAACTAATATAATGCATTTGTAATATTGATAAATACTCCTGGTTACCCTCCATGGACATTTACCATGTGCCCTGTCACCAGCAAAGCATGGCAGTGATTGTCATCCTTTAGCCTCAGCAACAGAGAATATTTTTAAATTTCTGGGTTGCTACCCTTCTGATAGGTGATAAATGATACTTCATTGTAGTTTTAATTTATATTTTCCTTTTCATGAGAGACTGTCTTGTCATATGTTGAAGGGCTATTAATATTTCTTTTTCTGTAAATTCTCTGTTTATATCTCTTGCTGCTTTTTTTGTTTGTTATTGTCAGTTTTGTTCCAATTCATAAGTATATTTATTAGAGGATTTGTACTTTGTGCTATGCATTGCAAATAATTTTTCCAGTGTATTATTTGTCTTGTGAAATAATGACTTACTAAATTTTTGTTTAGAATAATTTATTAATCTTTTGCATGGCTTCTGGATTTTGAGTCATAATTGGGAAAGTTTTCTCCACTCCCAGTTTGTGAGGGATTTCACTTACATTTTCTTTTAGAACTTCTTTTTTCTTCATCAAAGCAGCTCATTGGAAATCTTGAAAGGATAAAGTTGGATTCAACTTTATCTTTTTCCAGATGGTCTATAGTTTATTTCAACACCATTTATTCTTTAAATGTTACCTTTTTCATATACCAAATTCTCATATATATTTGGATCAACTTCTGAAAATTCTATTCTGTTACATTGGCTAGTCTTTCTATTCATGTGCCAAAGAAAACCTGTCTTAATTTTTGAATTTTTGTAATATAGTTTAATATGTAGGCCAGCTGGTCAATTTTCTACCCACTTTCTCTAATTAACCCACTCCATTTAAATCTCCATCCCCACTACCTTAAACAAATCACTCTTACCAAGATTGCTAATGGGAGTTCCCATCGTGGATCAGAGGTAGTGAACCTGACTAGTAGACTAGTATCCATAAGGATGTGGGTTTGATCTCTGGCCTTGATCAATGGGTTAAGGCTCTGGTGTTGTCATGAGCTGTGGTATAGGTTGCAGTCACAGCTCAGATGTGGTGTTGTGGTGGCTGTGGCATAGGCTGGCAGCTGTAGCTTTGACTGGACCCCTAGCCCGGGAGCTTCCATATGCCACAGATGCAGCCCTAAAATCCAAATAAATAAATAAATAAATAAAAATTTTTAACAAAGATTTCCAGTGAACTCCATATTGCTAAGACAAATAGTTGATTGTCCATCCTTACCTAACTAGATCAATCAGTAACATTTGACATGGCTGAATAGTCCTTTCTTCTTAAAATATCTACTCTGGGGAATACCCTTCTCTCTTGCTTCACTGCTTACTCCTTCTTAATCTCCCTTATACATTATTTCTCATTTCTTCGACCTGTGCATGCTCCATGTTTTAGTCTTCTGATATCTTTTCCACCCTCTTCATACTCATTTTCTGGGTGATTTTATCTGAGGATAAAGTTTTAAACATCATCTGTATCCTAGTGCTGACCACATTTTAGCACTCCAGCCATCTCTTCACTCGTGAATTTCTAACTCATATACACATCTGTTTGTCCAGCATTTCTACTTGTACTCAAAACCTACTTTTCCCAAAATTGAATTCATGCTTTTCCTCTACCAAACTTGCTCTTCTTTCAGTTGAACTAACCAAAAATATTGGAAAAATCCTTAACTGTTTTCTCTTTCTCTCTCTCTCCCTCTCTCTCTTACCTCACATTCATTCCATAAGCGAATCCTCTTGAACTCTAACTTCAAAATATTTCTGGAATCCAACCACTTCTCAGCATCTCCACTGCTATGCTCTGGTCCCAACCACAGTCACCTCTTGTAAGAATTATTGTAATGTCCTCCTACTTCCACCTCTTCCATCATCTCTTCTTTCCATAGCAGTCACAGGAATACTCTCCATGGAAGTACCACATCTCACCCAGAGCAAAGACCAAAGATTCTGTCTTGACTCAAAGACCCTAAATAGTGTAATCTCCACAAAGACTTCATCTTCTGCCACCCTTGCCCACCCTTTTCTAACTGCAGCACCTCTCTTCTGTCCTTCAACCTGCTAGCACATCTCCATTGCAAAGCCTTGCCACTTGATATTTTCTACTATTTTATTTCATTAAATCCTCACAACTGTGAAGTGTTGAGATTATCATCCTCCTTTTACAGATGAAAAAGTCAAGCTTGAAAAATGTAAAGTTCTTCTAAAGTCTGCACAGTTATTACTTAGTAAAATGGCACTCTTACCCAAATCCCTTTAGTGGCTAATTCTATACACTTTTTTATTATTATAGTTGATTTACGATGTTCTGTCAATTTCTGCTACATAGCAAAGTGACCCAGTCATACATCCATATACATTCTTTTTCTCACATTACCCTCCATCATGTTCCATCACAAGTGATTTGATATAGTTCTCTGTGCTATACAGTAGGATCCACTCCAAATGCAATAGTTTGCATCTACTAACCCCAAACTCCCAGTCCATCCCACTCTCTCCCCCTCCCACTTGGCAACCACAGATATGTTCTCCATGTCCAAGAGTTTGTTTCTTTTCTATAGATAGGTGCATTTTTTCCATATATTAGGCTCCAGATAGAAGTAATATCATATGGTATTTGTCTTTCTCTTTCTGAATTATTTCACCTAGTATGAGAGTCACTAGTTCCATCCATGTTGCTGTGGCTGGCAGCTGTAGCTCTGGTTCGGCACCTAGCCCTATTATTTTGTTCTTTTTTTGCTGAGTAGTATTCCATTGTGTATGTATAATATATCTTAATCCATTTATCTGTCGATGGGCATTTAGGTTGTTTCCATGTCTTGGCTATTGTGAATAGTGCTGCAATGAATATAGGGGTGCTGTATCTTTTTGAATGAAAGATGTGTCTGGACATATGCTCAGGAGTGGGATTTCTGGGTCATATGGTAGTTCTATATTTAGTTTTCTGAGGTACCTCCATACTGTTTTCCATAGTGTTTGTAACAATTTACATTTCCACCAACAGTGAAGGAGGGTACCTTTTTCTCCACACCCTCTCTAGCATTTGTTATTTATTGATGGTTTTTTGTATTTTTCTTTCTTTTCTTTTCCTTTTTTTTTTGTTTTTTGTTTTTTAAGGCTGCACACATGGCATATGGAAGTTTCCAGGCTAGGTGCCGAACCAGAGCTACAGCTGCCAGCCACAGCCACAGCAAAGTGGGATCTGAACTGTGTCTGAGAGCCACACCACAGCTCATGGCAATGCTGGATCCTTAACACACTGAGTGAGGCCAGGGATTGAACCTGCATCCTCATGGATAGTAGTTGGGTTCATTACCACTAAGCCATGACGGGAAATACTGTTGACTTATTTTTTTTTTCTTTTTTAACTCAGTGAATCTTACTACATTTATATTGTACAACAGTCATCACAACCCAATTTTATAGCATTTCCATCACAAACCTGTAGCCCATTCCCCCACCCCCAAGCCTGTCTCCTTTGGAAACCGTAAGTTTTTCAAAGTCTGCTCAGTATCTTTTCTGCAAAGAAGTTCATTTTATCCTTTTTTCAGTTTCCACATATAAGTGATGGCATATGATGTTTGTGTCTGTCTGACTAGCTTTACTCAGCATGATAATTTCTAAGTCCATCCGTGTTGCTGCAAGTGCCGTCATTTCTCTCCTTTTTTGGCTGAGTAATATTCTATTATAATATAAATATATATTAAATATATATAATATTCCATTATATATATATATATATATATATATATATATATAATACACACACACACACACATATATATATACCTCATCTTCTTTATACACTCCTCTGTTGATGGACATTTAGGTTGCTTCCGTGTCTTCCTGTTGACTTGTTAATCGTGGCCATTCTGACTGGTGTGAGGTAGTACCTCATTGTAGCTTTGATTTGCATTTCTCTGATAATTAGTGATGCTGAGCATTTTTTCATGTGCCTGTTGGCCATCTATATATCTTCTTTGAAGAAATATCTGTTCAGATCTTCTGCCCATTTTTAAATTGGGTTGTTGTGTTTTTTTGCTGTTGAGTTGTATAAATTGTGTATATATTTTAGAGATTAAGCCCTTGTCACTCACATCATTTGAAATTATGTTCTCCCATTCTCTGCAGGTTTTGTTATATATACATGTATATATGTGTGTGTGTGTGTGTGTGTGTGTGTGTATACCATATATATATGGTTTCCTTCACTGTTGAAAAGCTTGTAAGTTTGATTAGGTCCCATTGGTTTATTTTTGCTTTTATTTCTGTTGCCTTGGGAGACTGACCTAAGAAAACATTTGTACTGTTGTTGTCAGAGAATGTTTTGCCTATGTTCTCTTCTAGGAGTTTTATGGTGGCTTGTCTTATATTTAAGTCTTTAAGCCATTTTGAGTTTATTTTTGTGCATGGTGTGAGAGTGTGTTCAAATTTAATTGATTTGCATGCAGCTGCCAAGTTTTCCCAGCACCACTTACTGAGGAGAGTGTCTTTTTCCATTTTATATTCTTGTCTCCTTTGTTGAAGATTAATTGACCCTAGGTGTGTGGGTTTATTTCTGGGTTCTCTGTTCTGTTCCACTGGTCTGTATGTCTGTTTTGGTACCAGTACCACACTGTCTTGATAACTTTAGCTTTGTAATATTGACTGAAGTCTGGGAGAGTTATGCCTCCTGCTTACCTTTTTTTTTCCCCCCTCAGGATTGCTTTGGCAGTTCTGGGTCTTTTATGGTTCTATATAAATTTCTGGATTGTCTTGTTCTAGTTCTGTGAAAAATGTTATGGGTTTTGATGGAGATTGCATTGAATCTGTAGATTGCTTTGGGCAGTATGACCATTTTAACGATATTAATTCTTCCAACTCAGGATTATGGAATATCTTTCCATTTCTTTGAATCCTCTTTAATTTCCTTGATTAGTGCTTTGTAGTCCTCAGCATATAAATATTTCACCTCCTTAGTCAGACTTATTCCTAGATATTTAATTTGGGGGGGAGAATTTTAAAAGCTATTTTATTTTTATATTCCTTTTCTAGTATTTCATTGTTAAGTATACAGAAGTGCAACTGATTTCTGAATGTTAATCTTGTATCCTGCTACTTTGCTGAATTGATTGATCCACTTTAGTTTTTGTGTGAAGTCCTTATGGTTTTCTATATATAGTATTGTGTCATCTGCATAGAGTGACAAGTTTACCTCTTTTCTTCCAATTTTGATTCTTTTTTTTCTTTTGTTTGTTAGATTGACATAGCTAGGACTTCTAATACTATGTTGAATAAAAGTGGTGAAAGTGTCTTGTTCCAGATTTTAGCAGTAAGGCATTCAGCTTTTCACTATTGAGTATTATATTAGCTGTGCGTTTGTCATAAATGACTTTTATTATGTTAAGATATTCCTTCTTTACCCATTTTGGTAAGAGTTTTATCATAAATGGATGTTGGACTTTGTCAAATGCTTTTTCTCCATCTATTGAGATGATCATGTGGTTTTTTACTTTTCTTTTTTTAATGTGGTGTATGATGTTGATTGATTTGCATATGTTGAAACATCCTTGTGAATTTGGGATGAATTGTACTTGATCGTGGTGTATGTCCTTTTTTATATGTTGTTGGATTAGACTGGCTAAAATTTTGTTGAGCATTTTTACATCTATATTCATCAAAGATACTGGCCTGTAATTTTCTTTTTTGGTAGTATCTTTGTCTGTTTTTCATATTAGGGTGATGGTGGCCTCATAGAAGGGAATGTTCTTCTTCAAACTTTTGGAAAAGTTTAAGAAGGATGGGTATAATTTCCTCTTTGTATGTTAGGTAGAATTTGCCTGGAAGCCATCTATCTGGTCCTGGACTTTTGTTTGTAGGGAGTGTTTTTATTACGTATTCAATTTCATTTCTAGTGATCAGTCTGTTCAGTTGATCTATTTCTTGTTTCAGTTTTGGCAGGCTATAAGTCTCTAGAAAGTTTTCCATTTCTTCTAGGTTGTCAAATTTGTTGGCATATAATTGTTCAGTGTATTCTCCTATGGTATTTTTCTATTTCTGCAGTATCGACTGAGATTTCTCCTTTTTCATTTCTTATTTTGCTTGAGTTCTCTCTCCTTTTCTTGGTGAATCTGGCCAGAGATTTGTTAATTTTGTTTACCCTTTCAGAGAACTAGTTTGATTGATTTTTTGATTGATTTTTTCTGTTGTTTTCTTGAGTCTCTATTTTATTGATTTCCTCTCTGATCTTTATGATTTCCTTCCTTTATACTATTTTTATTGTAGAGAATTTCTAGTTTCTTGTTCCACCTCTGTTGCTGTCATTTGGAGTACCAACCTAGGTAATGTATCTTGGCCTTAGTCTAGTCACCTAGGACTTGAGGACTTCAAGGCAGGCGATCTCAAAGTTCCTACCCATTCAGAAGATCTATAACTCCATGACTCTGAAAGAATCCCCAGCAGTGCTCAAATTAATAACAGCAGTGATTTTGGTGAAAATAGGAGTATGCAGCAAAAACATGGGCAAGTGTCAATAGAGAAGAAACCTTACCATTATAGAAATGGATCAGTTCTGGAGACTTCTTTAGTACTACTTAGGAATTTTCATCTAGGTCTGTCCCTGTTGACTGTATATTATTTCAATTCAGGTGCTTATGTATAAATAAACTATGTTTTTACAGGGTACTCTTTGCCACCTCCACTGCCAAGTCAGATAGTGATGGAGACAGATAAAAAAACTTGCTTTTTTCTAAACTTGTGAGTTCGAAGGACATTCTGTTTCCCTTCTTTAAACTTAGGCAGCTAGTCTAGCTGCTCATCTCCCTGATTCTGCTTATGATCAGGACAAAAGTTGTCACTCCAAAAGCTGAGATACCTACAACTGACTGGCCTCAAATCAAACCAATCAGAGGGTCAGAGAGACGATACATTGGTTCTTGACTTTAAAAGTATCAGTGCCTGGAGTTCCTGTTGTGGCTTAGCAGGTTAAGAACCTAACCTAGTGTCCACAAGTATGTGGGTTTGATCCCTGGCCTCGTTCAGTGGGGTAAGGACCTGGTGGTGTTTTGGCTGTGACATAGGCCAGTAGCTGCAGTTCTCTAGTCTGGGAACTTTCATAGGCCATAGGTGCAGCCCTAAAAAGAAAAAAAAAAAAAAGTATAAGTGCCATCAAACCAACAAACCTGCCTCCCACACACCTCCACTCCTCCATGTATGCAGTGGCCATGACATCATCCTGCCTGGGTCTCATGCTGCTCCTGCCATTTTCCTGTGATGTCAGCTACTTTGTCTATAGCTGGTCCTCCTCTCTCCTAAGGCATGACGCTCACAGACTTGGAGTCAGGCCTCCTTTATCATCTTCCAGTCTTCCTCCTGAAGTCTCTCATAGTGCATTAACGCTACCATTCTTCACTTATTTGTTATAGATTCTTTTTTCCCTCTAGTAAACTGGGAGAGTTCACCATGGATGGGGATAGGGGACAGTTTGGTGGAGGATAACATCATGGCTCCAGGCTTCTCTGGTAGAAATGCAAACACTTAAATTCAGGGAGTCACAAGATACATTTCTTTACTGCCTTCCAATCAGATTAAGGCCACCACAGTGTCCCATACCACCTATATGACAAGAAATTAAGACTCAGTTTTCATCTGGGATCCCTGCTTATGCTGAAATAAGCACAGTTCTGTGGTTAGAGAGGTTAGATGATTAAGCAAGACCCAGTCTTCTGAGATTGACGTGGCTGCCATGTAGCCTGGGAGTGGCATGCCTGTAGACTTGGATGTGAATGGAAACTCTGAAAATGAGCAATTCTTTAATAAAACTGTACATACAAATAAACCATAGATAAAGCAGGAAGGAAATGAATAAATTCAGATGGCTTTTCCTCTACCACTGTGATTGGGATCCCCAGCCTTCTCTGAACCCAGTCCAGATGCTCCACATCTGTTCTTTGCTAAATGGCCCTGTAACCTAGGACCAGAGAGCTCTCTGCACTTTACCTGTGGTAATCCAGTTAGTCCTCACACTACCGTAGTCTATAAGGGCTGTTGTTTTCCCAATTTCACAGAGATAAGTAACTGCTGAAAGGTTATATAGTGAGTGGCAAAGCCAGGATTTGAGCCCAGCTGCTATGGCTCCAGAGTCCATGCTCTGAGCAAATGCTGTGCTTTGTTAGTCTCACGTGAGCCCAAGAAATCTGTGAGCTTATGGCTCCTGTTTCATAATAACAGAACAAAGGCAGGAGTGGGATTTGTCATTTGCTCTGGGTGACTTAGCTATGAGAGTACGAAGGGAACCCAGACCCCACCCCAGACCTTTCCAGTCCCCATAGCCCTCCTTCTTTGTTTGTCTTTAATCACTTCCTTCTTTTTGGTTCCTCTTAAAAAAAGCAGATCCCCTGGAGAGGGTAATGGAACACCTGACTGTGTGTGTGTCTCAACTTGCTCCAGTGTGCAGGGTACATGAGGAAACATGGGCACTGGAGGGGTCCAAAGGGATGCAGTGACTAAGGTCGCCTCTGCCCCTGTAACTATGCCATGACTCTTTAAACATTTATAATCAGATATGGACCATCAGGATGTAGACAAATACCACAGAGATGTAAGAGACATCCGTTGTTGAACACACTGAGAGAGAATATTCGGTCTCAAGCCCCGGCTAAAAATAAACTGTTGACAATACACACATCCTCTCTTATGCTGCAGTGTCTCAGAAACAGAGGCAGAATTTAATCATGTCATCCTCTCAAGTGAAGGCCTCTATGGTTTAATATGCACACATCACAGACTTCAAATTTTGCTGCTGAAATTCAGTCTTCAGCAAAAACCTAGCTGTCTCACGGACTTGAAATGTATTCTAAAATGTGTAATGAAAGTCTATTGAAACCCATAAAGCATCTCTGGAAAACGCTGGTGTAACCCACAAAGCCAATTCTATTTTTCATAAATTCAATTTGTATTATTTGGTTGAAGAGACTGTTCTCTGAGCCTTGACATAAGTGGGGGCTGAGACTGACACTCATTCATGGAAAAATCTTTGGGAAAAATTATGTAATTGATCTCATTTGTCAGGTTTGTCAGGCCCCGCCTGGCTCCAAGTCACGCATGTCTTTTCTGCCCACAGTTAATAGCAGTGGACCAGCAGAGTTGGCTGTTCTCTAATCACTGGATCCCAGTACCTCCAGCCTAACTCTGGTGGATGGTCTGGGTGTGGTGGGGGCTTGAGCCTCAGGGATCCACTGAATTCTCCTGAAGGGACTCCTGTTGTTCATTTCTGAGGCCTAATCCTTGAGCCTTCCTCCTCGATCTGAATCCTGGTTCCTGGGTTTGCGTCCCTGCTCACCTCTCTAAGTTCCCTGATTCTTCAGAGAAAGGACAATCTTATTGTTTATACAAATCCTCCTTGTTCTCAGATCCAGGGTTTCTCAACCTTGGTACTGTTAATGTTGTGGTTCTAATAGAGAAGCCACCCTGTGCTTTGCAGTCTGTTAGCCTCATCTCTGGCTTCCTCCCACTAAACGCCAAAACCAGCCTCAACCCAGTCGCGACAATAAAAATGTCACCAGACACTCAAATGTTCCTTGGAGGGTGTAGAGCAAATGGCCACTGGTTGAGAACTCAGGTTTTATTTCCATCCATACAATAGAAGTTAAAGGACCAGTGCACTGTCCTGGTACCTCAGTATTGTTGTCAGCAACCTCCAGGAGGCTTCAGTGATTTCAGTGCTGCCTAATAGAAATAGAATGTGAGCCTCCAATGTGAGTCATGTGTGTAGTATTAAGTTCTCTAGTAGATATTGGCAAATTAACTAAATAGGCAAAATTAATTTTAATTTTGAAAATATATGCTATTTTATCCAATATATCCACGTTATTATGACTTTATGCTAGATGACATCTGATGTGTAATTTATACACAAGACATATCAGTTTGGACCAGCCATACTGCAAGTACTCAATAGCCACAGGTAGCCAGTGGCTTTTGCGTAGGTCGCACTGATGTAAATTTCCGGAATACTCCCTATTTTTCAATTAACTTCAAGACTCAGAATTGTATAGTGATCTAAGCATGGGGCTGGGGTGTCAGATGAACCCGGTTTAAATATTTCTGTAACTTGTTCTAATACTATGGCCTTGAAGTAATTATTTCATCCCTCTGAACTTCAGTTTTAATATTTGTATTGGAGAAATAATAATATTGCTCTTTAAAAAGTGTTTGTGATAATTATATCAAGTAATGTATATAGTGCCTAGTGCAGATGCTTCATAATTGGGATAGCTCTGTTTTCTGTACCTTCACTATCGTTAGCAAACGTTAGTATTATGTTCCACTTCTGCTAGCCTCTTGCTTGAAATAATACCAGTGTTCCATCCTTTGGACACCATGCTCTAGGCTTAATTGGACATGCAGTGGACGTGTAAAACACTGAGTCATTCCAGGAAACCCAAGTTCATCCCACATGGTCCTGCCCAACTGCTGTTAAGTAAGCCATGTACAGCAGTGTCTAAAGAAAATGACTATTTTTTAAAAAATGACACAGCCCTCTCAATTTCCTTTTATTTCATCTGCTATTATTCTACCTTTCCTGCCAGTCAATAACACAGAAGAGAGAACATTCTGGGCTGCATCTTTCCTCTCAAAAAGGGTCACCTGTATAGCATGACCCTTTAAGCCACAGTGCCATATTTGTGCTGGGTTTCATCGTCAGAGTCAAAAACAACAACATTTTGGTCAATGTTAGGAAGAGAACAAATGCCCAGACCAATTCGGCTAGACAAGTGACTAGTTCATCCATCCGAATGGATGGGATACATAAAAGATATACATTCACTATCATGGCAAAGACAGCCCCTATTATCTATTGCATGCCCATAAATATTCATTTAGAGAACACCTATCCAGAAGAATTGGGTTTAGCTGTTTACAGTGGGAAGCTGACAGTCTTTCTACACAGAACTGATTTCATAATAGTTTTCTTACGTTTGTGAGGGAATTCTTCCTCCCCATCAATCCCCTTTCACCTGTAAACATTCACTGGCCAACACAATATGCTAATCAATATTCTCCCATGTGGCCCTGAATTATCTTAGTCAAAGCCTTAAAGGAGCCCTAATTACCGTGGAGTTATTGTGAGGCGTCTATCAGCATTAGCGGAGAGATGTATTCTAAGTATCTAAGTGTGTGTCAGGCACTTGCGACGCCCGATGATTAAAGGAGTTTCCACTGCTCTGGACTTCACAGCCCGGGAGGGAACAGCATGTAAATAAAGGATCGCAATAAGATATGCAACTCATACTACCTACAACATTGAGGGTGCAGAGAAAGGAACCATTTTTCATTCATTTGTACATTTATAGAATACTTTAACTCTGTGTTATGTAAGTATTTTTTTAGACTATACCTTTTCTAACCACCATTGATTCTGAATTTAAGGGTTTACTTTATTAAACCAGAGAAGTCCAAAGAAAGAGTCAACAATTTAAGCATTTTGTGAGTTTTCCACACATTCATTTCTATGGCCAAATTAATGAAAGGAGCTCTCTGGTTAATAGATATTACTGTAGATATTCATAGTATAATTTGAAGGTCGGTTTTCACTTAAAGACACAATGAACTCTAAATATGTTTTAGAATTAGTTTAGTTCCCTGTTGCTGATTTAATTGTTCTGGAGTATCTTTCAGCATCTTAGACTCTTCACCAAATAGATCATTAATAATTTCACAAAGAAATGTGGACTTCTGGTGAATTGCATATGTATGTATGTGTAACATCTTAGCTAAAATCTTAGCTTTTCACATGAAGCTTTTATTCTTCAAGTTTGCTATTTAATTCAGTCTCACAGTAGTCCTTTAAAGTTGAAATCCTATTATACTACTACTTTTCTCTTTTTACAGAGAGGTCAACAGAACACCAAAAGATGAAGTGACTTGCTGGGTATGTTAAATAACTTTACATGCAATGCCAGGACTATATCTTAGGTTTCCTGAGTCTGTCTTTGAGCCTAAACAGAGGACTTTGGTTTGGTTTACTTAAAATGTGTCTGCATTTTAATGGATGTTTCTCAGCAAGTTTCTAGCCCTTTAAATACCCTAACAATGTTATTCTTTATCGGTTGGTTGAGATACTTCACAGTTTGATATAATCAATATTAATTATCTACTAGGTATAAAATGGGCAAATACAAGACAGGCAACAAAATTGCTCTCCTCAAGGAACTTATAATGTAAATATTGATGCTTAAGATCTCCTTAGCATGGGGTGGAATAATTGTAATAGTGATCAGAAAAATATGTTGGTTGTTCTAACCAATGAAAGTACTATTGGTCTAAATTCAGTGTGTGGTTATTCCATTCCTAATGGTAGTGTCCATGTGATATATTGGCAAGAAGATAGACAAATAAGCCAAAGGAGCAGAATAGAGTGTCCAAAAATGTGCCCACATATCTAGAGTCACAACTTAATCCCTGGGTTTTGAATATATTCCTTATTTGGCAAAAGATATTTTTGCAGAAGTAATCAAGAACATCGAGGTAGAGAGATTATCCTGGACTATTTGGGTGGGCCAGTCTGTGCACATTGAGTCCTTAAAATTTGGAGGGGATGGAAGAAGAGTGAGTTAAAATATTGAAGCATAAGAAGGACTCAATCCATCACTCCTGCCTTTGAAAATGGAGGAAAGGGTCCATGAGTCAAAGAATGTAGGCATCTTAGAATCTGGAGAAGGCAAGGAAACAGATTCTTCTCTAGAACTTCCAGAAAGGAATATAGCCCTGATGACACCTTTATTTTAGTCCAGCAAGACCCGTGTTAGCTTTCTGATTTACAGAAATAGACAATGATACATTTACTGAGTTTGTGGTAATTTGTTATAGCAGCAACAGAAAACTAATATACGTTAACAAAAGCAATTTTAAGGGATATTAAAAATAAAATACTCCAGTTTCTCCTTTTTGAAGGGTCTTAAAAGTGACACCTTATTCACTTGCTAAACCTGGTTATTCCATCTCTGGAGCACCCAAAGAATTCCATTTTACTGCCATTCATCCTGTCTTAACTTTCATCTGCACCAGATTATGTATTCCCGGAGGGGATCTTTATATTGTCCATGAGGCCAGACGCTGCATTTGTGTGCCTTCTATAGAGGAGATGCTCCATACGTGCTTGGTAAATTAAATTGAACCATTTATCTGAATGAGCAGCTGAGACTAGGACAGACCCAACCCCACTAGCATGTTGTTTGGGTCTTCTTGGCAAGCTCTTTACTGCAAAGACACATTCATGGTAGTGGTTCTAAATAATGAGGCTGAGGTTGTTTAAAACTGTAGGCTGGCATCAGATGAAACATAACCATATTATTCTAGATTAAATAAAGCATTTTCCATTTCATGCTTTCTCCCCTGGTAATTGCGTCTTATCCTTCATGTTAGTGATTTGCTCCACATGGTCACTCATTTAGGATAATAACAGGCCAATAGGCGTGACAAAGGGAGATGGGGCCTTACCTGATCACCAATATTCCATTACACTTCCTTGAGCTGTGGGCCTGGTTAAACTGTCAGTGTCTTCAAACAAAGGAACTGTGCTTGCGTCTACATATTAGGAATTCAATGACTACAGGAGCAGTAATCAAATTATATAGTAACTGGAGCAACATGGCTATAAAGAGAGGCCACTGTCACAAGCAACTATTTTCCCTGTGTCCAAACAACAAATATTTTTTAGCACCTATTATATGTAGAGACCTGTGCTAGGTACTGCGGGGATATGAGAGAGGGGTGATAGATACCTTAGACTTCAAGAATGCACAGTACAGTTGGGGAAATAAAGCATTTAAGAAAAGTAACACAGGAATGGAACCAATACATAGCATAAAACTTCAGGAGACGGAAAGAGCATTTGGAAAGACTTCAGGGAGTTGGTAGAAGTCAAGATAGGAGTTATACCTTTTTAAGATTATAGTTGATTTACAATGTTCTGTCAATATCTGCTATACAGCAAAGTGACCCAGTTATACATATATGTATATATGTATGTACATTCTTTTTCTCCTATTATCTTCTGTCATGTTCTATCCCAAGAGACTGGATATAATTCCCTGAGCTATACAGCAGGACCTTGTTGCTTTGGAATTAAAGATGGAAATCAGGTTGTATGGTAGGGCATTGTACATGGGAATTCTAGGAACGCCATCTAGCTCCATTTATCTAGAGCAGTTTCCCAATCTCAACATCATTGACTTCGAGACTGTAATTTTTTATGGGAGGTTGTCTTGGGTATTGTAGGTTATGTAGCAGCCTCCCTAATCCCTACCAACTATACATATCTGTCAATCTCCTCCCCTCAAAGCTTTGACAACCAAATGTGCTGCCCGGGGGTAAAATTACCCCCAGCTGAAAACCACTGTGCTGGAGTAAAAGTTCCCAGGGGAACTCATGGGAGTTATATGTCATGGCAAGGAATTGGGATTTTATTCTGTTTAATAGGGAACCACTGAACACATTTGTGCTGAATGATGGCAAGCTGAAAATTGTAGTTTGAAGATAATTTACCTGATTGAGATCCCTTCCCCAAATTGGAGCAAGGTATTGTGGGAAAAAGGAAGACCAGTCTAAATCCTATGCTGAGGATTGGTGGCCACAGGATTAAAGAGCCCTCAGTGCCTGCAGCTTATCATAATGCCTTACAACTTTGAAAGTACTTTTATACTTAGATCAGCATTTCAACATCACATTGCGTGTTTTATTTGAATATCAAGTTCTCAGAGATACTTCTCTTTGAGAAATAAAGCAGCAGAACCCCCTGCACCCACTCATGAGCTTCCCTGGAGAGAGGAACAGTCACCAGCAGCATCTAAAACAATCTGTAGTTGGAGAAGTTGGCAGGGAACGCTCCACCACCTGATGGCTAGGAAAAGCCATGTAGTCAGCAGAGGACCAAACATGTGGTGCAAATCCTTTGGGACCATCCGTTGAGGCCCACGGAGAGAAAAGAGGAACTTTGAAAGCCTCCAGAAGCCTCCCAGGCAATAACTTTCTCACACTCTATTCTCTTTATAAATTTCAAATTTATGCCAAATTATGATAGAAAAAAAATTTAAAGTTTCTTTCTCTCTTTTTTCTTTCTTTCTTCTCTCTCTCTGTCTCTCTCTCTCTCTTCTTTTCTTTCCCAATTAAATAGCAGTGAGAGGAAAGAGGGAAATAATTTTATATCCTGGGCTTTGCATTCTGGTGTCCATTTCCTAAGGTCACTGAACCAGGCTGAAATAAGGGGAAGCCACATGGCTGAGCTGTATGGAGAGCCACTTTCTTTATGACTTAAAAGTAGTATCATGATGCATTTGGATGAGTGTTTAAAAAATATAATACCATAAAGATGTTTATAAGCAAAAAACCACAAAGGCCTAAAGGGAAAGATTACTAAAAATTGAGGAAATTTGTGAGGTAGAGCATATAATACAAAACAAGTAAATTAAAAAACCTAGCAAATAGGTAATAGATATTTCATATTTTCAATCTTGAAAAAAATTTATCTCAGTAATATTTTAATGGAAAATTTTATGGAAGAAAACCAGTGTTATTGAGAGGCTTAAAAATAAACTTGAATGAATGGACACAAAAACATATACCTAAGTCAAATGGTCAAACAAATATTGAAGGTATGATTTCTTCCTAATTCAACTTAATTCTGAATATTTGGGAGAATACAGTAATATGATTTTAAACTTAATTTAGAATTCCTGTACAGTTGAGATTACCCTCGCTCAAAAGTTCTGGAAAGGTGTGAAATGGAACGGGAATATTGTAGACCTTCCAAATGTTAAAACGTGAAAGAAAAAAAAACAGCCAAGCTAGTTAAAATAGAAGTTATGACTGTAGAAACAGATTTCTGGCATAGGAAGTCTTAAAAAAATATATAAACCACTGCAAAGTGGTATTTCAAATAAAACATTTTTTAAACAGTGAAAAAAAAAAAGGCAATGAAAATTCCATAGATAAGCGTCTATGTTTAGGATACACTGATAGAGTTCAAGAGATCTCAAATAGATTAAAATTTCCACAAGGACAAAGACTATATACATTTTGTTATTTTCCACATCCTCACCCAGTAAAGTGATGGGCAGATGACAACTCTCAATTGACAGCTGCGTGAAATTAACTTCTCCATGACCCATCAGTAAAATGATTTGTCAGAGTTCCTGCTGTAGCGCAAGGGGATTCGTGGTGTCTTGGGAGCACTGGGACACAGGTTCAATCCCTGGCCCAGCACAGCTGGTTAAGGATCTCATGTTGCCGCAGTTATGAGTTAGGTCACGTCTGTGGCTCAGATCTGATCCCTGGCCCTGGAACTCCATATGCCGCGGGGCAGCCAAAAAAAAAAAAAAAAAGTTTACCAAGAGAATGAAGTTCTGGAGTGGTCGTGTATCATGTCACAGGTTGAAGAACTGTTCTACTGGGGTTCAAGTCCTGCCTTCACATCTTCCAGGTATATGACCTCATGAGATTGACTTATTTTCCATGCTCCAGTTCCCTCAGTTATAAAATAGGGCTATAAGAGAATCAACTTTACAAGGGATTTTTATAGAATTACTGCATTACATATAAATATATACAAATATTTCATATATATATTTTATAAATGAAAATATTATTTGAATGGTGAATGTAAATTAAATATAAAGTAAATAGATTAATATTTGTAATATTAAAGTTTTAAATATTAGAATTTTCAATGTGTTGGCTATTTAAAGGGACCTCCTAGGAAATCCTTTGGCACTGTGGAGGTGCCTTCTAATTTATTTAGTGGCAGGGATTTTAATATTTTGATTTACGGAGTGTGAGGACTTCCCACAATCCTGGGTCACTTAGGAATCAGCAGTAAATAGGAAAAGCAACGTCTGGGGTCGCATCTCACCGGTGACGATTCTCTTCTGGGGTCTTACTTCTCTGAGTCCCACGCCCTGGCCTGTAACAAAGAGATGATGCCTACCTCTGCTGACAAGAAAATTAACACGCATGCTATCTGCTGCAGGGTCTAGGACACAAAGAAGTTTAATGTCCCATTTACCTGTCCTAAGAAAAGAAACTTTGGTCTGTGTTACCATGTGGGGTTCTCCCTCATCCCAGAAAACATAAATCTGAGAACTTCTGATAGAAAATTTTTCATTCCCATATAAATGCAAAAATATTTCCATTTCAGTGACAATCCCTAATGCATGTTTCTCAATCACCTCACTTTCCCCATCATATACGTCAAGTAAATGGGCTTGATTCAAGTGGGCTGCAAAGCTATCTGGGGAAGGAGCAGCCAAAATATTACAATATAAGGCTCTACATTATGATTTTTGAGGACAAGTCATATCCACTTTGTGGTAATCACTTCCTTGGCCCATGAAACTTTTTTTTTTAATTGACTATAGGACGTAGACATACAGTCAAAGGATTTAAATCAATTTTATACAATAACTTTCTTAAACTACCATTACTCCAACAAGATTCATAACTGCAGCTGGTTTGGAAAGAATGGTGATTAAAATATCAGAGCTGCAGCTCTCATTGAAAAATTCCTCTCTGTAGATTGTTATTTTTCTGGCACTAAAAGCCTAATGCCAGAAATAAATGAAATCCCTTTTTGCATCTGCCTTTTTTAAATGTGAGCTTTTAACTTTCATAATTCCTAAGCTGGGGTTCACACGTATCACCTTACTCCAAACAGAATGTTGGGATTAATGGTCTGGTATTAAAAGCAGAATCAAAAAGGCAATTGCTTTGGGAGGCACTTAGGTGCGGTGATACCTGGCAGAAGAAATGGGTTTGATACACAGCTGGAAAGCTAGCTTTGCATGAGTTATCAATGCAATAATGTTGGAGAGTAATGATAGATCATTCTTCTACCTATTGTATACTATGGGTTTAATTTATGCGTTTAACCCTTGATAAATTATGTTCATTTACTGCAGTATTAAGAATCGATAAAAATAAAATCTAGGTGTCTCTCCCTCTTTACCTTTGATAAGCACTAGGCTTCCTGACAGCTGCGATTCAGGTTAAAGACCACAGCACTTAACTCATATCAGGTCCTCAGTATGCCTGTCCAATACTGTCTAGGCCTTGGGGACACAAAAAATGATGACTCCAGCCTTCAAATTCTAGAAGGAAACTGAGATGGAATCAATTAATAGCAAATAAGAATGTCTTTAAGTACAAGTCATAGAAAGTTGCCATCTAGTTCTAGACCAGTTGGAAAAAAAGTAGAGGCTTCCTTTCTTCCCTAGAATCTTAGAATTTTCATAAAAGAGAAAATGAGGTTAATGTGCTTAAAAACGAGCTTATCAAATAAAATAAAAACTTTGTGAAACACTTTCAGAATAAGATGATTTGACCTCTGGACGTGTGTTTGTGGAAGGAGGGGATGCTGAAGACCAAGAGGAGGATTAGGGAATAAAAAGTAGATGAAAACATGGGAGGACTAAGGGGACATTGGGGGTTGCTAGAAATAGTTTTCTAACCATGCCCTTTCCTCTCTAGTAGATGAAGCATTGATATTGATAGTACATATCAATGTGATAGCACCATAGCTATCACAGGACAGAGAAGCAGCAGATCTAATCCAGTACCAGCCATAGGCAGCAGGCTCATATCAGGATGCAAATTGAATGGGGGTGGACAGATGCTCACATCAAGAATTGCAGACACCCTGATCTGTCCCAGAGCATTCTTCTCCCTGCTTCCTAGTCTTTCCATCTATAATCAGGAGACCAATTAAATGTAAAAGAGGTTGGGGGGTGTCCTATATAAGAATACCACCTGAGACTGAGGTATTAGGAGATTCCCTGGAGTCAGAAGATGCTTATGGGCAAGGTGATGGAAATGTAAAAAGGAAAAGCTAAGCTATAATCTGAGCTAATATGCTGGAAGACTGGGTTGAGAAGCTAAGATCAGAAATTCCAACACTAGAATGGGGGCTTTAGGATCTTTGAGAACATGTTCCCCAGAGAAATAATCATAACTGGTGAGTTATATACACACACACACACACACACACACACACATACATATACACACACACACACACATATATATATATACATATATGAAGTGTATAACTGAGGAAAACTGCTTAAAATATCTAGAAATTGTCCTAACCACATATAGCAAATGAAGAAACATCCATTCAAGAAAATCTGCTAAATCTCAGTAAGAACAGTCAGAGTGTGGCACTTGTCACAACTCACTCCTTTTCTAGCTGCACCCCAGCTTCCTCAGCTCAGCATGATGGAATCTCTACTGTGGTTCAGTGTGGCCAAGAAGACAGGGTTCCTTATCCTCTCAACTCATAGTCAAGGTATCTCACTTGGAGGGCAAGTCCCCGAGCATGTCTCATCACCCCTAGCTCCAAGTTGCCGAAGCTAAATTCCTGGCAAGTGTAGCTTTCTCCCTCCAGCTTCTATTGTAAGGTGTAGGCTATATACCTGGGATATAGCAGGGCCCTATTTACCTTTGCCCCAGCTAGCTTGTAGGGCAGAGGTTCCACACTGGGAGACAGAAGCTTAAGAGATCAAAGCCTAGTGCCCCCACCCAGCTCCCTGCTAGTAAAGCCAGGTGCCACTTGAGAGAAGCAAGCCAGTGTCCCCAGCCTCAACTCCAGAGATGTGGCTCAGAGATTTTTCCCAAGCAAGATGACAGAAAATGAGTTCCATGTAAGATAAAAACAAAGAGATCTGTATCTAGACATAGGTAAATAAAAATACTAAAAGTCAAAGACAAAATGAAAAATCTGAAACCTGCAAGAGAAAAAGGACTCCTCACTAACAAGTAGTATAGTTGACAATAGTAACACAGAGAATGTGGGTGGGAGCAAGTTCTATTGGAGGAAGAAAATGACACAAAACAGATGAGGAGAACTAGGCATGGCACATAAGGTTAGTATAACAAACTCCATAAATATATTTTTTGCTCTTCCTTCTTTTCTCAGATACTTAAATAGAGAAAATACAGAAAGTGATTATAACAATGTATTTTTAGGTTTATTATCTATATAGATGCATTACATTTAACAAATATAGCATAGGGGTTCTTGCTGTGGCTAAGCAGTAACAAATCCAATTAGTATCCATGAGGATGTGAGTTTAATCCCTGGCCTCGCTTAGTGGGTTAAGGATCTGGTGTTGCCATGAGCTGTGGTATAGGCTGGAGACACAGCTTAGATCCTGTGTTGCTGTGGCTGTGGCATAGGCTGGCAGCTACAGCTCAAATTCAGTCCCTAGCCCAGGAACTTCCATATGCTACAGGTGCAGCCATAAAAAGCAAAAGCAAAAAAAAAAGGGGGGGGAGGAACAGAGCTATATGGAGCAGTGTTTCTAAGTCTTACTGGAAACAATGATCCTCTTGTCAATTTAAGTCTGGTTTTGTTGTCATGTAGAGTTAGGATCATTCAATGTTGCTGCTGAATAAATTATGAAAAGGTCCACAGTTTTCAGAGAAGTTTGAATTTTTGAATTGTGAATAAGTAACTATGCACCATATGATTTTAATAAATGTAAAAGATACTGCAACGTGTTTAGTATAAGAGGTATACTTAGAAAATGGGAAAATATGGGAATGAAAAAGGTATGCCCAGCAAATCAGAAATTTAAATAATCCTGACAAAATTAGATGAAGGAAAATTATCTGTTATCTAGGTAGAGAATAGCATGTATTTACTCTTATATGTTCATAGATTGAAAAGTAGAATAAAAAATCAAAACAGATGTAACCCCCCTACAGACTCAAATACAACGTGACAATTGACAAAATTATGGAGAGATAGATAAATCATCAATTGTAATTATGGATTAATATGTCCTTCCTGGTAACTTTTAGATCAGACAGAGGAAAAATAAGGTATGATAAGTAATATTTGAATAACGCAATAAATTCAGTTTAAAAGCTAAATATAAATTTAAAATCAGTGAATACAGAAAATTTTTAAATTTTAATAGTCACAGAAATTGCTGACATATTAGATCACATACTAAGGAATAGAAAAAGAAGATATCAGGAGATGGAAGTTATTGATAATTTTCAAATTCTTGCACTGGATAGAGGGTTCCAAAGTGTTACTATGTTATATATAAATAAGAGAACATATAAATAAATCAAAAAAGATAAGCCATCAAATAAAATAGGGTCATACATAGAAAAATGTTATGCTATGAACCAAGAATTGTAATGAAAATCTCTGTAGCCGAGGTACAAAAATATAGAAAAATTAATTGTAATTTTTAGCTATAAGCCTTATGCATCAGGAAAGATGGAAGAATAAGTAGTGCCAGAAATCTCCCCTACCTAGACGATAATCTTACTGGTAGAATGTGTCCGATGTAACTATTTTGAATCTCTGGAGTCTATTAGAAGGTTGAAGCTTCTAAGAGAATGCTTGAACAGCAATTCATGGTTAATTTTGACCAATTTCACCTCTTTGTGGGTAGCAGCTAACCATCCTGTCTTCTAGCTCAGTGTCAGGCAGCCATTCTTACATTCCTGGATCAGCTTGCACACAGTTTGTGGGAGCCAGGTTGGGCAATTAGAACCTTGTTATACAATTATTGGGGATCTGAGTTCTGATTACTGGTCGCTGCTTGTGATGGTGAAGGTGGAGATACAGTGGCAGGGTGACATTGTTGCAACTACTCTCTGTTATTGCTACAAACCCTTCTGGTTGAGGTGACTTCCAGGGAATTTAAAAGCCAACACCTGTGTTCCCCCAACTGCCAAATTTCCCTGTTTTTCTTTTTTCTGGGAACCAGACATATAAAGAGTAGGACATTCAAAACCAACTGCACACGTAGGGGAAATTAGAAAGTCACTTCACATCACAGGGAAAGGCATAGGCTCAGAAAAGTCCTATAAAGATTGTAAGTTTACCTCAGGCTGATTCTTGGAAAGGACACATCTCACAACAATCAAGTAAATAAGAATAAGCAAAAGCAAATCCTGGGCAAGAAAGGAAGCTTTTCCTTTAAGATCAAGAACAATTCAAGGATGCCTTCTTTTACCACTTCTATTCAACATAGTATTAAAAGTTCTTACTAGAGCAATTAGGCAAGGAAAAGAAATAATAATCATCCAAATTGGAACAGAAGTAAACTTATCTCTGTTCATTGTCACATGATCTTATACATAGAAAACCCTAATATCCCCCCACAATTGTTATATCTAATAAACAAATTCAGTGAAGTAGTAAGATACTAAATCAATGTGCAAAAATCAGTTACCATGGGTAATCTGAAAAGGGATTTAAGAAGATCAATTCTATTTACACTGAAATGAATGAAATGCTTAGGAATTAACTTAAACAAGATGAAAGCCTTGTACAATGAAAACTATAAAACACTGCTGAAAGAAATTAAAGATGTAAATAAATAGAAAGGCATCCTATGTTCCCAAATTGAAAGACTTAATATTGTAAAGATGTTGATAATACCAGAGCAATCTACAGATTTAGTGGAAACTTGATCAAAATCCCAACAACATTTCTTTGCAGAAATAGAAAAAAAACCTTCCCAAAATTCATATGGAATTCCAAGGAACCCTGGAAGCCAAAATAATCTTGAAAAAGAAGAACAAAGTATTGAATTACTCATACTTCTAGATTTAAATTTTTACTGCAAAGCTAGACTAATCAAAATGGGTGGTACTGGCCTAAAGGTAAACATATAGACCAGTGGAACAGAATAAAGAACCCAGAAATGAGCTCTTGTAAATATGGTCAAATGAAATCTGACCAGGATACTAGGACTACTCAACGAGGAAGGAAGGAAGACATAGGCATAAGCATAAAGTACATGTTCCCCCACCAAATGTTATTAAATTTAAAATTGATAACAAAAACACAGCTAACAAAAAAATTCCCATTTTTAATTCAGATTACCACTTACTAAGGGAAGTTTGGTTAAAGGAAAAAAAAAGCAAAAATAAAATTAAAGACACTATAGATGAATGATAATTATAGTATGATATGCCATGCTTTTTAGAATGCCGCTAAAGCTGTTATCGGGTATTGGTTTGAATCCATACATTGGAAAAATAGCAAACACCAATAACAATAAAATACTGTAAGCAAATGACCTAAGATTTCTATACCAAAAACTAGTAAAAGAGCAAAGGATAAGAAGGAAAAGAATATTTAAGTGTAACATCAAGAAATAAAACAAAAAGAACTACTAAAGAACAAATTAAGATGTAGAAAGAACGAGACAGAAAAACTTTGGCAATACAAAAAAAACTGATACAAATAAATAGTGTATTAGAAGGTAGAAATATCTACATATATTAAGCAAGAGAGACAATATAACAACTTATGTGAAAACCTAATTAATATAGATAAACTTCTGGAAGAAATAAATATTAAAATAGTACTTTCAATATTTAACAGAAGTGTGAATAGCCTAATAAGAATTTATGGAATTTAAATGAAAACCAAAACATTGGCTTTCAAAGATGAAACTCGGATAACTTTATAGTTGATTTCTGTAAAATTTTCAAGGAACAAGTAATCCTTCTTTTAATGAAGGTTTTATCAGAATAAACAGAGAACAATATGAGTGAAAAAAGATCAAGAAAAGAAAGGTAAAGCCAATTTTTTTATACACACATACACACACACACACATATATATATATTTAAAAATCCTAAATGAAATATTAATTACCTAAGGATCTTAAGAATGCAATAATTGTTCAAGTCAGAAAATGTATCGATATTACTTTCCTCATTAAGAGATAAAAGAGAAAACAAATGATATATGAATAGACACAAACCACCTCAAAGTTCAACACCTATTATTATTAAAAAATAAAACAAAAATCCTTAGAAAACCAGAAATAGAGGGTAATTTTTTTTAATCTTGATAAAGATTATCCAACAAAGGCCTATAGCAAATATCATGTTTAATAAAGAAACTTTGCACATATTCCCTTAAAGATTAGGAATATGACAAGAATGCTTGCTACCATCTTGACTGATAAACAGAGCACTGAAGTGTGGGTTAATGAGTTCCTTCTCTCTCCCTGTCTCTCTCTCTCCAGGTACATATGATATAGATACATGTCTTAGAAGGTGTGGCAAACACACAGGTGGATGCTCAGATTTGCTAGCTGACAGCCTGCAGCACTACTCCTTCAGGCCTCAGCTCATTGGCAGAGAATTTTTTCCCCTAAGGTCTTATCCTTCCTGGAGCACCTTCTATCTAGAGATTGAACAAGGCAGTGAATAAAGGTCTGGCTGTTTTGACCCAATATGACCCACATGGAACAAGTCTGATTGGTAGTACACACTCCAGACTTCCCTGCTGAGATGGTCTAGGCTGTGTCTTGTTTGCATAGCACTTCAGCTTCTCTCTCTCCCCTCTGCTGATTGCTCTCCTTTCCTTTCCTAGGTATTGATTCCCTAATAAACTTCTTTAAGACCTAGCCCTAACTCCTATAGAAAAAAAAGTCAGGGACAGAAGGAAACAATGATGACCATTGTCACAAAAATCCAATGGAATGAATAAGAGAGTTCAGAAAGTTTGCTGATTTGAAGGATCTGTGTTTTTAAAAAAAAAACACTTTTGTGGCTATGCTGGACTAGAAACTTAAAGGTCAAATTTCTCACCAGTAACAACTAAGAAGCCTAGATAAAAATAGAAAGCATTGTTTGAAAGAATTAGCTGAAAAGACAGTTGGGACTTGAGGGAACAGGAAAAGCCAACTTTCCCTTTTATGAAGTTGCTCATTTTTTATTAGCGCAGCAGTGAGACTAAGAAGCAAAACAGAAAGTAGCCATTAAGAGTTAGAAAATTGCAACAGAAATCTTAGCATTCTCCTTTAAGAAGGGGAAAAAAGGTAGCTTTGAAAAAAGCAGATATTAAAATCTATTACGAAGGCAGAGTTAAAGAAACTGTGTGTCACTAGCCCAAGAACCAATCAGGAAGCATCAGAATTAAACAGAAAACCTAGGATCAGACCCAGAGGTGTACAGGAGGCATCACATATTAGCAGGACAAAGAATGGATCTTTGAAGAAATGGTATTGCAAAAAGGGATTCACTATATGAAAAACCATACAAATAAAATTCTACCTCTGTCTCACTCCTGAACTTCAAACAGGTTAGAGACCCAGATGTATAATTATAAAGACAATATGAAAAAAACAGAAAATACTTGTCATTTTGGGATGATGAAGGAATTCTTAAGCAACACTTAAAATGAAAGATACTTGCAGGGGAAAAAAACTGATGAATTTTCCTGCGTTCAAATTACACAATTCTTGTCACTGAACTACTCTTTAGACAAAGTTACCAGCTTTGTGACAAGATTTGAAGGTGTCATTTGAACCATTCAAACAGACAAAGGATTGGCATATAATATAAAAGAGCACTTAGAATAAGTAAACAATAGGGAATTTAATAACAATTTTGGGAAAATATACAAACAAGCAATCCACAGAAAGACACTGGCTAATATGTAATAATGATGCTAATACTATATTCCCAGAATTATATTTTATGTATAATAATTTTTAAAGCACTAATGATAATTCCATGAAGTAGGTATTACTTTAAATATGTAAGCCAGTATTTACCTTCCTTAATGTCTTCAGAAATACAAATTAAACCAATTAAATACCGTGTTACAAGGATCATGTTAGAAAAAAATAAGAAAGGTAAAAAACTGCATGTGTTATTGAGGGTATAAGGAAATAGAAATGCTCAGAAACTGCTGTGGAAGTTTTGACTGAGGAACCTATTTTGGAGAAAAAAATGGGTCAGTATTCAGTGAAAGCAAGTATATGAATACGCTAGGAGCCAGGGTCACAACCTTTCCATTTATATCTCAAGCTCACAGTAAGACATAAACAATAATGCCCATTTCAGAGTTAAGGTAAAAATTAGGCTCAGGAGAAAATAGATTGTCTTCACTACCATAAAACAGGATAAAAAAGTTTAATATAGTCATGTGGTAGAATATCATATAAAGAAATATGTATACATACATTCACATACCATTATGGAAGACAGAGGAAATTGAAACAATAAAATCAGCACATACAGAACACCAATTTTAAGTTCACAGGTATATCTAAGTAAATCTGTAAAGATGGATTTGATGATTACATATTCAAAACACTAGAATGTGCATCTACGTAGAACAAGAAAAGTGATCGGAAATGAAAGAGTGCTCCATTTGAGAGAGAGAGAATAATGCCATTACTTTTAGAGTTAATCAATTCAGTTTTATAAACGTAAGATGCTAAGTGGCAAGAGGGAGGGAGAGAGGAAGAAAGGAAGGAAGAGAGGGTGGGGGGAAGGAAGGAGAGAAATCCCATCACAAACTAATTTAAGCCAACTAGGAAATGGAATCGCTCACGTAAGACTTAATCCCAGTGACTCTGTCTGCTTTTCTCCAGGGCTCTCTTGGGAAACTCTGCTGCTCTGTTCTATGGATTATATTTATCTTTAGACTGGTAGCAAGGTGGCTGCTGCAGCTCCAGACCCACCTGTACCTCACAATGTTTGCAGGAGAGAAGGATAATCATCTTTGAAGACTCCCCTAGAAGAAAGAACTTTTCCAGGAAAAAACTTAGTAGACCACAACTCTAGTCTCATTGGCCTATATTTGGTCACATGTTCTTTCCTGAAACAATCACTGGCAAGGTGATGCAGTTATTCATAGAAAATTAGTCTCTCCAGTGGAGCTAGAAGGGAGATTGTCATCCCCTAAAGCAGTAGTCTCAATAGGGGCAGTTTTTCCCTTTAGGGAGATCTTGCCAAGATCTAGAGACTTTAGAAAATTATTGCAATAATTATTCAGTCATTACATCTAGGAAGTAAAGACCAGAGATGCTGCAGGACCTGTTACAGTGCACAGGACAGGTTCCCATAACAAGTTACTCAGTTCAAAATGTCAGTACCCCTGCTCTTGGCATATGGGCTCTCTGTTGGGGGGATGAATTGCTATAGACTATAGATGTTCAGAAGGAAAAGGGAAACATAAATAATTGTTTCCAAATACAAAGAGAAAAAATCCATTGGACAATAAAGTAGTGCTCTGTCTAGGGAGGCATATGAATAGAATATATTCAAGAATGTTTTGAGAAGGCTATTTGGGGGAATAGACATTGGCTTGTATTCCAGCCTTGCAGTTTACTAGCTATGTAAACTCAGTGAATCATTTAATCTTTTGTAAATTTGCTAATTACACTGTCATTGTATAGAAATTTATTTGCATTCCTTGATATAAGAACAAATAGGTCAAGTATTACATTTAATAAAAGTGTAATTTACAATAGCATCCAAAAACACATAATCAAATATAGAGAAGTATTTTAAGATTTCCATCTAGAAAGTTTTTAAAAAACATTGAGTTTAAAAAAAAAACTACACAGTGGAAGAATGTACTAATTTCATGATTTGGAAAACTCAATAGTGAACAGACTAAATTCAATACCAATCAAAATATCACCCCATCCCCTCTTAAGTATACAATTCTTTTTTTCTTTTTGGCTGCCCTTCGGCATATGGAGTTCAGAGGCCAGGGATCAGATCCAATCTGTAGTTGCGACCTATGCAGCAGCTGCAGCAATGCCAGATCCTGTACCCACTGTGCCAGGCTAGGAATTAAACATGCGTCCCAGCACTCCAGAGACACTGATCCCATTGTACCTCAGCATGACCTCCTAGGTCTACAATTTTAACTCTTGATTTCCTCTCATATCTGTCATCTGAAAGTAGGAATAACAATATCTATCTCATGATAGTGATGTAAGATTAAATGAGAAAACCGTGTCAATAGATCACTGTAACATTAATACTCAACAAATGCTGGACATTATCATTAACAGCTCTACAAGACACTGCTGCTTAAAATGATTCTTGAAGGAAGAAGTTTTCCAAGAATAAAATGCAGAATTAGGCAGGATAAGACCACTCCAGATCACAGGCAATACTGGACAACATCTTGAGCCATGAAGCAGTATTCATTATGGGAACTTTTAGTATTTTATTGGGTTGGGGCCAAGGTTATATGCAAGGTAGAGGTGTTATAAAAAACTGAAGGGGTTTGTCAGAGGCCAAATCAGCCACCTTCCTACACTCTTAACATAAATTCCTATTTTCTTTATTCTAGTTGTAAATCAATGGCCTTCTTTTCCTTTCAAAGCTTAATTATAAACCATCACCAATAACCTTAGATTCTTAAGATGGACAGAAGATAGATGTGGTTTAATTTGACATGGTGGCTATAAGGAAAACCACAGATTTCCTTAATAAAATCATGCCTCATCCTGCAGATTCATCCTGCAAATGGAGGAGATGTTACTTGTTATATCAGAAGTCCTTATCAAGAGATCACATGGGGAAGCCAAATCTTGGGTTGATCTATGGCTTCCAAAGCCATTGCCTCCTTCCCACACAAAGATTCTCCAAGGAAGGCAAGGGTTCTCTCTGGAGCACAGCTGGAAAGGATGAGAAATGATCCTGTGAGACTGACTTAAGCTCAGTGACCTGTTCAGCTTTAAAAGGATTGAAAAGAATGCAGATTTTTGTAAGAAATACAAGGTCACTTATAATAATATGCCTTTTAAAGGATTTAAATGGGGTAGAAATAAATTACGAGATAAAGATGAATGTGTTTCATTTTTCTTCAAAATTCCACCTTGCAAGGATAAACACAATGAGAAAAAAAGGCAGCAGAATGGACATTAGCCTGCACTTTCCTTCCAGATAGTAGAGAATACAAATTTAAGAGCTAAAGGCAAAGACATCCATCCTGCCAGCTCTGTGGGGAAGGAAAAAAAAAAAGCATTGTGCTCTATACTTCATTTCTATTGGAACTATCAAATCGGCAACAGTTTTTTCCTTAAAATATAAAAATGAAAATAAATTGCATTCAAATGCACAATGAAAGATAAGAAGGATGTGGTTTGTTTTTGTTATTTTTTTATAGTTCAAATATGCCTGAAGCTGTTTTTTCAGAATGACAAGTGCTCCAGGTCTAAGAGGCAGTTGGAGTTGGGTTGGGTGAAAAAGGAGCTCAGCAATCTCCAAATTGCTGTGCTGCCTTCTCGGGGTAAAAAGAGGCCAGGCAGGGACAGGACCCTATCAGTGTTCTCCTACAGACTACTGAAAGGATGAAACACACAAGCTGATTGGGGCTGGGCTCCACAGTGTCACTCAGGGCATCCTCTGGGGCTCTCCTAGAAGGAGCCCCTGGGGTTTGCTAGGTTCCACTCTATCCTCACCATTCTCTAAAAACATCCATTGCAACCTAACAGAAGAGACTGAGAAGAGCTGAAAGTTCTGTCTCCTTTTATAATTTTTTTCTTTTTCCTTATGACCTTCCCAGGACCTGGTTGGTACTCTGGGGCTATCCCAGAGCACCCATTTGGAGGAAGTGCGCCCACATTTTGTGTTCAACTACGATCCTGGGCTGCTGCTGCTGCTACAGAGATTAATATCCATAGGCCATGCCTCCTTTGTTCTCCTAGGGATGGAGATAGATGTATTCACAAGGAAACACACTTCCAGAGCACTAATAATTGCTATACCATCTTTACCATTATTTTGCAAAATCTATGCACCACCTAAAGTGTTTCTATAAATCAATCAATCTTTGTTTCTCTCTACTTTTTTCTTTTGCTCCCCCATCTCTCTCATTCCTTCCTTCCTAACTTCCTTCCTCCCTCCCTTCCTTCCTTCCTTTTTTTTCCTTTTCTCTTCCTTTCTTTCCACAAATGAAAATCTTAAAAAAAAGAAACTTTATCCCTGGATTTTACTTGACAATAAGAATTAAACAAAAAGCAATGGAAACAATTCTTATTATTAAATTTCAGCCAGATTCAGCTGCTTATCAAGGATTTAAGCCTGAGGCTTGACCTTTGTTTTTGTTTTTTACTTACTAAAGGAAACTGGTGAGTGTTCATAACATTTTAGCCACCCAAAAGAGTCTTATTCTTGACATAATCAGAAGAAATAGAAAGGGAATCGACTTTTTACAATATGATTCAATGTCGGTCAATACCCTGTCTGTATGACATTTAAAGGCTCATATCTGTTAGCACCACAATAGGAAAACACTGAATTAAGTGTTGCTGTTTTTTTTTAAACATGATTATGGTTGCAGGGTCAGTCATTTCAAACCAGTTTGTGTGTATATTACACAGATTCTTATTGTGTGTGTCCTCTGTGCTGAGCACTCTTCTAGCTCTTTGTGAAAAAGCAGTAAACAAAATCCCTCCCTTCTTCGAATTACATTCTGTGAGTTGAGACTGAAAATACGCAAATAAGCTGTAAGTAAAATAACATAGCAGGTTAGAGGGAGACCCCTATAATAGAAACAAATGAAGCCAGGATGGAGGATAGAGAGTGCTGGCATGGCATTTGGTTACAATTGGTAAAGAAAGCCTCAAGCAGCATGAACAGCACGTGCAAAGGGCATGCTTGCTCTGCTGGAGGAACAGGGAGGTGGCAGGAGCAGAGTGGGATAGAAGGGGGGTGGGAGAGATAGGGACAGAGAGGTGACTGGAGGGGTCAGCAGGCCACTTGGGCGCTTTCCCTCTGCTGAGTGTAATAACAAGGGGACTAACATTTGCCTTGATTGCACACCATCTCCTGGTAGCACTCTCTCCCCCTCCTTGGCGCCATTCCTACACCAGTTCCCTTCCAGATGGTCTATCATTTTGACTCTTGATTTCCTATAGAGTCCTATTCTTAGGAACAGAGCTGAAAAACCTACTCACGATGAGTCTGGGGGCTGCTATCTCTGGAAAGTTGGTGGGAGGTCTTTCTTTAATAAAATTTCTCTCCTGGCTGGATTTATGCCAAAATTAATTAGGCCAGTGCCCTGTTTCTGTATCCTTTTGCAGAGTCAGGGAGAATAAAACCCTTCTGCAATTTCTATTTTCCATATCCACACTTGGGTGCATGGATTAGTTATCTAACCAGAAGGACAAAGGAAAAAACTGTAAAGGAAAAAACTGCAGGAAAGACACATTAAAATAACTCTAAATTTATGCAGAAATATAAACTAGGTGAAACTATATATGATGAGGCAGAGGAGAGCCATCAACTTTATGATTTCTAGGTTGGGAGGAATAAGATTCTTGCAGATACTAATGTTTCATGGAGTTGCAGAATGAAGGAGCTGGCTGTATGTTATGGAGGTTTGAGGAGAGTCGAAAGTCTCCCTGGATGCCAAATGCATCCCATATTTTATCCTAGTGCAAGGAATGTGGATAAAAGGTATTGATTGCTAAATGTAACTGATTGTTATCTGAGTGTAGTGACTTAATCCTTCATAATCAGTAATTGATGCCATCACTGGGATTAATCCATTGGATTGGCTTATTTTACAGTAGGAAATAAGACCCACTGTGTATTAGCTCAGTTATAGAAGAAAGGGGAGAATTTAGGAAAGGTCCAGAAAAAGGAACTCTAACAATGTAGGGTGTTTTTACTGAGAAGTCATGGCTAAAATGTGTGTGTGTTAAGCACCATGCCCTCTGTAGGGTTTGGTTTATCTCCCCAACTCCTAAAATAGACCCTAGAACATAATAGATGCTCAAAAAATGTATTTTTTTGAGTTACTGAATAAATGGGCGGTGAAAAGATGAGAGTAAGGAAAAGTTAGGTTATAAATACCTCTCAGTTACGGAGTATTCTTGACTAAAGAGAAAAATAGCTGCTTTCCTGAGGGCAGGCTGATGAAATGAAAGGAAGAACACATGGTAGGTGCTAGGGGAGGGGCAGCTTAAGGAGTGGGGTAAAGAGATCACTACCAAGCAAGCCTGGCCACGTTTATAATGTCTCAGACTTAAAATGAAAAACAAAAGGCAACAACAAAGACAATGAGTTTGTCAGCAAGTACCCTGCAGACATGGCATTGTTACCAAAAGTGTGGGGGCCAGGCCCAGGGTGTCCGCTCCCTCCTGATTGCCTCAAAATAAATAAGGGGCTAGAATATTGTTTGAAGAGAGAGTGTTCTTGTCACCCAAGGTACAAATGGCTTTGGAAGTTGTTCATGTTTGCAGAGAGAGAGAGAGAGAGATATCCAATATTTTAAAATAGGCTACTAAATTTAAGGAAACAATACTGGCCTGAGATATTACTATTATAAATGACCCTGACCTCTCTATCAGGCAAATCTAAATTTGTATGATGCTTGTATACTTGGAAATACATCAGAATCACCTGGGGATCTTTTAAAAATGTAGGTAACTAGTCCCACAGTGATTCGGGTCTACTGAATTACATCTTGTTCTTTGCTTCAAATAAATTTTTCTAGATGACTCTGAAGTCGAAATCTTGGGAATAGGAAGCTACCTGGATAGGAGTCAGAGCCACCTTTGACAAGTCTCTTAGACTTATAAATCTCATCTTCCTCCTTTGAAAAAAGGAAGTATTAATAGTATTTTCCCTTATTGTATGTAATATTATAGTGCCTGGTACACACTGTCCAGTTAATGTACAGTTTTGCCTTATACACCAGCTCTATAATCTTGGTTCCGTGCTCTTCTTTAGTTACTAAAAATTTTTATGTAAATCATTACTTAAGGGACAAGACATAGAAGTCAAAAGCTTGGGTTTTAGGGTCAGGTATTCAGAATTCTGCACTGCCACCTATTTACTGGGCATTTTGCAATAGGTCTCTGAAGCTAGTTTGTACATGTGTGTGTGCATGTTTGTGGTTTCTTTTCAACTGAAAAAGCAAGATAATATCCATAATATATCACAGAGTTGGAAGCAGGACTAAGATAGTATGATGCATTTAAAGTCCTCAGCATTTTGCCTGGCAGAGTGAGAACTCAAATACTGCTTTCAGGTCAGTTGCATTGCATTCCAAACAAGAGGGCACTGTGCGAAATGAAATTCTGTGTTAATTATGAAAAGAACACGTAGCAAGAGGCATCAGTAGGGAAGGTGTGATTTGAGACCATTTTAAGGGTAGATATAGCAAACTACGTTTCTGCAACTAATTTAGGGGTCAGGCAGGAAAGAGAGAGTTTGGCTCTGCATTTGGAAATAAGTAGCATACTCTCAGGTCCCTCTCAGGAAGACATTCTCAAAGCCTGCTCAGAACATTGGCATTTTAAACCTTAAGGGAACCCCCAGGCCAAGGCCAAGGTCAAGCATGATTAAATAACTTGCTTGTGATCACAGAATGGCAAACTTAAGATGAGCTGAATTCTGGTATGTAGTATGTTGTATGGATGCTTAACATAGTCCAAATGAGTGAAAAAGTTGAGGCAAAAGTGTTTACTAAAAATATCCACATTTATATTCCATAGCCCCAGTTTTTAAGCCTGCTGACTCACCTCCATGGAGCAATCTAGCCTGTTTGGTTTATGGTATTATTGCAGTTACTGAACTAGTGATTGAATTGGGTTTCTTCATTTGTGAATGATGGTTGAAAATGTTATCTTCCAATGAAGCTTACATGCAATGGGCTCAGCAAGATTACTAAAGCACGGCAGTTGTTAAAAATTGTTAGCTGTTAGGAGTTCCCATCATGGCTCAACGACAATGAACCCGACTAGTATCCATGAAGATATGGGTTAGATCCCTGGCCTTACTCAGTGAGTTAAAGATCCAGCATTGTTATGAGCTGTGTATAGGTCACAGACGCGGTTTGAATCCCACGTTGCTGTGGCTGTGGCCTTGGCCTAGTTTGCAGCTGCAGCTCCGATTTGGCCCCTAACCGGGGAACTTCCATATGGCACAGGTATGGCCCTAAAAAAATAAATAAATAAATGAAAAAAATTGTTAGCTGTTAATATTATTGTTATTAGTTTCCTTAGGAAATGTATCAGTGTTTTCCTCTTATAGATGTGTGCAGTTAGGCCAAAATTATCTCCATTAATACAGAGCTTAGATCCTGTATAAGGAATTTCAGGACTGAGCTGGGCAAGGAAGAAATTTTGGCTATCAGGTGCTTCTTGGAACCCCTGATATGGACTTTGATGATTCTAGAGATCTCTAAGAATGGAAAGGAACTAAGATTTAGAATATATTTGCTATGTTCTTGATGTCCTTTCAGGCAATTTGTGCACATTTTCTCATATTTTCTTTACAATACTTTCTTTTGGTTATCAAAAACCCTATTAAACAGAGGAAGAAACTCAGTTGCAGGGGCATTAAATAACTTAGCATCAATCATAATTAATGGTAGAGCATGAAATCAAACTGCTTTTTCTTCTTTCTTCTTTCTCCTCCTCCTCCCCTCCCCCTCCTTCTTTCTGCTTCTCCTTCCACTCCTTCTCCTCCTCCTTCTTCTTCCTTAAGCAGTTGAAAGTTTTTATATTAAATTATTTCCTTCTTATATCCAGGCAATAATTACTTATTGGTCACTTACACTATGGTAGGAATGTTGTTAATCTACAGTGAGGATAATGATAAAAATTTAATCATGGAAGATGGGAGATAAAGATGCTGACCTAAGTAACTATGGAAATAAATAGAGTCTATAAAACTAAGGCAAAAGAAACTGTACATAGCACTGTACTCTGGTATGGGTTAACAAGTCTGATAATCCTTTACTGGATTTGAACAATTAAGTACTAAATGGATGACAGGGAGTGGGAGCCAGGGTTTTCACTGTTGCAGTGGGAGTTTACAGATAAGCATGAGGGGAATAAAGACCATACTGATCCATGTGATCATAGATGAGAGTTGGAGACATTGGCAAGAACTCATGTTTAGCTTACTATGGATATAGATGGTTACATATCTTCATGTTTATACATGTGGACATTGCACTAGTTAGGGTACACACATATATTCCCTTGCTCTGTGAGTAGAAAAGACCTAGAATTGAGGGTATTTCAGTCATAAGGAACACATCTAGCTCTCAGATCTCTGTTTCTAATACCATTCTATGATAAAAGAAACCAGGGCTCCTTGGAGAAATAGCTGATTCTAGGACCATGGCAGAAAATATACAAGATAAGCCTAAGTCACAGAAGTAAGAAAGTGCTCAAAGAGGGAAAGAAAAAAAAAAAGAACATGATAGGGGAAATATATCAAAGGACACAGAAACCAGCTTGAAAGAGTTCCCAGTTGCCAAGCATGGAACTATTGAGCAACGATAAAGTAGTATTGCATTATAATAAACACACACACACACACACACACACACACACACACACACACAGTATAAACCCACAGTTTAGGTAGTACCCAACCCTCAGAGATGGAGCATAACTCTCCACTCCTTAAGTGACCGTGATTTCCTTCCAAAGAGTACAGTGTGGAAAAGGGGGGACAAGATTCATTTAAGAGTTCATAAATTTTCCAAATGCCTCAGTCCAAGTGATCAAGGTCAACATCAGCTACAGTAAGTCTTATGGATAGCATGTAACCTTGATTTGATGGGTTGCAAATGGCTATACCTTTGTGATTTTTTCTCCCCATCCCCCAGAAAAAAACCATAACCCCAGTATAATCATGTTGGAAACATCAAACAAATACCGATACTTGACAAGTAACCCTCAAAATTGTTAAAGCCACTAAAATAAGGAAAGTCTGAAAAATAATCACAGCCAAAAATAATTGTCACAGTCTAAGGGCACACAGGGACTAAATGTGATGTGATATACCATACTGGAATGGGAAAACGATGCTAGTAAAAATAGGAAATATGAACAAACTGTAGACTTTAGTTAATGATACTGTGTCAATATTGGTTCATTAATTGTAACAAATATACCAATTCTATGCTAAGATATTAATAACAGCAGAAACTGGGTGGAGGGTTAATAGGAACTCTGTGTCCTATCTGTGCACTTTTCCTGTCAATTTCAACTGTTTTAAAATATAAAATTTTTCTTTTTTTTTGCCTTTTAGGTCTCTACCTGCAGAATATGGAAGTTGCCAGGCTAGGTGTTGAGCACCACAGCAATGCAGGATTCAAGCCGTGTCTGCGACCTACACCACAGCTCACAGCAACACCAGATCCTTAACCCACTGAGTGAGGCCAGGGATCAAACTGGCAACCTCATGGTTACTAGTCAGATTTGCTTCTGCTGCACCAGAACGGAAATTCCTGAAGTTTTTCTAATGAAACACTTCAGGCATGGTGCCTGACCTCACAGAGATTACAGTCTACTGGGGAAGGTAGACTGGATCGGTGAGAGGGAGTAGAATTGGTTGTACATTTTAATAGGCTGTTAAATAAAAGTGCAGGAGATTATGGAAGTTTGGGCTATGGTGACAGTATTCTAGATGTTGAAGAAGACAGGTTTTAGGTTTATTTAGGAAGAGAGTGAGCAGAATAGGAGCATGTTTAGAAACAGCATAGGTTTATACTCATGCAGACTGATGAATGGTGGTGGACCTGAGAAGGTAAGAAAGATGTGTGGTTGTAAGGAGATAACCATGGTTTGGGGGCATATTTGGCTTGTGGCATCATAATCAAAGAAGACCATTTTATTCACTGCATATCTCAAAATAAGGGAGAATATCTGGTTTAGAGATGTCAAGATTTAAAACATCTGCCTACAAGAGAGAATTAAATCCATGGGATGAGATCAAAGAGAGAAGTATAGGGAAAGAAAAGAACCTAGAACAAAGCCTTGGGGAACTCTAAAATGAATTGTCCAGGTAGTTAGACGAGCTTGCAAAATGCATGGGAATGAGCAGTAAAAAAAGGAGTTCCTGTCATGGCTCCTTAACAAACCCGACTAGTATACATGAGGACTCGTGTTTGATCCCTGACCTTGCTCAGGGCGTTAAGGATTGGGCGTTGCTGTGAGCTGTGGCAGACTTGGCTCGGATTTGGGGTTGCTGTGGCTGTGGTTCAGGCTGGTGACTATAGCTCCAATTTGACCCCTAGCCTGGGAACCTCCATATGCTGTGGGTGCAGCCCTGGAAATACAAAAAGACAAAAGAAAAAAGAAAGTCACAGAAGCCAAAGGAAAAGATGCGTGAAGAAGGGAATGATCAATGGGCATAGCTCTGAGATATAAAGTGAAATGAAGACCTGACACATCCGGGGATTTAGCAGGATAGAAGCCTATGATGGATCCATTGCTGCTGTGCCCAGACCCCTTAGTCCTGTTTACCATCCACACACCTTCCCTTGCTGGAGGACTTTCAGTCTAACAACTCGCAACTATGGCTCTCGGTGAAGGACTTGCATCAGGTTGAAGCCATTTCGCCTGCACTCAGAGACCTCTTGCTTACTTCACATGAAATCTCTATCTCAGAGTCTGGTTCAGGGAAACCATCCCAAGACAAATTCCAATCTTAAAAAGGTTTTTAAAAATTCTCATTTGAAATGGGTGTAAGTGAGTCCTCTTTGCTAAGGATTACCCCCCTTTTAAGCCTCTGGGGTAGTGCTATAGAAAGTCCAAGATCGCAATTTGCAAACCATTGCACCAAAACAATCCACCTTTCCAGGAGGCCACTGAGACCTCAGGAGTCCTCATTATTAAGGACACCATGGTATTCAGTGTCTCTCTCTATAGGAGAGGTGTATGTGTGCTACAAAGTATATGCATGTGTTTATATAAGGGGCTGAATATGGAGGGAATCATGGCAGATCACAAGTTCAGCCAAACAAAAGCAGAAAAGACAAGAAAAAAAGAATCATGGAGAACTGTATAGAAGCAAATGCATCTCCAGCTACATCTGGTACATGGTAGGAAGAAAGATGTGGAGATTTACAGTGGCCACGTGGCACTTATAAAAGCACACCTACTTGCTCACACATCATGTGATATGTAAAACTATTTCACACATGTGATGTATTGGAGTGCCACTTTTAAAGGGAGAGACTTTAGAGAGTTAGAATAATAAAATTTCAGAGAGAAATGAGTCAGCTGTGAGCATCTGAAAATATAAACTCTCCATTTATCAATCTGGCAAATCATACATTTTGATTTAATTCCTCAAAACATTGTAGTTTATCAAGATAAAGATCCAGTCATTAGCATTTTAGGCTTTTTAGATTATGAGAGGGCTTACTTCTCAGAGCAAAACGAATCAAAGACAGCTTTCAAGCAAAGACCATCCAAGTATATTAGTTTAAAACAACACCTTGTGGCAGCAGAGAAATCCATGAAAGGATTTTTAAAGATTAATTCTTATGCATCATGCTTAATTAGCTCATACGTTAAAAAAAGTCTTTATGTTATGGATATGGTAAATAGGCTTTAAGTGCATAGGTGATTTAAAGTGCTCCAGGGTGAGAAAAAAGCATAATACAGCAAAGACAAAGGGTGTGAGGTCATCCATTAACCTACTTACATAACCAGGCTGCCTGGAAGCACTCACAGAGGTGGTTAGCTGTGCACATGAGTGATGTCAGGGGACACAGGGCTGTTAGATGCCCTGTCTTCCTCTAGCTATTTCTTGTGTCTCAGACAAAGCCTTTGTGGACACAGGCATGACAGTCATTGCTCTCTGTGTCCAGTATATGTTTTTGGCTAAAATAATTCCACCCACATCCCCTGCTGAAGGAAAGAAATTTTGCTCAGGAGCTGCAACTGATTGGACCAAGAGTGCATACTTCTCCAAGGGTGACCCACCCATAGGCTAGTCAGTAAATCAGTTGGTGCCCTGATGCAAAAGTCTTTTTAAGAATGATACTTTTGGGGTTCTCATTGTAGCTCAGTGGGTTAAGGACCTGATGTTGTCTCTGTGAGGATGTGGGTTCGATCTCTGGCTCGCTCAGTGGGTTAAGGATCTGGCGTTGCCACAAACTGCAGCATAGGTCCCAGATGTGGCTCAGATCCAGTGTTGTTACGGCTGTGGCATAGGCTGCTGCTGCAGCACTGATTCAACCTGTAGCCCAAGAACTTCCATATGATGCAAATGTGGCTATAAAAAGAAAACAAAAAAGAGTGTTAGTTTGTGTTATTAACTAGCCAGTTAGGTCAGTTGTCCATAGAACTGTAAGAGAAACATTTTATAAGATTATCTAATTGGGAGGAGACACGTACGCAGAAGAAGACATTCAATGAGGGGGATTGTGGATTCTGTGAGAGATGGAGAGAATAAATACCCCAAGCTATTTGGGATCCTAAATTATAATTCCTTAATTAAAGTCTTATCTTTTAGGAGTTTCCTTGTAGGCACAGTACATTAAGGATCTGGCATTGTCACTATAGTGAATTTGATAACTTCTGTGTTGTAGGTTCAGTCCCCTGCCCAGGAACTTCCACATGCCACAGGTGTGGCCAAAAATATATATTTAAAAAAAAAAGTTTCATCTTTTAAAGATTTCATGAGTCTCTGCTCTTTGCCAATGAAAACCCCAAGCGTATAGGGGACATTTGGATCTAGGAGGAAATGTGTACTTGGAGTTAGAATATATGGATTTGAATCTTAGTTCTTTTGTTTAATAAACAAGAGGATCTGGACAAGTAATTTAGTCTCACGATGATTTGATTTCCTATATGATATTATTTTTTTAGGGATACTGTGAAGATTAAATGAAACAATGTGTATGGCAGTGCTTGGTAAATAGTAGATGAAAGGCAACATTTTTTCCCCCATATTCTTGTTTTAAATGACAGTTCTCTATGCAGAGTTTCTATTGTGGCTCAGCAGGTTAAGAGCCAGACATAGTGTCTGTGAGAATGTGGGTTCAGTCCCTGGCCTTGCTCAGTGGGTTCAGGATCCGGTGTTGCCACAAGCCGCAGCATATGATCACAGATGAGGCTTTTATCTGGCATTGTTGTGGCTGTGGCACAGGCCAGCAGCTGTAGCTCTATTTCAACCCCTAGCCTGGGAACTTCCATATGCCACAGGTGTAGACTGCTCTAAAAAGGAAAAAAAAAAAATTAAGACAAAACAAAGTAAAACCCAATGGCTCTATATAAGCAAACATACTCCTAGACAGGGAAATACTGGGTATTATTAAAGACGGCAGGAGAGGCCAGTTCTAGTTACCATGTCCCAGGGGTGCTAGACAAGGATATAGATCAGGATAGATCATGAGCCTGGGTACCTGGTAGACAAATTCTATTAATATACTTACTTTCCATGGATTCGAGGCATGTGTATTTTAAATTTTCTGAAATACTGAGTTAACTAAAGTCCCAGTGTATGAGAGAAGAGAGGATCTGAGTTTCTCAGAAGACAAAGCAATGTCAATCCAAGCCTAAGCTATTGTTTAAAGCACTGAAGTGTGTACAAACCCATAGCTGGATAGAATTTCAGGTCAATCATGTAAGTACATTCTTCTTTTTAACCCTGATATCGTCTTTTCTAGAAGCCAAGAAATGTGAATCAGTTTGTCTGAAACCTTACACAGTTGTGGGAAAGTTCAAAACCATTTTTTTTTTCTTGCTGGAGGAACTGTTATAAAGTTTTCCTTCTGATTGGCTGATACTACCTAACAGTTTTCCTTTAATCAGACTTCTGAAACATAGCACTTTTGATTTGGAGATTGAGGCTGGAGCTAAAGGCTAGAAGGCAGGAAAGCAGATCTAGTTCTAAATCTGGAAATTGAAATCAAAGAGCCAAGTTAGAAAAGCACAAATTAGGGGTCATCCATATGTGTTGGTTATGGAGTTGATACAAGTTTCCTAAACTGGGAAATTTAAATAGCTTTTTTTCCTTCTCAGTCTCATCCAAGGCAGTTTGAATTCTGGAGGTATCTTGTGAAGTTACTACTGTTTGTTTTCTCCTAAATTGAGATTATGATTGCTAGAAGAGATAAAAATGATATTTTTTCTAGGGAAAAAATAAGAGGACTTATTATAATCTAGTAACACAGTGATGTTGAATGTGAAATTTAGCCCTCCAGGAAAATTTTGCAAGGGTTCATCTTCTTGGCATAAAATTTTTCTCTGTTATATGAGTCTTTCCTATACTCTTTGCATATCTTATACCTCCAAATAATAGAATTTTAGAGTTAAAAGAATCTCTAAACTCCTGGATGATTTCCATCCTTCTTCACATGAAGCCAATAGGGACAAAGGAAATACAATGACATCACCCAGACATTTGGAGGCATAAGCAGGATTACATTCCAGGGTTCTTAACTCTCACCCAGGTGGATAGTGTTACACAATCCACACTCTCTCCAAGGCTGGCTCTCCCACTTCTATGGGAGACTGGGCTTCTCCTCCATTCTACCACTTCTCTGTGCATGCAGCAATCACTCCTGCTTAACTCCTCACATAAGCAAGGGACACTGAGGGAGAAATCGTCCCAGGCTCTCCCACCTCAGCAACATAAGAGGTTCTTGATCCGGGTCACCTGTTTAGCTTTAGGAGTTATGAACTTTATTAAGTTTAATGTACAAGTTTGGGCCTAAATAACTTCCTTTAAATACCCCATGGATTTCTTCAAAGAGATTAAGAACTGTGACTTTAAAATATGATTTGCAAACCAATTCTTGACTCCTGAGTTTGATGAATGGCATCCCTCCTACAACATTCTGTTAGGATTCTGTGCATCAGTTAGATACGACACAACCTTAACAGGGAAATACGGATATTATTACATGGTTCATCAGCTGCCATTGAAATCTCTATCCCTAAATATTTCTTTGCAAATATGTCCTACTTCTTGAATCTCATGGCAGTTGGTACCTTGTTTCCGGATGATGATAGATGGTGGGGATAGAAGGAAAAAGAGAGCAGCACCAGATGCTCAGGCACCCACAAATTTTGAGTCAGACTTGGCAAATAAGCCCTGTCTCCATGAAGTCTTTCTTGACAACACTCAGAAACCAGAAAATCTCTTTCCTCTAATCAAAAAATCTCCAATGTTTTCATTTCTTTGTGGCACAGAGCACAGCTAATTTTTAATTCTTGAGCAAGAGTTCTGTGGAGTCAATTGGTTAACCACATGAAACGGTAGCATTTAAGAGATGCAGGAAAATTCTCCAGCGTTTTCACTAGGCAGATGAGATGACAGGGCCCAAGTCACTTTCCACCACTTACCTGCATGCCTCATCCTCCTTTGGAAAACCCAGGAGACCAAAAAGAGTGCCTATCAGTTCAAATTTGAGTTCAGTACAAATCCTCACATTGGTCACTTTAGTGACATCAAGAGGCTAAATTCAGATAATGAGCAGCTTGCTTGGGTCAGAGGAAATGCTTGGAATGGGTTTGTGCAGGTCAGGTCCACAAAATCTCTGGGCTCTGACACCCCTTGTGGCTTTGTTTCAATGTAGGATAGTGTTTACATTAAGTTTAGGAGGACAGGAATTGTGCTCATTTACTTATTCATCATTATTCACTAAATACATATTGGACATATATGAAGGGCCAGGCATCCTGCAAATTGTTAAGGGGCATAGTTTAAAACAAAGCCAACCAAGAACCAAGGTCCCTGCATCAAGCAGCTCATAATCTACCAATGGTATTTACTACCAATAGGTTTATTGAACATTTATTCTGTGCTAGAAACTTCCCTAAGCATTTCGGTTTTTTACTTCATTTAATTTTCTTAGTTTTATGAGATATTTTTGAAGCAAAACCTTGTTAGGCAAATTGACCTTGAGTACATGTGGAAGTTTTATTAAGTGTGATAACATCGGAACTAAAAATAAATAAGATAGCTGAAACTAGGTTAAAGTGTAGGGAGGACTATAGCAGTGCTGCTCAGTGTGTTCTAGAAATGAGGGTCAGTCTGCAACCTGTTTGTTACGTGTCTGAGACCAGGGATATACAAAAATGGAAAGTGTTTAGACACTTCAATAGCAATTTGGTATTGCTGCAACATTCAATGATTCATTGGTGCTCTCATCTCTTTGAACAGAGTATAGATCATTTCATGGGTTTTTAGGCATACTTGGTGCAGGTAAAAGGGCTCTCTCTGCAAAAAACAAGCTGACAACAACAACAAAGAACCTCACTTTGATTTGTAGCATTTGCTGATTTCTGGCATAAATACTCCCATTATGGCTGATTTCAAGCCACCAATGTAACATCAAATACTGAAAATTTAAAACAGTCTCCTGAACTCTCACAATGCTCCACCCTCCAGCACATCAGTGGATAGTGTGATCTTCATACTAGTCATGTAAGGTAGACCACATATTAACCCATGACATATTAGGGGGGGAAAACTTGTCCTTCAGAAATAGCAAGGTACAGATTACTGGCTAGTTGCACATTATTGTAAATCCTGTTTTTAGTGGTTGACCTAGGTTATTCCTAGGACATGGTGGTTCAGAGCCATCCTCCCCAAGATGCCAGTTATGAAGAGGAGAATTTGACACACCAAGACCCATTTTTCACTTTCTCTCCATTCTCCCAGTGGTTAATTTTTCATGTTAATTTCATTGTTTCATTTTTACCTTATTTTCACTCAGTGGGTAGTTTTCACTGCTGAGCCAAGAAATAGACTACTTGGCATTCAGTAACATTTTTCAATTGGGAGACTTATGACCTTCAATTTTGCTAATTTTTCTTGCTTTATTTGTTTGCTAATTTTCTCCCCTCCACTTTATCTATACAGTTCTTCTAGAATGCCTCCAATTTCTTATTTTTTTCTCCTCCATTTTTGGCAAAACCATTTTATTATGGTCTAATTGATGTACAAACTGTAGGCATTTGGTGTATACAACTTCTTGTGTTTGAAAATGAGTATAACAGGAGTGAAATCATCACCATAATCAATTTTATAAACATCCATTTCCTCTAACATTTTCCTTCCATCCCCTTTGTTTTAATTTTGACTTTCCTTTGGTGGAAAGAAAATTTAATACAAGATCTTCCTTCTTAGCAAAATTTTGTGGCATAGAACTCTAGAACCTCTTTATCTTGAATAACAGAAACTTTGTGTTCTTGGTTCAATATCCCCCTCTTCCCCTCACCTCCCAGCCCGTAGCAACCACAATTCTAATCTCTGTTTCTAATGAGTTTGAGTATTTTAGATTCCACATATAAGTGAGATCATGCAGTATTTGTCTTTCTGTGACTGACTCATTTCTTAGTATAATGCCTTCTAGATCCATCCATGTTGTCGCAAATGGCAGGATTTCCTTATTTTTTGAGGCTGAATAATATTCCATTATATGTATATAACCACATCCTCTTTAAGCATTCATCTGTCGATGGACATTTAGGTTGCCTCCATATCTTGGCTGCTATGAATCATACCAGAGTGAGCATGGGAGTGTAGACACCTCTTCAAGATCCAGTTAACTTCTGAGACTTGGTGTTTCCCAAGGTTAAACTACTGAGACCTACCTAATACTCTGCAGAACACCAGTTATACAGTCCATATTGTGGTTGTTCAGGCCCAGCTGGACCTCTCTGTATTTTTACTCTAGAGAGGCAAATAGCCTTTGACTCTCTTCTTGCTATAGTTTCTCCTTTGCCTCTAACCAAAGCAAATAAGTAAAAAATGGGCAAAAGCACACTTTACCATAGAATGCATCAGGATGGCAAACAAAAAAACTTTGTCATTAAAGAAGTTCTGGAGTTCCTGTTGTGGCTCAGCAACTTAAGAACCCGCCATGGTGTCCGTGAGGATGTGGGTTCCATCACTGGCTTCCCTTAGTGGGTAAAGGATATGGCATTGCTGAAAACAGTGGTGTAGGTCACAGATGAAGCTCGGATCTGGCCTTGCTGTAGCTGTGGTGTAGGTTGGCAGATGAAGCTTTGATATGACCCCTAGCCTGGGAACTTCCATATACTACAGGTGTGGCTATAAAAAGGAAAAAAAAAGAGTAAAAAATAAAATAAAAGGACATGGAGTTTCTGTCATGGTGCAGTGGAAATGAATCTGACTAGCATCCATGAGGACACAGGTATGATCCCTGGCCTCACTCAATGGGTTGAGGATCTGGCGTTGCCTTGAGCTGTGATGTAGGTTGCAGATGCGTCTTGGATCCCACATTGCTGTGGTTACGGTGTGGGCTAGCAGCTGTAACTATGATTTGACCCCTAGCCTGAGAACCTTCATATGCTGTGGGTGTGGCCCTAAATAAAAACATAGATAAATATAATAATATAATATAATAATATAAATAAGACCTGAGACAATTGAGGGGGATGAATTACACTGTATTTTGGTTGTGGTGGTCACATAAATTTATATATATATATATATGTATATATATATATATATATAGAGAGAGAGAGAGAGAGAGAGAGAGAGAATTAAGTGGATACTTGAGCTCCAATCAGCGTTGAAATGACTGTAACCCCAGCCACTCCTTGACTGCAGCTTCCTGTGGAACCTTGAGCTAGAATTACCCAGCTAGGCTGTGTCCAGATTCTTTTCTTTTTTTTTTTTTAGGGAAAAAAAGTTAGATGGGTAGCTTGATAAATATAAAATATATATTTCTACGTAATATATATATTTATTTATATATATATATATATATAGATATATCCTATTATGTGTTCTCTCTGTCATCTGTCTTTATTCCAACATAATCTGCATAGGTTTAGATCCTCTGAAAGATATAGTCACTTTATACAGAATACTTATAATCTAAAACTGAAACATTATCATTTGTAGTATTTATATTTACTTCTTTTTCATGATTGCCTTTTGTCTGCCTCACCAAAAGGGCTTGTCAAAGTGACTCCCTCTGTAATTAAGAGAAGGACTTTTTCAACATCATTTATAACATTTATCAGTAAAGGCTGTTTTAAATCATTTATAATTTTTAAAACTGCAGTGTATTCATTCAGTAATGACTGAGTACTACCTCTGTGCAAGACACCAAGTCAGGCACAGCAATCATGTTGGTGTGGGAGATCCATGTCTCTGTTTTCATGAATTTTGCTGTTCGGAAAGGAAGAGAGACAGTTACTGCGTAATCCAGCAACTGAATACAGTGGTGATAAAATACAATGAAGAAGATACGAAGGGTTCAAATTTTTCACTTTCAGAAAGACACGATAGTATCCATTGGCACCTCTGTATATAGGAACGTATTCTTTGGTTCCTGACTATGAAACGTATTGCCGTTTATAATTGTAGACATTTAGAAAACCACAGGGCTCACTATAGAAAAATACATGAAAAACACAGAGATTTCAGGAAAAAAGTAAAAATTATTTGAGACTGCCTTGTGCCCTTTTGATAGCCTCCATCCATGGAGACAGTCCTCCCTATTCTGTAGTGGGATGAGCTGAGCTGAGGCTGACCCCGCGTCTGAGATTCCTCATAAGCACCAGCTGCTGCATTGTGACCTACATCCTGCCTGCACCCTGGGTCGGCTGAATTAGATCTGTTGATCCTTCTGTTTGCAGCCACTTGGGTCTACTAACAGCAGCCAGCAGACATTCTGAGGGGCCCTGGATGGCCTTGAAGTTGTTTATGGGGTTGGTGCAAACTGGTGCAGGATGGTGAGAAATCTTTAGGGGTGGTTGCCCTGGGACTGAGCTGCTGTTGTCTAGGCAACTTTATTAAGAACCTTCTGTTCCTTAGAAAATGAAACAAATTAACTCTTGAATTCTTCGAATTAACGCTTCTCATTTTTAACCAGTCTTTGGCATTTGGAAACTTCCATGTCATTTCAGTTATTTTTACTGTTTTGGGCCCTAACATACTCATCAAATAGAATTGCTCGTAAAGGTATCTTCATTCTTAAATTACCATTAAAACAAATTCTTTCGCTACCCAGGTGGTAATCAATATATTTCTAAAAAGAAATATCTGGTATATCTGGAAATTCAATGCTCAAATTCTCATTTGACCTCCAATTCTAAGACCTTCCAAAGAGGAACAAAAGCCCAGAGGGTGTGAGTTTTTTAAAAGCATGTTTCTTCACCTAAGTATAATGTGGAAAAAAAAAAAAAACCGATACGCATTTCCTGAGTTTTAGCTGGGCAGGCTCACATCCATAATACACAGTGTGAAATGAATGTCCTGCACTGGGAATCAGTGTAGCTTCATCAGAATTTCCAACTTGAAGTTTCTTCTTTAGTGTTAGGACAGATATCGGTTCAGTTGGGCAGGAGACAATGACAGTTGATTTTTATATAAATACTTAACAGTGTACCAGGGACTATTTTAGTCACTATTTTGGAGATATTCACTTATTTCATGCTAACAACAACCTTATGAGACAAATGTATTTGTATCTTTCTTTTATAGGTGAGGAAACTGAGGAAAAGAGAGGTTAAATAACTTGCCCAAGGTCACAAATTAGTAAAATTCAGAGCCAGGATTTGAACTTGGGCAATCAGACTGCAGAATCTGTGCTCTTAATGACTGTTATAGCATTTTTGAAAGAAAGCCAGCTTGTGCTCTGGAGTTACAGTACAGGAAATGTCACCATTTTAAATACTGGAATTACAATTATCACAACAAAAATGCTCACCCTAAGAGAGGCATGCAGGATATAAGACTAAATTACAAAATTGCAGGTTACAGAGTCACACCTCCCAGATAGTTAATTAAGTGTTCACATTATTAAATTTCATTCTCTCTTGCTCTCTCATTCTCAATCTTTCTCTCTGCTTGAAAAAGCACAGCCTTTGAATTCCAGTTTGAATTTGGGCTTCATTGTGCTTATTGTATGCTGTCCTTTGTTTTCTTCTTTGTATGGTCAGGCCACCCAAGATGGCTTTTCTGTTGCTCTCTGTACCTCCCCTACTTGACCAGTGCCTGCTTTCCCTATACCCTACTCACCTGACTGACCTTCCTACACACTTGCCCCAACCCCAGCTGGTGATTGTTCTAATTCTTAGAATATCTCCATATTGAGAGCTTATCAAAAGGGCAGTGCCCTCCTCCTGCTGGTTTCCCTGGTAACCAAGGAGCCAACCATATATCAATTACCTCTATAACTGGTAACCTCCCTGCCCTCCTGGAGCAAAGATGGCCTCCATGCCCTGCTCACCACTTGCTACAGGACATTGCTTCAGACATGTAAGCTCCCCCATCCATTAAACCATTGAGGTCTCTCTCTGTTGCTGACTTCAGGCTCTTTCTTCTGTCTCAAGGATGGGCAAGTATAGGGCTTGCAGGCCTGTGGGGTGCAGCCCAACACTCATCCATAAAATTTGCATTGCATTCCATTATTTCCATTGCACAATTCAAAGGAGTAGAGTAGATGAAGGCTATGTAAAATGTAAAGCAGAAAGAATTTTGGGGATTGATTTTTATTCTCTATATCTGTAATAGGTGACAACTTACCTGGTGTAACTTGAAATCTTCCAAGTTTTTGCTTTCTTCGCATATCTCTCATTCTATTTTTTTAAATCAGTACTTGAAATCCCACCATTAATAAGCAAATCCTTTAAGTTTTGAAAATTTTTAGCTTAAAAAATGATTGATTAGATATAAATACCAATGGGGGGCATAATTCTTAAATCTTTTCTGCTAATGCATTGGGGATGATCTGATATTTGACTATCTGTCCCTGTGGGGATGACAGAGTCAGGCACTAGACTGGGAAAAGGATGATAGGAAATAAACACTTCGCAGATAGTGTTCTAAATCTCAGCCTTGGGCTATTTGAAAGCCAGGTATCTGTGCCCTTTTATTCACGATGATGTCACCAACTATGATAATCTTTGTAATTTTCTTATAGCAAGTTTGAATGCAATATGACTGTAGTTATTGGAATCATATATCTGTTCATTTAACACTGCTATATATACTGAATACCCACTCTGTGCTATACAATATTTAGGCGGATTCCATACATTGGTGAGGAAGATGATGTCTGGTGACAAATAGGAAATTCAGACAATAAGCAGATGATTATTGCACAACCTAATGAGTGCTCAGAGAGATGGCCTGTGCAACATGCTCTTGGTATCATGAGCCTAAGAGTGCTTTCGGAGGACAGGCATGGTTATTCAGAGAAACATAAGAACAGAAGAAAAAGGAAGAATTAGCCAGGCAAAGCTATGATAGGGAGGCAAGTGGGGGATTTGTGTTTCAGGTTAAGGAAGTGGTGTGTTCAGAGATCCTGATTTGAGCAAGAGCTATGGAGCTTCAGGGAACCGAAGAGTGTTCCAAATGGCTTGACTACAGAAAGTAAAAGTAAGAATTGAAATTTAAATGCAGGGAGTTCTCTTCATGGTTAACAAATCCGACTAGGAACCATGAGGTTGTGGGTTTGATCCCTGGCATCGCTCAGTGGGTTAAAGATCCGGCGTTGCCGTGAGCTGTGGTGTAGGTCGCAGACGAGGCTCGGATCCCATGTTGCTGAGGCTGTGGCATCGGACTGCTACAGCTCCAATTAGACCCCTAGCCTGGGTACCTCCATATGCCACAGATACGGCCCTAGAAAAGACAAAAAAAAAAGAAAGAAAGAAATTTAAATGCAAATGAAGATAAAGTCAAGGAAGATCTTGGAATTCACATCGAGGAGTTTGAATTTTATTGCTATTTATATACTGTTGAGCTGGGGAGCTGGATCAGAATTTGCATTTTGTGGTTCTAGACCCTCTGATCTCAACTTCTACAGCTTTCCTCTTCCTCCACTGTGCCAGATACATGCCCACCTTGTCTCCATGTACTGGCATTCTACCTAAATCAGTCTAACCCCAGATCTCTATCCCTTCAGTTCTTTTAGGCCTTTGCTGAAAGGTCATCTTCTCAGTCAGACCTTCCTTGTTCACCCTACATTTATAAGATCAATCCTCCTTCCTAACATTCTCTACCCCTTGCCCCCAGCTCCCCCCATTTCTCATAGCATTTGCCACTATCTAATTTACTTTGTTGTCTGTCTGTCTATCTATCTATCTATCTATCTATCTATCTATCTATCTATCTATCTATCTCATCCATTTACCTCTTCCCATCCCACTCTCACTAAAATGTAACCTCCATGAGGGCAAGGATTTGAGTTGATAATAGTTCCTGGCACATAGGAGGTAAAACACATGTACTTAGTAAGTGAAAAAATAAAAGGTTTTCAGTGCTCCCTCTAGCCTCAGTGTGGACATAGGATTGGCAGTAGGCCCGGAGCCGGGAAGGCCCCTGGAAGCTGTTACAGAAACAGGCAAGGGCATGATAGTGATCAGTACCACTGACTCTGGAAATGTTTAGAGAATTGAATGAACATGGCTTAGTAATTGGGAATGATAGTAGCAGAGGTGGTGATAGGCATTGATAAGGGAGAGGAATAGTTTAAAATGATGCCTAGGTTTGACCAATTGAATTATTTACAGAGAAAATATTACTTCGCTCCCCACTGAAGTTGGATTTGGTCGTGGGACTTGCCTTGGCTGATATACTGTTAGTAGAGCCATGTGAGCAGGAGCCCTAAATGTCCTTGTGTGCCGGGTTGGCTCTTGCACTCTAATAATGTGGCATCTGAAGAAAATGCGCAGGGTAGCCATTTGCCTTTTTAGCCCGGGCCCCAGAGCCTGTACATGTGGAGCAGACCTGGACCCATCCTATTAACTTGAGCTGAGTTGCTCAATCCGCAGCCTAAAGCAGAGCTGCCCAGCCAAGCTCATGTAATCAAATAAAGTGATAGTTATCTTTTAGACCTACAGGCATGAAAACAAATGTATTAACTAGAAGCCACTGAGTTTTGAGGTTGTTTTTTATACAGCGTTATTATGGCAATGGCTGACTTAAACACCAAGGTTCTGGCCTGAACTACTTGGAAGATAGTCTGTACCCTCTGTAGACAGAGAATCTAGAAAAAGAGCATATTTGAAGGGGGCAAGATATTGAGTTCAAATTTGAACACATCAAGTTTGCGATGACTACGTGACATGCAAGTGCTTTTTGTCTAGTTGGTAGACAGAGAATTGTGCCTGTAGCCCAGGAAGGACAGCTGACCAAGAGGTGTGATTTGGGGATCATTACCACATTGAATATGACAGAAGCAAAGAAGGAGTACCTAGGATGAGAAAAGACTCTAGGACAGAGACCTGAGAGGCATTTCATCTTAAAGGACAGCAACTGAAGAACCTCAAAAAAGCTAGACTTCAGAAGCAAGTTGAAGGCAGCAGGGCATAGGTTAGAGAAGCCTGTTTTCCGGGTTTGAGGACTAGATTTAGTCTATGTCTCCCAGACCCAGGGAGTGTAGCCCTAACATCTCCTCTGAGTTGGCTTCCATTCTATTGTCTACACCCTCCACATCTCTCAACAGAAAGCAAAATAGCACTAGAGTCAGAAGACTGTTTTCTACTGCCCCTTTCCAGGCTGTATGCAATGGCCATGTCTGAACTCCTCGTTATGGAAATACATAACAAGTCACAAGTTCCCTCTGATTATTAAGAAGGGCAAGGAAGGGCAGAAGTGTTCTTCCCTGCTCAATGATCCGTGTAGCTCGAGCAATATCCATCGTAGGCAAATTCAAAGCAGAGATAAGTTGAGATGTACAGCCCAGCAGTTCTCATAAATGAATTTAGTTCAAGTTGAATTAAGGTGATCTGTGCAAATGTGCTCCAAAATGATTCTCTTCAATACTGAGGATACCAAATCATTCTGAAAAATGGTCTAGCACTTTTGGCAAATGTTTCTATTATAGCCTTATGATTCTATAGAAGTTAGACTAGGGACCTCTAATGAGCTTATTGAAATGGTGAACGCTAAATGCTATTTAATATTTGCTGTCACTTTTCTGAAGGCTAAAAGACCTCTTCATTCTGTTTTTTTGCTGACTGCTCTTGGTTGAATTGTGAATGGGTAAAAAGACCATGTTTGCCAGGCATGGAGAAAACAATCTGTTGCAGCTGGAAATTACAAATTATTATTCTTGGTGAAAGAGGGTGGTGGCATTTGAAAAACACAGAACATTTTCTGTTGGAGAATTCTTCCAGCAGCATTTTCAGATTTTATGAGAATAGTCAGCCTCTGACATCTCTTGTTGTTTACTGATCAATCTCACCCAGACTTGACCTAGAACTTTCTGAATCTCACTTTATAAGGTGCTGCAGGGGTGGGGAATGTCAAGGGAGCCAGGTAAGGTTTCCCAGAGGAGCCACATCTGGAGGGGATCTGAGGGAGTATAATTTAACAGGCTGCTGAAGAAGAGATTAGGTCTCTATATTCAGTACAGTGGGAAGCTGTTAAGTATTTCAAGCATTAGGGGAGCAGGATTAAGACTTTTTTTTTGGAAAAAGATCATTTGGGTAGCTGATCAAAAGGAATCCAGAGTTCATAAAGGTGAATCAGTTAGGAGGCTTTGCATAGGCTTATCCAAGTAAGAGATACTGTTAGGTTGAATGAGGCTGGATGTGGTGGCCTTGGACATGAGAAGCTATATTTGAGAAACAGTTAGAAGGTGGCCTAGACACAACTTGGAAATGGACACAAAATGATAAAAAGTGTAAAAATCAACTTAGGGGACCGACCAAATTTTAGAAGAATGCCAGATCCTACTATTTAGTTAGTTGGAGTGCAGAGTGAGGAGAGTTGGTACACGAAGGCAATTAATTTGGTTTGGGACATTTGAAGAATGAAGTATCACTGAGACATCAAAGTGGAGATGTCAACCAGATGGATATATGGATCTAGACTGCAGAGGGAAGCCTGAAGATAAAGATATGGAGTAGCAGATTTAGTGTTGACAGTGGAAGGTTAAGCATTACCAAATATAATTGATTTTCTTATACAGTGTTTTCACTAAATATTTAAAATTAAATACTAAAAAAGTAAATCTCAAAACGTGTCTAAATCTGCTTTGACCAAAAGCAGGTTTTTAATTATAAATTTTATTTCTTTTTAGACTATAATAGGAAGCAAGTAGTTTCTGGCTGGGATACTAGTTGATTTTACTCTTTTTTAAGTACCAAAAATAAGCATCATTATATTTCCCCTGAACATTATTTGTTAAATATCCCATCGTATAGCCAGGGAACTTCACGAAAGAGCCACTCTAACAAAGAAAACAAGTTTTGTGTTTTTTTTTTTTTCTTGAATTGGGATTTTCAGAGCACACAACTGCAATGGGCACATAGGCTGTGCTATAAAAATGTATCACTTAAGTGAGACTTCTACATGGAAAAAAATCAACTAAGTGTCCAACAGTTCCCAAGAGCCACAGGTAATAACAGAGCCAGCTCTTACCAATTCAACCAGGCAGGAAGATTTAAAGTTAAGTGTTGTCAAAGGAAAATCCAAATGGATACAGTATTGCTAAGAGAGCCCTCTAAAATGGAGGTGGGGAGGCCATTGACAAAGAGTAACTCATATGTGCCTCAGCCTAGATGGAATCTGGTCTTTTGACCACTTATTGTCAACGCAGGCATCCAGCACAGTGTTCCAGAAACTCAATATACTTATCAGACCCTGATCCTAAAATAATTCATTGCAGCCTATCTACTTGTTGGACCTTTACCCTAAGTAATTCATGGCAGCCTATTCCTTAGGAACAAATACTCTCTTTTCTGCATCAGAGTCAATCATAATTCGTTCCAGAGCAACCTTGTGGCTTTTGTCTTTTTAAGCCTCTGACTCTCTACCCTGGAATACTCTTAGTTTTACCGGAATCGGTGTCTCCAATACTGCAATTCTTAAGACCCCAGATAAACTCTTTTCTTATTTGCAGCTTTTTGTGTTTCATGGTTGAGGGTGTTAGCACTCAGACAAGCAGACTTTTTGTTACTGTTACTTATCTATCCTTGGAATGTACTCAGGCCTATTTTGGAAAGCCTAGAGAATCTTATTTTGTTCAGAAAGTTGATGAAGGAATGAGAGATACTGAGTAGTGGGCAATTTTAGTCAGAGACATTTTAATAACAGGAAACAGAGGACAGAGTTTTTGAAATGAGTTATTAGTTGAACCAGGGATGGAACCTGGGACTTCTCAATTTGCCAGTTAGCTTTGGGCTTTAACATATCATATAGTGGCATCTTATTTCCATTTAAAATGCCCAGAGTGCTTTATGCATAGACATCTCGGTTGCCAACTCTTTTTAGAACCTGGCTCCAATTTTTTTCCCCCGTTCTCCAATACCATAACAAGCATGAATGCTATAAATTGCCAAAAGATAAAAAGAAAAAAGAAAAAGAAATGGGTGCCCATCCTTACAAGATTAGCTCTAAACAGACACAATCATCACAACCAGTGATAAAAATTTCTATTCCTAATTGGATATGATAGGGAGTAGGGAAATGGTTCTTGAGACCTGGAAGTCACACAGACATTGGAAAAGAGAAGAGAATGGTAATTTTCCAATGTCCCTGATTAAAACCATCTGTGCTTCCAGAGTGCGGCTCCCCTAATGCATTCTAATGCAAAATCGCCTCTTGTTTATTTTGGAACACAGCTGTTGTCTTAATTGAGCCTAACAGAAAATGGAAACATTGTTGCTCCCCCACCCCCATGCATTTCTCCAAACCAACCATTTGTGGGACTTGAGGAAGAAGAGAGGGAATTATTTTTGCTGTTGGGAATCTGTATGTCTGTTCTAGTTCTCCAAGTATACTTATTTATGTCGTTAAAAATGGGAGGTGGAAAATTATGTGTGTACGTGTGTGCCCACGTGTGTGCCCTACTTCTCTTGCAACTTGAATTTGCTTTTCCTTGTGTCCTTTGATAGATTTCCCCCCACACTGTTATCACATGATACATCCAGTGATTCAAGTTAAGCTTTCAAAGAAAATTGTTTTCTTGCATTTACCTTTTCCAGACTAAAGGAGTCTACATAATAGAAGAAATTGGTTTGCTCTTTTCTTATTACCTACCCATGTCCCTCTGTCCCTGACACCTCCCATCACTGCATGCTGCTTTGAGCAAGTTAAAGTGTTTCAAATTCTATTATCTTCCTCATCTTTATTAATTTATTTAAGTATTGTTACAGACTATTTTAGACATAAAATCTAGGGGTTTTGGTCATGAAACCTAAACAATTTTGTGAACCCTTGTTAAGGAAGAGAATAAAACTTTTTAAGGGTGATTGCACAAAACTCACAAATTTTAGAACAATAGCAAAATATTTGTATTAATTAACTGCTGAAAAAAACCTATGTAAAGCCCCCCAAATATTTTTTTTTGACTGCACACTTTTTGATTGCCTCTTCATTTGCAAAAGTTTGTAATAATACTGTTTTCTATTGGGAGGGTAAAAAGACAATTCAGTCTTTCTTCTTTATTAGTGGTAGTGGTATCATATTTAATTGTGATACATAAAATGTATGACTTTACAAAAAATCGCTCTTATTTCCAACACTTTTAAAAGTTTTTGTCGTACAAATACAGAAATTTGAAAAAAAATTTACATTGCATGATACGCATTAAAAAAGAAAGATAGTTCCCATCATGGCTCAGTGGTTAATGAACCCTACTAGTATCCATGAGGATGCAGGTTCAATCCTTGGCCTTGCTTTGTGGGTTAAGGAGCCTGTGTTGCTTTGAGTTGTGGTGGAGGTTGCAAACACGGCTCAGATCTGGTGTTGCTGTGGCATAGGCCAGCAGCTACAGCTCCAATTTGACCCCTAGCCTGGGAACTTCCATATGCTCAGGTGAGGCACCACAAAGACAAAAGATAAAAAAGAAAGAAAAAGAGAGAAAATGAAAGAAAGAGAAAAAAGAAAAAAAAAATATATGGAGTTTCCAACCCACAATGCAACTGGTTCTGGAGCAGAGCTTTTGCCATAAACTATAACATCACTTTAGGCATTGATGATAGGGAGGACTGCAATCCCCAAGGGTGCCTTATGGTCACCTTGGATCTCTGACAGTTTCTTGATTCTGACACAGAGAAGTAGACCAAGCAAAGGCATGGTGGTTATTGCTGAGATGAGAAGAAAGAGATTGGATTTGGGGGCTTCTGAAAGAGGTAGAACTTATATGACAGCTTGCTGGAAAGGAGAGGATTCTGTATATGGGGGGCAGTGCTGGGAGTAGAAATCTTGGTGGGGTTTCCTGTGGGAACTTAGCTGAGGCCTGGGCTGCACGTGTGTATAATGAGACCCCTTCAGTCCTAGCAGAGCACAGCTGCCGTGGAGTGGAAAGTGGAAAAAAAGACACTAGAAGCAGAAATGATGATGGCAGAAACTGGTGTTCCAGCTCAGCAAGAATGGAGAGATCCTGTGAACATTCAGGCTTTTATGTGTTGATTTAAAAATATGCACAATTTAAAAGTTAAGTTTTACTGGGGGCAAATTGAGGACTGTAGCCCAGGAGGCAGTACTTCAGATAGCTCAGAAATACCGCTCCAAAGAGGCAAGGGGAAATGTCAGTGTATATGTAATTTTGAGAAAGGGAAGGTACATGTGACCATGCACACATTTTGTAGAAGGCTGTTGCTAGTCTCTTGAAGGCTACTGCTGGTAACAAGGAGCAGATGTCACCATGAAGGATTTTAGTGCTTTTTCTAGATATGAAGAGATGAAAGAATTGGGCTCATAAAATCATCTTCTCAAAATAACTATCTGAAGACCTGTTTTGCTGGTTTTCCCAGAGCACAGAGTGTCTCACTCCTGATCTCCACCCTGAGCTCCCCTCAGGGGGTGTTGAAGGTTGGCTCATGATACAGTCTGTGTAGAGGCGGATGGCAGATGCCAATCTCCAGTTCACATATGTAAGACTCCAGAAAGGCCAAACTTTTGCAGTAAGGACAATACCTAGAATAAGGACAACTGTCATAAAGCCTAAAATCAAAATTGAATAGGTTCATGGAGAGTTGTCAGAATATTCCCTGCCAAGACAAACCTGGTACTCTAAAAGGAAGACACCATAATCCAGTCTCTTTACAATATATTATCCACAATGTTCAGCAGATAGTAAAAAATTCCAGACATGTCAAGAAGCATGAAAATGTATCTTAAAAGACAAATGACTGCTTAAAGCAGAAATAGCATTTTTGTAAATTGGGATTTATGCTTCCAATATGAGTAAAATATGTGCAACAATAGCAAAAAGGCTGAGAGTGAGTGCTAATGGAATTAGAGCCTTGTAAGTTTCTTACACTTGTCAAATGTGAAGATAAGTTGAAAACAGTGAAATGTGAACTGACTCAGTATTGATTCTATCTAGACTGTGATAAATTAAAAATATAGCTACTAAAAAATAATAAAAAGTGCTATGGATAAAAAGCCAATACAGATAATATAATGGAATTCAAAAGATATTTAACTAACCTAATGATAACAGAATAAAATGGGGTAAAATCATAAATAATTGGAACATACGGGATAAATAAAAACAATAGCTAATTGGTACATTAATATAATAAAGTAAACAGTCTAAACTTAGATATTATCAGACTAGATAAAATAGCAAGGCCTAAACATATAAAAGTGAAACACTTTAAATATTAAGAAACAAATGATTTGAAAGAATAAGTTTTGGGAAATAATATGCCATGTTAATAGCAAAGGAAAAAGCTTATATTCTTGTCTCATCTCAGTGGGCAGAGTAATTCCAAGACATGGAAATAATCTACTTGAGCATCTGTGAGTCCAGCAAAGGTGCTGCATTACCCCTTCTCACATGTGATTAAAAACAGCATGAGATGGCAGGCTCAGGAAGGAAGGTTAAGTGCAGAGACACATGGGAAAACCAACCAACCAACCCACCCACCCCAGGGACCCACAGAGGAATGCTGGGTAATTTCTCAGCCTGCCTGCCTAACAGGGCTGCCAAAGCAAGCTCTCCCCCTAGCTACCACTCCTGTTACTTCCTGGGAAGCTCAACCACCTCAACACAATCCTTATGTGGATCAGGGGGTCAGAGAATGTTGTTCTTAATAAGGATGGGTCCTTTCCCTCAGCCAAAAGAGCATTTGTACTTCCAGAGGTTTCTAAGCAGGTAAACTGAGTTGTGCTTATTTGTACAACATGTAGATGCTAAGCCATCTCCAGACAGTGTAAGCTCTTGGGCTCCTAAAGTATGGCATTTGTACCTTCCCTTTTCTCCCATCACTTGCACTGGTCACCTGTTGCTTCATTTTCCTCAATGTCTTACATCGGAAATACCAGGAAAAAAGGCAGATAGCCATGAAGAGATTAAAAAATGTCACTAAGGAAAGACTATCAGTGTGTTAGTGAAAGGCAGAATTACAATATTTTAAAAAATAATTTTAATTCAGGACATGCCCTCAGAACATTCACAGTGTAAGATCCACACTATTCTAACATAATAAGTGCCACACAGAGATATACACCCAATGCTTTGATATCACAGAGGAGAGTATGAATGACTTTGCCTAAAGCCAGTTGGGAGAGGTAGTTAGGAATGGCTCCTGCATTTAAATGTGTGGCAAGAGCATGGACCTCCAGCCGCACACCCCATGGAATCCTGTAGTGCAATCTTCCCTATAATCTCCCGCTCAAATTGGATCCTTTTGAATGTTAGGACTTCTCTATTCCCTGCACTTTTCAGCACTTTTTGACCTCCACTCCCGTGAGATGCTTTAACTTGGTCCACCTCATCCTTGATAACTGGCATGAACCTTCACAGGAGAGTTACTAATATCCTGGCTTCAGCAAAGTATTGATGCATGGGAGTTCCTATCGTGGCTCAGCAGAAAGGAATCAGACCGGTATCAAGGAGGACACAGATTAGATCACTGGCCTCACTCGGTGGGTTAAGGATCTGGCATTGCTATGAGCTATGGTGTAGGTCACAGACACAGCTCAGATCTGGCATTGCTGTGGCTGTGGTGTAGGCCAATATCTACAGCTCTGATTCAACCCCTACCTAGCCTGGGAACCTCCATATTCTGAGAGTGCAGCCCTAAGAATACCAAATTAAAAAAAAAAAGAATTGATGCATAACTTACTCAGGTCCTGACCCAGAAAGGGTCTGACTCTGTTGCTCTCAGCTCGCCTGAATCCTGGCTCATTTTTTTGCCCTGTCTCTTTGCCTCATCCGAGCTTCCCTTCTGGTCTTAACTGCACATTTTGCTCTGGCCTCCCCTGCAGATCTTCTGGCCCACAAATTACTTTCTCTTCTTTCTACATAGATAATGGACTCACCTCTTTTTAGTATTTACCTCCTGGATTTGTCTTAGGGCTTGACCTGACTTTCATGTACTTAGGTATGAAATGATTGACATTTTGCTGATCTGCATAATAGGTGTTTATGTGTATTTATTCCTCAGGTCTATGCTCTGGCACTTCTCATGTTTTATAGAATAGGAGCTGGGCTTCGGAGTCAGACAGGACTGGGTTTGAATCACATTTAATCACCGTATGTCCTTGGGCAAGTTACTTAAATTCTGAGTCTTAGTCTCCTCCCTTATGAACTTGGTATGATGATAATACCTGCCTCACTTAAGCCACAGTGAGCAAGTCATTAATGAAACAATGCCCATAAGATATTTAGCACAGTGACTAACACATAGTAAATTTTCAATAAATGTTACGTATTGTATCAGTTGCTACCCAGTCACATATAAATAGATGTTCAGTACACATTGTGCAAAATCAGCCGGGAAAATAGCCAAAAGATCTAAGATAAGAACATACACACAGAGCTTAAATTATATTTAAAAATCAGACTCATTACATATTTTATGTTCAAAGGCAGATTTTTTAGGATAAGAGAGGCTGTACAGTGTACTGAGCAGGGGACTAATAGGAACCAGTTCTCATAGTTCTGATTCCTAGTCCATTAAAGGGTGGAAAGCTCAACCTTAGCCATGCCGGCTGGCTATGCAGGAATGAACTGCATTTGTGAGAGCTGCCACCTTTAGATGCACAAATACAAAACTCAACTACATAATACTGTGTGGAAATTAAGTATGATATTCTATATCAGTTCTAGGCACATTAGCAGGGATTGCAAATGGTTTCACACTGAAGACATTTTCAGTGGATGATAAATACGGTTAATGGATTGTGACTGAAAGACTCCTGCCCTCTTAAATCTTCCACGAAGCTTTTAAAACTGGTAAATACATATGATGCATGATGGTTTGCAAAAATCTGCTCTAATTCAATTTTGAGCTGCTTAGGACTGTGCAAAAATGCAAAAACCTGCTTGAAGAAACATCCAAGCCCTGGCCTTTAAAAAAAAAAAGAGAGACATTGAAAATAACACTTTAAATCATCAGCTTCCCAGAGTCTTTTGAAGTCCTGTACCTTAGAGTTGACCTGATGTTAATCCTCTTTTAAGAATACAATCCAAGGTCAGTATTTTATTTTGCATGTTTCTTTCAGGAAGTTTGTAATGCTCAGGGTGGTTCTTTGAATTGATTTGTGTATGTTTTCATATGTATGGGAAGCAGAAGAGGGGCTTGGGGGCCAAGGAGCAAGTCCTCTAGTTGGATGCAATGTCTCCCACTTTACAATGTTAGCCTTCAGGGGACTAGGTTCACGTGAGCCAAAGGAAGAACATGACAGAACGGTAGGATTGGGACACCGCATGCAGTTAGCTAGCCTTGCTTCCCTGATCACTCCAAAGGCTTGACAGTTGCATTCCATGAAGAGCCTGATCATTTCCATCATCTCTATGGAAGTGCTCAGTGGGACTCTGCTAGGCTGCCCTTTAATGATAATGGCACAATGGATGTGGCAGGAACCCCACAGCTGTGCCATCTCAGGGGGCAGTGCAGCCAAACCCTAGGAAGAAGGAAGCAACCTGGGGTGGCAGCAGTTTTTCCAGAAAACGTAGGAGGAACACAGAGCACAGAGGCTGTTAGAAAAGGACAGGGAAACAAGGGTAATGACAGACATGAAGGACAGTTCAAGTTGGACTAGATAGATGGATCTAACATTCCGGTTTCTAAAGTGTATCTCTTTTGAGGGGAAAAGGGAAGAAAATCATCTTCTCCCCCCAAAAAAAACTTAACAGATAAATGTATTAGGGATTCAAAAGAATTGCTATCATGTGATTTATCTAATTTTTAAAATTTTTGTTTTATATTGGAGTATAGCTGATTTACAATGTTGTTTTAGTTTCAGGTGTACAACAGTGATTACATTATATATATATACATGTATCCATTCTTTTTCAGATTCTTTTCCCACATAGTTATTAAAGAATATTGAGTAGAGTTCCCTATGCCATAGAGTAGATCTTTGTTGAGTAACTATTTTATATATAGTAGTATGGATACATTGATCCCAAACTCTCAATTTATCTATCTCCCTCACCCTTTGGTAACCTCATCTTTTAACCCACATCTGGGGCATAGAAGTTTTCCCCTGGAAGAATCACATACCTGTGTTATAGAGAAGAACACTGGAAATCGAGTTGAATAGCTAGGTTTAAGCCGCTTACTAGCTAGATGGTTTGGGTTTTTAAATTTTTTTTTCTCTTTTGAGATTTTAATTACTTCCTTTGAAAAGCAGCATGGTCAAAGTGACTTCAAAGGATTTTTTGTTTTTCTGTACTAAATGAGATAGAAATACTTTATAAACTTTAGAGTCCCATGTAAATGTTAATTCCTTTTATTAACACTACCATTAATTTCTCAGGAAATAATCTTACACAATCAGGCTTATTTTACCTTGTGAGGGTATCAAACCCACAGAACTTAAAGTAATAGAACTACTGGTTCCCAGTGGATGGAGTGGAGAAGCAAGTTTGCCTAACTCAGATTTAAACCTTACTTCAGTATAGCTTCCAGATCATTGACATAGTAACTTACATAAAATAAGTATTTCTCTAATGATTTAGTAACTGTGTGGGTGAATCAAATATTTGTTTGTCTTAGATTTGTACTTCCATGGACTTATTAGAATGAACTCCAAGGGGAAAGAAGGAAGCAAAAAGGAACCAGAGCCAAGTTCTCATTTTTTTTTTTTTTGGAGAACTTTAACATCTCTATCAGCCTGCGTAACTGATAAAAAAATTATCAAGTGCTTTATTTGACCAAGTGAGGGCTCTAATGACAAAACAGCAAACCACAACTACTCTCATTCTCATTTCATAAAGGAAAGACCATCTCAACCCCCTTCCTTCCAAAGTCAGAAAGACACAAACACAGGTTGTTTATTTTTTAATAGCATGAAGAAAAACAGACTTAAAAGTCCTCCTCATATTCTCATAAAACCAAAACATTGTTAAGATCAATGGGATTTGCACGCCTGTGTTTGGAAATCATTTATGTGGATATCTCTGGATACAACAATCCTCTGAGACCTTTCCTAAGCCCAGTTTTTCCCTGCCTTCTTTCCAGTGTCTAAGTAGCTTTGCCATGTTCAGAAGAAAGAGGGACAGATGAGACTGTAACATTCATATTCTCAGAAGCTAGTAACCCTCTTTAGGGAACTTCCTGGAATAATTGCTTTCTCATTGTGATGGGCATTTGACAAACACACATTTTCCCTTATATGTCTTTCATCACAGACATAGAAAGCAAGGCACTCAGGATAATGGAATAAAGTACCACATTAGGATCTGTAAGCATATGTGCATTTATTCATAACAATGCTGAAAAGGATTTAAGACATTTAAAACAATTGCACGTGTATTCACCATATAATTTAATTAGCACTTATGGAAGGCACCATAACAGCTTCTATTACACTGTTTCCATTACAAATAATTACAAAAAAATAAAAGTACTTGTAGTATTAGGGAGGGTGTTCTCTTTGTAATTACAGAAGGGCAATTTGTTTAAAAGCTTCTCTGACATCATATATGCAATAGTTCTTTGTCATTTCTGCAAAATGCAACAGATGGATCTTTGCCAAAGAAAATAGTGTTTGTCATTGTAGCACTTTACGTTATTTAAACATACATAGTGAAAACTATACAGTTAGGTAGTCGCTATCTACTTAAATTGGCCGATTTTAAAACCAAATAGAAATTTCAGGATAAAAGAAGTGGAATAGTATCCTCAATGTTTATATCGACAGCAATAATACCACCATGTACTGAATCCTACTGGCTGTTGGGTAGGAAACTAGATTTTATAGAAAGAGTGCCTCCAAATTTCACAAATAACTAATTCTTAAAAATAATCTCCAGTCAACTCATGAGGAAACTGAAAGCTCAGGCAGTTCCTTATCAGGGGCATCAGGAGGTAGAAGTTGTACCAATGCCGATCTTATTTCTAGTTTAGAACCTTACATTTACAAAGGTATAATGCTTTAGTGTAAACAGTATGTAAAAATCCTCTGTGCCCCTCTTAGCCTCTCCTTTCAAGAAGATCCAAAGGAGTTTAAACTATTTGTTGCCAGGTGTGGATGAGTCTATAAAAAGTGACTCAAATTCATTTCCGATTGTTTCCAACTTTCATTATAAGTATTTTTGACTATTTTAGTAAAAGAAAACAAAAATGGATTTTTTTAAATTTTTGTCCTAAATGTTTTTCTTAAGAAGAGCAGAAGACTTTTTCTTCTTTCACAATCAGAGACCAAAGAATTTTGAGCACTTAAAATATAATATCATGAGGGAACTTCTTTTGTGTAGATAAATGCTAAGCTTGAGATAGCCAGAATAGGACATTATTATTTCCTCTTTCCCCTTTCAAATATTTCTGAGGACCTCCAGAAAACATAGCAGGGCTCACCTCTCAATCCATTTATTCAGAGAGAGTACCAATCCATTGGGTAAACATGACAAGTGAGCCCTTTAGAAGTAGACAGCTTTAAAAGACTCAGCTGAAATGATAATTAGTAGAAAATCACATCTCGGTAGCCATCATAAGAGTGATAGCTAGGAGTTCCTTCAAGGCATTCAGGTTAAGGATCCAGCATTGTTACTACAGCAGCCCAGGTTGCTGTTGTGGCATGGGTTTGATCCTGGGCCTGGAAACTTCTACATGCTGTGGGCACAGCAAAAAAATAAAAATAAAAATAAAAATAAAAGTGATAGTTACAACAAGAGCTTGCTTTTCTCTGTAACTCTGAAACCATTCTTTGTGTTGTTGGAAAGCAGTTCATTCCTGATAAATTTAATTGTGGATATATGTTCTCCAGGTATAGGATTTCACCTGGGACTCTATTGTTGTTAAAAAAAAAAAAAAAAAGTTATCACAATAGCTCACTGTTTTTTGTTCTTTTTTTCCAACTGATATAAACTGAATAAAAACATTTTGGAAATGTTTAAATCTTTTTGTTTCTCTCTAGGGAGTCACAATGCATATTACCCTTATAAAGGCTCTGAGAAGTTCTGCGATAAAAAAAAAAGAATCTGTTTAAATTTATTTAGCTGAGTAATTACAATTTGAGAGTGTAGCACTGTTTCCATCACTCCTATTAATATCCTGCAGAACAATTGTAGTAGACTCTGAGATGTGCCCTATATCCATAGACCTTTTTGGGGAAGGACTTCTTGCCCCACGTGTTACCTCCTTTAAGGTTTGCCTCAGTCACAGAAAGCCTTACCCAGTGCTATATCCCTCCCAGCGGTCAGGAGGGAGGTTGACCCACATTTGATTGCACATCGAGGTGGGAATATAAAGGCCTAGCCATTTTGTCCAGATGTAAGATAACTTTGACTAGCTCTACATGCCCAAGACCTCCCCATGAAGCTGAACAAGATGTTCGGCCAAAATAACAATTCTACTTTTCCGCATAATCCTGACCCCAGTCTCTTCTTTCTACAGGGTTAATCCTAATAAATAGTTTTAAACAGTAAGCTCCATCTCAGAGCTATTTCTAGAGAGCCCCAAACTTGTTTCCAGGAGTGGTCCAAGAAAGCAGGCAATAAGATGGGATTTGGGAGCTAGTAATAAGGAGACCCCATTACTTGTAGTAGCGAAAGCACAGAGGGCTCCCGCCACCAAGCAGTAGTAGAATTGTTCAAATTCTCACTGGTGGTGAACTGAGATGTTGTACAGATGGGAAAGAATGTGATGGCTGGTGTGACTCAACAGGTATTTGAGAATTCCAGAAGAAATAGTATCTATGTGGATAATGGGAAGGGTTAACTATTGCTAAGCACTGCTAGTACTACCAAAAGGAAAACAAAAAGCTATGATTTGTTACCCGGAAATTGAAAGCCAATTTTGAAAGTCAGAGGGACTCCTTGGTAGCTTATAAAGATGCTCTCATCTTCCAAAGTGGAGGAGAAGGGGAAGTTGAGGACCAATTCTAGGATTTAATAGTCACAGTGGCTGAATCCCAGGGGGGATTAAATGCTCAATCAAAACAATCTGTTACTCCATGGACAGAACATAGGTCGGGAAACGTATGAGTGATGGATATCACTCAACTCTTGGCATTTGATCCAGGTGAACAAGAAGTAGCTAGTACACTGGAGGCTTTGGTAAGACATATTAGCTCCAAAAGATAGGAGGTAAACCCTATGAAGATTCAGGGCCCTGCCACATTAGTAACATGTTTAGTTATCTAGTGTTCAGGGGTATTTGGAACATCTGATATTAGTAAAAGACATTATGAGACACTAAATGGCCATGTGTCTGGAAAATCTCACCATGAGCTGGGTTGCCAGGTCCTTGAGCTGCCAGATCCGTCAAATCATACAGTGAGGCAGGCTCAGTTTTCCATCATGAGATGGAGTGGTATTTGGTATATCTGGGATGATGCACTTTTGTCACAATTGGGGCACAAGCAAACAGGTAACCTAGTCTCCTATGTCATGCCTAATTGTTCTCCAGAGTTCCTTCCTCAGCTCACACCTGTGGTCGTAAGAGAGCTTTCTTAAGACAAGGAGTAAAAGACCTAAGTTTGGTTTTTAGACATGTCAGATGGGTATATGACTGCAAGCCAAAAAAAGGATGGCAGCTGCACTGCAGCCTACTTTAGGAGTGGCCTTGAGGGGAAATAAGGGGAAATAATCTCAAAGGGTAGAATAGGGCACCAGGTTCTCAAACCAAATAGAAAAAGTGGCTAAGATTAGAGTATATGAGAACTCATGGGCAGTCTTTATAAGTCTGGCTAGCTAGCCAGGAGCTTGAAAGAAGAAAGATTGGAATTTGGGGATGAGTTCTGAGCCAGAGATATGTGGAAGGTCATATAAGGCAGAACATGAAGTGTGATCTTTGTGTGCTGTGTCGACACCAACAAGAGTGTGTTCTACAGGGAGGAAGCATTAAACAAACCAAGTAAACAAAATGACATGATCACTGTTACCAGTTAGCCTCAACCACTGGTCACTCCAGCACTGGCACAATAAGCATATGAACGGATTGTTCATGGCTGGACAGATGAAGGTTAGACATGGGACTATTAGCATGATCTTCTATTTACAGAGTCTGATTAGGCTACACCCACTGCTGATTGTCTACCTGCCAGAGATAAACATTGAGCTCCTGATGTGGTAATATTCCTTAAGAAGACCAACCAGCCACTTGATGGCAAGTAGACTATATTGGAATACTTTCACCTTATAAGGACCAGATATCTGTTGTAACAGTAATAGATGCATATTCCAGATACAGTTTTGCTTTTCTGACTGTAGCATAAGTCAGCACCACTTTGCCAGTGGCTTATGGGATATTTGATTGACCTACATGGAATCCCATATAACACTGTATAACACCATAAGACTCCTCTTGCAACAAAGTAAATTTGGGAATGGACCTATGAACATGTGGCTCACTGGGAGAATCTCATGCTGTACCATCAAGAAGCTGCTTTCCTGATAGAGAATTGGAACAATCTCTGAAGTGTAACAGACATGTGGCAGAAGGTGAGAGGGTTTAGAATGGACAGTAGAAAATGAAAAAAATGAATATCACTTGTGGTCTTGAGAACATATCCAGTGGTGGGGACTGTGGTTTGCCCCACTATCTTTCTTCCTCAAAGTTTCACCCAGAATGAGTATTTCCCACTGGCGTACTAGGGGAGGTGCTTCTTGAAAAAACACGAAATGGTTCTGAGCAGCACAGAGGAATAGACACAGGAATGTGCTGTCCAGATCTCCTTTCAAGAAAGGAATTCTTGCCCCACTTGTCAACTCCTTCAGGGTTTGATTCACTTAGAGAGAGCAACTTCTCCCAAAGGCTTATCCTTGAAGTGCAGCCCATATGCTGTGAGTGATAGAAGCAGAAATGTAAAGGCCTGGCTGGTTCAGGCAAGTGTGGGATAATTCTGATGGGCTGTATTGACTACAGACCACCTCCCAGGGTGAAGTGAGATTTTGTTGTATGTGAATCACAATCCACCATCTCTCTTTACCCATTCTGCTATTTCTGCTTCTATTCACAGATATTGATAATAAATATCAAAATAAATACCCCAAATGCTAAACTCCATTCTGAGCATTTGCTTCAGGAAACTACCCATGAAGTGTTCCACATAATACTGATTAACAAAACTTTGTACTAGAAGATTGTAAGAATGAATTATATTTCTCACATATTAGTCCTTTAAAGATAACAAATATCTTTAAAAATGATTACCACTGCTCTTTTCTCTTAAAACCTTTACTTTTCTTTTAATTAGGTATATGGTCATTAATTAGGTGCATGTGGATTAAAGCAAGCAAAAAGAAAGAAAAGGAAGAAAGAAAACACCTTTATGCCAGTTATTGCTGTATCTGGAAAATATAAAGGAAATTGTGGCAGTATAGGATGACATGTTAAATACAGTTGGCTTAGAATCCTCTTGAGAAGGAAGAAACATACAAAAAAATCAGAATGAAAGTTTAAAAAGCAGTTCACCTTACAGTACAACAGTCATAAGACAAGACGTGATTACCTTCTCAGTGAGGGAGTACAGGTAAAAATGTGCTCTAGGAGCTAGAGTCAGAAAAGAAAGGACACAGTCAAAATACTAACGAAATACTTAAAATAGGAGTAGACAATAATCTCAGACAGGACTTTTTGGAATCCTCAGAGGAAAAACAGGGATTTGAATTGAATTGGCCTCTTCCTTCCAAATATATCTGCTTCTGTATAAAATAAAAATGCTCAAAAATTATCTGAAAAATCACCATATTTGTGATGCACAATGCTTTGTTCCATAGATAGAAATTGCCATGGACTGAATTGTTATCCTCCAAAATTCATATATTCAAGCCCTTTCTAATCTTCAATGTAAGTGTATTTGGACACAGGGCTTTGGGATGGTAATTAAGGTTAAGTGACATCCTAAGGGTGGGGGTCTTAATCCCATAGGATTGATGACCTTATAAGAGGAAAAGAGAGAGAGAGATCGCTCTCTCTCTCTCATGTCCCTGAACCAGGGAAAGCCTGTATAAACACACAGTGAGAAAGCAACCCTCTGCAAGCTATGAAGAGACTTTTCACCAGAAACCTTCTCTGCCCTCACCTTGAGCTTGGACTTTCTGGTCTCTGGAACTGGGAGAAAACAAATTTCTGTTCTTAAAGCCACCCAATCTATGGTACTTTCTATGGCAACCCAAACTTATTCAGACAGAACTTATCCTAAAAGGAGAGGTGGCCTCTTCCCTGTTGGATTTTATGTTCTGCTGTAAACAGAAAGCACTGGCAAGACCCATGTCAAGAAGGGAAATGTTCCAAAGGCATGTGTTGTGTATGAGTAGAAGAGAAAGATAAAATATACACATAAATCTCACTTTATTTTAGTCTGATATACCAAGTTTTTTTATTATAATATTTTTATAATTTTATAATCCAGTAAGTACAGAATGAGCACATTGGGTGAGAGACATAAGGGAAGGAAAATATTCTTTAAGCAGGAGCAAAGACCCTACAGAGAATGTAAGATGGTTTGGAGGGAGAGGGTGGTGTAGGGTGAAAACTGATGATATAATCTTTTGATTTGAATAAGACAGAGTAAGTAAAATGAACAGAAGCCACTGCACCTAAATGTAGAGATTCATTTACATAGAAACAGGAACAATTTCATGTTCAAGAAATGTCAGTTTTCTATAAATACGGAGGTTCAGTCAGTACCACCAGAATTATTCATTATACTATGATTCAAAACAAGATGAATATATACCGGGCCAACATTAAAATTTCAGTCCCCAAAGTGGCCTTTCGTGTATTTTTTAAAACTGGCTTTGCCCATCCAAAAATAGAAGTTTGCTGAGTATGTGATAAGGTCAGAAAATAAAAAAGAGATGAACTCATTTCTTTCTCAATTCAAATGAGCAAGAACTAGTCATTATAAACATTTGGGATGTTTAACTGACTTGCATAGATTCCCATTTCCTTAAATATTTTAAATTTAAAATTCGGTAATGGAAGACTATCAGCCTTTTAGTTCTCATTCCAGTTGCCTCCACCCTTCTTCATGCCATCTTCAGCCACTTTTCTCTTCTTTCTGTTCTTTACTTACCAACACCACACCCACTCTTTAAGCCCTTCCTGAACCTCTTAAGTCTTATGACTTGCTTTCAGGATTTTTTGGGGTGACTGTGTGTGTGTGTGTGTGTGTGTGTATGTGTTCAAATACACATGTACACTCTTATTTATCCTGCTCAAGGTGTAGTGAACTTTTAAAATTGATGTCACATCCCTGACTTCAGTTTCAGGCATTTTGGTCTATCGTTCCTTTGATAATATCTTTATCATCATTACCTCTGTTCTCTAAACCTGGAACTCCTATGAGAAATATTATATACATCTTGAGTACATGCTCCTAGTTTCTACATTTTTCTCTCATATATTTCATCTCTTCTCTGACTGACTCACATTTGCCTCTAGGATCACCGATTGTGTATTTAACAATGATCTTTCTAATGAGTTATTTCAGTTATAAATATGTTTATATTTAATTGCCACTTTTTCTTGTTTTCTGTTATTTTGCCATAGCATGCTGAACTTATATACACATTACCTTTTCTAATTTCATTGACGGTCCATAGAATTGTTTCTAAAGTCTTTCTTTGACATCTCAGTTATCTCTGTTTCTTCCAGGATCAGTCTATGTGTTCCCTTTATTCTTATTATTTCATGATGTTGGTTTTCCTCAAATGAGTGGTGGGACTTGTTGGTTTGTTCATGTTCATATGTGAAATGGATTAATGGAGCCAGGTGACTTGGGGTTTCCCCAAAGTTATTCCTTTCTTTTCTTCCCCAGACTCCAATTGAATGTAAGAGCTCAATTAGGTTCTGAGTGTGTAGACGTCTTTTCTCAACTAACAAGCTACTTTTTAGCTGTATAGTCATGGAGTTTGCTCAATTTTCAGTCTCCCCATTGCCAAATAAGATTTTTATGCTGGTAGCAAAGAAATATAGTATGCTTTTCTCCTCAGTAGCAAGCTGCCTTTCACTACCTCTTTTTTTCTTCTCTCTTCTCCGTCTTCTCTCACTTTCATAGGAATTTTAAGTAAGCCCTCAGATCAAGTTTGAGCTGTCACCAGACAGCATAGTTTTTAGCCTGGGGTAAGATTCTTCTGGAGTCCATTCCACAGTGCGTGTGTGTGTGTGTAGGGAGAGAGAGAGATACCAACTAGTACAATTACTTTAAATATACTTCTTTAATAAATAGCTCTGGTGAATTGCTCCAGGAATCCATTTTGTTTTGTTTTGTTTTGTTAGGTTTTGTTTCATTTTGACCTTGATATTTCTCTTTGTCTGTGATTATCTTCATGATGATTTTAATTTGCTCATGCTTTATGCTGTGATTTACTCAGTTTCATCAGGCCCAGTCCATCTGCTTTTTATGTCTCAGGACACTTTTACAATAGCTTAGATTTTCTTATTTTCCATCTGTTATAAACCAATTTTTTTTCCTGTGAATTGAGCTGAATTTACTGAATATAATTCTAATTATTCATCCTGTATATAAATTCAAATTCAGATTTGAAAAATGTTCATCAACCACATAAAATGAGATGTAATTAAAAGCAAATTGTTGTTTTGAATGTTAGCCTTTCATAATGAATTATTGTTAAATTGAACTAATATACCACTAGCTTTCTTTTTTATGTATATGTAACCTATTTTTTGTAAATAAAACCTTGAGAAAGGCATAAAGATTCCATATCAAAAGTTAGCTCAAATTCATACCTTTAAAATTATATTTGACCATGTAGAAAACTTTTCTTGACTCAGTCTTCATCTTGATCTAATCTTAAAATGTATATCCCAGCAATTTATTTTGCTTAACTTATTGACAAGAAAAATGTAAATAGGAAAATGATACTTCTTTCTATCTACTAAAATGTTAATATCTGAGTATGTTTGAAAAAAGCAACAAGGAGGCACCTTCTAAAATCTTTTTTTATGCAGAATTAGATCTCGACCACAGCTTAAAGCTGCATGGACCCTCAGGTTGTTCATTACTGGATAAGATGTTTCCTCTCCCAGAGGCACTTGCATTTTAATAGAGAACTCTTGTAGCACAAAAGCCTTCAAGACTAAAAGAAATTTAATCTCTAAAAGTGAAGTTGGAGATATTATGAGAACTCTTGGGGCAAATAAGAGGGGAGGAGTTTTTAAATGGCAGCCCTTCTACAACCTTCAAATTACATCATGCCTATCATAAAACAAGCTTAAGTAGGAAAAGCAGGAAATCAGATAAGCCTGTTTTCTCATAGAAAGTAAAATCTATTTTAAATGGTCAAAAATATTACAGGAGTATGAAAAATGCATCAAATTATTTACATATTTTGAATAGCATACACCATGCCTCTTCTGATATAACAGCTCATTGTGCAAAACGTTACTTTCAATTAATTATCTAGTCCAAATAATTCTCCTTCCTCCTAATCCCTGCCAATCAAAGAGCTGATTTAGATGATTTGTGTGAAGTATATGATATTAAATTCATTCGTGCATGAATACAGATGTAGTGCCTGGTGTAACATCAGAATTTTTTTGGAGTAAATAATATTGATGATGGTAATCTGAGTTGAGAAAGCTGCTTAAATTCTAGATGCCCATAAAAGAGACCAAGGCCATGATTCCCAAATGTATATTAAAATTGTGTCTCCAGATGAGACACAGCAGAACAGATAAATCACATAGTTAGGTAATTATAGACCCTAGGTTATCCAGTAGGTTTTTTTTTTTCTCTTCTATCTCACCATGTGTGAGAGCAGTGAATCTTGGTGTCCTTTTCCTCTTTATTTTCTTTTACCATCTACTTCTGAACCTACAGTTATATGTAGAAGTTATCAAGTAAATAGAAATCCTAGAGCTGATTGAGACTATAGAATGGGCTTCTCCCTCCCCTCCTTTTGTTTAAAGAAATAAAATAAAATAAAAAGTTGATCAAGGAAAAGAGACAAATAAGATTCCTATTTACAACCAGAAGAAACCTAAAATGAATTTTGACCCCTACATAACTAGAACAATTGCTTAGCAACAATGTGGATATGCTGTTTTCAAACCTGGTTACATTTTCCTTTTATTTAAACATTATAATTGTCTTTAAAATGAAGTTAAAAACTAGAGAGAGAGGGGTTTTTAGTTCTCAATACATAACAAATATCTACCGGAGTATTTTAATATTCTATCAATTAAATAAGAAAAAATAACATATGAAAAGTCATGTACCTTCAAGTATTTATATAGACAAAAATTCTGGTCATCTTAGGCAATCTCCTTTCTGAACTTTCTGAATCCTGATAAGATCACCTTTATATTTACATTGGTAGAAACAAAAACTGATTTCATTTGACCTTGTGGCTATTTTCTTAGAAAAGCATGCTCTCTGTGGACACCTGTTTTTTTTTTTTTTTTTTTAGTTTAAAAGGTTATTGTCAATTTGGCTTCTTTTTTGTAAGAATTATTATCCCCGACTCTTCTGAAAATAAGAGATGTCATAGACAAGAACTCCTTAAACGATGTGTCACAAAAAAGAGCAGGTGTGCCCTCAAAGAAAAAAAAAAACTTGTTTTCATGCAATGATCATTTTAATGAAAATAAATGGAGAAAAACTCACAAGATTGAATCAACATCAATATCTTCTCTCTTTCGCCTTCCCAGTTTCTCCTAAAACTAAAGTAACTCTTTAACCTCGTCAGTTCTTGAATCATCTACTAAGTAAGCACTCATCAAGATAAGTACTGAAATCTGAAGAGAATCTTACTGATTGGTTTCAAAAGCAGCCATTCAACCTCACAAGAGTAACTTTTTTAAATTAAGAACTGAACAGTAGGTAGATTACAAGAAGATGGTGAAACAGATAAAGGAACCTTTAGAAATGCAAAAAGAGTCATAGATAATAAATGTGAGAAGGCATTCTATATACCATGGCCCCAAGTGTATTTTATGCTACAATTCAAAAGATCAGATGAGAGCAAGATTAGAACATCATAGTTCCAAAGAAAAAATTGAAATACTTGGATCAGAGAAGAGAATGAAGTATTTCATAATTGCACTTTTGTTCCATTTATATAAAAAAGAACAATGTGAAAATTGCAGGGTTTTGTTGGGAAGTGTAAAAACAGCAGAAGCCTTGGGCACCAGATGGCTGACATTATGAGAAATTCAAGTGTCAAAATCCCAATGATCCTGACCTGTCCATGAGTGGGGTGAGTGGTGAAATACTGAGGATTACGCTCTTCGTTTTTTTCCTGCATGTTTTAAATAATCTCAATTTGGCTCATTTATTCTCCCATTAGGAGAATTTCCCCCTCTCTACAATACTTTGTGTTCCACCGTTCTTCAATTCCTGTCTCTTCTCTGAACACCCCTCCTGGTTTCTCAGGCAGTGGTGTCAAAAGCAAAGAGAGGCACAATTAACAGGAATTCATTTCTCACCCATTGGATGTTTCAGGTAGGTGTTGTAAATAAGCAAATGAGGTGCTATTAAACTGACTTGAAGCCTGGCATATATTTTTTTAATGTAATCATACAAGTTTTAAATTGTTAAGTATTATGGAAGTCAGGAAGAATAAAGGGGATCTAGCACAAGCTAGAAAACACCAGTGTAAGAAGACAGGCTTGAGATTTGTTTTGAAGGGTAAGAGAGACATATACAAAAAGAAGACGGACAGAGGATACATCAAGGAACTAGAAGAACAAGACCAAAGCCACAGTAACAGGAGTGTGAAGTCAAAAAGATGCATCCACCCCAATATTAATAGCAGCACTGTTTACAATAGCCAAGACAAAGGAGCAACCTAAATGGCCATCATCAGAGGAATGGATAAAGAAGATGTGGTACGTATATACAATGGAATATTATTCAGCCATAAAAAAGAATTAAATAATGCTATTTGCAGCAACATGGATAGACGCAGAGATTATTACTGAGTGAAGTAAGTCAAAGGCAAATATTATGTGGTATCACTTATATGTGAAATCTAATAAAATGATACAAAATAACTCATTTATAAAACAGAAACAAACTCGCAGATTTCAAAACTAATTTTATAGTTACCATAAGTGAAACTTGGGAGGTGGAAATAATTGAGAGTTAAAAAAAAAAAAAGAAAGTGTATGTACCTTGCTTGTGAGAAGTTGGGTAATCTTAGCAGAAAAGTGAATGTGACTCCACCATCGGCAATTAAAGCCAAGAGAAACCAGAGCCTGGGAGGAAAGGGCAATTCAGTGAAGCAGTTAGCCAAGCTGAAAGTCATTAGCGACAGGATTCTCACCTAGGACACACTAAAGACAGAGAGGACATGGGATATTCTAATGACATCTAGGGAAAATACTTTTCCTTTCCATAAGAGATCAGCTTATTATGCTCCAAACAGGAAATGGATACTACACTCATAGATGTTAATGTCCTTGATAAATACCTTTTTGACACTTCAGTAATCAAAGGTGGTAAAGATTTACAAAAATGGAAATCTAAAGTTTAAAATTCCAATGTCATTAAAATAAAATTGTTATAATACCTACATGTATAGAGGGCTTCCTTTATGTCAGACGTTTGGGTACCATTATATTAATTTATTCTCTCAAAAATTCTTTGGGTAGATACTGCTGTTTCATTTTAACTGAGACTTAAAGAGGTATTAAGTGGCAAAATCAATATTTTAAACACAAAAAGTCTTAAATGAGAGATGATATTCTCAATATCTATGCATATGGCCTTCCTCACATAAGAAGCTTAACTGCAAAGATTCCCCCAAAAGAAAAGCTAGAAAAGGGTCCAGAAAAATGCTAAATATCTATTATTCATTGGGTCATGGATAAGGCATGATATTGAATGTACTGTTAAAAATGTTATTAACATGTTTTATTTTTTGCAACAAAACATAATAATTAGGTATTCCTCCAAGATGCCTACAATTAGGGATTCCTTTCTTTGGATCTTGACAAATTTTTAGATTACTAAGTTCTCAAAATTAGAAGAGAGGGATAAAAACTTCCCAAATTTGAATCCTACTGAACTCAAATTTCTGAGGTTGGAAATATGCATTTCTTGAAAGCTCTCCAGGTGATTCCACTGAACAGACAAGTTTGGAAACCACTGCCCCAAGCTGGACCCTTATTAAGAAATAGTTGAAAGCATATTCAATGCTAGACTGATACTTGGTGTTAGGACAGGGGTGGGAAAAAGTAAGGGAGAATGAAAGTATGAAGTAGAAACAACACTTTCTACAGTTTTCCCCAAGTGGAGCCCCATGGAGACTTCTTTTTAGCAATGCCTTCCCTCATGTAGGACTCTGAGGGACTTTGTAGGAAACTGACCCATTGTAGTAAATATGCGTTACAGCACATTCTACAGCTCTGACCTGGTCCCTTGGAGGAATGAGCATCCTGGGGATAAATAGCCTGAATGAATACAATATCATCCTTTGGACAGACAGCTAGAAGCCAACTTTAAGCATCATCACACGTGAAAAAGCACAAACACTGACACATTAAAGTGAATAGACATGACTTCATGGACAAGTTCTTCATATCAAAATCGCATGTATTAGTGACATTTTTTTCCTAATGGTGAATTGATATTCTGCCTGATGTTTTGCGTGTCACTCTGACTCGTGCACTTATAAAGCAGAGAAATGGAACTACATAGCAAGAATCCTTAGGATATGAACCGATACTGGAAAAAATCTCAGAAAGCAAGTAATTCTCAAGTCAAGGATACATTTCATGTCCTTCTCTAAACCCATTTGTGGTTCTGGGCACAGCTTGATTTCATATCAGCCTGTGGTCATTGTTCACATATACCTATTGAACTATACTGATGTCATGGGGATCATAATACCTTGTATAATATTGTCAATATCTATTCTCTTCAAGTATTGTTTTCAAATTAGTATAATCTAAAAGAGTTTTAGAAGAGTGGAAAGACTATTTTAAGAGAGTCAGTATAGTAATTTTTATATGATTTCTTTATCTTTAGATCTGGATTCAATGAATGGCATCTTCAGTGATTAATACAATTAGACAATGGTGATGCTGTTAATAACAATTTCCATGTAATTAAAGCCAATCTTAAATGAAAATTTGAGAGGAACAGTCCAGAATACCTACAGTTTCCACTTCGTTTGAGTATTTACACAAAAATTCCTGTTACCTAGCTCATAATTTTAAAAATAGAAATGAGAGCAAGCTAATGCCAGCTCTTTGCCTACGTTGGCATATATCCATTACAGGATTGTGAGGGTTGTTTATTGAGAACAAGTCTAGCTATAATCTGCTTAATTCTTTTAATGGTAAGGGTCAAAAGTTCTAGTTGGAGTTCCTGTCATGGCTTAGTGGTAAACTAACCCGACTAGGAACCATGAGGTTGTGGGTTCGATCCCTGGCCTTGCTCAGTGGGTTAAGGATCCAGCATTGCTATGAGCTGTGGTGTAGGTTGCAGACACAGCTCGGATCCCGCGTTGCTGTGCCTGTGGTATAGGCTGGCAGCTACAGCTCCAATTAGACCCCTAGCCTGGGAAACCTCCATATGCCACGAGTACGGCACTAGAAAAGAAAAAAAAAGAAAGAAAGAAAGAAAGAAAGGTCTAGTTGTCTTAGAAGATTTTGAAATCTTACGATTTGTAATGTACATGCAAAGGAGCAAGACGATTTAACTACCAACAGTTACTAAGACAACATTAGTATTTACACACAAGAGGGAAATGAATGAGGATGGTTCCAGTCAATAAATGTGTGAACTATTATGTTGTATGATATTGAATGTACAAATGTGAGATTCAGTACAATTAGGGTGGGTTAAATTTAGATGGTGCTACCCCGTGCCAATAAAAGTTTGGATGATCATCTGAAATTCATGTACACAGTCTGTGTTTCCTAATCAGCAAAATGGTAAGGAAAAAACTCTAATCAGTTTCTATTAAAATTGCAGATTTATTTGCTTCATAACAGAGGAGAAAGTAGAGGTGGGTACACCCACCAAATGAGGTGAAAGATTGAGCGGAAATAATGGAGAAACATTTTAAACTTGGCAAGTTTGTTTGGGGTTTGGTGCAAATGAAAGAGCTTAAGGTCATTTCTCATTTCATCCAAATAAATCTCTTTAGTCTGAGTTATAAATTTAGGGGGATATAATCTACAAAATGCTCCCAATCACTTAACTTTCCTTCACGCAGATGAATTTAGTGTGGCCGAAAGACTCTGCCTGGAAAATGAAGGTTTCTAAATTGGGGCTGGTTTTATCAGGGGGTGAATCTCCCCTCAGAGAGTGGATTGGAGATGTGAGGAAAGGTCCCAGCCCACAGCAGTAGCAGATTCTGTGTCACAGCACTAGCAGCAGCAGCAGAAGGGACATCTAAAAATGAGACATAGTTTTTGAAGGGTCCATCTCCTTTGTCTTTTCTCCAAATGTGATCTGTTCTCATGGATTTAACAAACCCCCTTGGCTTGGATGCCCATAGTGAGAAGAACTCGAAAGGAAAAGACTTTGAGCCAGTTCACTAAATATTTAATTATTAGTGATAGCTTACTCTTTGGTCCTTATTGCTTTACATTGGATCAAGAAGGATTTGGGAGACCCTAAGTCTCTCTTCTTTGTGTCTTACCTCTGCCTAAACAAGAATCCCTCCCAGAACCTATTTGCTAGAGAAACAGAGTCAAGGGTGAAAACTAGCATAAAGGTGATTTATTCTAGTAAAACTTGGATCATGAATCCCTGTCACACTGTCACCTGCCAAACTACCATGGGCCCTTTTATTTACTTGTTTCAGTACCTACTCTTGGAAATCATTCATCTTTGGAGTTGGCACTTTAATTAAAACCTAAGGGGAAATGGCTGGCGGAATTTGGGCATGTGTGTAAGTATACGTGTGAATGTGTATACACATATGTTTGGAGTTTGCATGTGTGCAGGATGTTAAAATAATTAAAATATATACCTACTTCCAAGTGTCATTATATATTAAGCACTTAGGGTTTGTTTAAAGTTGTATTTATGGTTTTGGAAAAACTTGAAATCACATGGAGACGCAATTGAAAGCAAAATAGATGCAGGTATATTTTATAGGGACCCATTGTAAATCCTTGTAAAAACAAATACATATTTAAAAAAGTGAATAATACACCTCTTTGTGACTTTTATACAAGCTTAGATTTAATTTTTCTACATTACATTAATTTTAAACAAGAAAACTATAGATGATAGAACTGATTCTAGTCAGGCAGTTAGGTCTGACGATGTTTTTAAATGGATCAGTCCCTAGAAAACCAATGTTTATCTCTGCCTATGTTAGACTCCCAGTTAGATTTTTCCACACAGAACTCTCCCTCAGCAAGATAGTAATATATCTTATTCCCTTCCCATCTTCCTCATTAACATGGGCCTGATTCCCTCCCTTCCTTCATTGGCAGTTATCACTTCTTGCAACAGTGCAAAATGTATGTGGTTGGGAAAACCGTGTTTTGATTTCCATAAGCCGAAAGGCCAAGCTGACTATTTGTTCCCACTGTACAGACTACATACCATAAACATTTATCTAGAAGACCCGCCATTGTGCCTGCTATCAGAGGCCTTTGTTGAACAAGCCATAGTCAGCGTCACCTGTTAGCAGAAGAATGAGTAAATCTGGAAAGTACAGGTTAGTTTTCTTGAGTCAGGAATAAATTAAAAGAGACTATTACAATTGCCAAGTAAGGGGTCATCTGCAAGTGATTCTTCTGGAAAACAAAGTATTACAAATTTAAGGATATATGATATTTTAGGAGCATCAACAGAAACAGTAACTCAGGAGTACCAATGAAATAATTGATAGATCTTGTTTTGCTGTGTATTTCCAGGTAAATGTGCAAGAATAAACATGTGCTTTTTACACTCCCTCGGATTATTATTTCTCCCAGAGATGAATCATATTAGGTAACAGTGGCAACTTGGGGATCATGACCTTAGAAAATTATGCAGACAGTCCTGGTTTGGTGAAGAGTGTGGAGCTGGAGCGGGGAGTGGATCACAGGCTGTGGAATGTCCCTCATGAGAGTAGGTGATGACAAGTGACTGTGGGACTTTTAAGTTATAGGAGAGTGGGAGAAAAACCTTGTCTAAGGCCAAGGAGGAGATTCTTGTAGGTGCTGTGCTGTATTAGTTTGCTAGGGCTGCCGTAACAAAAGACCACAGACTAGGTGGCTTAAACAACAGAAATGTATTCTCTCACAGTTCTGGATGCTGGAAAATCAAGGTGAAGATGTTGGCATATTTGGTTTCTTCTGAGGCCTCTCCCTTTGGTTTGCAGATGGCCACCCTCTTGCTTCCTCTTCATATAGTCGTCTCTCTGTACACACCCTTTCTTGGTGTCTCTTTGTGTGTCCAAATTTGCTTTCCTTACAAGATACCAGTCGATTGGATTAAGGCCATCTCAACAGCCTCAGTTAACTTAGTCACCTCTTTAAAGGCCCTTTCAGATCCCTGGCAGTTAGAGCTTCAGCATATGAATATTGGTGGGGGGGGGAAGCAATTCAGCCCATATCACACTTTGCCACATGCGCCGAAGTACTATTACCTAAACTTGGTCTTAGCTGGGTCTTGGTTACCTGTATAGATGATCAAAGCACTGAGGTTAGTTTTTGTTTCTTTTTCCTCTTTCAGCATTTTATTAGTACTACTCTAGAGTGATACATCCGGAATATAATTCCATGCATTCACAATTTCCTCCATTATCCTTCCTCCACTTGTAATTATACTAAGCTATTGCTGATAACCACCTGTAGGGTATAGCCTTTCGGTCAAATGTTCATGTCCCTTTGACATTTGGTTTAGATCAGGAATCACAAATTAAAAGCCCATGGGGAATGAGTATGCTACACAGTGATGCAGCTGGCTCAGCTAATAGGAGTGTGGAGACTCTTGTGAACTGTGGATCAGAAAGCACAGGACTCTTCAGAAGGGGCAGGGCTGCAGAGCTTGAGCTGACTGAGGTGATGTGGAAATTTCGATGATAGTAGATTTTCTGATTTTTCAAGAGAACCTGGGAATACACGTTTTAATAGAATGCTTACAGTATTTAAATTTAATAAACTATTTCAAGTAAACAAAATACTGTGTAGTTCCCCAGTCTATACTGTCTCTTCAAGATTGAATTTTTTTTTTTTTTTTTGTCTGTTGGAGATGCTATTTCAGAACCAATGGGCAATACAGAAATCTCAGTGATACTAGGAAAGACTAGAAATAGGATCTTCACTCATGGAAGGAGATGGAGACATTTTTATTTTCCAGAATCCATCTTAGGTGAAGCATGATGTGTGTTTCATTGGAAAATGCTTCTCAGAGTGAAAAGAAAGCTACAGAGTCATTCTCAAGCAATAAAAAAATGTATTGCTAAACCATAAATCACAAGAGGCAGAAAGGCTAAATATGAGGAAGGCAGGAGAAGGGAAGCAGAGACAGGTGAGCTGGTGGGACAATGGAAGGCTGTCTCTTAAAAGGGGTAGTGGTCTAAATAATCAGAAGCAACTGGAAAGGCCTCATGGTTATGGGGCACTTGAGTTTGGTTTAATAAATAAGCAGGAAAACAAATTTTTAATTTTAGGATATGGTAACGGTAGAAACAGTGTGTTGTTACATTTGGGAAATAGTAAAGATTTTTGATTATCTGAGAGTGGAGGCTGTCTTGTAAAATTAAATGAAACTAATTGGCATCTTAGTTTGGTGTTATTTCTGGTTGAGTTTCCTAACACTGTCATCTTTACCTAAGATCACTAAGATAAGCAGACAAATGAAGAAAAGAAAATAAAAACCTTTAAAAAAGCCTTTGTTTAGAGAAGAGGTCCACAAACCTTTTCTGAGGTCATTTGATACCGGTACAAGCATGCAACTTATCTGTAGCAAAGAAGGAGCCGTGGACAAAGCAGAAGCAAACGGCCATGGCTGTATACTAATAAAAATTCATTTATAAAGAGAGGTGGTGGTCCAGATTTGGTCCACTGGTCACACTTTGTCAATTCCTGGTCTGGAGAGAAAAGACATCTTAATATAGGCTAGGGGTAAGAAGAAGAAGGAGGAATCTTACAGAGAGTGATTCTAAATAGTGCCAAGCACAATACTGGACACTCTAATTAATGTTCGGTTAAAACTCTATGAAAATTAAAGGAAGAAAGGAAACAGTATGGTAGGGAGATAACGGGTGTTTTTTTTAAATGCAAAAAGAAGAGTTCCCTGGTGGCCTAGCAGTTAAGTATCTGGCATTATCTCTTTGTGACTTGAGTCACTGCTGTGGCGTGGGTTCAATCCCTGGCCCCAGAACTTCTGCATGCTGCAGGCATGGTCTTAATAAATAAATGAATAAATAAAAATGCAAAAAGAGATGAGTGTTACTGTACAGGAAAAAAAAATAATATCCAAATGAAATGAGAGACCAAGCGTATTTGAGGAGGCTAAATGAGGAAGAAAAGCCAGAGCATGGAGGTCAGATCATTCAGAGAGATGTCAAAGATGGGGGCAGATGGAGTACAGTGGTAAAAAATAACAACAGCTCAAATAAAAGGGCAATAAAAGGGCAAATAAAGGGGACTTGGGATCTTGATTCTACCAGGGCAATTTCTTTGAACTGAGAGCCCCTCAGCCTCATTAAGCAAGGCTTGCTTTTTCTTTTAGCAGCCGCCCCCAGTTTTCTACTCAAGCTCTAATAAATTATCCCAAGGCTGAGAGGCAGATGGGAAAATGAGAAACGATGAGGGGAGATAGGCCTCTGTTGGTGTTTCTGTGCCCCTCCTTAGCACCAGGCCCAGTTGACATCTCTCCTGACTTCTGAAGGCTCTGTCTATCCTGTGAGGTATGGACAGTTCAACAGGCACAGCATGGTGTCCAATCTACGGAGTGTTAAGCCTTGTAGGTGTCATTAAGGCAATATTCCCAGCTGACATAACGAATGTAGCCAGCAGGAGATGCAGAGAATTGAGTTTATCAAGGTGAATCTAGTAGTCTTATTATCTGGTTTAACAATTTGGGGATCACCAAATCACATATCATCATCACTCCCTTTCTGCCAGTGTTTTCCCCTTCTTTCAAGACCTGCCACTGAATCATTTCACAGTAGGCTTTAATGACAGTGGATATGGGGATTCACTGTAGTTTTGTAATAAAGCTGCAGCTGACAGGCTTGTCTAAAGAATTACAAGGTCTCTTTTCCAAGCACAGCGAAATCACATCAAAAATAATGCCTAGGATTTAAAAAATAAAGGGTGCTTGAATACAGCCTGCCAGAACCAAATATTCTCTTAGTTTTTCTTCCAGAGTGATTCCCGAGCCTTGAGACCATGCCCCTTGAATGAAGTGAATTCGAGCTGAGGTTTGCTTAGGGTAGAACTCATTGTACCTGTGGCCTCAGTCTTCAGCCCAGCCCAGGCGACGTCTTGTTCACATCCATGAGCAGGCAGCTCCCGACTCGGTGCCTCAACTTAAGAGATGTTCAGTAAATGGGAGGAAGGTTGGGTGGATGAATGATCACAATTTTCCTTGTGCTTCTCAGGTCTTGGGAGGAAGCTGCTTAACTTCCTCCTCTGTTTTTATTTAGTCTTTACTTTGCAAATCACCAACAGAATTGGGATGCATTCCAAAGAGGGATTTTTTTATTTAGCAGTGTGAAAACTAGGCAACCTATTTTCTTATCTCCAGTCATATTTGAACTGTTTGATAAGGAAATAGTATGAATTGATAGATCATAGTTTTGTACATCAGCCTACAGAGTATGACCTTGATACCTGAGTTACTTTTTAGAGAGGCTTGTTAATGTCCGTGCTGTGGTCAGTTCTAATCACAACTTTAATTACTTTATAATTACACAAGTACCATCATGGGTTAGATGTTTCTCACTGAGGAAAAGACACAGCATCTTCTTGATCATACTTTCCTCAAGCTCCACCTTTATCATCTCTCTGCTTTTTCTCTAGGTAATTAAAATCAATGAAATTCAGGACTAAATCCAATGGTTAAATAATTTATTGTATAGTTAACAGACAAGCTGTACTCTTCACTTACTGAAGGTACAATTAAAAACACATAAAACTTTAATTCATGCAATGTTTAATTGCTAGGTTTGAAGCCAATTATGGTACCAATGTACTTTTCTCCCAATTTTAGCTCCTACATTATTTTTCATTAAAAATGTTAAATGAAAAGAAATTGTCATTAAGTATCAGGAAAAGCTGTCACTGAACATAGCAGGTGGTATCTGTTAGCAAAGCCAAGTTCACTTAGGGAAATGGTTCCAATGGAATTATTTCTTGATAACCAGTGTCAGGCAACACACAAGCACGAGCGCACACACACACACACACACGACAACATTCTATACTAAAAACTTAAGCATATATCCAAGCCAGAGCATTGGAAAGTAACAAATTATTTTTAAAAAATCCATAATGAAACAAATATGTCTTAACACTTATAAGACAATAAAATCGGTACTGTGAAAAAAACAATAAATATGCCCCAATCCCCCTAAGACACAAGATTACTCACTCAGTTTAACATATTTATTGCTGCTGGATGGTGCCTCCTCCCCATTTTTGGTCTTGTTTACAGGCTCTAGTTGTCATTTACGGTCTTAATCAAAGGAACTTAAAAAATTATAACCCCTTCTCCTTTTTGTTTTATTCCATTTCTCTAATTTCTATACTTTCTAAACTTCTTTAATTAAAGACCCAGAGTGAGAAAATACTTTATACTGAGGGTTGTACACAACTGATGCAGGGTGGGCTAGAAATCATGCTGCCCCAAGGAAAAATCAAAGTGATCTCACAATTCTACGGACATCTGTTTTACCTGGGGATAGTGTTTTCCAGTATTTATGCGCTAATTGATCCATGAGTTTTATCAGAATGTTTGTTACTGCATGTTACTCAGCCAACTTTCAGGTTTTCCATATGTCTTTCCTAAAATTCCATGTTGGAAGGAACCTTAGGTATTTTATTTTATACTCTTTCAAGGTAGAGATGACCTTTAAACAGCCAAGCAGTATCATCATTCAGTTTCTGTTTGAAAATTTCCAGGGAAAGAAAGCTTGCTGTTAGCAGGCATCATATCCCACTGGGGAAAGATTTCAGTTTTAAGCAAGGACTTTTCTGTGATTTCCAGCTCTTATCTTGGATCAGGGGTCTAGTCTTGGAAATAAGGTCACAGTTTTTTTTATCCTGGTACAGTGGTTTCTCACCTTCTTCAGTCCTGACACTTCCAGAGGAAGCTTCTTTGTTAGTGGCTGGGAAATTTCTTTGTTGGATGGGCAGGGGGTGCTGTAGGTGCCCTGCCCTTTTCCCACTAGGTGGCAGTAGTACTCCACCATCTCCCCCTACCCACGTCCCCTCCTACCCCCTCACCAGCTGCCACAGTAAAAAATGCCCCTGGGTCTATGTGTGTGGGGGCAATAACTCCTGGTTGAGGACCGCTGCCTAGAAAATGCAGCAAAATTTGGGCTCAAACCCAGGCTTCTATCTTACTTTTTCTGTATTATTTTAACATAGACTCTCATTTAAAAGAGATGGCATTAGACCTATAAAGAGGACAGGGATTCGGATCCTATGTTCTAAATGAGTGTATGTGATGTCACCTGGTGTCACTCAGTAGACCCACTTCTACACTTTCATGACATCAAGTGCTCACCAGACTGGGGCATTGGACTAAAGACTAAAATCTGTAAAAGTCTTTTTTTTTTTTTTTTTTTTTACTTAATTTCTGTGAGTTTATGTATTACATAACGAGATTTAAAGATAAGTCACCACATCATCTCTGCCATGGTTTGGTCTGGGCTGCCAGTAAATAGCCACTCTGGATATATACAGCTTCTAGTTGGACATTTTGCTCATTTCGTATCCTGCTGTCCTATTTGCCCACGTTGACTTTTAAAATATTAATAGGTTTTATTAGAACTGTATTGGGGTTTTTGGTGCTTTAACAAATTTGCCTGAGTTTTAAGTAGTCTTCCCCAACTATGTTTTTCTCCATGAGTGATATTATTTTTAGTGATCAATTTTATGGAATACAAGGTCTCTCAGGAACACATATACTGTGTTATTACTGTGATGACTTGTAGTTTAAAAAAGTAAAATAGTGCCAAAAGTCTTATAAAAATAGTCCTAGATTTCTGTCTCACAATGTTAGAACGTTTTTCTTTATCCCCAGTGTTCTAAGATTTCATGATGTGCCTTTTTGTGTGTCCGTTTTCATTCATTTCGCTGGACGCTCAGTGGGTATTTTTTAATCTGGAGTTATATGCCTTTCACTTCAGAATTTTTTCTTGCGTCATTTCTTTGATAATTCTCCTTTCACCATTTTTTTTCTAGAATTTCTATTAATACAATAAAAGTGGAAAAAGATTTAAATGAAACTTCCTCAGTTATATAATCTGAACCATAAAAATAGAAGTGAAAGGAGGCTCATGCCAGGTGTTAGTCTGAGTTGGCATATATTTGTTGAAGGTTTATTGCAAGGAAGTCTTGCTGTTATTTGTTTAAATTTTTCTGAAGCTAAAAGTCAAAAAAGCCAAAGTAACTTAGATCATTTCCAAAACTTTTTATTCGCATAGTGTGTTTGAGTAAGAAGGAAGTTAGACTATTAAGAGTTACTAGGAAAAGATAAAATTGGACTATATATAAGGGGAAAATGAATGAGAAAGTTGCGTTGGGTAGTATCCTCTTTACCAGCCAGTGCTGCCATTCCCTAGTTGCTGGGGCTGTGGGCTGGTAACTCAGAGCATCTTCTTCGCTAAAGAACCACTCTGCCTCTTCTGAGTGGCTATGCACCTTCTTCTAAGGGCTCAGAACTCAAACAATAACTGACTGACTGGATGTTTGTTCAAAGTGGGATTGATTTGGTGGGCAGTGTGCACTCTACATTTTTCACCAGAGGGCCAGATGGAAGGAAGTCTCCAACTGAGATTGGACTCCTGTGTAGGTTTCTTGCCCTGACCTGTCCTGCTTATCTCATTTCTCCTGAAAGCTCTCCCTCAGTCTATCATTGGAACAAGAATCCCCATCTCAGCATCTTCTTTTTACAAACCAAACTTAGGTTCACATGCCCATGTGAAGAAGAGCCTGTCTGCTGACACTGGTGAAGGAAAGCACAACATTTATTTCAGGATGCCAAGCAAAGAGTCTAGGTAACTAGTGCTCAAAAGGCTCAGACTCCATGATGGCTTTCAGGGAAAGGTTTCTAAAGGCAGGTAGGGGGAGGAGTATGTTGTGGGGTGTTTGATCAGCTCATGGACATTCTTTTGATCTGCTGGTGGTAAGATAATTGAGTCAACACCATCGACCTTCTGATTCTGTATGCTTGTGGGCAGCATACAGTTAACTTCTACCTGATGGGTGTTTCAGTATTTGCAAAAATAGCTCAAAGGACATGACTCAGATATTATCTATAACCTTGGGGGAGGAACTAAATGTCCTTGACCCTGTTTAATGGCTAAACTACTATTATTTTGTCTGGCTTGACTATTTTCTTTTCTTTCTGCACTTTCTGTTCTCTAAGTTAATCCTCTGGAACTGAGGGAAAGCCTAGGAGGCTAAAGATTTCTACAGACAAGTGACAGGTGAAGGACATGGTAGGAATCTGACCTGGGAAGGCCTCATAGTGTCCTGCTCAGTTACACTTCCAGAGTAGCTGGTCTAAGACAAAAATTACACTTTGTAATTCAAAGAGCTCTTTTTTCCCCCTCTGGTTTTTCCTGTTTATAGTATCCTGTTCTTGTTACACGAATGGGGTATTTTAAAAAGTTTTTTCTGCTTCCTGCATCTTCTCTACTTTCTTTTTATCTGTGTGCTTTGGTCTTTCCTTCACGGTGAAGGTTTTCCTCAAATGTCTGATGATTTTTGTCTATCCATTCCTATTTAAGGTAGGTTTGGAAGTTCTGTGTGGATGATGTCTTTTGTGGCCATCCTTTGCAAGAAAGTTTAATAGCCACTGACTTATAACTAGATATGCCCAAATATTTTATCCTTTGAGTGGTTCAATTTCTTGAGAATAGGGTAACCTCCTCTCTTACCTCTCTTACATTCTGTAAGCTTGGCTAACCTGGCAGGTCTTCTGGAGCAGCAGGGGAAGGGCCCACAGAGTCGCTATTCAGTGGGCAACTTTCACTTCCTCCCCTTGTTTCAATCTAACTCCTCATTGCATCTTTAAGCCTAACATATTTGCCTGCAGAGCCTCTCTGGTTCCTTTTTTTCTAGAAAATAAACCCAACCATCTCCTGGCAAGAATCAGGAAGAAGAGGAGATAACCAAATGTCAGATTCCTATGATAGGGACTTTCAAATAAGCGCCCCTCCTTTTTTTTTTTCCCCTAGTCTCATCACTCTCCACTATCCACTATTCACCCTTCTTGGATAGCTTTGCTTTTTATTATCCCCATCAGCACACATTTTGTCTAGAGTAGATCTTTCTAAAATATTTTATTTACTTAGCAAAAACTTCTCTAGTGTTTGCTATATGCCAACGCAGGTTTCAGCACTCGGCAAATATAATTCATTTCACTAACACAATGATTCCTTGAGGTAATATTTCCATCCCATTTTTCAAATGAGGAAATTGAGCACAAATGAGGAAACTGAGCCCAAGTCACATAGCTATGAAATGGCAGTGCCACATTTTGAATCTAGGCAATTGGTGCAATAGTTTTTGCTCTGAGTCACTGTGTTACTGTTGCTCTAATGTTGGGTCACTTATTCATTTAGCCAAATCTTTTTATGGCCTGGGGTTACAAATACCTGAGTTTCACTGAAGGTAGAGTTTTTGTTTCCAACCTTATTGTTTTGCAGTAAATCTCAAGAGGAAGAACTCATCAGGTGAGCTCCTTTTGTGGTTAATTTTAGATTAGGCATAGTTATTTTCCTTAAAGTCCTAGCATCTGGTTAAACGGATAATAATATTAGAACACTATAACCTGGAAAAAAAAGAATAAATTCTTCCAGTTGCATGGTAAAATTCCTGGGTTTTTGATAGCCTCTCTCAGTCTGGGCAAGTCCTCTGATAATTTTTAATGAATTTATTGAGGTATCATTGTAATGTGACATAAGTAAATTATAAATAAACTGTATATTTAAAGAGTAGGATGTGGTAACTTTTGGCACATCCTGGTTAAACCGTCATCAAAATCTACATAATGAATATATTCATCACACCAACAGTTTCTTTGTACCCCTTGGCAACGCTTCTGTCAGATGGCCCCCAGCCAACTCCACATTCCTGGGGCTCATCCCCAGAGACCTGATCGACTTACTTTCTGTCACTACTGACTAGTTTGCATTTTTGAGAATTTTATAAAAATAGAATCATGGAATCATAAAGCATGTGCCTTCTATTACCTTCCTTTTCTCAGAATACTTTTTGAGAGTCATCCATATTTTTGCATGTATTGATGATTTATTCCTTTTTATTGCTGAGCAGTGGTCCATTGTATGCACAGGCCACATTTGTTCATCTCTTCACCTGTTGATGGATATTTGCCTAATTTCAGATCTTTAGCTATTGTAAATATAGCTGCTATGAACTACATTTGTAAATCAGTCTTTTAATGAACACATGTTTTTATTTCACTTAGAGAAAATCCTGTGAGTGGGGTGGATGGAACATTTAACTTTATAAGAAACTGCCAAATTTTTTTCCAGAGTTGATATACTGTTTTACATTCTCAGTAGTGTAGGAACATTCCAGTTTCTCCATGTCCTTCTCTATGCCCTAGCCAATATTTGTTGTAATCAGTCAGTTTCAGACATACTGATAGGTCTTTTTCATTAAGGTTTTAATTTGCATTTCCCTAATGACTTATGATGTTGAGAACTTTTTCATGTATTTATTTACCATAATTTATCTTTTTTTTGGCAAAGCATTGGTTGTTTTTTTTGCCCAATTATTGTATTTTTCATCAATGAGATTTAAGAATTGTTCCTTATGTGTCCTGGATACAAATCTTTTATAAGATACATTATTTTCCAATATCGCTTTTTGTATGTGGTTTTTCTTTTTGTTTCTCTTAATAATGTCTTAATAATGAAGTCAAATTTAAAAGCTTATTTTATTGCTTATGCTTTGGTATCATAAGCAAGAATTTTTTGGCTGATCCAAGTTCATCAGATGCCTGCCTATCTATCTGTATGTATGTATGTATGTATGTATGTATGTATGTATGTCTATATATATTTATGGCTGCAGCTGCAGCAAGTGGAAGTTCTTAGGCCAGGCATTGAATCCAAGCCACAGCTGTCCGAGGCCATAGCTGCAGCAGCACTTTAACCTACTGCACTGGGCTGGGGATCAAACCTGTGCCTCCACAGCAACCCAAGCTGCTGCAGTTGGACTCTTAACCCACTGTGCCACAGCAGGATCTCCAAATTCTCTCATTTTTTTTTTCTAGAAACTTTAGTTAGTACATCAAGGACTACAATCCATTTGTAACATTTTTATATATGGTAAGAAGTATGGATTAAACTTATTCTCTTGCATATGAATATCAATTGTTTCAATGTCATTTTTCGTAAAGGCTCTACTGAATTCAGTTGTCAAAAATCAATAGAACATGTAATTATGAGTATATTTTTCAACTATATTCTGTTTTATTAATCTGTTTGTCTATGTTGCTACCAATACATCATTCTTTTGATTTTTGTAGCTTTAAAAATGTCTTGATATCAGGTAGTATCAGTCCTCCAACTTCATTCTTTGTGAAATATACTTTGATTATAATAGATTCTTTGCATTTTTTATATACATTTTCAAGTCGATTTGTTGATTTCTGCTAAAAAAGACTTTCTTCTGGATTTTGATTGAGATTGTGTTGAACCTATAGAGCAACTGGGGAGGACTGACATAGGAACACTGTGGGTCTTTTAATCTGTGCCCTTTCCACTTATTTAAGTATTCTTTAATTTTTCTCAGCAGTCTTTTGTAGTTTTCAGTGTAAAGAATTGATCTTTGCTCAGAATTATTTATAACTATTTCTTACTTTTCAGTGTTACTGTAAATGATTTTTTTTCATTTTTAAATTTCCGATTATTCATTGCTAACATATAGAAAATAAAATTGATTTTTATATATTGATCTTATATTTTACAACTTTGATAAACTTGCTTACATTTTAGTAGCTTTTGACATATATATTCTGTGGGATTTCTACACAGGCAATCAAGTATTTGTGAATAAGACAGTTCTGCTTCTTCTGGTACTGTCACTTAACCTTATCTGCGGTTCAGTTCTAGTCTATAAATTAAGATATGTGGAAGCAGAGGTCCAAGAGATTGAATTCACCAGGTTCATGTTACCTGAGAAAGACAGATTCAGAATTGAAGTCTCCTGACACCCAAATCTCATGTATTTCCACAAAGTATTACTACCTCTTAGGAATAAGATTCTCACTCAAGCTTTCCAAAATAAAAAGTACTTAATCTCTTCTCAAGAGATATCAGGAAGGATAGTGCCTCACTCTCACCTTTAAGTATATTTCTGCTAGTCAATTTCCTACCTTAAGGTAAATTTCTGAAACAAATTTTGGGGAAATCTCAAAAAAGGACTTCGTTCTATCTAGTCCTAAATCCCATCTTAGGCCCTAATTGATTCTACTTCTCTCACCACTTTTTGTAGGTTTCAAGGAAGTGGCCGTCATCCCACTTTCCTTTCCTTTGAAAATTGCTAACACCTCTCTACCTTTTGGGATCTTTCCTGGCAAGCTTGCCTGAAGAGTCTGAAGCTATATTTTTTCCTTCTTCTTAATGTCCTGAAGATAAGCACACAGACCCTTTTTATTTTAAGAATTTCAGTGTTAATCACTATGGGGAAACAGATGGTAATAGCAAAAATAGCATTACCAGGAAAGTTACAAAGGTTCTAGAAGTTTTGCAAAATTCTTACAGTTTTATTCCCTGGTCCATGGTTCTTGGCTCCCCCTAAAGTGCTAACAATCAGTTTTTTGTTTACCGTTTCATTGTTTATAGGTAGGGCTCCTCATCCATGTATAGTAAAGGAATTTCCCTTTACATATGACACTCTCTAATCAGAGGATGTAATACATTTAAAGATTTAATAAAGGGAAGCACTGTATTCTCTCAAGTGGGGAATTTGTATCTCTGCAGCTTTTCAAACTTGGTGACAAGCATAACCCTGTCCAAGAGTGATAGCTTAGGGTATTTCTACACTAAAACTCTAGAATTACAGTTGAGTCCACAACAGGAAGTCCTAGTAAATAAAATTCAGATTCAGAGTCCCATTAGGTGAGTTTCTAGAGACTAGGAAAATAGGCCCACTCTTACAGTTCTCAGAAATCAGTGGATAGGCTTTAGGGTTTTCCTGTTTCTGGGAGTTCAGAGAGCAGGTAAAGATAGGGAGCCAGTCCAGAGTTATAACAAACAAAATACCCTACAAAATAAATAGTGGGACATTAAACACAGATAAATGCAACTTGGAAATGATACCTTGGGTCAGATAGGAGAAGACAGTGATGTGGCAATGACACTGAAAGCTGATTCAGAATGGTGACTCCAAGTTGACCAGGAGTGAAAGCAGAATTCCTTTGGTGTTGCTAATTATAACAAGCCAAGCCAAGCCAGAAGAATGGCAAAGTATCCTTGAAGCCTTTTGACATGTCAGTTCTGATTCTTCTTTCATCTATTCTGACTTCAAGATGATACCCTTTACCAATTTTCCAAATGGTCTTGGCTCATTGGAACCTGCTGTGTGAATTGTAGATGGTTAGAGGTGGCATAAACACTGAACCATCCTCTACTTCAGTGCCTTCATCTAACACATGATGAAAAAGATTTAAGTTTATGAAAAAAAAAATGAGGCAAGTGTGACATTGTGATGGTCTGTGAGGTATGGTGGAGAGAATGCAACAGATGTCATCAGGCCTTGTGATTCCCATTCAAGTCCTTTCTGCATTGTGGATTCATCCTCTAGAATATCTGCCTTCCTTTTGTAATTGCATATTTTGAAGATCACATGGGATGATGCTTGCGGAAACTCTCTGCCAGTTGTGAAGATAGCAGAAAAATAAAGCCCAAGGCTCAGACAACAATGCATACACATTTGCAATCATAGCCTGGGTAATCCCAGGAATCAGACTTTGGAGAATTTGTGGAAGATTACATGTGCACACGTATAAGGAAAAAGAAACAACCAGCAAATATCTGTAAGGAGAAAATCTAGGAGAAAAGGATGCTATTAAATATCAATAATGATAACAACTACCACCTGCTGAATGAATATCATTTTCTCATCTCATTTCATTCTCACAATGACCTTTACATGATTACCTCTATTTTATGAATGAGGTGACAGGCTCTGAGAGGTTAGGCAGACTCTCCAAGGCCAAGCAGGCAGAAACAGCTGAGGCAGGGTTAGAACCCCTCAGTTTCATTATAAGCCCATGGGCTTAACTAAACACATTTCCCTGCCTTCCTAATACAAATAAAAGCACTTGGAAGATGTTTAGACACAGCATATTGTAAAAGGATGATTCAGCCAACTGCTTCTCAACAGCCTGACTTCATAACTCACCAAGAAACTTCTGAGAGGTGGGTAGGTATTTCCTAATGTGATGCCCCAGAGAAAGTGAGTGTTTCAAAGAACAAAGTAGGCTGTCCAGGCAAGATCTCAGTCAGGTGCTCAAAAAACCATCCAGTTACCTGCCATCTACAGATTTATGGGGCGAGAGGAAGAGATTTCCTTTGAACTACCGTTTGGAAAATAGAGTCTGAAGTTGCCTCATTAAAAGGGGCCAATAGAGCCTTGTATTTTACTGACAATAATGAGGGCTGCAGAGGCACTGGCCCCGATGTCAGCAAGTAAGGTTAATTAAACTTAGAAATCTCCTTACTGGTTTGGAAAAACAAGAAAACCACTTCTCTCACCCAAGCTACCCACTCCCATGCAGGAATGTCTCATTAACATCAGGGTTCTTATTATGTAAGAGACAGGGATTTGCTGTCCAAGTGAATGAAGCAACTATTTTGAGATTCCAGTGAGAACAGAATTAAGAGGAATGACAAATTCCACCAGGTGGGTTTATGTTTGTTTTGCTAACAGCAGAAACCAGAACTGACAGATTTTGACAAAAACCAACTTACACCCCACCACCAGATTTATTGAAAGGAGATCAAACTGAATTTTCTGGAGGTCTTGAAAACCTTGCTTGGTGCTCACATCTTGGGGTGGTTGTGAATACTGAATGATTTAATGTTGTGATTCTAAATGGAAGGCTCACGCACCCTCCAGCAGGTGTTTGGCAATGTCTAGAAAGACATTTTTTTTTTTTTTTTATCGCCAGCAGGGTGATACTGGCATCTAGTGGGTAGAGACCAGGGATGCTGCTAAACATCCTGCAATATATAAGACAGACTGCCTCCCTCCCTGACCCATATACATGAAACAAATATTCAGACCAAAATGTGAATAGTGCTGAGACTGAGAATGAATAGTCCTGCATCCTAGCCAAGGAAAACTCTTCAGAGAGTACCTGGCACATAGTTAGCTCTCAGTTAGGGTCAGCTATTGCTTCCATTACTACAAAGCCAGCACAACACACACACAAAATAAGTGAAGGAGAGAGATAAAGAACAGCATCCCGGAGATCCTGGAAACCAAGGGGCCAGAGAGCACAGCCCTGCCCCAGCCCCAGGGCCAAGCCGTCTTCCCCCCAAACATTATAGACATGTTGATGCTGAGATGCCTTGAAAGAGATAAGTAGGTAGTAGGCTATACAGATCAGACCCCATGCACATAGATAAGGTCCAGTATAAGGTATGCAGAGTAAAAACAAGATTAAATCCTAAATAATTTCAGGATTTAAGGGACAAGCAGAAGGGAATTCGGGCAAAGAAATCAACAAGAGTAATTCAGAAATGGCAAGAAAACCCCTCCTGCTGTTGTTGCCACAAAGCAGTTGACATTTCAGTGGTCCCAGCTGTGTAGCAGAGAACTCAATCTGGCTATAACTGCTCCAGCTTCCAGAGACCAACTCCTACAAGGTTCCTAATTCTTGGCATCCTTAGCTCCTGAGTCAAAGTCTAGTGTTGGTGTATCTGAATGATGAAAGGCAGATCACTGGTCATAGCTCAGCAGCAAGGGGGGATGGGAAAGAGAAGACAATGTTTTTCCTCTTCTATGATGGGAGGTGGGACCTGCTTCCCACCACGCTTTGTAAGACGGAGATTCCCCATACGTAGGAAGGAATTCAGTTAGAAAAAGAGTAACACATTCTCGTTACACTGAGATACTGCAGTTGGTGATGCTTAGAGGTGATGGAGATACATTACCATGGAAATGACTGAGAGAAAGGAAAACGGTTATCTTTCTATGTTGTTCTAAAACAGTAGAGAGTTTTTACTGAGTTCGGCCAGAAAAGAGATAGAGAAACCTGTTCTACACTTGTGTTCTTTTCACTCCACTGAAATCATTAGTACACAAGTTATTCTTAACACTCCAGTTATCAAATGGTTATTTCTAGCCTATGCTTTAGCAATTTCTCTGTAGTATTTGATACTTTTGATGCTTCCTATTGTTTAAAAGTCTTTATTCTTTGATTTTTGAGTTACGCTTGTTGATCTCTGTGGCTGGATTCTCTTTATCAGCTTGTCTCTTAAATCCAAAGTTATCTAGGGTTTAATTCTTGTTTTTCTTTTTATTCGGCACATTCTGTAGTTGGTCTTGTCTATGGCCAACTACCTACTTAGCATCTGTTCTTGACTGTTTCAAGGCGCCTCAACATCAACCTGTCTAGAATGGACACCATTATCTTTCTCCCCTACCTGTTTTCTCCTATATATTCTATTCTATTTAGAGCTGCCAGTATTTTCCAAAACACCCAAGTGAGGATGGGAACATTCTAGATTTCTCCTTCCTTACTGCCTATGTCCAGTCAACAATTATGTCCTTTTGTTATGTCTCTGTCTTATATTCTATCTGCTCCTTTCTCTCCATTCAAAACTTTTTGCTTACATGTCTTATTACCTACAATAGTCAGTAAATTCCTTCAGATTAGCAATAGGTCTTATTCAACTTTATAAGCACAAAACTGAGAAGTGATACCACTTTTGTCAATATGACTGAACTGTAAAGATGAGACTATCAATAAATAAGTTTGAAGTTTGTTTCAGGCAATTCTGTCAAACCTGTTTATTCAAGAAACCAATATGTTAATCTGGACAAAACAGTTCTCTTATTGGCCAACACTCTTCTCACTGAGACAAATAGCTCACGTATCAGACAACTGTTTTCTCATCAAGAAACTGAAATGTATGTGTTTACCAATTTTAAACCTTTGTAGTCCATTTTGCCCAGTTCTTACAACCTTCCCACCTTAAAGACTCACATTAAATTATTTGAATCCAGTCTCCAAAACCCGATAAATATCTTTTCCTGTCTTCCCCTGTGACACACTTAGAAGGCTGTCAATGTGGTTTTCTCCCTTGTTGTGGTACGTCTAATAAATTTAAATTCTGCTTTGCTTGGTCAGGTTTCTCTGGTGGATTCTGTGAAGGAGTCAAAAGTCAACAAACATAGTTCCTAGCACATAATAGAAGCTTTCAACAAAGTTTTTGTTTGCTTGTTTTTCATTCAGTAACTAGGCAGAACTTTGGGTAGGGTGTTTACAAGAGAAATGTAGAAAAGAAAGATATATATTTTTGTTCATGTATATGGACAGAATCTTGCATGACCTGACAGAAGTATTTCATGGTTCTCATGTGGTAAGAAAACATTGATCTCATATTAGCAACAATAAACCTGGGTGCTGAAGGTATATGGCATTTCCTATTGCTCAATCTGAAATAATTATAGACATGAATATGCAGTATTTCTTATTTTCACTTTACCCTGGGCCAGGCTGTGACAAGCAAAATGAATCCTTGTTGTTCTCCTAATCCATTTTCTACTGTATTCATCTATATCCTCCCAATACCTCTGCTTCTAAGAGTCTAGCCTCTTAACTAGCAGTCAGGATTAGAAAAATTTTCCCTAAGCTAATCTACATTAAAGTATTATCTTTTTTTTAAGTATTACCTTTAATAGGAGATGTTTGTGAAAACACCTTACTGTTTGGAATAAATGAATGAATCAATATGTTTTATTACATGAGCCAAAAATGAGCTTTCCAGAGGGTAGGGGGAAAAGGGCCAGATAGATTATATGTAGTTGATCCTTGATTTTCTGAAAGAAATTGTCATGAGACCTTAAATCCTGAATTCACAGATACTAACAAGCCTTGCTATTCCCACTCTGAGTTGTTTACGAGGTAATAAATAGTGGACAAAGCAAATCCCAGAATTGCAGATGTTGACTTGATGAGTGGTCTTCTTGAATAATGTACGAACTAAAATATACCCTTTCCAATCCTCTCTCCATACAGATCCCCCAGTCTTATGTATCACAATTTAAATCCATGCCTCTGCAAAATTACACGTTACTCTATATTATAAACTTTAAACACACAGTAACTGTTGAAACACCTAAGGATGATAAGGTTCTACTGTACAAAACATGCTCTTATTTACTCAGTTACTTAATGGTAATCTTTCTGAAATTAAAATCATGAACTTAACATGTTTTTATATTTACCTTGACAGCATGCACGATGCTGAACAGAGTAGGTGTTCAATTCAAGTGTTTACTGAAGACATAAATTGATTTCCCTTGGAGAAGTGAAATACAGAGGAAGACAATAATTTTTCTTAGGTCCCACAAAGAACAATAGTGATGTCTGATGTGGTGACTACACATGGGTTTTCCTAGGAAAAGCCCTATTTATACCTATTGCCCCTTCAGTCCTACTTAGAATTTTTCAGAAAAGAAGTATCCAAATTTGTATGGTAAATTGTAAGATCACCTTTAGTCTAACTCCTCTCTCTCTCTCTCTCCATTTGAAACATTAATTGGTTATTTTCATTTTTGATTAGAAAATATTTTTTACTTCCATTAAAAAGCAGCCTTTTTCTGGGAATGACAGAGTACAGAAAACTAACTCAGATTGTGAGAAGTTCTCTCTTTAATCTAGTGGGCATTTTGCCCCACAGTTCAATGTCTCTGAGTATTTCACAGCCATGAACTGCTAGACGATTTAAATGAAATCATTTAAAGTGAGAAACTTTTCCTATGCTTGCCAATCTTCCCTGCAATGTTTAAATAAATGATCTTCCCTAGTTCTCTATCAGGTTAAGGGAATGGGACTGCCCCCCCCCTTTTAATATAGTTGATTTACAGTGTTGTTTCAATTTCTGCTGTATAGCATAATAACCCAGTCATTCATATACACACACACACACACACACACACGCACACGCACACGCACACACACATTCTTTTTCTCATACTATCTTCCATCGTGATCTGCCTCAAGAGACTGAATATAGTTCCCTGTGCTGTTTGGGACTGGTAGATGGCCCTCATTTTTAAGAATCTTAGAGCTCAGTGAAGTTGGCCACTCAGTATGTGGACACGTACGTTAGTTTCTGCAGGTTGTCACACAGGAGTAACAATGAAATTACCTGAAAGATCTTGCAAGAAACAGTGTGAATCTGCCAACATTTTCTATTTCCAGATGAAGAACTTCTGAACTTTCAGTTTATACTTAGGTCAAGATTTGCCTGCATGGGCCAATGGAAGATAAACATTTATTCTTCAATGACTTTTATTTAGTATTTTCTATGTTAATAAGCACAATTCTGATTTCCAGCAGACACTGAAATGGATAAAACAGAGTATCAGTTTTCAAGCATCTCTCAATATATGGATGGGGCTGTAAAGCTAAGATTCTGTTTTCTCAAAGAGAAGGAAATGAAAGGAAATAACATTTTAGAGCTGCACATTTTTTTTTTTTTTTTGTATTTTTAGGGCTGCAGCCACAGCACATGGAGGTTCTCAGGCTAGGGGTCTAATCAGAGCTACAGCTGCCAGTCTATGCCACAGCCACAGCAATGCCATATCTGAGCTGTGTCTGTGACATACACCACAGATCAGGGCAATGCTGGATCCTTAACCCACTGAGCAAGGCCAGGGATTGAACTCGCAAGCTCGTGTTGGATTCCTTTCTACTGAGCCACGACAGGAACTCCAAGCTACACAATTTTAAAAGGGCTCATGTTCATATGTTTTCATATAATGTCTTACTGACTCTCAAAGGTATCCACAAAAAGCAAAATCATCTCTTCTAGGAGGGTTCTCTTTCCTTTACATGGACTCATATTAATTTAGGAAAATATTGTGGCTCAGAAATTATTCCCAGTTGCAGTTTTATTGCACGAAGGTGGGGGGGTAACAAATCTGTTTGTTAAAAGGAGTGGAATATCAAATAATTTTTGAAATGGAAAATGACTCTTCAGATACAATTTCAGTATAGTCATAGCCTTCACCAAATAAATGTCTTCACCAACAATGTCTATCAAGTCAAATTATTATTAATACTCTCCAGGGTGATAAATCAAAAATTCCACTTGGTCACTTCCTCCAGAGTATAACAGGTATTTTTTGTTTCTTCGGTTTTTTTTTAGGGCCTCACCCTCGGCATACGGAACTTCGCAGGCTAGGGGTTGAATTGGAGCTGCAGCTGCCAGCCGCAGCACTGTCAGACCGGAGCTGCTTCTGTGACCTACATGACAGCTCACAGAAATGCTGGATCCTTAACTCACTGAGTGAGGTCAGAGATTGAACCCTCATCCTCAAGGATACCAGTCAGATTCATTAGCACTGATTCATAGCGGGAACTCCCTATAACAGCTTTCAATGGCATTAAATATTTACTAGGAACAAATGTTGACTCTCCTTCATCCTGTGAATGCTAGACTTAGTTTTTTGTTTTGGACTCAGTTGAGATGGAGACAATCTGGTTGCTCTCCTAGGAAGAAGAGTGTTAAGGCTTCCGTTAATTAAACCATTGGCATATTTGTTGAGGTTCATAAGGCACTGAATTACACCTTAGGAAATAAAACGTGTTTGCTATAAACATAAGAGTAACAATTCCAGGTTATAGAAAGGCCAAAAGTATGGTCCAGGCAAAAAAAAATACAGTGGGAAGAGGGAGCCAGGACAAAGATCTTGGAAAGAATATGATATACAGTAGGCGTCAAAGCAGAGTAGCTGAGTAGAAGCTGGACAGAAAGGAGAGGTCATGAAGGGGAGAAAAGCACTATGGACAAAGTGTCATAAGAGAATGACTTTTTAGGGCAAAATTTAATTTCATTTATTCCTAACACCAGAGGTAATATTCTACCTGAGAATATTTGTTAAATAATTTTGATAAGAATCATATATTCTTAGTAAAGAAAATATCAATACATTTAAGATAGGAAGAGCAACAAAAATTATCTCTAATCATGGCATTCCTTCTCAGCCACTATTGATATTTAAGTGTAGTTGATTTCAAAAGTATTCTGGGCAATTTTAAAGCATGGTTTCAATCAAGTCTGTGTAATGTGGATTTTTAAATTTAACATTGCAATAATAAGGATTGCCCACATTAACTATGCATTTATTTTATTCTATAAAGTACATCTATCATTATTTTATGTAATAATTCATATATAGTTATACCTTTGAATAATCTCACATTTTTATTATTAATAATTTTGCTATTAACATCTTTTCCATAACCCTATTTTTCCATCATGCAGTTACTTAGGGAGCATAGAAGAATGGACAAAAAAACAGACTTTGGAATTAGGTCTAGTTTTGATTTTTATTTCTGCTACTTATAGCTGTGATCTTAGGCAATGCGTCTAACTTCTCTTGAGCTTTGGTTTCCTAAAATATAAAATAAACATCACTATGGTTACTTTGTAGTCCTCTTCTGAGAATGAGAATTAATAATTACAAAGTGCGAAGTACTTAGAACAGTTGCTGGCACATAGTGGAGGCTCAATAAATAATGGTTATTATTGTCAATATTGTTATTAGCATTAAGCTTGATATTATATGGTGCCCTTTGAAGATAATAGGGATTATTGTGCGAAACCATTTCTTGGAAGGTGGGAGGATCCTGTAAGGAAAACATGAGAAATAAATGCAGAGAAGTTCATTGCCTGATTTGGTAGAATTTGAGTGTCTGTTCAAATCCTGCTTCTTTGCCTTTGGGGGCTCCTCTTAGCTCCTTCTCTAAGAGCTGTTTATGATTTTAAACAAGACTGTTTTAATGGAAGCAATATTTTAAAGAAATCAATAATTAGTCATGTTTTTCCTCCTGGTTAAACAACCCCAATATTATCAATCTTTCACTGTCAGATTGCATGCTTTCTAGATTAATTCTTTGAATTCTCCCTATAGGTTTCTACTTACATAGATGTGACGTCTATTTAAGTCTGTGATATGACACTCCCCACACCGGTTTCTACCCTAATACAGATAACTCATAGTTGGGGACAGAAAATTAAAAAAAAAAAAAACTGAAATTGCCTAACATCAGAAAAACAAAAACAAGAACAGGAACAAAAACAAAAACGCCACAATTGAATCCCTATCTTGGTCTAGCAAAATTAATTAAATGGCCAAGACTTGAAAGGAGACTGCATAAAACACTTTGGGAGGTATTTTCTTACTGAACTCTGAATATATGTATTTTTGCATTCATGTAAGTCCTTCAAAGATTTATTCTCTCAATTACCAATCAAAAGAACTCATAAAGGTAGAGCCAGTGGACCAGGCAGGATTAGAGCTGCCAGAGAAGATGGATGCACTTGCCACAGCATCTGAGCTTTAAACAACCTCACTGCCGCTCATTCTTGGACCAAGTGACAGCTGACAAACAGAGTGGCTCAGGACGAACTCTTTAGACTTATAAGAAGCCACAGTCTCTTAGGATTAATTAAGATTGAGACTAAATGGGTTGATTTTTAAATCTTGTTTGTAAGAAACCAGAAACCTAAAGCCTTTGGGGGAAGAAAAAAATAAACTGCAAAAAAAAGTAAGCAAATAAAAATTTAAAAATCCATTTCTTTTCAAGAAAAAGAAACAGTTGAGTCAAAGACATGACCTTACTCGAATTTGGCCACCTTGCCTGCTTGCAATTGGATTTATTTTACTTCCTTCTTAGGCATGAATGGAAATTATGAAGGGTATTTGCTTGTGGAGTGTTGAAACACTCTTAGTGAAGGCATTCCATGGCCTTGCCCTATCTGTATTGATTTGCTTTCCCACAGATAAAACTGTCATTGAAATATTAAAATAATATTTACAATATTGCTTTATTATGTACAATAATATGTATTAAAACAATATGAGCTCAGGAAATTAACATATTGAAGTTATATGAAATACCTTTTTATACAAACACATTATTCATTTTTCCAATATTGAAATAGAACTACATCATTTTCTTCTTAAACTCATCTTCCATTGAAGGTGTATCCTAAAAATTTAGATGTGTTTTCCTGTCCTCCAGTTTATCCTGTCATCAATTATGGATTATTAGTATGCAAATATTTAAATACATTAAGGGAATTTCCATTTAAAGCCATCCAATGTTGAATAACTTCATCATGTTCATCTTTAATAAAGTAAAAGAAATGAGGAAAAAGGGACCAGAACAGGACACAGGCTATTGAAGCTGGGGGGGCAGTAAAAGGGAAGGAACAGGTGTTTGGGTGTCAGAATTTGATGTTTGATGTTTAAGAAGAGCTATGGCTAGGAGATGTGTCAATGTAGTATGTCAGTGTTCATTAGACATTCATAGACTATGTATCTGTTTTTATATAATATGTACATCTGTACTTTATATATAAAATGAGTAAGTTTCTTTTCTCTCTTTCTTTTTTTTTAACCTCCCACTCATGTTTAGTCCCTTGGGGGTGATGTTGAGAATCCATATTCTGTGCAAGCTTCCTGTGCTTAAGAGATAAGTTATGCACGAAATGTGGCTAAATGAAATTGTGTAAATCATAAAGAAGTGGCAGGGGTAGGATTGATGCACTGTTTGAATGGAAAAGATGAGAGCCAAAGCCCTTTTTCTTGGGGTTACATGGAGGAGGAAACTCCAAGTTTCTTTCAGCCGAAACTACCAGGTGCTATACTGGCAACATGAGGTCCAGTTTGGATTCATCTCCTTGTACACAGAGAAGGGGCTTTTTCATTACCCATGAGATTTACCTATTCATTCCATTGATATTTATTCATCAGCTTCTTTGTTTGAGGTCGAGATGGTGTTTATCACTTGGCTGTGGAAACGTTGACACTTTCTGTAAAAATCAGAATTATGTCGTACTCGTGTCAGTTATACTGTTTCTCAAATAATTCTACTCATTAGGCTTTTGCTGGTGTCTTTTCATATGACTGAGATCAATTATTGCAAGAATCTTCTTAGTAGTCTTACACATTAATTTAAAAGCTAGACTTGACAAATTGAGGGTTCCTTAGTTAGAGGTGTGCTTCAGACCTAGAGTCTGTTATGGGTTGAATTGTACCCCTCCCCCTAACAAAAAAAGATATGTTAGAAGCCTAACCCTCAGTATCTGAAAAAGTGACAGTATTTGGTGATAGGGTCTTTACAGTTCAAATAAGGTCATTAGAGTGAGACTTACCTAATCCAGTACAACTCATTTCCATATAAAAATTTGGACACTGTACTTGGCTGCCTGGACTGCCAAAATAAAAGACCAGAGTCTGAGTGGCTTAAACAATAGAAATTTCTTTTTCTCACAGTTTGTAGTCTAGAAGTTCAGGATGAAGGTGCCATCAGGGTAGGTGTCTGGTGAGACCTCTTTTTCTGGTTTGTAGATGGCCATCTTCTCACTGTGTCCTCATGTGGTTTTTCTTTTGTGTTCAGAAGAAAACAGAAAAACAGATATCTCTCTTTTTCTTATAAGATTAAGACCTCACCCTTATGACCTCATTTAACCTTAATTAACTTTTTTTTTTTTTTTTGGCCATGCCTGCAGGTTAGGTACTGAAGCCATGCCACAGCAGTAACTCCAGCTGTTGCAATGACAACACTGGACCCTGAACCCACTGAGACACAAGGGAGCTCCTTAATTACCTTCTTATAGGACCCTTCTCCAAATACAGTCACACTGGGGCTTAGAACTTCAACATATGAATTGGTGGTTGGGGGAGCACAATTCAGTTCTTAACACAAAGACACACATAGAAAGAAGATGATGTGAACTGATGCAGGGAGAAGGCAGCCATCTATAATCCAAGGAGAAAGGTCTGGGATATGACACCTCAATTTTAGATTTATAGCCTCCAGAGCTGTGAGGCAACACAGTTCTGTTCTTTAAAGTATTCCGTTGGTGACATTTCATTATGGTAGTCCCAACAGTCTCAAACAGCATGCCTCTCCTGGGCTCATAAAGTAGAAGTAATCCAAGTTAGCCTCATGGTCATTATACTGAGACACGAGGCCAAGCTCAAAGGAACAAAAGAAAAGTAAATTAACCCCAAGTCTTCTGAAACGAATTGTGAAAGCTTTTATCTAGCTGATATCTGGTCCATCATTCTGTTTTAGACAAATACATTCAGACTTTGTAAGTTGCTGTCTAACTTCTGGCATTTTAGAGCAATTGTTGTGAGGACAAAGGAAACCGTGGAAGCTTAAATGGAAAAGTTAGATGAGGGTCCACAAGGCCAGAGTGATGAAGAAAGGCTGGCGCAAAGAATGAGGCTGCATGAACGGAGTGGGGATTGGAGATAAAGTTGACTTAAGGATGCTAGTGAAGACAAAGAATCTTTGAAAAAGAGAAATGAATCAGGGTCCTGAAAAGTAATGAATTATCTGAGGGAGCGGTAGTAAGAAGAAAATATATTTGTCGAAAGATTCCAGAGAGCATAGGGATCTGATGGTGAGGACTGATCAGGAATGGGAAAATGAGAGCTAAATTGCAAGTGAAACATCTATTGCATATTCCCAGTGAAGATTATTTACTTTATTTCATTTATCTCTCAGGAGCAGATGTTTCTAACTGCTTATGCGGCCAAATTCCTGGGATTCTTGGTCTTCCTTTAGTAAAGCGTGTTCTTTTCTGCTTTAGCACTCTGTTTGGTTAAGAGACAACCTCTTTAACACTAAAACATGGAGCCAGAATTGATGGATGTGATAGTGTAGGATTAACAGAAAATGACAACATCACCAGGGTTCAAAGATTTGAAGAAGAAACAAAATGAGTTTTAGCCATCTTAGTACAACTCATTTTTTGGAATAGTAATCTTCAGAGGTCTTTTAGAGGTCTCCTAATTGCATTTTTCTTCCATTTTTCTATGTCTGGTAGAAACATTTTCCTCATATTATCACTTAAAACAAAAAAAGAAAAAACATTTTGCCAAAGATCGAGGTATCACCATCTCATGCGCTGTGGGACAGAAGGTTTCTGGCCTTCTATTTCAACATATATTTTCAACACTCAGAGTAGCTTTTTTTTTTTTTTTTTAATTGTGGTTGTTGCATTAGGATATAATGGAAGTTGTTTGGTTTTTAAAGTAAGAGGGAAAAAATGGCGTGAAATCAACTGTGATTTTTTTTTTTAATGCTAGTTTTTCCTATGGAGATTGTTACTAGTGATATGGCAGAAAACATATTGCTATATTAACAAGGTCACTCAGTCACAAAATCCTATTAATGTGGAAAATGACAGAACCAAGCTGTGTGGTGACAAATAAGGCAAAGTATCACCTTGTATTCTTAAGATTCCTTGTTCAAATTCACACGGATGGCAGGGAAGCTGTGAACAAATTCAGGAGATGTGCGTGACTGTAAGTAATATAATTCATATATCATCGTACTGTTTTCTAGTTTTATTTGTTTTTTTACTTTTTGCAAAAATAATAGTAGCAAACTAAATCAAGAAGTATATTTTCTAATTTATGTTCACATTAAAGACATCGACAAAAGTATGAAGGAACCTGCTGAGTAGAAAATTTTCATCTAAACATATACATTTATAATATCCCTGACATGTTTACTTATTTTAGAAGTAAAAGCATAGTCATTTGCATTTTGAATGATAGCAAATACATTTCAGATTTAGTTGTCAATTTAATGAAACTTCAAATATTGATTTTAGCTAAACAGTAAAGTCGGATATAAAATAAAAAGGATCATTATAATGGTACCCAGAGAGAATAACTATGGTCACTTCAGTCAGTGATAAACTCATTTTAGTGGTGTGGACTAGACAAATAAAAATAAAGATTATCTTGATTTAGCTTAAGCTGGAAAAGGCATCTTGTAGGTTTATGGCTTCATAAATTGTTCTGAATGTTTAACATCCCATGAAGAAGAATCAAACAATGAAGATAGTTCATTTAAGAATACAAAATCAGTACATTCAGGCAAAAACCCTGTAATTTAGATTTAGTGTCTTGTTATCCACATTTGCTTTGCTGAAGGGTCTTCTCACAGCATTTCCATGTAGACATTATCAACCAGTTAACTTTGTTTTAAACACCTACAGGTTTACCTTAATGGTATTGTAGTCAAGTGACACCTTTGTATACTAGGTTATTTCTTTTGATATTTTATGACTTTTTGTTGATCCTAGATAAATTACACATATTTTGAGAATGAACTATTTTTGCATAGAGTGGTAACTCCATTTATATCCACCAAATACTTTCATTTCTTATTGGAAAATATTTGGAAAATTAGTTAGATTTTTTATTATCTATAAGACTGAGATAAAAAAAGAAAAAAAATTGAGTTTTTCATCTATTTCGCAGTCAGTAATAAGCATGCCATACCAGCTTTCTCTTGGAATCCAGGAATGCTTTGATCCTGTCTTTCAGTTTCAGGAACTGGGAATTTCTCAGTGAATACAGCATTACAACAGGCCCCACATGGGTTAAATCCTCTATTTGAATAATTTCTGGTATGAGAAAGAAAGGGATGGTATTATTATAGCTTCAGCTCTTTTCCTATGTCATAGCTTCAATTACTGATTTACCCACTTTTTCACATAAAAGGTGTGGTACATCTTAATAGGACTCTTGCTATTGCTTCTACCTGGAATAGTCTTACTAAGACAGCAAACACACGGAGGTCTAAATTTCCTTTGGGAAAGTACACGTGAAATTGTACTTAAGTGACTGGCAATACATTTCCCATGACCTGAGACAGTAATGATTTGCTTTCTCCACGGCTTTAGGCCACTTATTTGCCCTTATTATAAACCCCCTCATTTTCTTCTTTTTTATAAGGTACATAATCCTATAAATTACAAGAATCAACATCAAGAATTTCAATTTATACACGTTTTCTTCATGTTCAATTTCCATGTTTGGTCTAGCATACACTAAACACACTACATACTCTTTTCATGAAAAATGCCAATCATTTTTCAATTTTTGATTTGGTTATTCAGAGGCCCAACCTAAATTTATCCCTTATATTCGAAAATATATAGGGTCCCTTGCTGCTAAAATTTCATTCATTCCCGTCCCCCCAGATTTGATTGATCTATATTTTTCCTCATTCAGTGTTTTAACTAACTGAAAATAAATTTCTAATTTTATTATAGTCTCTCTTTTATATCAAAAGATAGTTAAATAAAATAGATCAATAGATGCTTGTCAGTAATTCATTTACTAAATTCTTTGTCGACTACTGTGCTAAGTTGTTCTGGAATTTGGTTCTATATCCAGTAAATTCAGTTCACCAGGAGAGAAGTTAGATAACTACAAAAAAGTCCAGATTAAGAACAAATATTATATATATAGGAGCAAATGATTGTTCTAAATAGATTCAGCCTCAGAAGGGAAGGTTTTGACATGTGAAATGGGCCATGAAAGAGTGTGGAAATCGCCTACTTGAATTTTGGGGATGACAATTTATGAAATAAAATTAGCATAAATCAAGAAAATAGTCAAAAAAGAACATATTGGAGGTTCAACAAATTAGAACCATCCCCAAAGAGCTGACAGCAAATAAGATTGGTTGAAATAGATATTAGTATTTTAAATAAAAATGTATTCAAATAAATCATGAATTAGTAGATAGAAAAACTGTATAACTGATGAATAAATTTAAGAACCGGTGCTTTGGGAAGAACAATACTATAGAGAGATATCTTATAAAGATAATTGAAAAAAAGATGAATTTAAAAAAATACTAGAATGAGGAAATAGATACAAATCATAGATGCAAAAGAACTTATTTCAATGAAAATAAGATACCGTCCGCTCAACCAGAAATAAATCAAATTATGAAGTTGCAGTAATTAAATGGAGACAAATTAGCACCAGAATAAATTTATAGACTAATAAAATTGGGGGAACTATTCATAAGGAAGTCTAGGTACTGATATAAATTTAATACTTTACAAAGATGGCAATTCAAATCAGAGAAATTATTCAATAACTAGTGTCAAACAATTAGCTGATTAGTTAGGAAAAAAAAGATATTTTCCCTGACACCACACACCATGTAGGAAAATTAGTAAAATTAAAAAAATTTTTTTTAATTGTTAAAAAATAATAGATAAGTTGTACATTCTTGGCATGGTAATAAGTCATTCTGAAAATAAGTCAGTTTATACAATGAGCTAGTCACAAGTTTATTAAAAAGAATAAGCAACAAAAAGCAATTAAGTCTATTTAGAAAACAGCAGACCAGAAATTGTATAAATGGTTAAGTAAAAAACATTTGTAGTCTCCCCTTTTTAAGTAGCTAAAAATCTAAACTATTGTAACATTGCCATGGTACAAACACACACACAATATACACATTTGTTTCTGAAATTTATTTTTGGATGTGTGGGTGTATATGTGAACGTACGGATACAAATGTGTACACACGTACAAATATATTTCTAAGAATTTTTATTTACACCAAAACAACGAAAAAAGAATTTAGAAGAGGAATGGTTGAAAGGATACTGTATGGGTTACCGATTCCTTAGGAAGTTTGAGCAATAAAAGGTCAGGATTTATGCGCCAGGTGGTGCAAATCACGGCCAAAACCATGCTTGAGCTTTCTTCACTGCCACTGTTATCCACTCTCTAGGATCACACGAACCCCCATTAAGTCCTTTCCTGGCCAGGTGCTGCTCCTGCCAATGGAAGGACATCAGGTTCAACAAAGCAGAGCAGCAGCTTTATTGTTCATCAAGGAATGGGGAAGGGAGAGCGCTTGCTCTAAATACCCCTCTCCGCCAGGGGAAGGAAGTGAGAAACTGTTAGGGGATAAGAAGTGGGTGGGCCATCAGAATTCAGGAAGAGGGGCAGCAAGGTCGAGACACAGCCAGGGCAAGCACAGTCCTCAGGGCCCCTTTGTCAGGTGACTAACTGTATGCAGATCTTGGCTGGTCATGAGGCAAAAGCAAGTTTCCCACGCGTAGCGTCTCATCTGCGCAGGCGCTACCCTTACGGTCAGGCTCAACTGGTTCATGGCAGTTGCCTGTAGCCTTTTTGGCCCCTTCCAACCCTCGCTACCTCTGCAGTTTTCCTTATGAGCTATCTGCATTAGTTTATTAAGCAAGCACAGCAGTGGAGGTAGACTAGTGGATTGTGACACGGAAAAAAGAAGGAAAGTAGGTTATTCTCTGTAGGGGTGTGGGTCTCTTGCCCGTGACCCCACCACTGCCTCTGAAAACATGCTCTGCCAGAGCTGGAAAGGATTCTCCTGCTTCCTTGCTTCGGATTAGCCAAGCCTGCAGTTTGGATCCTTGTCCTGGCCAGCAGGTAAGTAAGTGAAAGAGCTACTTGATTGTGATTTCTATAATGAGAGACAACCATGATTCGGGGTGACTCCTCCCTCAAAAAACCATGGATTTGCAGATTTGCATGTGAATGTCCTGTGAGTGTGTCTGTGTGCTTAGATAGCATTTGATAGCATTTTGTTGGGTGTAAATCATCCTGTCCATGATGTTCTAGAATATCTTACACCTTGATTTGCTTGATTTGTATACGTCACTAAGTAATTGGGTTGCATGAAAAGATCCCCCCCCACCTCAGGAATGTGTAGTCTGGGAGCTAGGACTAGGATATGAAAATATCTAAGGAATACTGTAAGACAGTCTATATTCCGTATTGCATTTGTTGATACGATTGATAACTGCCGGGAGTGCTTGGAAAAGAGATGTAAGTGATTGGAATTGCTGAGGTGGCTTCATAGAAAAAGGAACTTGAAATGGACTTTAAAAGATAGATAATACTTATTACACGTTGTCTACAAGTCAGTGTTTGTATGTATGGGCAAGTGAGCTTATATTACTAATTATGAAAATATCGTTACCCAAGACAAGATTCAATTGGTTAGTGAGTTAGTTAGTAAATTGTATGTAGCTCATTTTGAGGTAAGAAATAGATGGGACCCTGGGCTGAGAACAGCTGTGAGTTGTTAGGCCAAGTAAACTGCGCCTTGTTTCTCTTTGACACTTCAAGGAAAACGTTAATTTCAGGTTAATTCCAGATCCTTGCCAATGCTTGATATTAGCAGCTTATTTGTTTTTGTGTCTCTTAATATTTATCATTTTAGGGCTTGTGTAGTGGTTTCTTGCTTTGGTATTCATCCAGATTTACTATGATTAATGCTTTAAAATGTTAATGAACCAAACTTGGGTGTCCTTGCTGAAGGCAATAAATCTAGTCTACTGACACCTGATTGTGATGAAGAAAAGTGTAGTGATTATTGCAGGATACCAAGCAAAGAGTTCAGGGCTGCTAGTGCTCAAAACACCTGAACTCCCTGATGGGTTTCAGTAAAACATTTTTAAAGGCTAGGTGAGGGAGGGAAATTGCAGGGTGTGTGTTCACTTCAGGCACTGTTCTCTGATTCACTGATGGTGAGGTAACAGGGTGGTGTCACAGGGGTTAAAATCATCAATCCTCAGGCCTCCGTAGGTAGGTCCGGGGCTACCTGCTCATGGTCATCAGGTGGTTACCCTCTTCCATTTGGTGAGGTTTTAGCATCTGTAAAGCAACTCAGGAAATATGCTTCGGATACTGTCATTGAGGTACTTCTGAGGGGAACTAAAGAAGAGAGTATGGAGGAGGGGTCTGTCCCAGGAAGCCTCATAGAGTCCTGCTTATTTACAAAAACACCCACATTTCCATATGTTTTCTGAACACTTATATATCCTTCACTTTTTTGGTGAGATTGGCTGTTCAGACCTTTTGGTCATTTTTAGTTGGATGTCTGTTGTCATTGCTTTTTAGTTCTTTCTATATTCTTAATGAGTTCTTTTTCTGTTATTTGTGTTAGAGTATTTTCTACATTTTACTTACCTTTTCATTTTCTTAACAAAGATTTCAGTCTTAATGAGGTCCAATTTATCAATTTTCCCTTTATGTATGGTTGATGCTTTTGTGTGTGTGTGTATGTATGTGTGCATACCCTGCCTAAACATATGGATATCCAGTTGATCAAGCATCATTTATTGATAGAAAATAATCTCACAAGTGTACAATAGTGGAATTTTTTCATAAGAATAATGACTGAATTTTCATGGGCCTCTTTTTAGTGTTTTCCAGTAGTCAGTTTCGTCGACAAAAAAATTGGTCAGTCTAAGAAAGAAGTGGAAAATTTTATTTGAGACAAGTTTGAGGACAATAACTTGGGAAAGCATTTCAGAAAGCCACAAGAACTGTTCCACATGTTAGAAGTCAAAGTGTTGTTATACAAGTTTTTTGAGACGGAGGACTATACATTTAGTGATGTATTATCAACGGTTTACACGATCCAGATCTAAGTGTCACTGTGACCACTTACAAGGTCAAGGTCAAGGTCAAGGAAGAATGCTGTCTTTTAAGGAGTTGTCTTATTGATGCTAGGAAAATGTTGCTCTTTATGGATGACAAGGCAGTTTTGTTAATGGAGCATCTCTGGTCAATGCATAATGCAAATACACAAAGCACAGTAGGGAGAGAGAGGAGGCAAAGGGCAGAGAAAACTTAGGTTTAAATTTTCCTTGTCTTGCCATAAATATGAATTTTATTTCACAGTTTGTATATGCTTGCTGGTATAGAAAACTCCTAGCCTCTGTAGATGGCAGATGATGATAAAGAATCAACTTCCATGCAAAAATCAAGTCCAGGGCATTCCCAGGTAACATGGTCTAAGATAACTCCAAAAGTGTGATTGTAAAGGCATTCTCTCACTTTTTCCCTCTCATCAATTGTTAAATATGTGTTAAGTCTGTAGTGTTATCTTCATTTTTTTTTTGCCCTTGATTTGCCCAGGTTAGTTCCTGCTTAGGTTATTTCAGTCATATAGTGCTTTTTACTCCCTGCCTCCCTTAGTGTTAAAGAATCACGATTCCTCACTTTTAGTACTTCCAGTTACTTTCTTTCTTACAAAGTGTGGCCCAGCTTCTGAATATGAGAAAGCACTATTTTATCTCTTTCCTTTCCTGTATTTATCTTACAGCAAAATCAGTAGTAGTTGCCTAAACCTTAAGGTTTTGTTCCACAAATCTGTGTCTTTACCCTTGTGCTGCCTCTGTGAGGAATTTTCCACTCACCTCTGGACAAGCTCTTACTCATTCTTAAAGCCCCAGTTTAAATTATAAATTCTATATGGAGCTATTTGTCGTTCCTTCCTGACAGAATTTAATCATTCACTACTATTTACTGAGTGCAAACTGATATTATTTCTACTGTATAATATCCATCTTCATATGCCAAATACCTGGAAAAGATTAGATACTGAATAAATTTTGGTTGAATTGAATCAGATTGATGAATTTTGATTTCCCCTAACATTACTCACACCCTTCCACACGTGCAAACAAACAAAACCCAAATGGATTGTATTTAAATGTTAAATATTAAAGCTTAGATATAGTACCAGATAAAGTTGAATATTAAACTTCAATATTTAGAAAATAGAGACAAAAAAACACTAAAAATGAATGTTTTGAAAGTATTTATTATAAATTTCTTTTACTAAATCTTTTTATTTATTTATTTTTTGTCTTTTTACCTTTTTTTTTTTTTTTATGTAGAGCTGCACCCGCGGCATATGGAGGTTCCCAGGCTAAGGGTCTAACAGGAGTTGTAGCTGCCGGCCTTCACCACAGCAATGCGGGATCTGAGCCGCGTCTGCAACCTACACCAAAGCTCACAGCAATGCTGGATCCTTAACCCACTGAGCAAGGCCAGGGATCGAACCCAGAACCTCGTGGTTCTTAGTCGGATTCGTTAACCACAGAGCCACGAAAGGAACTCCTTACTAAATCTTTTTAAAGGGAACACACTGAACCTTCACATACTCAACACCCAGATGCAATTATAAAGATTGGTCATATTTGTTTCATTTTTGTCTTTTTTACATTTTTTTCCTTTTGCTGAAGTGTCTTAAAGCAAATCAGTGATGGCAGGTCATTTCCCTTTTACTTCTATCAGTATGTATTGTTTTAAATATAAACATTTTCTTAAAAAACCAAACTGTCATTATAACATCTGACAAAATAATTCTTTTTAATTGTCACTTAATATTCAGTCTGTACTCAAATTTCCATGATAATCTCAAAAATGCCTTATTATAATTGGTCCACTCATTGCTTTTGTTCTTTATATCCCTTGAGTATTTTTTATTGTCTCTGCAGTTAACCCACTGCTTAACTTTTTTCCCACATGTGTTATTGAAGTTTGGCAAAATCAGATTAGTGATCCTAAACAATGTTCTACATTCTGAATTTGTTTATTCACTTTTTTCCCATTGTCACTTAACAAACTTCTATTTATCTCCTATAAATGAAGTTAACTGTGAATCTTGATTAGATTTAGGTTCAGGGGTTTTATTTTGTTTGTTTTACCAAAGCATTCTATAGGTAATGCTGGATGTCATGGTGCATCATATCTCAGGACCATGGTGACTGCCTGTTCCATCTTCAGTGACGCTAAGAGAAATGAGTGGATACCAGTCCTGGCGATCCAGTTCAATTATGAAATATCTCAAACCGTTAAATAAATTTTTTTTTTATTGGGAGTTCCTGTTGTGGCTCACTGGTTAATGAACCTGATTAGGATCCATGGGGATGCGAGTTAGGTCCCTGGCCTTGTTCAGTGGGTTAAGGATCTGGCATTGCCGTGAGCTGTGGTTTAGGTCCTGAGTCGTGATTTGGATCCTGTGTTGCTATGGCAGGAGTGGCATAGGCAGGCAACTGTAACTCCGATTTGACCCCTAGCCTGGGAACTTCCATATGCCGTGGGTGTGGCCTTCAAAAGCAAAAGACAAAAAGAAAAAAAAATCATGAAAGTATAGCTGATTTATAAATGTTCCTTCAATTTCCACTGTACAGTGAAGCGATCCAGGCATACATATATACATAATATATACACATTCTTTTTTCCCATACTATCTTCCATCATGTTCTAACCCAAGAGACTGTACACAGTACCCTGTGCTGTACTGTAGGACCCCATTACCCATCGGTTCTAAATGTAATAGTTTACATCTACCAACCCCAAACTCCCCATCCATCCCCTTCTCTTTCTCACTACCACTGGCAAACACAAGTCTGCTCTCCATGTCCATGATCTGTTTCTGTTTTGTATGTAGGATCATTTGTGCCATACTTTAGATTCCATATATAAGAGATATCATATGGTATTTGTCTTTCTCTTTCTGACTTTTTTCACTTAGTATGAGAATCTTTAGCTTCATCCATGTTGCTGCAGATGGCATTATCTTGTCCTTTTTATGGCTGAGTAATATTCCGTTGTACATGTGTACCACATCTTCTTAATCCATTCATATGTTGATGGACATTTGAGTTGTTTCCATGTCTTGGCTATTGTGAATAGTGCTGCTGTAAGCACAGGGGTGTATGTATCTTTTTGAATGAAAGTTTTGTATGGATATATGCCCAGGAGTGGGATTCCTGGATCAGGTGGTAGTTCTATATTCAGTTTTCTGGAAATATCTCATAAATTTTAACCTACTGTTTTAATTAATTTATGATCATTGCCTGAATCCATTATTATTTCTTTAGGAGTTGCAAAACAAAGATTTCCTTTTCCATCAATCTTCTACATTTCTAGCTGGGATTCTTCAGCAAAGGAGAACTTTTTTTTTTGTCATCCAAAGGTATTTGATTATCTTGAAATACACTGAGCACAGGAAAGGTAGGATAATGTCCTTTTTCTTAATGGCCAGTTTTCAGAATTATTGCCCTCTTTACTTCTGATGATGTCCAATAAGGTGTTATTTTTGAACTCATAATATTTTATATATTCAATATGATTTAATTAGTCATATTTATCAGATTGTTGGTGTTCAAATTGCTTTTCCCTTGACCAAAGGGGGCTTTTGAGCTTGTCCTGTTTTTCTTTCTTTGCATTAACCCATTATACTTTTAAGTGCCCTTGCTTTCTGGCACAATGTATCTTAGCCTAATCCTGGTTATTTCCAGCTCTCTACCAGGAATCAGCTAGTCCTCCAAAGAGCCCTGAGTGCCAGATTACTCATTACTAAAGTGTTGTCATCGATTCTAGTATTTTTTAGTGGACACAGCTAGGAAGTGCAGTATTTAAAAGCAAGACCAAAAAATCAAGAGCCCATACTGAAATTTTCAGTTCATTTATAACATAACAGTATTTTTCCTGATTTTTTTTTTATTTTTGTCCTTATATCTGTTTTCTTTATCTATTTTCTTAAGTTTTGGCTCCTAAAATAGTATTATGATTTCTAACTTGCATTTATTGGTCCACATAAGAAAACTTTGTATATGAATATTACTAATAATATAACCAGAACAGAATTTATCCCACAAAAATATGTAGTACAAATACCTTGTTCTAAAGTCACTTGAAATAATTCCTGAGTGTTTATATTACAACTTGACATATAGCCAAGCTCTCAATCCAGAAGGAAGGAAGAATAAAGGTATTTTTGACAGAAAATGACTTTGGAAGTTTACTTTCCATATACTCCGTGTTAAGGAATTTTTTGATGATTTACTTCAGTAAAAATATAAAATAAGAAAGATTTAGGAACCATGAAATAGTGCATTAACTTTAAGAGCCAAGAGTGGTGACTTCCCAAAGTGGCAGACAGCTAGGTCCTAGAGAATAACCAGTACAGACAGAAAAGAATCATTAAAGTTTTAGACAGGGAGATGTAACGAAAATATATATTCCTTGGACAGTTCCAATAGAATGGTTGCAATATTGGAATAATTTAAAGATATAATAAAGGTACTATGTAGGAAAAATGGACAGGGTACTTTAAAAAATTAAAAGCTCTGAGAAGGGAAATATGATTACAAAACTTTCATTGGTTCTGCAGTGAGCTTCTCAAACTGCTACTAATTTGATGTTTCTTAGTGATTTTTAACTTTGAGTATCAACATATGGACAAAACATGATCATTTTATTATAGCTGTGGAGAAGAATGTAAATATTAACAGCACTGCCTATGTCATAATACAGTTAGCAGAACTTAGGAGATGAAGGGATGAGGGAGATATGCTAAGAAAAAGCAAGTGCATTTACAAAGAATTATATCAAGAGACACTATGAAGCAAAGATTATTTATGTATTATTTGACTACACCAAGGAAACGTAAAAAGAACGTAAAAAACGGAAGCAGAAACTATTAAAATGTATGCTGTTTGGGGGAGCAGCATTTAGACTGAGTTGTGTAGGGCTGAGATAGGTAGCTTGTTATATTTTTTATAAATCATTCTGGAGTGATGGATTTATTTTAGAGTGATGGAATACACTGATTAAAATGTATAATATCAATACTTGAAGAAGTGTATCTCATAACATGAAGCTGGGGATTGTTTCTCAGGATGCCAATTAAAGTTTAAATTATGGAGAGTGATGAAAGAAGGATGATCAATATGGAGGCCAGAAGATACCACCAGTGAATAATTTGTGTGTCTAAGTGAATAGAATTAAAACAATATAAATGAAATAGCTATATTTAAAGAAGAAAAATGTCTATACTTGAAAAAACTGAGTCAAAAGGAAGAAATAGCTTACTCTTCATGAGAAAAAAATTTTTAAAGATCAATGCATAGACATATCTACAGATTGGAAAAAAGTTAATAAAATTTTGAATAGATTAAAGCAAACATGTAGTATTCCTTCCTTCCTTTCTTTTCTTTCTTTTTCTTCCTTTCTTCCTTTCTTTCTCTAACGGCTAAACCCGTAGCATATGAAAGTTCCTATATGCAGCTGTGGAATGCTGAATTCCTTAATGCACTGCCCCACTGAGCTGGGCTGGGGATCCAACCTGCACTTCCCCAGCAACCTGAGACACTGAAGTTAGATTCTTAACACACTGTGCCACAGTGGAAACTCCTTGTCCTAGGGCTTTCCTTTCCTAATATTTGATTACTATATGATCATGGGTTTGGATATACAAAACTAGTAACCCAGGAATTTGAGATAGAAACAAGTTGTTCTGAAAAGAACAAATTAAATTCTCAAGTACTTACGGATTCAGAAAGTATCCCAACAATGAAAATCATATCACATTCTGAAACAAACCCTGAAAGAGAAGACAGTTTGATACTGATTTTAAAAGCAAGGATTTGAAATCATATCTCCTGGTTCAGATGTTAATTCATTTCATTTCCTGTTGCATGAGGCTGATCTTGCATTTCTGGAGCTTTTAGCTGTCAACCAGAAGCAAATAGAATTCTTCTCTGCAAAACAATAACAACATACTAAGCCACAGTGCATCTCTAAAACTTTCATATGAAATATTAAGCACATGATTAGAAATACATGAAGAAAGCATGAAAATATACACACGTTAAAAATACAGAGAAACATAGGCATTAGGTCATGGCAAAAAGGTCTAAAATACATATAAGTGGAATCTCAGAAAGAGGACAGAGAAAGAATGGGAAGACCAATGTTTGAATAAATAACAGCTGTTTATTTTCCTTAACTTGCAAAAGATAATAAGTCATGGAGAAGCATTAAAAACCCCAAACAAGATAAATACAAAGAAAAGAACACCTAGGCTGAATATAGTAAAACTGCCAAAAGCCACAGTGGGAGGAAAAAATCTTAAGGATGCCAGAAAAAAGGACATAATATGTAGAAAGAAGAAATAATAAACCTGTCAGCTGAAATCTCAAAAGGAGTTTTGGAAGACAGATGCTAAGACTGTATCTTCAAAGTAGCTGATTAAAAATCACTGCCAATCTATGCTCAGCAAATGTACTCTTATAAAAATGATATGAAAGGACATATTTTCAGACACTCTAAAATTTTGAAAATTAACTACCAGCAAATTTGTAACCATATATACTGTTATACACACACACACACACACACACAGCAGTAGAAAAATGATACCTGGTGAAAGCTTGCAGGTACAAGAAGGAATGCAAAGCAATAAGGGTAAATTTGGATAATTCTAAAATAACATTAAATATATAAAATCATCATCATCTTTTGAGGGATTTAAAATGTAGAATGATTTAAAATTCCACAAATCATTACTCTTATCAGAATAAAGCTGGTTTCCATTTCCTGAGAGCCAGCCCATTTCTTTACACCTATGCCTGATATATAGCCTGTAAACACCTCCTTGTTGAGAATTTCACTTTAAGTTTTGCCCTTTTAGAACCATAATTCAGTTGAAACAATCTTCTTTTCAGCTTCTCAGCAACATCTTCTAGGATCAGTAGCTACTCTAAGGGAAAAGGTGGTCTCAAACACTCCAAATCTTTGCTACCTTGGTAGTGGTTCTGATCCTTCACTTTACTTTTTAAAATTTGGCTAGGTGTTTTTGGTAGGCAGTTTGGTCTATATTATATGGTCTTGCATTACCAGAAATGGTATATACATTTTAAAACGTAATAATTGCTCTCTTTCTTACTGAAATTCATCTTCCCAAATCACTGCAGTGTGAAATAGACATATAATACAAACTCCAAGAGATATAAAACTACTGAAACAAGGCAACATAATGAAAACCATAAAACAGAATAGTTGAGGTAGTAAAAAAAAAGCATATATGATAGAATAATAAATATGAATTGAGAAACTCATGAGAAGAGAAACAATGAACAGATAGAATTAAAAAAAACTAAATCCAACTAAAATTATTTACAGGAAATTCACATAAGGAAGCATAATTCAGGAGGATTTTAAAAAAATGAAATATAAAGCATATACATGCAATTAAAAGAATAGAGGCTTTAGACACATGAGGAAGATGGGATTAAGATGGCAGAATAGAAGGACTGGAGCTCAACTTCTCTCATAAAAACAGCAAAATTACAACCGTATGCTGAACAACCTTCAACAAAATTGTCTGGAAACTTTTCAAAAGATATCCTATTCCAGAAGACAAAGATGAGGCCACATGAAGAGGTAGGAGGGGTGATTACATGATAAAAGCAACCCTATACCTCCTGGCTGGGAAGTAACAGTGTCACAGAGACTCACCTACAGGAGTCTGAGTTCTGAGCCCCATGTCAATTCTCCACACCTGGGGATCTGGCATTGTGAGAAACAGCCCCCGGAGCATCTGGCATTGAAGGCCAGTGGGCCTTGTGTGCAGGAGCTCCACAGGACTGTGGGAAGCAGAGACCCCATTCTTGAAAGGCACACACAGATTTCATGTACACTGGGTCCCAGGACAAAGCAAAGACTCCATAGGAATCTGGGTCAAACCTGACTGCAGTTCTTGGAGGATCTCCTGGGAAAACAGCAGGTGACTGTGGCTTGTTGTGGGGGAAGGACATTGGAGACAAAGCTCTCAGGGATATTCACTAGCAAGCGTTTCTCTGGAGGTGGCCATTTTGGGAAAATCTGGCCCCACCCATCAGTGCTGAGAAGCCCCAGGCAAAGCAATAACCAAGGTGGGAACACAGCCCCACCCATCAGTAAACAGGCTGCCTAAAGATCTCCCAGGCACACAGCCACCTGTAATCTCATGCAGAGACAAAGCCCCACCCACCAGATGAATAGGAATCAGCCCCACCTACCAGTGGGCAGGCACCAGTACCTCACGTTAGGAAGCCTACAGCGAGCCTCTGTACCAATTTCAGCCACAGGGTCTGCAGACACCAGAAGTAAGAGAGGCTACAACTCTACTGGCTGCAAAAAGGATACCACATCAAAAACCTATAAAAGTGAAAAGACAGAGAACTATAACTCAGATAAGGGAGAAAGAAAAAAAAAAAACCCAGAAAAACAGCTAAGTGATAGGAGATTATTAGCCTCCAGGAAAAAGACTTTAGACTATTGATACTAAAGATGATGCAAGGCATTGGAAATAAACTGTAGGCAAAGACTGATAATTTACAGGAAACACTGAGCAAAGAAATACAAGATTTAAAACTTAAGCAAACAGAGATGCAAAATACAATAACTGAAATAAAAAATTCATTAGAAGCAACCAATAGCAGAATACAGGAGGCAGAAGAACAAATAAGTGATGTGGAGGATAGACTAGTGGAAATCACTGATGAGGAACAGAAAAGAAAAAAAATAATTGACAAGAAATGATGACGGTCTAAGAGAACTCTGGGACAAGGTTAAACAAACCAATATCCATATTATAGGAGTGCCTGAAGGAGAAGAGAGAGAGAATGTGACAGAAAAAATATTTGAAGAGATAACAGACAAAAACTTCCCTAACATGGGAAAGGAACCACTCACTCAAATCCAGGAAGTGAACCAAGTACCATGTAAAATAAACTCAAGGAGGAACACCCTGTGACACATATTAATCAAACTGACCAAATCAAAGACAAAGAGCAAATCGTGAAAGCAGCTAGGGAAAAGAAACAAATAACTTACAAGGGAACCACAATAAGGTTACTGGCAGATTTTTCAGCAGAAACTCTGCAGGAAAGAAGGGAGTGGCTGATATACTTAAAACTATGAAAGGAAAAAACCCCAACCAAGATTACTTTACCCAGCATGGATCTCATTCAGATTTGAAGGAGAAAGCAAAAGCTTTACAGATAAGCAAAAGCTAAGAGAATTCAGCAATACTAAACCAGCTTTACAACAAATACTAAAAGAACTTCTCTAGGCAGAAAAGAAAAGGCACAACCAGAAACAAAAATACCACAAGTGTCAAGGCTCACCAGTAGTGGCATATATTCAGTAAAGATAGGAAATCATTTGTTCACAGTTATGCTACCAAAATCAGAAATCTTGAGGAGGGTACAAACACAGGACACTGGAGATGCACTTGCAATTAAGAGACCAACAACTTAAAACAATCATATATATACATATATATAGGCTCCTACAGGAAAACTCCAGGGCAACTACAACCAAAAATCTACAAGTGATATACAAATAAGAAAAATCAACTCAAACACAACACTGAAGATAGTTATCAAACCACAAGAGGACAGAACAAGAGAAGTAGGGAAGAAAAAAAGAGCCACAAAACAAATCCAAAACAGTTAATAAAATGGCAATAAGAACATACCTATTAATAATTACCTAAATATTAGTGGACTAAGTGCCCTAACCAAAAGACATAGAATGGCTGAATGCATACAAAAACAAGAACCATATATATGCTGTTTTCAAGAAACCTGCCTCACTTCTAAGGACACATAAAAATTGAAAGTGAAAGGATGAAAGAAAATATTCCATGCAAACGAGAATCAAAAGAAACCTAGAGTAGCAATACGCATATCTGGCAAAATAGACCTTAAAATGAAGAATATTTTAGGAGACAAGGAAGGGTATTACATAATGATCAAAGGATCAATCCAAGAAGAAGATATAACAATTTTGAATATTTATGCACCCAACATAGGATCACAATATATAAGGCAACTGCTAACAACCTTAAAAGAGAAAGACAACAATAACACAATAATAGTGGGGGACTTTAACCCCCCACTTTCAGCAATGAACAGATCATCCAAACAGAAAATCAGTAAGGAAACACAGGCCCTGAATGAAGCATTAGACCAGATGGACTTAATAGATATTTATAGGATGTTCCATCCAAAAGCAACAGAATACACATTCTTCTCAAATGCACACAGTACACTCTCTAAGATTGATCACATTCTGGGCTACAAATCAAGCTTTCGTAACTTCAAGAAAATTGAAATTATGTCCAGCATCTTTTCCAACCACAATGCCATAAGACTGGAAATCAACAACAACAAAAAAAACTAAAAAAATACAGACACATGGAGACTAAACAACATGCTACTAAACAACCAATGGATCACTGAAGAAATCAAAAAGGAGATTAAAAAATACCTAGAAGCAAATGACAACAAAGATACAACACGCCAAAACCTATGGGATTCAGGAAAGGCAGTTCTAAAAGGGACTTTTATAACAATACAAGCCTACCTCAGGAAACAAGGAAAAGCTCAAATAAACAACCTATCTCTACATATGAAGCAATTAGAGAAGAATAGACAAGACCTAAAGTCAGTAGAAGGAAAGAAATCATACAGATCAGAGCAGAAATCATTGAAATAGAAATGAAGAAAACCATAGAAAAGATTACTGAAACTAAAAGCTGGTTCTTTGAAAAGATCAACAAAATTAATAAAACCTTACCCAGACTTATCAAGACAAAGAGAGGACTCAAATCAATGAAAATAGAAATGAAAAAGGAGAAGTAACAGTGGACATCACAGAAATACAAAGGATCGTAAGAGACTACTACATGCAATTATACACCAATAAAATGGAAAACCTAGAAGAAATGGACAAATTCTTAGAAAAGTACAATCTTCCCAGACTAAACCAAGATGAAATAGAAAAGATGAATGGACCAATCACAAGTTCTGAAATTGAAACTGTGATTAAAAAACTTCCAACAAACAAGAGCCCAGGACCAGATGACTTCACAGGTGAATTCTATCAAACATTTAGAGAAGAGCTAACACCTATCCTTCTGAAACTATGCCAAAAAATTGCAGAGGACGGAAGACTCCAAAACTCATTCTATGAGGCCACCATCACCTTGATACCAAAACCAGACAAAGATACCACAGAAAAAAGAAAATTACAGCCTCATGTAAAATAATGAAATTAGAACACTTCGTAACACCACACACAAAAATAAACTCAAAATGGATTAAAGATCTAGATGTAAGATCAGATACTATAAAACTCGTAGCGGAAAACATAGGCCAAACACTCTCCAACATAAGTGAGAGCAACATCTCTTCAGATCCACCTCCTAGGGTAATGACAATAAAACAAAAATAAACAAATGGGACCTAATTAAAATTAAAAGTTTCTGCACAGCAAAGGAAACCCTGAACCAAACAAAAAGCCTACAAAATGGGAGAAAATATTTGCAAATGAAGCAACTGACAAAGGATTAATCTCCAAAATTTATAAACATCTTCTGCAGCTCAATACCAAAAAAATGAACAACCCCATCAAAAAATTGGCAGAAGATCTAAACAGACAATTCTCCAAAGAAGACAGACAGATGACCTGACCAAAAAACACATGAAAAGGTGTTCAACATCACTCATTACTGGAGAAATGCAAATCAAAACCACTATGAGGTACCACCTTACACCAGCCAGAATGGCCATCATCAAAAAGTCTACAAACAGTAAGTGCTGGAGAGGGTGTGGAGAAAAAGGAACCCTATTACACTGTTAGTGGGAATGTAAATTGGTGCAGCCATTGTGGAAAACAGTATGAAGATTCCTCAGAAAACTAAAAATAGAATTACCGTTTGATTCTGCAATTCCACTCCTAGGCATCTATCCAGAGAAAACTATGACTCGAAAAGACACATGTACTCCAGTGTTCATTGTAGCACTCTATACAATAGCCAAGACATGGAAACAACCTAAATGTCCTTCCACAGAGGAGTGGATAAAGAAGATGTGGTACATATACACAGTGGAATATTACTCAGCCATCGAAAGAAAGAATGGCATTTGCAGCAACATGGATAGACCTAGAAACTATCATGCTAAGTGAAGTCAGTCAGACATGAGACACCAGCATCAAATGCTATGACTTATATGTGGATTCTAAAAAAAGGACACAATGAATTTCTTTGCAGAACAGATACTGACTCATAGACTTGGAAAACCTTACGGTTTCCAAATGAGACAAGTTGGGGGTGGGGGATGCACTGAGGGTTTGGGATGGAAATGCTATAAAATTTGGTTGTGATGATTGTTGTACAACTATAAATGTAATAAAATTCATTGAGTAAATAAAAGAAATGCATAAAAAAGAAAAGAAAAGAATAGAGTTTTTGGAATCCCCATTGTCGCTCAGTAGAAATGAACCCGACCATTATCCACGAGGATTCATGTTTGATCCCTGGCCTCGCTCAGTGGGTTAAGGATCTGGTGGTGTTGCCATGAGCTGTGGTGTCCGTCAGGATGTGGCTCAGATCTAATGTTGCTGTCGCTGTGGCTATGCTGGCAGCTGCAGCTCTGATTCAGTGCCTAGCCTGGGAACTTCCATATGCTGCAGCTGCAGCCCTAAAAACAAACAAGCAAACAAAAAAAGAATGGAGTTTTGAATTTTTTTTCTCAACATAAAATGTATGATTTAAAAAGTTATTAAATCAATTAAAAGTCTTTACATGTGATTTCTCTGCAATGAAGATATAACTATTAAATCTTATAATTGTATGAAACTTTTAAGGAAAAATATATGACAGACAAGAAAAAACGACTGTGGCATAAAGTTGTATGTTTTCCTGTGTTTTTAGAAGAAAAATAACAAACATCCTAACACAAAAAAAGTGTTGGAGAAGTGGTTGTACCTCAGTGCACAAGCATCACTCAGGGACCTCTAAAGGTATAGATATATGGCCCCATCTACATCAGATTTGGTTCCAGTTGGTTTAAGATGTGTTCCAGGCATTGCTGGTTTGTAAAAGCCTCCCAGGAGATTGCAATGTACAGCTAGAATCAAAACCTGATAACTTAGAGGTAGAGAATCTGAATCTTATTTTAATAGTTAATATCACAGATATATTAAATTCTGTTTCCTACTGAGAATACCTTGTAAAAGAATACACAAAAATTATGTTTGAAACGTGCTCACATACAAAGTCACAAAGAAATCTCAGTAAAATTTGTTATTTAAAAATGCATAGTCTGTATTCTTTAATAACCATATAAGAAGTTACATTGGAAATGAAATTAATAGAGCATTTTAACAACTCTTTACTCAAAGGGACAATCCAAACTATTATTTAAAACAGTATTTTAAAAATAGATAAATAAATTTTAATTTTTAATTGTATTAACATAATTCTAATATTAACTATTATAATTATCATGAACGTAGAATACATATGATTAATGTACTTCCTAGAGAAAAATTGATGCTACTGAATTAATTCACTGCTAAATGAAATAGAAGGTGGAGAGGAAAGAATTAAAGCAACTGACTTGTGATTCATTCACTCCTTTTAGTGCAAAGACACTCCCAGAGGGAGGAAAAAAGCAGATGATGTGGTTATGTCCTTGTCAACTAGATTTCTGGGTAAATGGACTAGTAATATATTTTAGGAGAAAGAACCTTATCTATAGAGTTCTTTTAGTTGAGTATCACTAGCTAAAGTGTTAGAGTAAATGAAGACAGTCTATAGAAATATGAGGCATGGCTCCCTGGAAAATGGTACATAAGCTATGAAACTCTCTGGGCATAAAATAGAGGTTTTATCTAATTTAAGTGTTCTCCTTGCTATATGAAGCAACTTGTGAAGTCTGTTTTGGAACCTCATCTATTATTCTGGACCAAAAAGTGCATATTTCTTGTGGGAAGAAAGTGTCTGAGAAAATACCCTTAATGTCCCAAATTCTGTCTACTTTGTCTGATCCCTTTAAGGTCCTTGTGTTACCAAATTCAGATTGGCTGATCACTACTCGAACCAATATTAGAGAGACAAGTGTTAGTTGGAAAAGGAAAGGTTGCTTTATTCAGGAGGCCAATTTGGGGAGAAGGCAGACTCTTGTCCCAGAACCATTTCCCAAGATTCTGCTCAGCCCCAGAAATTTTTAAAGGGAAAAAAGGGGGAATGATCTTAGTTAATCTTAAGGTAGGGGCTTATTATTCATCATTTTCTATTGAGAGCAGACTTGCTGAACTCCTTGTGATCTTTTCGAGATGCTGTCTTTTTCATATAGTTTGTTTATGGGATTGCTGAAGAGGAAGCTGGAAAAAAGATGGACTCATCTGTTACTCTTCATTCCTACTTTTTAAATTTAAGAAAAAAAAATCAACAGGTTAAACAAGTTATTGTGTGATCTAAAGATCTGAGAGGCATGCCTGGGCTGGAGATTAGTGAAGCATGGGGCCACCTGTTATGAAGATTAAGTTGAAATATAGCTTAGTAAAATTCATTATCTGCCAGCTTTCAGGGGCTGCTTCCAAATCCCCAGTGTCAGGCATCATTCCGTTTCTGTGGCATCAGCGGCAAAGGTCCATCTTCTGTAGCCATTTCAGACTGAGAAAGGGCAATAATAAGATCTTTGGGTGGAAGATATCAACAAGGGTCTGTGTCTTCTCTCTGCTGAGAATGTCAGTTGCCTGATTACATATATGGGCAGAATAAGCCACAATTAGTTTTATGTCCACAAAGATACAAGTTATTATGAGAAGTAGCCTTAATCCCATTCTCTTGAGGCCAGTTCTCAGAATTGTGCAAGCCACAGATTCAGTATTGCTCAAAGTAGAGCAGCTTATGGAGTTCCCTTGTGGCACAGTGGGTTAAGGATCTGGTATTGTCACTGTAGCAGCTCAGGTCACTGCTGTGCTGTGCTTTTGATCCCTAGTCCAGGAACTTCCACATGTCAGGGTTAGGGGTTGTGTGAGAAAAAATATATGGAGCAGCTTATGTCATAGCTGCAGTGTGGTCATCACGCAGTTAGCTTTTTCTCTCTGGTGGCCGGTATAGTATCTATAATATAATCCAGTAATGAGACAGGTAGGGGATATGGAGGGGCTTTTGTACCTGGAAGGGCCCTGCAGGGTCCTGCTTGGTTTCACTTATAGCATTCAAATTATCACTCAAGTTTGATCCTGAGCAACAACCTTGATCCGTGGGCCCAGATCTGACAATCCAAATAATTGTATTAGTTCAGAAAATTAAATGAAGTAATACTGTCTTCAAGATGTTGGAAACAGAGTAGTATAATACATTTAAGGAAGGTAGAGTAATTAATAAAGACAAAATAAAAAATAATAAAACAAAAATTCATGGCACGGATGAAAAAATGACCAGTTTTGTCTGTTCATTGACCTGAGAGGATTACTATGTAGCTTTTTCTGTGCAGCTCCCTTCTCTCTGCTCTTCAGATTTTAGCTGACTCACCCTGCCCAAACTTTGACCTCTCCTCAGTGTACCTAGTCTTTCCTATTTTGCTTGGGTTCTCCATCTCTGGTGTGATCTGGAAAATCCCTCCAGTGCAGTAAACTTGGGCAACATAGGGCTCTCATCACTTGCTTCCTTTTTCTTGCAGCGCTTAATCCTGCTGACCAGCGTCTGAAAAGAGATGTCCTGTTTTCTTTTTTCAGCTGTATGGTTGTTTATGATGGGAGGATAGGTCTGATGCCATGTATCTATTCATGGCATGGAAAAGTATATTTAAAAGCAAGAAAAACATAAAGAAAAAGATAAGGGAGCAGGAGAAAAAGATAGTTTTCAAAAACAGAAAAAAAAACCCTCAAATCCAGAAATGAGTTAAATGATAAATTCTTATATTCCAATGCAAGTAAAGGAGTAGTAAATGTCATCAAAAACAGAACAAAGAATAAGAATGATTTAAAAATTTAACTCAAAATACCTTGCAAAAACCAATAAAAATATATACCTATTACCTAATTCCACAAAAAAGAAAAAATATTTAGAGAAGTGGGTTATTACAACTTAATTTTTAAATGTATGATTATTTATACAATTATATAATTATATACATTTAAAATCAGAAGTTAATTTCTGCAAAAGTTCAAATTGCCAAATTAACTCAAGAAGGAGTAGAAAAATAAAAATAAATATAACCTTGGAAGATATTGCAAATAGTATAAAAATTCAAAAAGAAAAGCCTACGTTCTTAAATTTTTCATTTCCTCAAAATGATTGTCCCAGATGATTTTGCAGACTAGTTCATTAAACCTATCAAAGGATTCCAAACCTTAATCAACTTAATAAAATGAATAAAAAAGGAATGAAAACTCATGAACTTATTTTTGCAAAGCTAGTTTTTATCTGATGCCAAATATCCAATGATGGTTGATCAATAAAGGAAAATGGCTAAGCTATCTAAAATTCATGAAATGGAATAAATGTGAAAGTTTATTTGGCAAATTTTACCAAAAAAAAAACCAGGTACAGACAAAAATCTTAAATAGTTTTGATGTATATAATTCTATCGTAATAAATACTGTATATAAATATCAGAATATACAAACCCATTAATGAATCAAAATTGTCAATCTTGAAAGAAACCTAAAAGTACTCATAGGAAATAAGTGATAAAAGTGACATTTTTTAAGATAGAAAATTATTAAAAAATGCATTAAGAATAACTACTTAGGTAACCATGAAAAGTATATAAAAATCTCATCCCATGTCATACTTCAGAGGTTTAAAAGCTATATTTTAAAATGGAATTATGGAAGCCCTAGGAAATGTGGTAAAGTGTATTTATTTAATTTTACAGAGAGGGATGACACCAAAGGAAAAACCATAGTATTCATTTTGATTGATAAATGTGACTAGCTAGGAAAATATTTGTAGCTATGGTACAATATTAAGGAAACTGACAAATTTTGCTGTTGCACATAATGGAGTAACAAGGACTAGGACTACCCTACCATCTTAAACAATTTTAAAATAACAGACAATGTTTATGAAACAATGTTCTTCAGTTATTGGATAATAGGCTGCACAAAGGAATGATCTTTGAAAGAAGGGAAAAATTTGAGATGATTCTTAACAGTTGTGCAGTTTTTATTGCCTGTAGAACGTTTCCAGGTTGCAAAGCAGGAAGAGGGAATCCAGACAACACCTAGTGGTCTTCCTGGGTTAGGAAAATGGCTGAGTATTCTGGGAAGACAAAGCAGCTAGAATTGAGGATGGGAGAAGAAAAGGAAGCAAAAGGAAGGACTCTGGTAGGCAGAGAGATCTCCTTATGTTCCATGACATCCTATGGAACCTGTCTGTGAAGAATTACCCAAAGCTAGAGATAGAACTACTATAGACATGATGAAAGAATTCCTACTGAGAAAAGTTCCTATTCACAACCATGGTGAAAGAACTTACTAATATTCAGGGCATCAGGTAGAGTCCTCAGCAGTGAGAACAAATTAGCTCTAGACTCTAGGCTCCTTTGTTCTGCTGATCAGAGATTAGAAGCAAACCTAAAAAGGATTGGACTTTTTCCAAGTAACGTCATTGTGTATCATAGCATAGGTCAATGTTTAGCAGTTGTTTTTTTAAAAGTTAAATAATAAAAAATTTCCTTAGTTGCATATTAACTAACTTTTAAATACTGCTTCCCAGTTCACAGATGATTCTTTTAAATATTATCTCACATTAGATGTGGCTTCCTTGTATTACAAATGCAAATGTATGAGAGAAATAGGACCAAAGTGATCCAAACATTTGATAGTCCTCACACATATGAGGCATATCTTGGTATGCTTGGTAAAACTCATTTTTTAGATGGCTCTCTTGGAGGTGAACTGAGAAATGTTTACAGAAACTTGAGTTTCAAAAGGACTTCTTTTGTAGTTAAATAAAGCACAGGATGTATTTATGACTTAGACTTGTCTCAAACCTTTTCCATAGGATCAAGTTTTTGCCAATAAAGGTACCAGTTATTTAAGGAACTAGTGAAAACTATTAGTATGATTTCGTGACAGCTCTTTGTGTTGTAAGATGCTTTAAACTAACATAGTAACAGCTGGTAGTCTTGTTCTCTGCCGACTATGCTAGTGCCAAGGTCAACTGACTAATAAATTTGTGAGTGGGGAAAGCCAGGAACATCTAAAACCTTAACAAGTTGTTTTTGGGAAAGATAGTTTTGATACATGTGCAGTTGTTCAATGATCAAAAAGAAAAATGGCAGATATTGCATACCTGCTTATAGCTTTTGGTGTTTATTTAAGGCACATTTAATGATCTTATCAATTTAAGCAGTGAAATAAAATAGACTCATTATTAATAACAAATTTACGAAAGCATTAATATGCACAAGGAATACCTAAATAGATTCTGTATGCAGCATGTAAATAACCAAGCTGGATTAAAAAGGGCACCCTCCTGTAAATATCAATGAATCTTTTCAAAAGTTAACTGCTTCCTAGTATATAAGTGGTTTTCATGCTATCACATAGACTTTTCATACATAACATTGTATGTTGTTAAATAATGTTCTATTTGATATTAACCATTGATGGTTAGTTTTTTTCCTTGATAGGAATTCTTAATATTTTACTTTATATAATGAAACATAAACTCTATCTTGGTGCTTAACAGACGCTTACATCAGTGAGGCTTTCAGTCATTTTTCAAAAGGGCACATGATGAATTTTTTTTAGATATATAAAACAAAACCATATGTGGAAAAGAAATAAACGTACTTTTTTCTTCTCAAATACCATGTTTATTAATTGGTGAAGAATGATAGGTATTATTATTCTTCATGCTATATTTTCAGTTTCTTCTTAGGCTTAATGCTTAATATCAAACTTATCACAAAGATAATTTTGAAAGACATCGTAAACTCATTGATTTTTGTCTTTGAATAGAGATAGGTTCAAAACTCATCCTGTATTTTTGACAGTTTTATTTTTTATTTATTTATTTATTTATTTTTATTTTTTTTTCTCTTAATGGATTTTATTTCAATTATAGGTGTGCATAAATCATCACAAGTCAATTTTACAGATTTTGTATCCCAAACCCCCAGTGCATCCCCCCACCCCCCCAGTTTTATTTATCCACATCTTCCTGTGTATTTGTCTCTGTTAAGGTTTGCTGCCTGTCATTAATGCAGTTGTGAGCATAAAACAAATCTTTTGTCTTACTATCCGAAAACAATGGTGATTTTGTCTTTCTCCTCAAAAAACATGCTTGCCACAAGATAAGGGTTTTAAAGAGAGAAGGACAACATTAATTGCTTCAAATCTCCCCTTCTTTATAACAGGTACAACAGAAGGAGATATTAGAAAACAAAGCAAACATAAAGCCCTCTGATGCAGAATGAGATCAGCTTTAATTGACTAGGGTATCTTCCTCTTGGTTTCTATAAAAGTCTTCTCCCTTCCAAAGCAAGATAAAGAAATGCATACCCCAGTTGATCTCTCTCTGCTTCTAATATATCAGACTCAGAATATATTTTTTGCAGTGAGAGGTGCTAGAGAAATTGGAAGTTAGAATTAAAAGGAAGCTAGCAGGGAAATTAATATTTTTGCTTAGGGTCATTCATAAAATCTTTGCTTCTTAGCAGAATGATGAAAAAATAAACAGTTTTATTTCAAGGAATAGGAATTCAATATCAACCTTTGTTTAATGTCTTAGAAACAACAGAGAGGGCAAAATCATCCATCACATATGACTCACAATAAAACCTTTTGAAGTAATAGGAAGAGCTTTTGCTCAGCCAGTCATCTGAATGGAAGCTAGGAAATAGAAACTTGAATTGACCACTAAATAAATAAGACTAATTGTTTGACATCAACTTTTAAAACAGCCAAATGCCATTCAAAGCAACTCTCTGGAAAAACACATCAGATTTAAAATCTCCCTTTTAAACCAAACAGGAACCCAGTTAACAGAAAACCAAGACCATATGAAAATTGTAGAATTTTAATACCTCCAAAACAAAAATAACAGAAAGTACAACAGAAGGAAGCTTGATAAAGCCCCTGTGTGTCTTTTGATTCATTGCTTATCATGAAGTCTACATTACACTGTCAAAATATTGTTCTTCAATATAAAACCTCAACTTGTATTGAGGGGAGTTTGGCAGTATTTAGATAATTTATGCCTTTACTCTTTTGACATAGAAATTCCATGTCTGAGTATCTATACCAAGTTGCAATGGGAAATGTATGAAAAACTCATGTCTAAATATTTTATTCTGGCATTATACATAGTAGTGGAAGATTGGAAATAAATCAAGTGTACATGAAATAGACAATGACTGGACAGATTATTGCACATCAACACACTGAAACACTATGCAACAGCATATAAAAATGAAAATTTCTATGTACAGATATGAAGAGATCTCAATTTTATGTTAATTGAAAAAAGCAAGGCAGCAAGGCATAGATTAGTATATGAAATATACTCCCTTTGATGAAAGAAGGAAGTTATATATAGACATGTATAATCATAGTTTTACAAAAAGAAACACTAAAAGCATACACCAAAGATCATGGAAATGATTATCTGTAGAGAGTAGAAAGATTAGTGTAGAGGGGACAAGTAAAGAAGCAATATTTAAAAAAATAATAAAACTTGTTTCTTAGTTTTGCATTCATAAATGTTTTAATCACCTAAAATAAAATCTTATTAAAATAGTTAACATCTAAAAATTAAAAACAAACCAAAAGAAAACACTTAATTGTGATAAAACACACAGAAATATGAGTTTTTAAAAATATATTATTTTTACGGTATAGACTTAGTGGAAACTTCTCTAAGGGTAAATATAATTACAAAGAAATCTTGAATTTTATTCAGTAGTCTGAGAGAGTGGTAATATTATTGTGAAACTACTTTATATTCATTTTAAGAAAATAGTAAAGTTGTGGTTAAGAAACAAAATTCAGCTTAAAAGAAAAGATGCAATTGTAAAACCCAAATGTTGAGGAAAAGTACTGTAGTATTAAATTTGAATTGGAAAGGTATGAGTTCTCTTTTTTTTTTCTCATCAATACTTATTTCTTGGTAATTTCTTAAAACAATGACTACTCAGTAAGCAATGAGCACATCTAATGCCCAAATTGTGTTCCTTGTATACCGATCATAAGAAACCAGAACCCCTTGGTGTAATAAGTGGTTCTATATACGGAGTGAAAATATACAAGATGACCTTGGAATATCTAGTTGAAGCAGAAAGCAAGAAAACTATCAAGGACAAATGGATTCTGTCAAATGGATACAGGAACAAACCTAGAGGAAATCTCTTGGCCAAATCTGAAACAATTTGTGCATGAAAAAGAATAATGAATGCAATTGATTGTAAAAGATTGAATATATAAAAATCCATGTGGTCATGTTGTTACAAAAGGGGATGGAGAAGACAATAGAAAAAGAAGTGCCAGAGATACAATTGGAAGCAACTAAGGGATCAACCTCTTAATCAGAAATTTGACCAAAGGAAAATATAAATAAAACAAAGGAAAATATAAATAATTTAGATATTTATGCTCCCTTTCCTTTATAAGTTGTATTTCTTGGTAACAAAATAGTCTAAACTAATGAGGGACTTCATGTATATGTGTATACAAAGAATAATAAGACTTTATGTGGAAAGAATAATAAAACTAGAAAAATACCATTTTTAATCTCTCATTAAATAATTATATTCAGGCAATCATTATTAATGACTAAGAAAATATGAGGAAAAACTGATAGTGAACATCATAATGGTAGGATCAGTGTAGCACCACCTAAATTCTCTAATCAGTCTTACTCTGAAAGTGGGACATAAAGCTTTTCTCTTTATGTGAACAATATGAAGTACATAGCACCATTTTTGAAGATTTCTTGACCCACCACCAAAAAAAAATAAATAAATTTGAACTGAATCAACACTCTATCATTTACTTCGATTTGCAGGAAATATAAAGAATAGAGAATCAGGAGTTCCCGTCGTGGCACAGCGGAAACGAATCTGACTAGGAACCATGAGGCTGTGGGTTTGATCCCTGGCATCACTCAGTGGGTTAACGATCCAGTGTTGCCGTGAGCTGTGGTGTAGTTTGCAGACGCAGCTCAGGTCTGGCGTTGCCATGGCTCTGGCGTAGGCCAGCAGCAACAGCTCCAATTAGACCCCTAGCCTGGGAACCTCCATATGCTGCAGGTGTGACCTTAAAAAGACAAAAAAAAAAAAAAAAAAAAAAAAAAAAAAAAAAAAAAAAAAAAAAAAAAAAAAAAAAAAAAAAAAAAGAGAATCAAACCATACTAAAAGGAAGTTAAAGGACAAGTCTAAATAGCAGACACTCAAAAGGAGAACTGATTCTGCTTTGTGAAAAGTGAAAAGTTAACGTGAAAGGAAAAAAAGGCATCAGCTTTTGACTAAAAAATCTTGAGAGACATGACACTCAAAAGTAAAATGTGAATATAGTTTTCATTCCAATTGGAACAATAAAAGATACTGCTTTTTTTTTTTTTAGGGCCACACCCATGGCATATGGAGGTTCTCAGGCTAGGAGGTCTAATCAAAGACACAGCTGCCAGGCACAGCCATAGCAACGCAGGATCCAAGCTGTGTCTGTGATCTGTACCACAGCTCAAGGCAAATGCCAGGTCCTTAACTCAATGAGCGAGGCCAGGGATTGAACCTGCAACCTCAAGGTTACTAGTCAGATTTGTTTCTGCTGTGCTGCAATGGGAACTCCAAAAAGACACTGTTTTTTAAAAACATTAAAGAAAAATGAGCATGAATTGCATATTCATGTCAAGAAATTCCTTTTTTTTATGTTCGACAGTAGCAGTATGGTTTTATAAGAAAATATCTCAATAGATGCCTATTAAAGACCATGGGTAAAATGCATGAAGTCTGGTATTTAAAATACTTTAGCAAAGAACAAAAGGAGAAAAAGAAAAATGAGGCACATATGGCAAAATCTTTAAAACTGTTGAATCTGAGTTACAGTTAAATAGGGGTTAGCTGTACTATTTTATTATGTGTGTATGTTTAAAATTTTTGTAGTAAATTTTTAAGTTGCAAATTTTTAAAAAATAAAAATTAATGCAATTAATTTCTTCTAAAAAATGTTCCCATAGGTAGGGTATGTTTAGACAACATAAAATATAGAAAGAATAATGCTCATATTTTGGGTTCAGTTCCTGTACTGGTTCCAGATAATGATAAGACAGAGACTCTAAAAGCTTCAAGGAAAGTAGCTCATCTTATATATTAAATATTTATATGGGAACGTAAACATGTAACAGAAGTTGGACTACCTAAAAAAATCACATGGTAGGGAAAAAGGTATTTTTTAAAGAAAACTTTTGCCTTTCTGGTTAGTAATTTACTTTACATAATATAGAAAAGATAAATGTTTACTTAGTATCACTTTCAAGAAAAGAATCATGAATTCAAAGTTACAACATCTGGAGTTCCTGTTGTGGCTCAGTGGAAACAAATCTGACTAGGAACCACGAGATTGTGGGTTCAATCCCTGGCCTCGCTCGGTGGGTTAAGGATCTGGCATTGCCATGAGCTGTGGTGTAGGCTACAGACACAGCTTGGATCCCGTGTTGCTGTGGCGTAGGCTGGCAGCTGTGGCTCCAATTAGACCCCTAGCCTGGGAACCTCCACATGCCGTGGCTGCAGCCCTAAAATCACAAAAGACGAAACAAAACAAAACAAAAAACAAGTTACAACATCTTAAAACACTGGCTATCTAAAACTGTTATTGCCCCTAAAACTACATAGATAAATATTTTCTGTATCTGTATCAGAGAACCTAATAGTTTAATAGGAATCTAAGAGACCTGAACATTTATGATGTGCAAGCTGAGTGTGAAGTAATGAAGAGAAAATGGCCAGCTAAAAGAGGGTTGGTTAATGTATTTTCTGAAGGAAAACAGTTTTTAACAAGAAAAGTGGTAAGTGGAGACTCCACTTGGGAGTTTACAAGTTAATATGAGTAGATCAGTATTGCCAGACTTGGAAGGTAATGCATCAAGTGTTGAATAGATCTTACTATGAGAGAAAAGACAATGCCAAATTAATGGGAAGAATTCTGAATTTATGAAAGAATTATAAATTATTAATCAAGCCACTTAAATTCATTGACTGAAAAGTGCAAAAAGACAAAACGCATGTACAAGTTAGGTGCACATTTATATACTATTGAAGAAAAATAAGTACTTGTTAAAAAAAAATTCCTTTTGTTCTGCCAAGGCTGCTGTGATGTGGTGCACCCAAGGTTGCTTCTGAGCTATTTCTACTATAGCCAGACTGTCAGAGCCACTTAGCACACATAATCTACACAGGGGACACTCCTGCGTAAGCCCAGTTCTTTTAAGATCAGGAGCAGTATCTCTTTGACGTAATTCACAGAAACAAACACAAAGTTAAAAAAAAAAACAGAGGAATATGTTATAAAAGAGTGAACAAGATAAAACCCCAGGAATAAAGAAACTCTCATGAAATAGATATATATGATTCACCTGATAAAAGGTTTAAAATGATGGTCATAGAACCAAACTTGGAAGAAGAATGGAGGAATTCAGTTTGAATTTTAACAGAAACTTAGAAAATATAGGAACCATTCCATGCTGAAGAATACAATAACTGAAAAAAAAATACACTACAAGTAATTAGCATATTAGATGATACAGAAGACAGATAAGTGATCTGGAAGATAAGCTAGTAGAAATTACCCAATCAGAAGAGCAAAAAGAAAAAAGAATTTAAAATGATAAAAGGAGTTTAACAGATCTCTGAGACAACATCAAGCATACTAATGTTCTTATCATAGGAGTTCTAGAAGAAGAGAGAGAAAATGACAATGTTTACTTGAAATATTGACTAAAAATATTATTGTATTAAATAATATTAAAAATAATGACCAAAACCTTCTTTAACCTGGGGAAGTAAACAGACATTCATGTCCATGCAGCAGAGAGAATCAAAAACAAGATGAACCAAAACGGTTCATACTGAGGCATATTAAAATTAAAAATGACAGAAGTTAAAAATAAAGAGGGAATTTTAAAGGCAGCAAGAGAAAAACAACCAATTACATATAGGGAAATCATGTAAGACTTTCAGCAGAAACTTTATAGGCTACTAAAAGGATTTAAAGTGCTAAACAACAACAAAAACCCTTACAATGTGGAATACTCTATATGGCAAGGTTATTCAAGAGATAAGAGGTTTCAGACAAGTCAAAAAGAGGTTCAACAATACTAAATCAGGATTATAAGAATGTTAAATAATCTTTTTTAGTGTAAAGGAAGGCCACAAGTAGAAATAAGAAAATATATGTATAAAAAAATCTTATTAGCAAAGGCAAACATAGTAAAGGCAGTAGACCATCCACTTAAAATCTAGTGTGATTGTTAAAAAAGAGAAATTGCACAATCAACTCTAACTACAATAAATAGTTAAAGGATACATAAAATGAATGACGTGTTTATGTTTTTGATATATTTTACAAGATAGAGAAGTAAAAATGTAGTACTTACAGAATGAGTTAAATTTACCAGAAGATACATCCTGTTCATGACTTGAAAGGGTAAGAATCATTCAAATGTCCATTTACCCAAAGCAGTCTACAAACTCAATTCCTATCAAAATACCAATGACATTTTTTTCACAGAATTAGAGTAAATAATTGTAAAATGTGTAAAACCTCAAAAGATTCTGAATACTTAAAGCAATATTGAGAAAGACAAACAAAGCTGGAGGAATCACAATCCCAGACTTGAAACTGGGAACATACTTACTTCGTGTACTACAAAGCTGTAATAATCAAAATAATATGATATGAGCACAGAAACACAGACATAGATCAGTGAAACAGAATAGAATCCACCTTCTTCAGAAATAAACCCACCTTCTTGAAATGGTCAGTTAATCTATGACAAAGGAGATAAAGTCATACAATGAGGAAGAGACAGTCTTTCCAGTAAAGGCTGTTTGGGAAAACTGGAAAGCTACATGTAAAAGAAAGAAATTGGACCACTTTCTACTCCACATACAAAAAATAATTTAAACTGGTTTTAAGGACTCAAATGTAATACCTGAAACTGTAGAACTCCTAGAAGAAAACAGGCAGTATGCTCTTTGGTATTGGTCTTAGCAATATTTTTTTTAAGTCTGTCTCCTCAGGCAAGGGCAGTAAAAGCCAGAATGAACATGTGGAAATACATCAATCTAAAAAGCTTTTGCACTACTAAGGAAAATATCAAAAAATGAAGATATCCTACTGAGTGAGAGAAGATATTAGCAAGCGATATATTAAATAAGGGGTTAATATTCAGAATATACAAAGAACTCATGCAACTCAATATCAAAAAACCAAACCAATTAAAAATGTACAGAGGACCTGAATAGACATTTTTGTAATGGAGGCATCTAGGTAGCCAATAGACACATAAAAAGGTGCTCAATGTCACTAATCATTAGGGAATTTCAAATCAAAACCATAGAGAAATATTGCCTCACATGTTTCAGAATGGCTAATATCAAAGGGACAAAAAACAAGGGTTGGTAAAGATATAGAGAAAATGGAACTCTCATGCACTGTTAATGGGAATGTAAAATGTTGTAGCCATTATGGAAAACAATAGGGAGAGTACTCAAAAAGAAAAATGAAACCAAAAAAACCTAAAAATAGAATTACCATAAAATATAGTAATTCCACTTCAGAGTATTTATCTTAAAATGAAAACACTAATTTGAAAAGATATATATATATTCCAATGTTTATTGCAACATCATTCACATTGGCCAAGATATGGAAGCAACTTAAGTGTCCATTGATAGATGAATGGATAAAGAAGACATGGTGTATATATAGACAGTGGAATATTATTCAGCCATAAAAAATAATGAAATCTTGCCATTTGTGGCAACATGAATGGAACTGGAGGGTACTACACTAAATAAGTCAGACAGAAAAAAACAGATATCATATGATTTTACTTACATGTGGAATCTAAAAAACAAAATGAGTTAACAAAACAAAACATAACTAGACTCATAAATACAAAGAATAAACTGGTGGTTGCCAGATGAGGTGGGTGGAAGATGCACAAATAAGTGAAGGTTTTTAGAAGTGGAAACTTATATCTATAGAACAAGACAGACAGACCATGTTCTACAGTATAGGGAATATAGTCAATAATACTGTAACCACTTATATAATGACAGATCACTTAGTGGTGAAAATTTCATGAGGTATAAAAACATCAGGTCAAACGGCTTTTTACCTTTTTTCTATTACATTTCAGACATTATACATACTAATTGTGCATTCAAAATATGTATTTTGTTTTAAAATATGGAAGTTAGGTACTCAGAAAAGTGTGCCACAACCCAAATAATCATGTGATAGGTAAAAAAAAAAGATGTTTTGATGTAACTTTAGTATTTCCTGACCAACCATATAATTAGTAATTAAGTTCTCTGACTTGAAAAATAAGCATGTGTTTATAGATATGTTTATGAGATGAAGGAGCAGATATTGTACTTTATTTTTTTGCCATTAGTTTTGAAATTTTTGCATGTTGTCATCTTTTAAGCACATTTAAGAAACCAGCATATTTCAATTCATAGAGTAATAAAAAAAAGAAATCATCATATTTTAATGAAAATCCATCACACTGTAAATACCTAACCTTTCTTACAAATTTTAGATAAGCTTATCTTTGGATATAATAGATTTTCTTAAGTTGCTTCCACCTCTGCTAATAAGATATTTAGTCAGTTTGTAACTGTGGGCAACTCAAGACAAGACTGTACATTTCTATACTCGCATAAAAGATTTAGGACATAAAAGAAGAGTTGTCACAGCACTGAAAATAATTGTTAGATACCAGAAGGCAATTTTCCAGAAGTTAGTTTTCTAACCAATTAAAACTGATATCCAAAAATACTAAGTGATATTATTAACATTATCAATTTCTTTAACATATCAGTGGGAGATTTTAACAAGATGTTTGGGAAAGAGGTAAAAAGTCATAAACCAAGAGATTATTTTTACATTATGGTGAAAAAATTTTAAGCAATGATTTCATAAGATACAATTTTTTCATTTTATTTCTAATTTATCCATTTTTGTTTTTATATTTTATTTAATTTTTTAATTTTTATTAAAATATAATTGATTTACAATGTTGTACCAATTTCTGCTGTAGAGCAAAGTGACCAAGTCATAAATATACATACACATTCCCTTTCTTATATTATTTGCCATGATGGTCTGTCCCAAGATTGGATATAGTTCCTAGTACTATACAGTAGGACCATTTCTTACTGTTTATTCCAACATTTGGAACACTGGAGTGTATAAATTCTAGGTCTTTTCAGAGAAGGCACTCAAGTGATGGATTTCCTGGCGTAAGTTTCAATAAACTAACCATAAAATCAGACTGATTACTAATGTTTTCTATTTAGCTCAGATATTCTCATCATTCAATCCATGAGAGGAGTAGAGTAGTTGAATATGCATTCCTTTGAATTAAAGAATTTAGCAGGTCCATTTAGCAGCACAGCTATAGAGAAAAGCATAACTGTAAATGTTCAAAAGCTCATTGGGTAGACATTAACTTCTGAAAACATCAATAAAAAGTAAAAGCTGAAGTTGATGACTTACAGGAATTCAGCTGGGAGAGAAGATGGAGAAGCAATTGTGATAAAGTTAAGACACTGAGGATCAAATAACTTTTGTGGTTTTTCATTTTATCTTTATGTAGGTGTGCTTTTAAAGTTTTATACAGTATTTTCAGGAATGGTTTTAGTTCTTTAATGTGGAAAACCTGTGGCCCAAGATAAGACATATATTGATGATAAAATAGTTAATTTCAAAATGAACCTGATCTTGTGTGGGAGGTATTACGTTTTGGTGCATGCAGAGGCAATTACAGGTTTAATAGATTTGGTTTTGGACATCAATCTTGCTGAATCAATCATTGTAAATTATCTCACAAACATACCTGCAGATCAGTGGCATAGTCTCCAGTGGAAAACTAGCTAAGTTCAGCTAACAAAAGTGAGGCACAGGTTTATTATTGCTCAAAAAGGATTCTCAAAGAATATTCAAGGTTTCCCAGATGTGCTGATCAGTACTCATTACACTAAGGCTCATGTGCCTCACACAGCACATAATGGACTCAGTCAAGACCTGCTAATATACAGTTATTTTAGAAAACTGCTGGAGTTCCCATCATGGCTCAGTGGTTAACAAACCCGACTGGTATCCATGAGGATGCTGGTTGGATCCCTGGCCTCACTCAGTGGGTTAAAGATCCAGTGTTGCCGTGAGTTGTGGTGTAGGTTGTAGACATGGCTCTAATCCTGAGTTGGTGTGGCTGTGGCGTAGGCCAGCAGCTGCAACTCCAATTTGACCCCTAGCCTGGGAACTTCCATATGCTGCAGGTGGGGCCCTAAAAAGACATAAACAAAACAAAACAACAACAAAAAAACCCTGCTAATCTTGGTCCCACTTATTACAGTTTCTTCATTTTAACATACATAGTTCTCTTCAATTATGTTTCTGCAATATCTTTGCATCCTGGTAAGGCAATTTTTATATCCACATGAAAATGACAAAATGCATTGTATAGACTTCCATTAATAATTTATCTTTTAAAAATCTTTTTAATTTTTTATATTTATACAGCTTTTAAATGTTACTTTCCATTTACAGTTAGTACAAAATAATGACTGTATTCCCCATGTTGTACAATACATCCTTGGGCCTATCCTTTACCCAAGAGTTTGTACCTCCCACTCCCCCAACCCTATATTGCTTCTCCCCCACTTACTACTGATAACAACTAGTTTGTTCTCTGTATTTGTGAGTATACTTCTTTTATACTATAGTCACTGGTTTGTTGTGTTTTTTAGATTCCACATATAAACATTTCTCAATTTATTTCACTTGGCATAATGCTATATCCATGCAAATAGCAAAATTTCATTCTTTTTTATGGCTGATTAGTAAGTATTCCATTGTATATATGTATCATTTCTTTTTTATCCATTCTTCTGTTGATGGATACTTAAATTGTTTCCATATCTTGGCAGTTGTAAATAATTGGGGTGATATATCTTTTCAAAATAGGTTTTTGTTTTTTTTTCAGATATATACCCAGGAGTGGAATTGTTGAGTTATGTACGAAAGTTCTATTTTTAGTTCTTTGAGAAACCTCCATATTATTTTCTACATTGGCTGCACCAGTTTACATGCCCACCAACAGTGTACAGGGGTTCCCTTTTCTCTACATTGTTGCCAGGATTTGTTCTTTGTATTGATGATAGGCCATTCTGACAGGTGTGAGGTGAAATCTCATTGTGGATTAGATTTGCATTTCCCTGATAATGAACTATGTTGAGCATCTTTTCCTATGCATTTTCTCTTTGAAAAAATGTCTATTCTAGTCTTCAGCTCATTTTTTAATTTTTTTTGATGTTGAACTTTATGAACTGTTTATACATGTTGGATATTAATCCCTTATCCATCATATAGTTTGCAAATATTTTCTCTTATTCAGTATGTTGTATTTTTATAAATTTTATACATTTTTAAATTTATCAAATTTTTTACATTTTTAAACAAATTTTTTTGGCATATAGGTGACTTAATGTTTGCCTTTATTGTTTATTGGAGTATAACTGACTTTATGTTTGCTTTTTATTGGTAAGCTTTCCCATGTATAATTTTCTTGTAGTTGTGGCTTTTCAACCTAGAGAAGTTCCTTTAGCATTTGTTGTAAAGCTGGTTTGCTGTTGCTTAGTTCTTTTAGCCTTGCTTGTCTGTAAAGCTTTTGATTTCTCTATCGAACATGAATGAAAGCCTTGCTGGGTAGAGTATCCATGGTTGAAGTTTTTTTCACTTTTATCACTTTAAATATATCTTGCCACTCCCTTCTGGCCTGTAGACTTTCAGCTGAAAAGTCAGCTGTTATCCTTATGGAACTTCCCTTGTAAGTTATTTGTTGCTTTTCCTATGTGGCTTTTAATATTTTTTTCTTTGTATTTAACTTTTGTCAGTTTGATCAATATGTGTTTTGACATATTTCTTGTAGGGTTTATCATGTATGGTACTCTCTGTGCTTCCTCTACTTGATTGTTTTATTTCCCACATGAGGGAATTTTTTGGCTATAATCTTTTAAAATGTGTTGTTAGGCTCCCTCTCCCTCTCTTCTCCTTCTAGGACACCTATGATGTGAATGTTGGTACATTTGATGTTGTCCCTAAGGTCGCTTTGACTGTTCGTATTTCTTTTCCTTCTTTTTTCTTAATTCTTTTCATAGCAGTAATTTCCACTACTTTGTCTTCCACCTTAATAATTTGTCCTCCTACCTCAGTTAGTCTCTTGATTCCTTCTAATGATCTAATGTATTTTTCATTTTTGATATAGTATTTCTCATCTTTGCTCATTCTTTAAATCTTCCAGCTCTTTGTTAAACAATTCTTGTAACTTCTTGATCTGTTCTTTTACTGCGATCTTGGATCATTCTTACTATCATTACTTTGAATTCTTTTTTCAGGTAGATTGCCTATTTCCTTTTGATTTGTCATTTTGTGGGTTTTTTTACCTTGTACCTTTGTCTGAAGCATATTTCTGTTATTTTACTTTGTCTAATTTTCTGTGCTTGTGTAGACCCCTTGGTAGTGGCAGCATTGAGCTGTGCATGCTCCTGGGAAGGGAGGGATCAGTTGTGGGACCTTTGGAGGTGGCAGCAGCAGTGGGCCTCATGTGCTCCTGGAAAGGTAGGGGCAGTGACCATCACTTGTTTGTGAGACCCTAAGTGGAGACAGTGGCCTGATCCACCTTTAGAATCTGGCATGACCATGGAAGCTAGCACCATCCTCCAGAGCTTATGCAAGTGGTGCCCTGTGGCCTGAGAGGCCATTCATGGAAAAAGAAGCACTTCTGATGGTCCTGCCCCTCCCCTGTCATGCCCTCCAACATAAGCACTCTGCCTCTTTGGTGGGTGCAGGCTTCTTCCTTGTCTCTTTTAGTTATGGTGCACCATACCCTAGCTCCTTCAGGTTGTTTCCCCAAAGCCAACCCCAGTCCTATCCCAGGATCTGGCCTCCAAAGCCCAAGTCTCAGCACCCATCCCTGCCTACCTCAGTGTTCTAGCATTTCTGGCTAGGGTGTGCTGGGCAGTGGCACCAGCTGACTATGCAGGTCTTTCTCTGGTTTGCCTTTCACAAACCAGTTTATGCAATCTCCTCGTAGGCTTTGAAGCTCCTCCTTTGTCCTGGCTGATCTCTCTGCCAGTAAGGGGCCTTCCTGGTGTGCAGAAAATTTTCTTCTTTCACAGCTCTCTTCTAGGGGTGTGGTCCCATCCTGATTCCTTTCTCACTCCTTTTTTTTCCTTTTTTCTTTTGTTCTACCTGGTTAGGGAGAGGTTTTTTTCCCCCTTTTTGGAAGTCTTGAGATCTTCTGACAGAGTTCAGTAGATATTCTGTAAGAATCATCCCTCATGTAGATGTATTTTGATATATTTGTTGAAGAAAGTATTCTCCATGTCCTACTCCTCCACCGTCTTGCCCCACCTCTATCTTGTGTTTTTTTGGTGGTGGTGGTTTCCTTTGCTGTGCAAAAGCTTTTACTCTAATTAAGTTCCATTTGTTTGTTTTGCTTTTATTTTCTTTATTTTAGGAGTTGGATCCAAAAAACACTGCTTCAGTTTACATCAAAGTGTTCTGCCTGTGTTTTCCTCTAGGACTTTTATAGTATCCAATTTTCAATTTAGGTCTTTAATCCATTTTGAGTTTATTTTTGTATATTGTGTTAAATAATGTTGTAGTTTTATTCTTTTATTTGTAACTGTCTAGTTTTCCCAGGACAACATATTACAGAGACTGTCTTTTCTCTACTGTATGTTTTTGCCTCATTTATCTAATTGGCAATAAGTGCTTGAGTTTATTTGTGGGTTTTCTATCCTCTTCCATTGATCTATATTTCTGTTTTTGTGCCCATACCATACTGTGTTGATTACTGTAGTTTTGTATGCATAGCTGAAATCAAGGAGCATGATTCCTCCAGCTCTGTTCTTTTTTAAATCTTTTTTTTTTTTTTGGCTATCCATTGTCTTTTGTGTTTCCATACAAATTATAAAATGATTTGTTCTAGTTCTGTAAAGAAAACTGTTGACAATTTGATAAGGATTGCATTGTATCTGTAGATTGCCTTGGGTTATTTTAACAATATTGATTCTTCCAGTCCGTAACGTGGTATATCTTTCCATCTGTTTATTGTGTCATTTTCAATTTCTTTTATAATTGTCTTATAGTTTTCCAATAATGAATCTTTTAATGGTGAATAAAGAGTTCAAGGATATCCATGTACACTAAAATGATAAATGTTCAGCTCTTTGATTCTTGAGATTTCAGCCTATAAGCTTTCTCAGAAAGCTTACTCAAAAAAGCTTTACTCAGGAAGGAGGAAAGCAGTTTCTTCTGCAAATGGAAAGATCTCCTTACCATTTCTCCACTATATGCTCTCTCTCTCTCTCTTTTTTTTTGCTTTTTTTTCTTTTGCGCTTTTGCTGCAGCATATGGAAGTTCCTAAGCCAGGGGTCGAATCTGAGCTGCAGCTGCCGGTCTGTGCCACAGCCACAGCAATGTGGGATCTGAGCTGCATCTTGACCTATGCCACAGCTCATGGCAATGCTATGTCCTTAACACACTGAGTAAGGCCAGGGGTTTAACCATATGTCCTCATGGATACTAGTCAGGTTTGTAACCTGGTGAGCCACAACAGCTTCTTTTTCTTACTTCTCGAGAATCTCAATGGTGTCATTATTATTTTGTAACAAGACTCCTACAGTAAGCCATTTCTGTTGCACATAATCCTGTTACAGAAATAGAAATTTCTTACTTAAGCTTCCTAATATCAGGATGGGAGGAATCCTTTCACAATTTATACATACATAAAATCATCACAATGTACACTTTAAATACCTTATATTTTATTCATCAATTATACCTCAGTAAAGCTGGAAGCAAAATGACACTAGATTTTCAAAAACTAGACAAATAGAGCTTTCTTTCCTTTTCCTATATATATTGATAAATATTTATCAAATACAATATTATTCCAGAAAATGCTGGCTTTCAGTTGCTTTTCTTCAGTAAAATTTGGTACTTTTACTTAAAATTTGGTTGATTTCAACAGAGGATATCATTCACATATTGGAAGAAATAAAATTTGAACTCTATATACAACTACTTACTTTTGGTTGAAAAAGAACACCTGGTAAAAGCATGCATATTCATACACAGAGTCAATATAGATATGTACATATATTATTAGACTTGAAATTTCTGTTTTCCTAATGTGTACACCTTAAAATATAAACAAAATAGTAAACATGACTTTCCCTTGGTATGCTAAATGCTAAAAACCAATTATAGTAATACCGTAATAAAAGACCTCTTCATTTATCAACATGCTGACATGCTCTGGCTAAACAGGCACTGTTCAGGTGGTTTCCATTTGTAGCTAATTCCTCTATAAGTCATTAACAGTATTCTCTGGCTGAGAACATGCTTCTTCGACATTTCAAATGGTCATCTCAAATGGCTGCTTGATGGGCTGGCCTGATGACTTCAGATATGAAAGTCTCTTTCATCCTATTGCAAGCTAACTTTAGCTAGTGGGTTTTCATATCACTTTGCTCTTCCCCATCCCTCTGCCCACCTCCAGTCCTGAATCCGAGTCATCAGACCCAAATATTTAAAAGTATTGTGATCCTACTTGAAATTACTTGTATTTTAGTTTTGTATAAAACTCATATGGACAACCTAAAAGCCTAGTTTGGCTCCAGACAATATCATAATAATGCACAACATAGCTAAAAAGGAATTCCAGTGAAGTAAAGCTTTCAGCTTACTAAATTATTCAGTGATAGTATGCATTCTCCAGATTTACTACTCTTGGCTGATCTATAGTTTTAAGCATAAAATAAATGTTAGAATTTCAACTAAAAATGCAATGAATAGAACTGTCTTTATCAACTGTGGCTATAAAGAAAATTCCATTTTCATAATTCACTGACAGTTATTATATATTATCAAATTTATTTTGATAAAAAGTTTAACAAATGAAGTAGGAGAAACAGATCTAAAATAGCATTCATTATTCTAACTTCAGGACCATTTGAGGGCAAGTAATCGTATATTTTTAGTTAATTGCTTAACACATATTCCTGTTTTTAACATTTGTGCAGTAATTAGACCAGACTACTAAATGTGTTATAGAAGTAATGTCAAACATCACTTGGTTTTTGCACTATTGTAGTTTATAGAAAAAGATAGGCAAAAGTAGCAAATGCAAAATCAGATGTAAAAAAGAGCAATTTTGAATTTGGCCATTGTGCTCAACCATTTTTGAAATTCTTATTTCAACAATTAGAGATTATTTTCTCTCATATAATCCATCAGTTTCTCAAGCTTCTTCATACTTCATATCACTGCATTCTCTGACACAATTGTCATCTTGCTTCTTTAGGCTTTCAACAGGCTTACTTAAAAATATTAATGATTATGCAATAATACTAATAAAACTGTGAAGACTATTCATTGAGCATATACTATGTATGAGGCATCATGCTAAGAGATTTACCTGGATCACCTTTTGTAAAATCTTTGCAACATTCCTATAGAATTAGGATAATTTACCCCTTTCTACATTAAAGAAACTGAGACCCCGATCAATTAAGTAACTTGACAAATGTTCTTTGGCTAGGAATTCATACACAGGCATCTGGCTGTAGTGCCACACATCTGGCATTTTAAAACATGTCAGGTGTTTCCCTTCTCAGAGCAATTTATCAGTGTCCCATCACTCTTGGAAGAAAATCCAGGCCCTTGCCATTTCCTACAGCTGTTTTATGATCTCAGCTACTCTTTCTCTCTGAGACTCTCTTCCAGTCTCATACTCATTCACTCTTCTTCAGCTATAACAACTTCCTTGATTCCTTCAATGTAGGGAAAAGTCACACTCTGACCTCAGGGTCTTTGTACTACTGTCAGTTCTGCTTGGACCAGTTTACCCTCATGTATTTGCCTGGCTTACTTCCTTACGTCATTCAAGTCTCTGCTCAGATCACATTGTAGAATGACACAGAGACATTCCCTCAGTGTCTCCTCGAAAATGGTAATTTATTTCTAACTTTTAACTTTATTTTTCCGTTTTGGATTTACTATCTGCCATTATGTTACATATTTAGATGTTTATTTCTTTTTCTTCACAACAGTGGAAGCTGCAAGAGGACAGATGTTTTGTTCTGTTCATTGCTGTATCCCTAACGCATGTGTTGTATACGGCACATGGTGGGTTCTCAACTAACAGCTGTGGAAGGAAGGAAGTAAAAGAGGAAGGGAGGGAGAGAGGGCAGGAAATTAGAAATCACAAGAAGGAACCAAATTTCTAACAAACAAAAAAACACACACATAGACAAATACACGTCAAAAAAAAAAAAAATAAAGCATGACTTGTTTAGGGAAAAAAAACAATAATTATTAGGGGAATCATTTTCTCAAACCACATGATGATTACCTATCATTATGAATACATTTATGATGTCACATTTGGGTAAAAGCAAAACTAGGAGATTTATATTTATTTAGTTTTATAACCCTTAGCATTCCTGGTAATTGTTCATTTTATTTTATTTTGAAATTACTTGCAATTCTACTCCAAGGTTGCAATTCTACTCCAAGGTGCTAAGCTAGGCATTTACTTGGAAACCCATGATTTTTAATCACTCTACAGATGTTTTCAAAGTAGCACCCCAGATGGTAGACATTGTGTCTGAAAAGTCCAGTTTGGGAAATTTTCAGAATTTTTATTAAGCTAAAACTGCTATCCAGTGCATAAAGCCAAATGAGAATGAGTAATATTCTGTTTTTTTTTTTTCTACCTGATCTTGCTGTTTTTCTTCATTTCTATCGCTACCACCCTAAATGAGCCTTCTCAAGTCTCATTTGTAATGCTGTAACAAATGCCCTCTCAACTGCTCTTATCCTTCCTCATCAGCTCACACTGGCTCCAACTGGAAGATACACTCTATTTTTTTAAATAAAACCTCAGACTCTCCATTGCTTACAAGATATTCAAAATTATTTAAACTAGCATTAAAAGCTCTCAGTAATCGGGTACTTACTAAATGTTTTCTTTCAGAATTTTCCCCCATAAAATAAGCAACTGTATTCATTTTTCCTTATAAACTAAATGAGAAGTAAACTCATAGCTCAGATTGAAGTGTGCTGATATAACAGGCTCTCCCCACATCCCCAAATGGTTTACTTGTCACTTAGGTCACATGTCCGTTATGGGTCAGCATGGCTGTACTCCACCATACTGTCACCCTGGGACCCAGCTTTCTAGAACTGTCTTAAACATTTCAGGTTGGGGAATGCTCAGTATAAACCACTCCAGAGAGCGGCAGAGAATAATTTGCACAATAATATAATCTAACACAAAGAGAAACTCATTCCTTTTTAAAGGAATATATTGAATTGCTAAAAAAAAATACTCAAGAAAATATAAAATTATCAGCCATATTATTGCTAAGGCCCAGTGCTTTTAAGGCAAGGAACAAAGTCTCACCCTTTTTGGTGAGTTCTCTAGTTATCTGACTTTTCTTCTTCCCTCTATCCTATCGCACATAGCACTGTTTCATATAACAGACATTCCTAACACATGTCCAAACTGGAATTACTTTACATATCAGCTCATGGTAAATTTCTATGTTACTGTGTTTGCAGAGTGCATTCTTGGTGAGTTATTTTTTTCTCCCCCTCCCACCCTTATAAATTTTCCCCAAAAGGAAAACAACTTCTGCAAATCAATCAGCGAAAGAAAAAGATACACTTTAGAAATGAGAACAAAAATGACCAATGAGTTTACTTAAAATAAATTTTAAAAGGCCAGTAAATGTATAGAAATATGCTCAGCTATGATTGTTATTAAACACGTCCAAAACAAATTGAAATAGTTTTCTACCTTTAAAATCATTGAAAAATAAGCCCAGTGTTGGCGTTAGGTAGAATATTGGTAAGTATGACTAATCCTTATTGCATTTACCTTTATCATTTTCTCAATTTCATTATTGTCCCTTTGTTCTTGAAGTAAGTAGAAGATTAATTGGAACAATGCAGGTTTTATTTTAAGCCCTACAATATGCTGACAGTGAATCCACTGTGCTTATTGCTTTGCCAGATAAAAAAGATGGTTAAGAGAAACACAGTGAATTATGATTGGTGGGAGTATAGCCAAGCCTACCCACTGGGTAAATGTGACTACCACCTGAAATCCAGAGATTTCTGATGAATAAAGATAATTGTGAATAATACTGCAAACCTTGTCTGGTTTGGAGCATATGGCAGTAGTACTGCATTGCCAAGAAAATAATGTTTCTGTCTGCATATATTCTAATGTTGCACTCAGAAGATTTACCTACATGAGACTCACAAAAACATAAGAAGGGCTTTGCTGCACCATGGTGACTGAACTCACTGCAAAGGCTGATATTCTAAACAAAATCATCAGGAGTTGCATGGAATTGAATTTTAATCTGATACTGGAACTGCTGAAGCTGTTCGAATACATACAGTATTTCTAAAGACCATGCTTTTGTGTACTCATAAATACGAAATGAGCCAGCATGATTCAGTTGGTTGAATTTCTTACTTGAAATTGAGTTTTTTTTTCGAAAGTATATTTTTTCTGACTGATTATTATGTCTAAATAATTTTTATTTCTATGTACAGGTTTCTCCTTGATGATGGAAATACTCACTTTGAGGAGGCAAATTAACTCTTTCATTTATCCTATTCAAAACAATGATGTGAAATATACAATCACTCCCTCCTCTTGTCTGCTTCCACTTAATCTTGCTCTCAGTATAACTCTTTCCACTAAGAACCTAAGATCCTCAAAAGTCTCAGTCCTCTACTATTGCCAGTTTCACTCTGGCAATACTTCCCCAACTTTCCCAGTCACTTCTGCCTTATCACAACCAAACTATTCCCTGTCTCAGCTTCTCCAGATTCCCCTCATTAAAAAGATAACAGCTCATTTTTTCTAGTAATGACAAAATGGTGAGCGAAAGATTTAACCTATTATTCTTCTCCACCAGCCTTTATTGTTATGATAATAATGCATAACAAAGTATTCTCTGAAACCATTGTATTTTAATAATAAGCATTTATTTTTTTCTGACACAGATTTGGGTATTTGCCAAGGTCCTCTGCTTTTAGGGTGGGCTGTTTGGCTCTGGGCTCTGGTCAGGTTTAGAACTCTTTCTGGTGCTCAGGCTAAAGGGACAGTAGCTTTCTGGAAGATATATTTCTAATGACAATAGAGACACAAGATATCAAGACAAATTGTGCAAATACACTTAAGGCCTCTGTTCATATAGTGTCCACAACTATTTCTTTAGCAAAAGCAAGATGCATCAGCAAGTTAGTATGGATGGGGTAGTGAAAGATACTCTTCCCACTCAAGTGCACTCCAAAATCACATGGCAAAAAATCACGAAGAATTGGGAATATGAATAGCTTCCAAGGAAATATATTTACTCTTTAATGGGGATTTTCTAGAGATAATACTGTAGCTTAAGTGAAAGCAGAACTTGTGGTGGTACAAACTCTTGGAATCATTGTAATTTAAGAGGCCGCTGAAGGGATGTAATATCTTATAAATCACGTCCAATAGATACCTTTCAATACAACTTCCCAAATATTTGTCCCCACTTTGGATTTAGGATCAACCAGAGAAAGCCAAATAATGTGCCCTAACCCATCATGTAGGATCCCCCACTTCAGTACATCTTTCCCATTCTAACACCCTCCAGTCACGGCACACCTGAGCATTCCCATTTTATCATTATAAAGCTTTCCCATTCCTCTACCTGTGTTTGAGTCGCTCCTAAAACACAAGTGATGGTGACTGACTTCTTTGCTATAGTACACTGAATAAATAGCTTTTTCTTTTCTCATTTGGTTAATCTTCATTTGTTGACACATACCAGAATAATATCCATCCTATCTAGTGCAATTAAATTTGTTTATATATAACGTAGGCACTAAGACTATAGTTTAAACTGCTGAAAGGCCAATATCAGTTCTTTTCAATACTTAATAGTGCTAATATGGCCCAACTAGTACTTGGTGTCTAGAGAAGTTTATAGATATATCTACAGAAAGTCCAAACAATAGCTACTTTATTAAGTACTTATAACTACCACACACATTATAAAAACATTACTTTAGATTTGTATGTTGTACAATCAATTAATCAAATGAGCTGATGACTGAGATCTCTCCGTTTCACAGGTGGAAAAACTGAGGCTTACAGAACTTAAGCAACTTGCTGATACCTTCATTGTTGGGACCGTGCGTGTGTGTGTGTGTAGATATGTACTCCATTTCCTCCATAGATATAAACATCCTAAGAGCGTACAGTCATTTTTTGCTTTTTCCTCGATAGTTCACCTGTGTGCATACTGTGAACCCTTAATCAATGCTGGCGCGAAGCAGACTCAGGATTCTGTGCTACCCACCTGCCTCTTGCCTGGTGAATCTACTAGAGACTCTTGGTGCAGTGGCTCTGGCCTCTCACCTTAACAAATCCAAAGGTTAATGATCTCTGTTAAGCAACCATTAAAGCTTGGCTGACTAGTATGTATGCAAAAAGTTATGTCTAGGAGGTGACTTTCAGACAGTCAAGTCTCATGAGTATACTCTTTTCAATGAAATGTTAGAAATAACCTGTTTTTCAATTCTTAAGCAGGACAGTTAAGGGAATTGTAATCCCTATGTGCATCTGAGTTAGGAAGCACAGCCCATTTATCCTAAAAAGCTTGAAACCCACTAAAAGGCGACAGTGAAATGATGACTTAAACCTCACTGATAAATACCAAATCATGATATGAGGAATGCATTAAGGGAGAACTTATTTAAAGTTGAGAAAGATTACGAGAAGGTATGATCTACAATTATGAAAAATTAAATGCAGGAAAGAAGGAAATTATCTAGTGGGGAAGAGTATGGCCAAAGGCACAGCAGTAGGAAGAGGCATGGAGGTACATGATCCTCTTTTCCAGTGGGAAAAGAAGGTTTATGCAGGGGAATAGTGTCCCTCATTTCTGTTAACTCCTGAAGTGTACATGAAGAATGTCTGACCTTTAGTAGAAGATCAGAGAGTAATGGGAAGTAACACAAGTGCTTATTCTGGAGCCAGAACTTCCAAATGGCAGTTCTACAATTTACATTTTTAGGGTATGAGTTATCATGACAAAATGCCATTTTCTTCATATGTCATGATGCCTGTTCGTGTGACAGCACAACATTTTATAAATAACACTTTGTACCATCCTTCACTTTTTCAAACGCTGTCCACCCCATTTCTTTCTTGATATTTCACTGCTTTATACCTTAATAAATTATGTACAATTCCAAGGAATTATACTTTTTTCTTTTCCCAGAAAAGTCATGGAAATGTTAAATCTGTCTAATAGACCATTGAACTCCAGTTCACTTTTCTGAAGTTTCAAGGGCATGCTAACAGCCCATATTATTGTAACACAGGGGGGATTTTTTCCACCTCTCTGACATTTACTAACACACTGAGATTAAGATTATGCCTTTATTAGTTTTTTTTTTTTTTTTTTCTACTTGGGCCATCGCATTTCTCACATCAAGCATCTCTCTATCATTATTTCCAATTTTATTCTTTGGATTTATTTTCAGTCCCTGGCACTTTATGCATCTCAGATATGTGAAAATCTGTGTGATATTTTCATAGACCTGGCAGTTGACAGTGTTTTTCTCAGAGAACAGAGATGGTGCAGACCACGGAGAACCAAAGCCTGATGTGGCCTGTTCCATTCAAACAGCTCGTGTAGCAGAATGGAATCTGAGAGAGAATTTGTGGGCATTTTATCTTGTTCTATAGTTTCCCTCAACAGTTGCTGCTAACTGCCTTTTCTCACAAGTTCCTGTTCCAGGTACTGTGAGGGCTCAAGGATGGCAATGATTCTGTTCTTATCATCAAAAACTCAGTCTAACATAGAAGATCAAATCCTAATTATATCAGAGGGTAATGGGTTTTGTAAGAAAAGTAAGCAATAAAGGTCAATGGGAATTCAAAGAAGAGGAGGTTTCTTTCTTGCTGGCCAAAGGCCAATCATGCTTTCTGGAAAAAAAAAAAAAAGACAGTATTATACCTTTGTCCTAATGGTGAGTCAGGCAGCACACTGCAATAAAACTATACAGCTAGGTGATCTGAGCAGTAGAGAATTGGTCAGTAACATCTGTCATAATCAAACCCTCTTTTCTCCTTCCTAGAATCGGTTCTATTTAAGTCCATTGTGCATTGTACTTGACCCCAAGAAGCTCAAGAAAGTACACATGAGCAGTATAAAAGGGTCTGCTTAAGCTAATTTCAGAGTTTTACTTTTGCTTATATTGCCTACAACTGTTCCATTTATTTCGGTAGTGGCAGAAAAATAACCTCAAAAATAATTGTCATGGTACCAAAGATTCCTTTCCACCACAGACTTCTAGGCTTTTCATTTCATCATAAATCTTAAATTTGCCTTAAGACTCTAACTGTACTTTAGTGATCATGAAATGTGATTATAATTATGAAAGTAACTGGAAGAGAAAACCTCAGTTTACCAGATATGTTATTCTAAAATATAAATACTTAGGGATGGGAGAATCACTAACCTGGGATTCCATGAAGATGTGACTGAAATTCATTATATAGCTTCTCATACTTACTTTTTTTCCTTTTTTTTTACTTCTCTTCTGCATTAAATTATATGTCTATATTATGAAGTAGCCTGCATTTTTACATTTCCAATTTTCTAATACATGAGAAGTAATTAACCTTACAGTGGTTCTAATTCTAGATGCCCAAATGGTCCTTTTTCTTATTAGTTATTTTAACATGTCTAACATGTCTTGGGATCCTGACAATAAGTAATACAAATTAT
>PVHT021183519.1:7215897-7296606 GCA_004024745.2 Catagonus wagneri
GCCATCTTAATCCAATCTCTCCTTAGAAGTCTGACATATTTTTTTAATTGGGATTTTTTTTCAATGTTCTTTCTTATATTTCATTGTTAGTGGAAAGAAATGCCACGGATTCTGTATGTTAATAGTTTCTAAACTTTTAAGTTAGACATAGTACTCAGAGTAGTCCTTAATCAGAATTCAATCAGAGTTTTTTAAAGTTTCTACATTGTCTTTCCCCCTTTATTGTATGTCATCATTTCTTGCCATTAATATCCTTTGGAACTAAATTGTTCCATCTAATTATTACTAGTAAAGAGAAACAACACTAACAAGGAGTAACCTACATTGAACTATGTAATATACAGATTTCCTTTCTTTTTCTGATTTATCTGAGATTATGGTACATCTCCAAAGGACTCCAGTATGTAATTATTAAGAAGAAGGACAGATTCTGGTATAACTACAGAAAAACTATCAAAGTCAAGCAATTTACATGAATACAATACCATTATCTAATCTTCAAGGCTTAAATTTCTCTACTTTTTCCCATAATTATTTTTGTAGTCATCTTCCCTCTACCTGTGCCTGAAGTTTCCATCTATGATCCAATTCAGGATCACTTATTGCATTTCATTATGTCTCTTTCATTTCCACAATCTGGCACACTTTCGCAGGTTTATTTTCCTGTATAATTTTTTTTTGAAGAGTACAGGTCTGTTATTTTATAGTGTGTTTGCGTTTGTATGATCTTTCCATATAACTAATATTTGGCTATAAATTTGGTGGACAGGAATGACAGAAGTGATGTTGTGACATTTTCAGTGCTTCATTTCAGAGGTACCGGATGTCAGTTTATCCTACTACTCAATATGTTAACCTAGATAGCTTAGTTAAGGTAGTGTCTGCCAGGTAGCTCCAATGAGAAATTCCAATTTATTTTCTTTATAACTTTCTTTTGTGGAAAGATTCTGTGAATCTGTGTAAATATGCTCTTATCAAAATTTTACTTAGTAGTTTTAGCATCCATTGATGATTTGTCCCTGGATCATTAATTTTTACTACGCTAATACCTTAGTGAATATTTTCTATATTTATAAATTGGCATTTTTATAGTAAAAAAAGGTTTCCTTTCTCCATTTGTCTATTAATATAATTATATCAGTATGTATTCATGGACTGATTTTAATTCAGTGTTACATTTTGTGTGATAGAAATGCACTATTCAGATCTCCTTTCATAAGACTGTGTTCTGTGGATGTGAGTGTCCCCACAACAACGCACATGAACAATAACATCCAGTTGCTGCACCTTCAGATTCACTGCCACGTTCACATCAACGCCCTGCTCTCATAGGGCTGTTCCTGATCAATGCCTGGACATAGCACAGGTACTATAGTTGGGCCATTTGTGCCCAATATTGGATTCCTGTAAATAGGCAATCTTCTCTAGGGCTCTCATCAGTCTGAAAAAGACTTCCTCAGAGGTGCACTGTCTGTACCTTGTTTGTGTTGCACACTGTGCCTCATTCCTATGAGTAACTACTGTCCGTGGTCATCTTTCATGTGCTTTTGTTGGTACTTTTTTGGATATAACTATGTATTCCTAAATGTATTTTATGTTTTGAGCTCCCCCACCCCACCAAAGCATCATATTGTATTTAATTTTCTTCTTTTCATGAAGAGTTTTTAAGATATGATCCTTTTTTTAAAAAAAAAAAAATCTAGTCTATAGCATTCTAAACATACAGAATTTACCCACAACTTCTGCTAGTGGATATTTATTTAGGTTGTTTCAATTTTTCTTTTTCAATTATATGCAGTGCTGAAATAAAAATTCTTGTGCTACCTCCTTGTGCTCATGTGCAGCAGATTCCTTAGGTCCTCAGAGATCTGCTGGGTTTTACAGTATATACATCTGGGTTTCCATTGTGTTGCAGTGGAAACATATCCAACTAGAATCCATGAGGATGTGGGTTTGATCCCTGGCCTCACTTAGTGGGTTAAGGATCTGTCATTGCTCTGAGCTCTGGTGTAGGTCACGGACACAGCTCAGATCCTGTGCTGCTGTGGCTGTGGCATAGGCCTGCAGCTGTAGCTCTGAGTTGACCCCTGGCCTGGAAACTTCCATATGCCATAGTTGAGCCCATCCCCCCACCCCCACCCAAGAAAATAAATAAATAAAGGACATACATCTTTAGCTTCATGAAGATTTGTAGAGCTTTTCAAAAATGAGTCTACCAATTTACCCTCCTGTCAGAACTATGTGAGAGTGCCTGTGGCTCTGCAGTCTCACTGATAATTGCCATTGTGAGACATTAAAACTTTTTCCACTGAAACGTGTAAAATAATGTCTCATTTTGGTTTTCATTTCAGTAACTATGATTAAGTTGTTATCTTTTTGTATAATCACTGTGACCACTAGTGTTTCCTCTTCTGTGAGTTGCAGGTACACATCTTTTCCCCCATACTTAAACTGATTTTTAAATTTTTTCCTCATTGACTTGGAGGGCCATTTTATGCCTTCTTAATTTTCTAGTCATTTGATAATCAGTTGTTTTGCAGACATCTTTCTCTTATTGGTGAGCTTTTTTTCCAATTGCTAAATGGTGTGTTTTGATGGACAAAAACTGGACTTATTACTTGTTATTTATGTTCCATGTTTTTCGTGTCTTGATTAAGAAAATCTTTTCAATGCTCAAGTCACAAACATGTTTCCTTATATTATAATCTAAGATTCATATTTAGCTTATGCAGCCACTTTAAACTGATTGTGGGTATTATATGAAATAAGGATCAGATTTTATTTTACCTCTCTATCCTTTCCCCCTTGCTTTGAAATACCACGTATTTCAGATATCCATTATCCACATATGTGTGAATATTGTTGTGGGCTTCATGTTTTATTTATTAATATACTTCTATACCAGTATTCCCAATCTTCATTAAACTAGGTTTAAAATAAAATTTATTATAGAACAGTCCTCTTATTCTGTTCTTCAGGAATGTTTGATTATTCTTGACTTTTTGTTTTTCTATATTAATTTTAGAATCAACTTCTCCAATTTCATTAAAATCCCTATCAGGATTTCTTTGGGTTTTTATTGAACATATAGATTATTTTAATGAGAATTGCTATGTCTTTGATACTGAAACTATTAATGAACATGATATTTCTTTTCTATGTAGGTCATCTTTAATGTATTTAAATAAAGTTTTACAGTTTTCTACGTAAAAATCACGAGCATCTTTATATATACTTAAAAGTTTTTATATTTGATGCAGCTACCAATGATAGATATATATTTTAAATTACATTTACTATTGTTGGTGTACAGAAATGCAACTTATTTTTTAATATAGACCTTATGTAGGTGATCGACTCCTCATTATTCTAGTCATTTACCTGAGGATTCTCTTGGAGTTATCTGTGTAGGCAATCACAACATCATCTCCAAATAAATGAGCTTTTGTTTCTACTTTTTTGAAAGACTATTTGCCTCTTAATTATATCATTTTTTCTTTCTTCTTTTTTAATGTTTTGCTATGATGGTAAGAACACCTAGTACATTACTAAATAGAAATAATAATTTCCCATGTCTTTGTCTAATGGTTGTTATTAAGAGGAATGCCGATGCTTCCAGTGTTTACATTATTAGGATTTGGCTATATGATTTGTAAATAATCTTTATTAGGAAAAGAACACTTTTCTCAGTTGTTTCCTAACTTCGTTTTTTCTTTTTATTCATAAATTAATGTTGAATTTTATTGAATGCGTTTATCAGTATCTGTTGAGTTGAACATATGGATTTTTCTTCTTTAAACTGTTTGCTGGTAAATTATATTGATAGATATTTAAATCTAAATTCAACTCTTCATTCTCAGGACAAAACCAACATAGTTTTAGAATTTATTGCTAAATATAGTAGCTAATATTTTGTATAGGAGTTTTGCATCAATATTCATGGGTGATATTGGCCTGTAATTTTCCTTTTTGGTTAGTACTATTCTTCTCTGTTTTAGCTTCAAAGCCATATTAGCCCTGGAAATAATTAAGGAGTTCTCCATCTTTGTAGTCATAGTGACCAAAACAGCCTTAGTTTGAATATAATTTAGTCAGATTTATTCCTGACTGTTAGCCCCGACCTCCCTTTTCCTAGAGCAGTTATTTTAGAAAGTTGCAGTTATAAATTATTTGCTCCTTTGAGATGTAGATCCTCTACAATTTGGGAATCTCTTTTTTAAGAACCTGAGTGCCATCTTTAAATAAAATAAATAGGCTTATATCAATACTTCTTTAAGTATCACTTTTTAACGAACTTCCCAGTGGCGTATACTCATATCACTTCTCCCACATCTCAAAAAAGTTATCAATTTTGAGGAGGTAAAATGCATGACTCTACTTTATTATGGCCAAACATCTAGTAATTGTCTTTTTTTTTTTTTTTTTGATCATGTCTTCTAGAGTCTTCCATGCTTCTATTCCTTTCTTGCCTGGTTGTTTTCCAGGTCAGGTGCACAGCTCTTATCCTGGGTCTTCCCTTCACCTTCATTCTGGGAATTCTTTCCCCCAACTTTTTGCAGTAGGGACCCTGGATCCTGGGTCCTGTATTTTTCTCTGCTTGGTTTATTCTTTTTGTTTTTTCACTTTCATTTCTTGAACATCACTTCTAGGATGCAAGGGAGATACAATAGTGATACCTCAGAAGTGAGAAAATATTTTTATTGTATCTTACACTTGGTTGAAAGATTAATTAAGCATAAAATTCTGAGTTGGAAATAATTTTTAGTCAAATTTTTGAAGGCTTTGTTGTATAACTTTCTAATTTCAGATTGGCCACTGAGAATTCTGAAGCCTCAATAAATCTTAATTCTTTTCCCTTATAACATGTTCCCCACTCTTTAGAATATTTTAGAGTCCTCTTTATTAGAATTCTGAAATATCAAGATGTATCTCATTGGGCATTATATGTGTGTTATTCCTTCCTTTCTTCCTTCCCTCTCCTCCTCTCCCTTTCTATCTGCTCCGCTTTTTCCTTTCATGACTTTACCCAGCAAAGGGCTCCCTGCCAGACTCATCAGAAGCCAGTATTATGGCTCCAGGTTTGAGAAAAGAAAAGATTTCATTGAAAGTTTGACCTGCAAGGAGACAGCAGAAGTGGTTCATATCTGCCTCCCCGATCTGGGGCTCCATACAACTTTCATGAGTTAGGGGAGGAGGGTTGGTATTAGAGGCACTGGCAGACAGGTTTTACCTAGAACTTAACCATTTACAATAAGCTATGGTAAAGAGGGCTTTAGCACTGGATCTTCCTGGACAATGGACCCTTCACTTCTGAAAGGGTTCTGGCGTTCAGGTTTTGATCCTTTGGTTCCATGGGGAAGAGAGAAACTTTGGTTCTAGGTCTTATTTGAGGCCAAAATTTTCTCCTTTGCTTTGTCTTTGGCAGCATTACTTGCACTTTTGTTCTGCTGTCTCTGAAAACCAACTCAGTGTCTTGTTAGAAAGAAGATAGAGCCAGTTTCTAGCTGGTTCTGTGGTTACAATGATGCTAGCCACTAGGAGAACCCTCTCCAATCTAGATACTCAAGGTCCTCAATTCTAAGAAGTGTTTTGACTTGTTAACTTTATAATTTTCTCCATTTCCTCTTTTTCAGAAAGTATTATTGTTCAGTTGGATGTTGAAGATTCAGGAATAATCCACTCATTTTGATATTTCTGTCCCTCTCTCTTTGCTGTTCTTCATCTCTCTGTGTATTCTAATTTCTTCAGAATGTGCTCAGTTATTTTATTTATTTATCACATTGTTTCCATCATATATTTTAATTCCCACAAGCTACTTCCATTTCTCTTACTGTCCATCATCCTGCTTTTGTTTCCAGTATAAAATATCTTTTCTTATCTCTGATGATATTAATTGCAGAGCCTTTTAAAAGTTTTCTATTATATTGCTTGTATTAGTTTCACTTTGGTTATTATTTTTCCTCTGTCTTTTATGCTAATGATTTCTTTATTTGTTCTCTGATCCTTTCCTGCCCCTCATAACTAAGAATGAGACCAAGCACAGAAACTTTGATTGAAAACTCTATTCATAACTAGGATTTTGACCAGAGATATTTAGTGGAGAGTAATCTTTCAGGGACTGGCATTTCATTGAAGGATCCAAAATGTCTGAATCTGTAAGAGATTATCTGAAGTAATTATGCGTTTTAGGATAGTAGTCCTCCAATCTTCTGCCTGGGTAGGGGATTGATTAAAGGCCTGCTTATAGATGAAAGAGAGCTGGAGGTTGTCTTACCCATCATTATAAATGATACAATTATTCCGAAAGAGCAGAAGTCAATAGGGTACAATCATAAAGCACTTTGATGAGGTTCATGTTGGGTTTCCTTCATTTGGAACCTGCCATTACATTTACTGTAATGCTGCAGTGCTTCATTTTCAAGCGGTTACTTCTAGTTCCTCTCTCAAACAGTGCATTTCTCGCAAGCCGAATCCTTCTTGTGGGTGTCATCATTAGGCAGTTCTGGAGTAGGATTTTAAAAGGACCCCAGGCCTATTCCCACTGTGGAGTCCTCCTCTGGTCCTGGTAACATGCCCCTTTGACTCACCACCTAAAGACATGAATCTGCTTTCCAAGCAGTTCTCTGTTTAGCTCTTCAGAAACAGACACAGTTCTGGCATCAGTGTCTGCTTCCTAAAAAGTCCAGCCAAAAAAAGTCCAGATGCTCTAAAGAGTTTTTCTGGAGCTCCTTTTACTCATCTTAAGGTGATTGGTAAGCAGGCGCCTTCCTTTTCCCATAGAAGTACTGTGAAGACATTTTCTCTGAAAATACAACTCCTTCTTAGCATTTCAAATTTTGTGCATATCCTCGGGGTGAAAGTTGAGCTAAGGAGGACAGACCAGTTTTCTGTCCACTTCCTTTCCAAGTCTTGCTTAGATGATCCAGCACCTGGCTGTTAGATATAAGATTTGCTCTTAGGTGTCTAAGCTCTCAGACAAAACTGAAATAGAATCTTATTTTAGGATATCATTATCTTTACCTCTTAACTAAATTATTCATAAAAGAAGTGAAGGAAGGAAGAAAACATTGCCTATAGCTTTGACTCTGGCCAGAGTGTCGTGTTTTTTCACATTACCCAGAGATTTATTTTTTTGTTTTTGTTATGTTTTAACGTAGTTTGATTCTTGGTACTTGTGGATTTCACCCATGATGCTTCTTTTCTGTCAAATTGAGGGTAGAGAGAATCACACTTAAAAATACTGCGTTGTATGGAGACTTTCACCTCATCCCCATGCGTTCAGTATGACAGCTTTGTTTGGATCATTTTTTTCTGCTGCCCAGTGATCTCAGCTTCTCCAAATTAGGGTCCGCAGAGAGCAAACTCTTCTCCTGACGCAGTAGAAGGATTTTCATTTTGCCGTGACTCTTAGGGAAGAAATCTAAAATATTAATTGCTCCTTAAGCTGACCCTTAATTAATTTTTACCCCTCACTCTTCCTTCAGATGCATCTGGTGCTCTCAGACTGGGATCTTCACACCAGACAAGGCTAATGAGCTGCCACTTTAAGACTGTTGCCCTAACTTAACCATTTTAGTTAAACTAACCTATTTGAACTCATGAAAGTAGGAGTTCCCATTGTGACTCAGTGGGCTAATAACTCAGCATAGTCTCTGTGAGGATGTGGGTTTGATCCATGACTTTGTCCAGTGGGTTAAGGATCCAGTATTGTCCCATGCTACAGTGTAGGCCTGCAGCTGCAGCTTTGATTCAACCCCTCTACTGAGAACTTCCATATGCCACAGGTACAGCTGTAAAATAAAAAATAAAATAAAAGTAAGTTCATCAAAATAATATTGTCCTAGGTGGAGTTGAGTTGAGCCATCCACATTTTTTGAATAACACTAATATACATTAGCTTTTCTACTTTTGAGAAACACGTATTCCTGCCGATCATGATCACATTTCCTCAAGGGACTGATCGGTTATGCCTTCATGCCCAGTTCATTCTACTGACACCTTCTCAGTTTTCTAGAATTACTTGACTGCATCTTGAACTTATGTGTTTTAAGTATCTCTTGGCACAATAGTTTTATGTGAACCAAATAAGGGGACTTGCAATTACTTTGTCAAAAAAGGCAAAGCTTTATCCACAGCTACTTAAGTTAGAATTTTTTCTAATCTTCCATAATGTATTTAGGAGAGGTTTCTTGAAACCAAGAAGAAACTAATTCTTACATTCACTACTGACCAATGAAATAAGCTTAGACGGAATTTCGTTTGCACATCTTAGGGGCTGCAATCAGGTATTAGCTCATCAGACCTCCATTGTTTCCTTCTACCCTGGAGATGTGTATTTCAGACTGGTTTTAAATTGATTATTTCTTCCTTTAACTCATTTTAGTTTTAACACTAATTATAGCTAGGACCAAGGGATTGCAATATTATAAAGATGAAAGTGAAGGGAATCAATATTTACTGAATACCACGTGTCAGGCACCGTCCTAGATACTTTAAATCCACTGTAAATGAAGTTAATTTTCAAATAATACACCGAAGTAGATATTTTTCTAATTTTTCTAATGAAAATCTATAGGCTGAAAGATTAGGGTCTTATAGCTAGTACCTGGCGGTCCAAATATTAAAATATATTTCTGTTACTTTAAAGTTCACACATTGTCCTTTTCATAGTCCTGCATCAAGGTCAACCTGTATTGAAACACTCTTTAATTTCACAGGTAATCTCTTGAGGTCTAATTTTTACAATCTGCTCATGACTTCTTTTGAGAAAGCTCTGTCCTCTGTGAATGAAATGAACCTTAAATTCCTTGCCTGAACAGATAAAGAAGTTATGATACAATTTTTAAAGATAGAGAACTAAAGAAAATCTGATAAACACACATACATGCACATACATACATTACGCTATTCCGTAAAAATCACATTGTTATGGCTTTGAATGGGATCTGCTCTCAATTGTAAGGGCCAAAAATAAAAGGGACTTGGTAGATTTGGGCTGTGCCAAAGAATAGATCTTATATGATTATTTTTCTGTTTAAGATTTAAAGTTTTGTCTCTGCTTATGTTTAAATCATGATACATCTTGATAAAATAATCAATCTTCAAGTTGTTACATAAATTTCATTAAGCTGGAGGAGACAAAAATCTTAAAAGAAATGAGTGCTATTTATAAACATTACCAAATTATTACATACTAATGCTGATTTTTTCCCCAAAGCTTTGAATGAGTATTGTGACAATCCGTTCTTTGGTAGATGAACGCATGAAAATGTACACATACATATTGTTTATTAACATAAACTATTACTTCAATAGCCTAAGCGCTTTTGTTATTAAACTTGCTCCTCAGTACCTAGAAATGCCAAGGAACACATTATTGTTAAATAGGCATTCTGTTTTTGTTCAGACCTCTGCCCTAACGCCCTGTATTTCTTTGGCTGTCAAAACTGATATTTTTTGAAGCCTGGACATGTCTAATAAAAGACAATTAACTAGTCCCACTTCTCCTACTAAATAATAATTCCACAGAAATGAATGAATCAAGAATGAGAAACCAAGCTGATGATTCATCTATTGTTTTATTTTTTGGTGAGGAATAAAAAGAATACCTAAATGACCTTTTGATCTGCCTCCCTTTTAATTAGGTAAAGCATTCTTTTATTTATTTATTTTTATTTTAAAGTTTTATTGAAGTATAGTTGATTTTCAATGTTGTGATAACTTCTGCTTTACAACAAAACGATGCAATTGCACAGGCATCCATTCTTTTTCAAACTATATGATGATAGTGTGTCATCAAAAAAAAAAAAAAAACCACAATGAGTTCACCTTGTTTAACCACAGAGGAAAGGCAAACATATAGCCACCCCCACACACAAACACACAGATGCAAACACACTCTGCATTTAAGTCAAAAATTGTAATTGTAAAGTTAAAAGTAAAGGAGAAATATTTTAACTGAATTTTTCATCAGTTACAGGTTACAGCTTCAAGAACTAAAGGTATTTAATTGGTCAGTTTAATAAAAACAATTATTCTATAGCGGCTCTTTTACTACTCTCTTAAAATTTTATAATTTTTTAAAACATTCTACTAAAAATGTCCCAGCTTTTAATAATCTGATCTCAGTTTTTCAAAGAATAGAATATCCTTTCAGTCAAGAGAGAAATTAACTTTGGAAATAAATAGAAATATACATATACCTCAGGTTCAATTTAATCTTTATGAAAAGATAGTGATTTGTAAGATATTACTATGACTTTGGCCACTAAGATGTGTTAATTTATGTCCTGGTTTAAATCTTCAATCAGTCTCTCCCATCTGTCAAAATTTTATAGCTACTGAAAGATAAAAGCTCTGTTGCTATGGTAATTATTCCATTACCTAGGTGACAGTGTTGGAATGATGTCATTGTTAAAAGTGATCTAACTCATGAACCATTTTTAATTTTAGTATCATTAGACAGAGAAACTTACCAGTGATACAAAATCAAGGGGGCCAGAAGAATGCTGCTCTTCATAATAAATAGGGTGCCCAAAATGTGAATTAGAAGGTGAATGCTCAAATGAATTTCTCCAATTATTTCAGCTTTTATTTGCGTCCATACCCTCATCAGCATTTTACAAAGCTGAATTAAGAAGAAGAAAGAGTGTATGTGTGGAGAAACAGAAAAAGAAAGCAAAGTGTTCTGGGGTGGGGGTGATGGTAGAAATGGCATCCCATTTAAAATATGTTTTTCCTTAATTATCTCGTAGTTGAACCTTATGCTTAATAGTTACCAAGAAAAAAAAAATGTTTGACCTTTCACTTTAGTACCATGACCTACTTATGAACCAAAACGCTGTATACAAAGAGATATGGAGAAGATCATAGGGGAGGGAAGTAAAACAGAAATTAGAGGAGAAAAAAGTGGGAAAGATCAGAAGCCTCATTGCAGGTCACTGTTCAAATTATGATGAAAGAAGGATTAGGGGAAAAAAAGAGCTAACAAGAAGCGTGGCAAGAGTTTCAAAAGTCAGGACTTGTGCCTATGCTATTTCTGTCTTATCTAAAAGACTTGTAGATGCAGGCAGAGACATACAGCACACTTCCCCCCTCCCCAAGCTTATCAAACAGGTGACAAGGAAATTGCCTTTTGAGCTCAGAGGATTGTGTAGCCAACCATGCTCCAAACACCCCAGGGTGGATTAATACCCAGCAAAGAAAAATCATGCCAGCATTTCTTTTATGATGATGGTGAATCATTTCTTCAGAGGTCTCTTCTCTCTTCTCTTCTTCTGGTGTCCGCTCCCACATATTAACCTACTCTGTCCTCTCATGCAATAGGGTTGAATTATGAAGCTTGAAGAAATCCTAGTAATCTGTTTTACAGGGAAGGCCAAAGGTCCAGAGAGATTCCTTCCTTTTTGCAATAATGAAGACTCAGAGCTGGAAGAAAAATGTGGACACTTAATAGTCTGATACCAATTCAAGTCCTGAAAGCCTGCTGACCTCCTCTAGCCTCTTGCTCTGACACTTCACTATAGAAGAGATCACCCCAACTTGGAGATAATAATCCATTTCACCTTGGCCAGGTTGACATAATTCACTCAGGGCAAAAGAATCACATAAACCACAATGCGTTAGTTTCCCATCATCTTTGAACTTAACAGGTGAAGAGAGGAAAATTTTTTCCAAAGCACACATGGCAGAACTCCAAATGCCATGGTACTCAGGCAGGGGAGCGTGTTTGGAGGATGGACTCGGGAGAGAAAAGTCTTCTGGAGATCCCAAATTCACACAGCTGTGGGCCTCTGCTTTCTTTCTTTATATGTAAAGCTAGATTGGGTTTAACTTCATTTTCCTTTGGGCTGTGCTTACACACTGTGTATACATGCATCTTCTGGCAACAGTATGAACTGGGAAGAATAGGAACTGATGATGGGCCACAAGCTACACCAGGGATGCAGCAGCTGCTGGGGCATCACCTCACTTTGTGAAAACAGGTAACAGACTATTAACTGTGGTGTTTTAAGCAGCTCCCAGAGCTAACATGATTAATAATTATTTTTATTTCTTTTTTAATCTTTATTCAGTTATCAGCTTCATGTATTTCATTGCTGATGTGGATTAGACAATTTGACATGTGCACCTAAGAGATAGTTTTTAATAAGAAACCATGGTCTGTGAACAGTATGACTTCACAGTACCTGTTGGTTGCAAATTCTAACAGGTTTCTTTTTTCTCCACGGTATGAAGGAGGACATCTCAAAGGGTGGAATGGGAATGTCTCAAACCACAAAGAATTTGCCAGACTGAACCACCACCATCATAAATCAAGGTCATTGACAGCATCTGATAAAGCTTATCTGCCTCATATCACCAGGGAGGCACTTGCTAGCAGGGTCTTGGCAGACAGAATTTTCAATAATGCCATCATTAGAACTCAGTGAAATAGCCATCCACAGGAACAGCTTGCAGCAGTAGCTTCCATATCATAATTACAGAAATGATTACAGTAGCAAATATTAAAAAGAGTGCAGTTATGCATAATTTCTACAGCATGCAATCTAATTTGCCAGCAGTAAAAACAGTAATAAAAGCATTGCCCAGTGATGGTACAAAGCAATTTTCAGTCAAGATGCCTAAAAATAACAGAAGTTTTCTTACAGCTGGATTCATTGTTAACATGATTTGCTTAGCATCCTGCTTGAGGGAGTTTAATCAAGACCTGGGTGATAACCATGTTAACTAAAGCATGATGCTAAATGGACTTTTCACACGAAATAATATGACTCTGGCTTCCTTGAAAAGCTATAGCTTAGGCAAAGGCCATCCATGTAGGTTAATAAAGTCTTGGAAGGAAAGTATCTCTTGAACCCCATATTCATCCCTGGCACTTTATGCTCCTCTTGGCATACACCTGTCTCTCCTTGTTACTCTTCTTATTTGTATCCATACTAATGCCAACCCCCCCACATCATAGTTTAAGCCCTTGGATGCAAGAGACCATAACTGATTCATGTTCTTTCTCTCTCCCTCCCTAGAAAGTCTGTCACTGTGTTGAGCACAAAGCAAATGCTAGAAGTGTCTTTGTCAAACTAAACTGATGAACCTGGGATGTCAAGTTATTCACTATAAATAAAATATTACTCAAAAGTGTCATAGTAAAGAAAATATAATCTGCAATCTGAGCCCTAGTGGAATTGAGTTTTTTTTTTTTTTCACTTAAAGCAGTAATTCTTAATATTGGGTGGCCATTATATCATCTGTAAGGCTTTAAGAAAAACCTAGTTGCTAAATACCAATCTAGGCCATTTAAATCAGAATTTCTAAGAGTGTGACCTGGGAATAGGGACTTTTAAAGCTCACAGAAAAAGCCAAAGTTCACTCAGTGAATCTCAAGTCAGTTGAGACTCACTGATTTAAAAGGTATGAGTAAAAACACTGAAAGTGTGTGGAAAATATCTGATGTATTGGGATGAAGACATAACTTCCTTTTCCATGTGTCTTTGAGCATGTACTTCATTCTCTAGGCTTCAGTTGGTTCCACAATAAAAATTAGGAAGTTAAATATGTATGTAGTAATCCTAAACCTATTTTTCATAACAAAGTTACATGAATACATAGCAATACCAAACACCACCGGACCAATACCCACAACCTCAGGCTTACTGAGTCACAGTTACTTAACCGTGGGATCAGAAGTTTGTATTTTTAAACAATTTCTCCAAGTCACAACTGTTCTTTGGAAAAAATGACAGGACAGGATGATTTTTGTGGTATGCTCTTAGAATACAAGATAATCAATGAAAAAACAAAGTGTTTTCAAAAAACAGTGTGGTTCAAATCTTGATTAATAATTCTCCAACCCAAGACCCAGGACCCCTTGGAGAAATAGCTCATTTTAAGGCAGGGGAGGATATTACACAAGATAAACTTGGAGCATCCTTTAGGACAGAAAGTAATGAAATGTTCAAAAAGCAAAATGATGTGGGTATGCCAAAGGGCCCAGACCAATCTGAAAGAGTCCCCAGTGGCTGAAGGTGAAACAACTTGAGCAAAAAAATAACATGGTATTATTACACAATAGTAATATCTTAGTTTATAACACAAAGTATAAGATGAATATCCGCGAGTCCATAATGATATAAATGTTTGAATAAATAAGTAAGTGGGGGTGGGTGGGAAAATATCCCTTCAAAAAGAACTCAATTTTTGTAAGTATTTCCTCCTCCAGGAGGTGAAGCATAATTCACCCTATCTTGGGTATGGGCTACACTTAGTGACTCCCTCCAAAGTACAGAGTAGAGAAAGGAAAAATAGTCACTGTGCAGTGGAGAATCATGGCAGACACCACCTTAATCAAGCCATCATGGCTAACATCCCCAGTCATGTCATGTTGTGGTCACGTATCCTCTGATAGGGAGAAGGCCACTTCATCCCTGTTCTCTTCCTCCCCAAACCCACAATCCTAATCTGATCATGCGAGAAATATCGGCTACTATTCCTCAAATAGTCAAGGTCATGAAGTATAGGAAAGATGAGAAACTGCCATAGAGGAGACATAATGATTAAATGCAGTGTAGTATCCTGAATTGTCTCCAGTATAGAAAAAGGAGATTTGTGGAGAAACTGGTGAAATCTGAATGAAACCTGTGTTTACTTAATATACCAATGTTAATTTCTTAATTTTTACAAGTATATCATGGTTAATATAAGATATTAACATCAGGGAAACTGGATTATGATCATATGGAAATTCTGTGTACTATGCCTTGATGTGTCTTTTATATAAATCTTAAATTCTAAAGTAAAATGTTTACTGAAAATGGTAGACAAAGAAACCGGTGTAGGCATGTAAAGAACATAATTATAAAAATTTCTTATCCTTTGATTGAAGATAGTTACGATGTCATGAGACATAAAAACTGCTACTTTTTCCCTGTTAGCTTGGTCAATATTTTAATATATGTTAACATACTAGTGTGGTAATATTTAATATATTACAGAGTAAAGTTTTAAAAATCACTTGCACTTCTTGAATCAGTCTGGACATAGGATCACCAGATTGAATTAGTAAAGTCTACATTGTACTCAATGTGGCACCAGAATGCTTTTCTGCACTACTTCCCACGAACCAGTTAGTGGAAGGCACATTTCTTCATTTAAAAAAAATTGAAAACCATAGCAGGGCATGTAATTAGAGGACCAGAGGAGTGTCAGTTCTGCATAAACTCATCATATGGCTGCAATGTGAGCACTGCATAATGATTTACATAAGGTGTTTTCCTTGGAGCCTAAATCTTATCCCAGAGCAGAATGATCCTGGTGCTTATGTTATTTTATTTTATGAAGTTGAAATTTTTCCAATAAAAAGGATGTTTCTTAGCTAATGATGCTATGCTGAAATAATTGTATTTAGAAGTTCCAGTTGCTGACTTTTTGCTAGTTTATCTCCTAAGTGTTATTGGAAAACAGGCTTTCCATTCTTTTTATTTGCATCAACCCTCAAGTCTTGTAACAGGTTTCTCTCCTCCTGTTTTGTCCTACTTTTTCCTCCTATCTGTAGCACATCCATCTCACTCCACCTATCAAAATAAGATATACGTTAATATTACTGAAGTATTTATTCTCTGTACACATCAAACAACTACATGCTTGAGTGTCATTCTTCTGCTGTTCCTTTTGCCTTTACCCGTCTTTAACTGGTAAATCCCTAATTACATTTCAGTAGTCACTGGAGGTTTCCTCAACTTTTCCAACCATCTTCTTTCCCCTGCAGACAAGCATTGCTTTATTTTTCTCCGCTCTGTCACTCTTCTAACATCTGCCATACTGCCTTTAACTCGCAATGTACAAGTGTCTTTCTTTCCACCAGAGAGTAAGCAACTTTTAAAAATATTAAGTATAGTTGATTTACATTACTGTGTTAGTGTAAGTTGTACAGCTTCAGGTTCTTTTCTGTTATAGGTTATTATAAGATATTGAATATACTTCCCTGTGCTATACAGTAAATCCTTATTGTCTGTCCATTTCATATATTGTAGTGTATATCTGTTAATTCCATATTCCTAATTTATTTCTCCTTCTTTTGCCTTTGGTAAGTTTGTTTTCTCTGACTCTTTCTATTTTGTAAATAAGTTCATTTGTATCATTTTTTTGTGTTCCACATGTAAGTGATTATCATGTAATATTTGTTTTGCTCTGACTTACATGATTTAGTATGATAATCTCTAGGTCCATCAGTGTTGCTGCAAATGTCATTATTTCATTCTTTTTTAAGGCCGAGTAGTATGCCATTGCATATGTGTACTGCTTCTTCTTTAGACATCTGCTGTTGGACATTTGTGTTGATTCTATAAATGATTCTGCTGTGAACACTGGGGTGCATGTATCTTTTTGAATTTGAGTTTTCATCTTTTTTGGATATATGCTCAGATATGAGATCACTAGATCATATAGTTATTCTATTTTTAGTTTTCTTAAGGAACCTACAGACCATTTTCCATAGAGACTGTTCCAATTTACATTCCCATCAACAATGTAGGAGGGTTCCCTTTTCTCCACACCCTATCTAGCATTCATTATTTATGGATTTCTTAATGATGGTCATTTTGACAAGTGTGAGATGACTTCTCATTGTAGTTTAGATTTACATTTCTCTAATAATTAGAAACATTGAGCATATTTTGATGTGCCTGTTGGCCTCCTGGATGTCTTCTTTTGAGAAGTGTCTATTTAGCTCTTCAGTCCATTTTTTGGTGGGGTTGTTTGTACTTTTTTTTTTTATATTGATCTGTATGAGCTGTTTGTACGTTCGAGAGATTAATCTCTTGTCAGTTGGATCATTCGCAAATATTTTCTCCCAGTTTGTAGCTTTTGTTTTCATTTTTGTTTATGGTTTCCTTTTTATTAGGCCCTATATTTTGCTTTTATTTCTATTGCCTTAGGAGACTGACCTAAGAAAACTTTGGTCTGATTTATGTCAGAGAATATTTCACATGTGTTATCTTCTAGGAGTTTTATGATGTCATGTCTTATATATAAGTCTTTAAGCCATTTTGAGTTTATTTTTGTGTAAGACATGAGGGATTGTTCAAACTTCATTGATTTATGATTGAAAATAATATATAATATATAAATAATATGTATGTTCAGTAACATATTTCAGTTTTTGTGTGACTGTCCAGCTTTCCCAACATACTTGCTGAGAAGTATGTCTCTTTTCCAATGTATGTTCTTGCTTCTTTTGTTGAAGATTAAATGACCATAAGTATGCGATTTTTTTCTGGGCTCTCTATTATGTTTTATTGATCTATATGACTGTTTTTATAACAACACCACATTGTTTTGTTTATTGTAGCTTTGTAGTACTGTCTAAAGTCTGGAAGGTTTATGTCTCCAGCTTTATTCTTTTTCTTCAGAAGTGCTGAGCCAATTCCGAGCCTTTAGAGATTCCATATAAATTTTATGATTATTTGTTCTAGTTCTGTGGAAAACATCATGGGTAATTCGGTAGGGATCACATTAAATCTGTAGCCTGCTTTGGTTAGTATGCCCATTTTAACTATATTAATTCTTCTAACCCAGGAGCAGGGGATCTTTCCATTTCTTTGTATGTCTTTTAGTTTCTATTAATATTGCTTTATAGTTCTTGACATATAAGTTTTCCATATCCTTGATTAGGTTTACTCGTAGGTATTTTAATTTTTTGATGTGATTTTTTTTTTGGCCATGTTCATGGCATGTGGAAGTTGCTAGGCCAGGGATCAAACCTGCACCACAGCAGTGACCTGAGCCACTGCAGTGTAGTGACAATGCCAGATCCTTAACCTGCTATATCACAAGGGACCTCCCTTTGATGTGATTTTTTAATGAGATTTTGTTTTACTTTCTCTTTCTGATTCTTCATTGTTAGTGTAAAGATATTCAACATTGTATCCTTCTAACTTGCCGAATTCACTTATCAGTTCTAATCGCTTTTGTGTGGAGTGTTTAAGTGTTCCTATATAGAATATCATGTCACCTGTATACAGTGGCAATTTTATCTCTCCCCCTCTTATTTGAATACCTTTATTTTTCTTGTCTGATTGATATGAGTAGGACTTCTAATACTAGTTTGAATAGCTATATGGAGAGTAGACATCCTTGTCTTATTCCAAAATTTAAGGTGGTCTTTAAGGGCTGTTTTTTACATGGGAACATCCCTGTGTAGACTGTGAGAGTCCAGTATTTTTGTTGTGAGGGCTGTATTTGGTGTAGATGTCTTTCACATTTTTTCTGTGTCCTGGCCCTTACCTCCTTGATAGGAGATGAGTTTGATGTTGTGGTGTCCAGAGCCCACACTGGATGTTGATCGAAGCCTCCTCTTTGCTCTGTGGTTTTGATGGCTTTGTGTGGGGGTAAGGTCTTTTCCCTGGTTGTGGGAGTAGAAGTTCCCAAATCTGATTCTAAGCTGTAGTGTGAGGTGCGTGGGACTGCAGTGCTCCTTTTGAGAAAGGAGTTGCTATGTGTTTCTCCCAAGAGCTGTCCACTGGGAAGTGCAACTCTGTCATGCCACCTGCCACCAGAAGTTCATGACCACAAAATCAGACTTATTTGCGAGAGTGCTGATAATTAACTGATGTGACTACCCTACCTTCCTTTGACATGTATATGCTCACAGAGCACGAGCCCCCACAAAGCCCACAGGAGCCATGCCCTGTTGTGAACATGATGACAATGAGGTTTCAGTGGCAGACTTTCCCACATCCTATCCTTTGTGTTGATAATGGGGCTCCTGTGGTGGACGTGTACTCTGTCTTGTGTGTACCCCTAATTATAGCCTGGATCAACTTTAAGCCTTTCAGGCTATCTCTGCACAGCCACACTAAGTCCTCTCTCTGTGTCTGTCTTTTGAAGCCCAAGTTTCAGCATCCAGTTCTGTGCACACCAGCAAGTGCCTGTCTAGGGATAGGAAGTGTGGCGATGTGGCATTTCTCAATACCAATAACTCTCTATTCTGCTTGGCAGTAAGCCAGTTCATGAATGCTACTCTGGGGCAAAGCAGACCACCCAGCCAGCGAAAGAGTTTCCCAAGATGAAGGAACATTTCCTCTTTCACTGCCTCCTGTCAGGGGCACAGATCCCATCTCAGCTCATCCCAGTGCACCTTAGTCCTACCCAGTTATGTGTGGATCTTTCATGCAACTTTAGTTGTATGAGATCTTCTGCCTGCTTGCAGTTGGTATTCTTTGAGAATTGTTCCAGGTGTAGGTATATTTTTGATGTATTTGTAGGGTGTGGAGAGCTCTATATCCTCTTACACTGCCATCTTAATCTACCTGGACAGGGAGCGTCTTATTTATCTTTGCATATCCATACAAGAGCACAGGGCCTGATGTATAGAAGAGTCTAAAAATTAATTGAGTTGCTCTAGACAGAAATTTCATTTCATTTAAATTGAAATAAATACTTTATCCCTGAAAAGACTCTCTAATAACCTAGTGTCACAGTGTATCTGAAATGCTAGGTACGTGCATTACCCCTCTTCATATACATCCTCTCTGTAATCAACAATCATTGGGGAGTTCCTGTCATGGTTCAGTGGTTAACAAATCTGACTAGCATCCATGAGGATACGGGTTTGATCCCTGGCCTCACTCAGTGGGTTAAGGATCCAGCATTGCCGTGAGCTGTGGTGTAGGTTGCAGATGCAGCTCAGATCCCCTGTTGCTGTTGCTGTGGCTGAGGAATAGGCTGGCAGCTGTAGCTGCGTTTCGACCTCTAGCCTGGGACGCTCCATATACTGTGGGTATAGCCCTGAAAAGACAACAGACAAAATAATAATAAAAAAAAAAAAGAAACAATCATTCAAACCTATCACTGGCCAACTTTTTCGATTTAGTATCAGTATCACATCTTTATTGCTACTCTACTTAAATGTCTAAGAGGAATCTTAAAAAATCCATTTATAGAATTTGTTTTCTACTTTGACTGTCTTGCTTCCTTAAATGAGATCTTCAGTCATCATATTCTAGGCTCCATGCTATAAAGTTAGCATACACAACCAAGTTCCTGACCTCAGGGAACTTGGTTGTGATAATGGATTACATGCTGTGGTGAAGCTATGCACCAAGGATAGCTGGGGGAAAGGGGCAGAGCTCCCCCAGTCATGGAAGTTTTCCCTGAGAAGATGGCATTCAAGCCAGGATTTGAAGGATCATTGGAAGTTACTTGGCTGCGGAAGGAAATGAATAGCATCACAGGAAGAAGGAGAAAAAAAAACATCTGAGACAGGGTGGCAAGTGGTGGCAAGAGGTAGCTCAATATGTTTAGGGATCTTAAAGCAGATAATACACCTGGGATGAGAGAGGCACATGAGATTTTGTAGGGAGAGTAAGTCAGAGGTAAACCTTGAAGGCCCGTGCAACTAACTTTAGGTATTTGAATTTTAAGCTGACAGCAACCAGGGGATATTGAAGAATTTTAATCACATTCATATATTAGAAAGGTCTCTGCAGATGTTCAGAAGGGGATGGAGAGGAGAGGAGCTAGGCAGAGAGGAGAAAGGCAAATTATACGGCAGCTGCAGTTATCCAGACAAGGAGAGATTAGGGCATGAATAAAAGAAGTGGCTCTGGGCATAGAAAGTAGGGAAACCAAGCAATGGCATAATTTAGAGCACTTGGTGTCTAGGAGGTGAGTAGACAGGAGGTGTCTAAGATGACTCCCAGGTTTCTGACTTGGACAGTAGGGCCAGTGGTGATGCCGTGTTGCAAGGCAGGGTATATAGGAGGAGGAGCAGGTTTGAGGAAGAAGATAATGTTAGGTTTTAAACATTTGGATTAAGACCCCACTGGGTGTTGAAGTAGAAATGTCAGTTGGATACATTCTATTGTTGGTCAGGTAGTCCAATGAAAAATAAGTCATTGAGAAGTCATGTAGTTAGGTAAACCCCCACCCAAATTACAAAAAAATGGGTAGTAGAATTGTATCAAAATATATCAGCATAAATAACAATTTTGAAAATGGAAAACAGGTATAGTGAACAGTGTCAGAGACCACAGAGAAGTTAAGTAAGATAAGGTTAAAACTGTTCTCCACTGATACAATATTTTTAACTTTTTCCTTGGTTCATGTAAAAACTTAATAGTTATTATGTAAGTTTTGAGATGGGCTTTATTTATTTATTTATTTAGTTAGTTAGTTTTTTTGCCTTGTCTAGGGCCGCACCCGTGGCATATGAAGGTTCCCAGGCTAGGGGTCTAACAGGAGCTATAGCTGCCGGCCTTCACCACAGCCACAGCAATGCGGGATCCGAGCCGCATCTGTGACCTACACCACAGCTCACAGCAACGCCGGATCCTTAACCCACTGAGCGAGGCCAGTGATCGAACCCGCAACCTCATGGTTTCTAGTGGTATTCGTTAACCACTGAGCCACGACGGGAACTCCAAGGTGGACTTTAATTTAATGTGAATGATGGCCTTTATGACTAAAGAAGGAGTTAATGTGATTACTTATCTCAACTCAATATAATTGGAAGACTTAGTAGTCACAAATGCTTGTTATTTACAGTGTTGGTATGTGAGAAATCACATAATTCCAAGTCCTGCTTGCTACGTAAAGGTCTCTGAAGAAGCTGAGAGGTGAACATATGTAGCTCAAACATTCTAACTCTAGGATATGCCCCCTTCTTTTTCATAACCCCGTATCAGTCAGGAAATCTGGCTTCAGACCTAGAGATATTACTAACTAGGTGCTTACACTAGGGAAATCATTTACTGTCTTCATACATTTTTATTAATGGGCAAATTTATGGGATTAGGCTCTTCTTCTATGGATAAATTGAGATAAATCATGATCTGGAAAAGCTAAACATGCTTCTTTATGTATCTTCTCTACTGAATTTTCACCAGATACACATATCCTTTCTTAGCTTTTAGTTCCCACTTTTGGTGGGAATGGGCCATTTTGTCAACACCTTTTGCACTGTCTGCCTCCTTAATGCCTGTTTCATCTTGGTTTTACCTTTCTTCCTTCTCTGTTAGGCAGAGCTCCTTCTCCCTCTATACTTCAAAAACATACTTTACAAATCTCTATTATAGCCTTTATTATATTTTACCCTCATCACAAGATGATGTGGTCCTCGAGGCACAGACTTTAATTATGTAATTATGTTTGAGTATCTCAAACATACAGTGCATGTCTGACACAAACTGGTATTTAAAAACATGTAGAAGTTGTTCAGGCAAAGGGTCATAGACCATGGTGTCCTTCTGATCAGCTGGGAGAGAGAGATCTAGCTCAGTTTGCCCCCAACTCTGAATGAAACTGAGAGTCTATGGATCCGCAGTTGTGTACAGAGTGGAAAGAGCTCATGTGGTTCTGGACTCCATAAATGGTTTCCAAAGAAACTTTATTGGGAAGTTCTATTTAATTAAATGGTGAGGTGGGATCACTGACAGTCAGATCCTGGAGGGCAGCCAGTCTATCCACTTTGAAGCAATGCATATTGAAGCATAACTCTTCTGGGTACTATATATGGGGGGAAGATGATAACTGGATACCTAAACACTGCAGGCTCATAGGCCCACAGGCAGCAGGAGGGAAGCTTTATTAAGTGTCTGCCAGAGCACAATTACAAATAGGGCAGAACTACTGTGCATACAGAGAGTAGTGGTAGCAAGCTGGCTTTCCTAGGGAAGGTCTGAAAGGAAGTGTGGAAAAGCCCAGTTCTCAAAATGAGATCTGCCAGGCTAAGCAAAGTCTGATTTAGCAGGCACATGGTATTTTTGAGATCTCTCATTTCCTAGTTGTTCTATGAGACCTTAGTTGGTGGATGGACATGTTTTTGTATATAGTTTTGGGCATTGCTGGGCCAGTGTTAATCTGTTAAAAAGTGTTTATGGATGACGATATATTGATCTGTTTTATAACCTATCATATAAATGGATAGTAAACTTTGTAGTGTTATTTTCAGGTGAACATTAGATACTGAATAGATATGCTGTGTAAGATGTAAACTAGATTTTTTTTTACAGGGCATTACTTCTAATTCTTGATCCTTTCATCAATTAGAATTTCATTTATCAATAAACCGAAATAATCTGACTTCATTTCCTCTCATAAATATTCTCATGCATTTCAGATATATTTAGGTTTTAATTGGAAATGTAGTTACAAGTATATAGTTCTTTAAATATTTGTAGCTAGATATAATAGGTTTAGCTCTCATTTATATGAGGCATTCTGTTTGGTTAATCAAAATACTGGTTAGTCTTCCACTTAGAATAATGATGGTAATGGGGTTTTCTATAAAAATCTTTAAAATGAATCATCATTATAAAAATAAAATCAATGGAGAAATAAACACAGTCACATTATTTAATATATATTGCATATCTACCATAAGGAAAAGACTGTATAAAAAATATAAGAATATCAAGACAATGCATGAGCTCAATATTTAGTAGGGAAGAAAAAGCTAAGGACAAAAATGAATGTGTTACCAGGTAAAGTGAGATCTGTGTGATTAAAGATATAATATTTTGCTAAATGAATAAAGTGTGGTCAAGTTACGGTGGTTATTTGAAGTAGTGTAATTAAGAATTAGGTAACCACTAATAGTTGAGCAGACTTTTCCAATGCAATGCACAAGATTCTGTCGTGAAATATAGACAAAATATATGAGACATCCTTCAGAGATGAATTTATCTTACAAGATGCCCATTCTAATTAAGTAAAATCCCTAGAAAGAAGTCTTGATGCTCTAGAATTCCAGAAAATGGTCGACAGATGCTCTGATAGAATCTAAACAAAATTTATTTATTATTACTTAAGCCAAAAATTATACTCATTTCTGAATAGTAACTCTGAAAGTTGTCCATATACACATAGTTTAAGGGGAAAAAAATAGCTATCATTATAATAGAAAGTAACAAATATGTGAAACTTTGGACCCTAACTGGATGTGAATTGAAAATATTAATAAGTACAAAAGGGGCTTAATTTGGTAGAGCAGCATACTCCTCAGCCACAGGGCAGTAGAATGAGATTCCTTCAAGGATCATTGCTGATCATGATCTTCCATTTCTCTATATCTCAGTCCACTCTTTCCATAGTGATTGTACCAGTTACATTCCCACCAACAGTGCAGGAGGATTCCCTTTTCTCCACACCTCCTCCAACATTTGTTGTTTGTGGACTTATTAACGATAGCCATTCTGACTGGTGTGAGGTGGTATCTTGTGGTAGTTTTGATTTGCATTTCTCTAATCATCAGTGATGTTGAGCATTTTTTCATGTGCTTCTTGGCCATCTGCATGTCTTCTTTGGAGAAATGTCTATTCAGGTCCTTGCCCATTTTTTCAATTGGGTTGTTGGTTTTTTTGCTGTTGAGTTGTATAAGTTGTTTGTATATTTTAGAGATTAAGCCCTTGTCAGTTGCATCATTTGACAGTATTTTTTCCCATTCTGTAAGTTGTCTTTTAGTTTTCTTTTTGGTTTCCTTTGCTGTGCAAAAGCTTGTCAGCTTGACTAGGTCCCGTTGGTTTATCTTTGCTTTTATTTCTGTTGCTTTGGGAGACTGACCTGAGAAAACGTTTGTAAGGTTGATGTTAGAGAATGTTTTGCCAATGTTTTCTCCCAGGAGTTTAATGGTGTCTTGTCTTATATTTAAGCATTTAAGCCATTTTGAATTTATTTTTGTGCATGGCATGAGAGTGTGTTCTAGTTTCATTGATTTTGCATGCAGCTGTCCAGGTTTCCCAGCACTACTTACTTAAAAGACTATCTTTTCCCATTTTATGTTCTTGCCTCCTTTGTCAAAGATTAATTGACTATAGTTGTCTGGGTTGGTTTATTTCTGGGTTCTCTACTCTGTTCTGTTGGTCTGTATATCTGTTTTGGTACCAGTACCACACTATCTTGATTACTGTGTCCGTGTAATATTGCCTGAAGTCTGGGAGAGTTATGCCTTCTGCCTGGTTTTTGTTCCTTAGAATTGCTGTGGTGATTCTGGGTCTTTTGTGGTTCCATATAAATTTTTGGATTGTTTGTTCTAGTTCTGTGAAGAATCTCATGGGTAATTTGATAGGGATTGCATTGAATCTGTAGATTGCTTTGGGTAATGTGGCCGTTTTTACAATATTAATTTTTCCGGCCCATGAACATGGGATATCTTTCCATTTCTTTGTATCTTCTTTGATCTCCTTGATTAATGTTTTGTAGTTCTTGGCATATAAGTCTTTCACCTCCTTGGGGCTCAGGTCTTAGAAATGGAAGCAAGGCTATGATTCTTTTTTGTGAAGCAGAAAGGTTTCTTTCCACTAGACCTTTAATGGTTTCTTTGTTTGTTTGTTTGTTTGTTTTGCTTACATAGATTCTGAAGGATTATATTTGTTAATTTTCTAATGTTAAACGAATTGTCTTTCCTGGGGTAAACTCAACATGGCCATAAATTATTATACCTCTCATATCTTGTTAATATCTTTAGTCATTTTCAACTGTTTTCACAAGTGAAATTGATAGGTTGTTTTTATTCACAGAATGAGCTTGTCAGGTTTGGTACCAAGGTAATGCCAACTTCATCATATGACTTGAGTAGTATTTCATCTTTATCTTCACTAGGAGAGACTGTAGAGATTTTGATTTTTTTTTGACTTATTCAATGTTTTTAATGGTATAGGTCTATCTATGAACTTTTCTATTTCTTGAGTTAGTATCAGTAATGTTAATTTTTCTAAGAACATGGTCATTTTGTTTGAGTTTAAAATTTGCTGGCTTGTCATTTTTCTTAACATGTTCTTATTACCTCTTTTTTTTTTTTTTTTGTCTTTTTGCCTTTATCTAGAGCAGCACCTGTGCAATATGGAGGTTCCCAGGCTAGGGGTCTAACAGGAGCTGTAGCCGCCTGCCTTCACCACAGCCACAGCAACGCGGGATCCGAGCCACGTCTGCAACCTACACCACAGCTCACGGCAATGCCGGATCCTTAACCCACTGAGCAAGGCCAGGGATCGAATCCGCAACCCCACGGTTCTTAGTTGGATTCGTTAACCACTGCGCCACAAAGGGAACTCCTTATTACCTCTTAATATGTGCAACATCTACTATGTCTAAAGAGTATATTCTAATATTTAATCATGTCTCCCTTCTCTATTTTACTAAATCTGTTTTACCACAGTTTTGTCAGTTTCTAAGAAACAACTTTTGACTTGGTCGATCTCTATTATTTCAGGTTCTTTTCTAATATGTGCCTCTTAGTTTGATTATTTCTTTTCTTCTACTTTCTCTGTGTTCCCATTGGATGTCTGGACAGTTACTGAGAAAGATATAAATATCTCTGTTCTTTAATTCCCCTCATTGCTAATGTTTATGAATTTGTATAATACAGATGGTAACTAGAAGAGCAATGCTAATATTTTAAAAAAGCAGTCTAAGGTTTGTGGCTCTCTTTCTGTGATTGCTGGAAGTCAGCAAAGAAAGGCAAGCTGCAGAGTGGTAGACCTTTGTTATGTAGACAAATATTTCATTACCTGGTTGCTTAAGATACCTTGGAAAGCAGGCCTGCAACTAGAGTTGTAACTATAATAGATTCTGTTGGAAAAAAAACTTCAAATCACAGTGTGTTAGCTTCTTTTTGTTGAGTTATTTTTTTAAAAAATTTCTGTCAATGACATTGTACTACAGGCTATTTAGAACAGGTGGCTCTGAAGAGGCACCTTCGTAGTAGATAAGACATAACCTCAAGTCTTGCCCAAGCATTTTCTGATAAGGGATTTCAGCCAGGCAATGAATGCAAGTTCAGGAACAAAACTCAGATTTAAGATGTGAGGCTCTCAATCCATTAAAGATAGAGTAAAAGAGGGCAGTAAATTAAAAACCAGGGTGTTTAAGAATTTAAAAAGAAAAACTTTTGATGAGATTTTTTCTTGTGTTTAGATGCAGACAGAATTGACTAGAAGCCTACTAAATTTTTTAAAGAAATTATATTTCCAAAGAAACATGAACAACCTACAAAAGCTTGTCATTTTTCTAAACTTACAGCAAAATTCTGGCCTCAAATCTGTGCCATCATGATTTTACTGCACAAAATATCCAGCTTCTAAAGAATATACTCTCCAGTGTTTTGATTATGAAGCATAAGGACAAGGAACATATCCCAAAGGACAAAACCAAGCGCCACAGTGACAATATCCAAGGGCATTATAATGAGCTAACTTATGTGGTAACCAAGGAACTTTATTCAGTGACCAAACAGAGTTTTCACCACACTAGCCCTGTGGGATTTGAGCTAACTTATGTGGTAACCAAGGAACTTTATTCAGTGACCAAACAGATTTTTCACCACACTTGCCATGTGGGATTTGATGATCGCTATAGTTCAGTGACTGGTGTGAATTTCTGATTCTTCCTCCCACAGAAGAGTTTTAAATGGATTTATGCTCTTCCTGTTCCACCATTTTATATTAAAGTGGGGGGGGAGTCAATTCCTTTTATATTTTAATATCGTGAATATGATGGGCCACATCACGGAATGGTTTCCTTTGGAATATTCACCCCCTGTACAATGGAGACAACTACAAAGTTGCATCCAGTTCAGTGTCCATCTCTGGATGAAGTGTAGTCCTCTCCATTGCGTCTTGGGTGCCTCATAGTGCTGTGGTTTGAACTTTCAAGGGAGAGATAAGTAGGGGACTGTAGCAAAGACTGATTGTCGCCCCTTAGACAGTCATTCTGCCCTTTTATAGGAACAGAGTGAGGTACAAGGCTGCACGGCTGTAAAGACAATTCCTAGCCTTCCTTGCATCCAGTGTGCCTGGCCAATGGTTTCTAAGTCAAAGTGATCATAACGTCTGGGTTGTGCCTTGAAAGGAAGCATCATGCTTATCCCTTTCCCTTTTCCTTACCCTTTTTTCCCTCTGGTTGGCTGAATGTGAATGGCCTAGCAGGAGCTGAAGAGAAATTATCATATATATATGTATGCCTGGGTCACTATGCTGTACAGCAAAAATTGAAACAATATTGTAAAACAACTATATTCTAATTTTTAAGAAAACGGTTGCAAAAAGAAATTAAGATTAACAGGTATATAATGAAGATAATTTAGCAATAATACATAAAGGTCCTTGATCCTTGAGACAATAAAACCACTATATGAGCCCTATACCATTTATTTTGGACACCTTGGTAAGGGATATAAAAACTTCTATTTTGGCCTTCATTATAAGAAATGAATCTATATCCTAACTAGTATAATATCTGGAAGTATTTATTATCTCTGTGGATATGTGACCGAAAAGTTTTGCATTATCCTTTCCACATATGAAGAATCCTATCTTTTGAACTTTGAACAGCATTTCAAGCTACTGATGAAGGTTAGCTCTGCTTCCTTTTGATGTGAAATAGATCCAGTGTCAAAAATCCCCAAGATTACTCCTTACAGTAACTGATATGTCCACTGCATTTATTTCCCTCGCATTCAGAGGTCCCTGATGTTATTTGAGTTTATGTTTCAGTGGTTATGGTAGTTATTGTTTTCTGCTTTATCTCCTTGAATTTAGTAAAATCTCTATACTCCTCATGGTACTGAATATGATAAATCACATCATACTCAGGCTATCTGGGAACTAAAACCATTGGCATTTAAGATAATAAATTCCACAGTAAAGCCCTTTCCTCATCTCCTGCTAATCTTTTTGCTTTCCTCAGTTTATGACTAGTTGGAAATAATATTGCTTTGGTGTTGAGATTGCAGAGGATATGGAAATTCAAACTGTATGGTAGTTGATAAAAATAAATTTTATCAGGAAAATGAGAAAATGTCTTCATATAAGGAAATTTAGATAGCTATAGAAAGATAATCTGAGTATTTAGTTGGGAGATGAATACTTAGATTACTGTGCTAGGCCAGCAGAAGACAATTTATTTTTTCTTTTTGGATTTTGTATTACATCTAGAATCTCAAAACTCTCAACTGGCAAAGGCCTCCCAAATGCATTTTAATACCTGATGGTTTTATATGGTTTACTCTCTGCTTCCAAGAATTTTTGTACTTTTTAGGTGGATGAACAAATTGAGTTACATGGCGTGTATATGGTCATATTTTGAGACACTAGTGAAAGCTGGACTAAAATTTTGAACCATTCCTCAAAACACTTTAATCAAATTTTCACTGCATTGTATATGCTAGAAAGAGTTATTTTGCATGACTTTCTGATTTTCATATTTTACTTATCCTGTTTTTAAGTTGGCCAGGCCATGTTTTCCTTTTTTTTTTTTTTTTTTGGTTGGAGGGGCTGAATCAGAGCTACAGCTGCCAGCTTATGCCACGGCCAGAGCAACATGGGATCTGAGCTGCATTTGCAACCTACATCACAGCTCATGGCAATGCCAGTTCCCCTGACCCACTGAGCAAGGTCAGGGATGAAACCCGCATCCTTATGAATACTAGACAGATTTGTTTCTACTTTGCCACAACAGGAGCTTCTCCTTTTGATTTTTTTAATTCAGTCTAACCTTTCAGGATCACTTTCTTGCCTCTAGGTTGTATGTGTGCGTTGCACAGCTTAACCCATTTGAGGTGTGTACACATGGTGAATTCAAACCACTGAAACTCGATGAGCATTCAGTATGAAGTGCTACATAAAAGGAAAGACAGAAAGATATTATTCTTGACACTCATAAGCTTGGTTGGGTCCTTTAGAAATGTGTTTTTTGTAGGTGTTATATAATAAATTTAAGGGGCTCTTTGTGTGTGATAAATTAAGTGCAGTAAATTAAAACGAGGCAGTCACTTCCTTTTAAATAAAGTGAAAACCCCTTTTTATAGCCAATCAGCTTGGTATGGATTGGATAATACCATACCAATTCTCTTTTCCTTGGCACACATTAACATATCTTGCAGTTCCTTTGCTAACACAAGGATTTGCCTATTCTGAAAAAGTAACCTGAAAATATGCTTTTCTTTATTCTTTCCTCAAATTAAGTGTTCTCTCTCCATACTTTCCAAGAAAATGGGGGTTCAGTCTTTTTCCATCTCTTTTCCATCAGTGTTTGAGGAAAGGTATATGTTCTCATAAGTACCAGTCAAACCAGAAAGAGTGCCAGTGGCTCCATGGCTTAATCAATCAATACTGTACACTTTTTCAAATTCATGCTCTATTGAAGTATTAATAAATATTAATATTGTCATCATCATTATTAGAGATGTCCAAACAAATCAACATGATGAGCCTTTCTGACACTTTACTCATTATCTATTCCTGCCCTCCAATAACTGTTCAATCACTGTTTGACCATCTACCTCTATGATTCTCAACTGTATTTGTAAATAATAATGATAATAGTAAAAAATTATAAAACATTTTGCCACTGATTAGCTAAGTGAAATGCGTTACGTTCTCTTTCCTGAATCTGAATCTGCTACCTTTTAAATTGCTATCTAACTGTCCTTTAAATCACTCAAGACTGGAAAACTTGAATGTTCTGTATTCTTTTGAGATTTATATGTATCTCCCCCTTCCCTGACCCTCAGACTTTATCCTGGTAGTGTGTGCTAATTTCTCAAAGTTATTTTTCCACTCTTTGGTGAGGTTCCTTGATCTCTACCTTTTTTTTTGTTTGTTTTTTTATGCCGAGACTTTATTATACAAAGCTTCAGTCAAATGTGAGCATCCTGTGTGATAGAAATATACAGAATTCCGGAGGATTTGACCACTTTCATTTTGCTCATCTTGCAAAGATAGCTGAAAATAGACTGTGGTTCCTTCTCTCCCTTCCCCCTCAGAACATCTATATTTCCAGCTCTGGCTGTTCCATCTCCTGTTCTGACTTGCAAATTATTCCTCCAATCTCTGACTTCTCGAAATGCTTATCCATCATCCTAGGCACCAAAGTGATTTCAGAACATAGATTTGATCGTTTTCTACCCTCAGTGCTTTCTGTTCCCTTAGCATGGTATACAAAGTTCTTTATCATTTGACCAGAGCCTGCCTCCCTTATCAGTTCACACCCTCAGTGATTTCTGTTTCCTTACCATGGTATACAAGGTCCTTATCATTTGACCAGAGCCTCCCTTATCAGTGTCATCCTTGTCACTCTTGTCTTTTAGGTTTGCATCATACATAGTTTTCTTGTAGTGTACTTTTCTTTGGGGATGTCTTTTTGGGAACCTATTGAGGTAAAGAGGAATCTATAAGACTACTGTTTTGATTTTTAATTAATAAAGTGTCCTCTACTCTCATCAGTGTCCCTTAAAAAAATTAAAGTAAAATGAAGAAAGTACCGAATTTTAAAACATCTCAGTACCATAAACTTGATTGTGACAGAATCCTCTAGATCAACTGTTAATGATACCAAAAGTGTACATAAAAATAATTGTTTCCATGTTAAAATTTGGGCTCAATATGTTTTTTAATTCTCTTTTAAAACTCAAAGTAAATAACCTGTGTTAGATGCTATTATTCAAGGAACACACACACACACACACACACACACACACACAGCCCTTATCAATGCTTCATTCCCCAATTACTTCCAAAGTTATTCAACTGTGACTACATTAGATTAGATAATTAACTTGAGAATGCCTCATTTGGCATAAATGTTTTAAGTATAATATTATTCTGATTTTTTTCCTCTCTATTTCTCTAGAGTTTGACTTTAGCTATGGCTTTAAAAATTCTAGGTTTTTGGATAAATTTTGAGTTAAAAATCCATCCATAATGTTGTATTGGACACCTCTGTTTCTCCAGTGTCTAGCACAGTGTCATACAGAAAAAAAGTGCTCTACTGACATTTCTGGAAGGCAAGTGGATTCATTATAATGAGACAGAGATAAACCAATGCATCAGCTTCCAATCAACTGATCATTTTCTGTGTATAAGACATAGAAGGGTAGAAATAACAATGCCTCCAGCCAGACACCAAGGTCTTTGCTGTCTAGAGAAGAATAAACTTATGTATGTAAAGAGAATAAATGGCAGGTGCTTGTGTGAATGATACAGATATTTGTATATGAATAATATAATAATAATGGTAAAAATAATGATAATACGTATTGAGTGTTTACTATGTGCCAGAATCTGTAATAAACTCTTCCATATAATTACTTCTATATAATAACTCTTCTATATAATTGAATCATCAAATAAACTCTGTAAGGCAGGAACTATTGTTTTTCCCATTTTGCAGATGGAAAAGGATATAGGAAGTTATATATACACTTGGATTTATCCTTCTCATAAGGGGTAGATCTGAAACTGCTTTTTTCTGAGTTTATAACTTCATAATACTCTAAAGGGAGAGTTTCTTCTGTCAGTGGCATCACTAATATGGTAGAATTAAATGATGAATATAATCAAACTTCTTCACTACAAGATAAAAAATATTTTTGTATATCAAATCACACTTAAGGGATGACTTCTGTGTGTTATCAGCTTATAGGAAGAGAGAGTTTTCCTGAGAGATTTAGAGTTCACCTTTGGTTAGAATTGGTACTCAGCCAACCTTATTTCCACAATGTTTTGAAGTCTTGATGTATTAAGCTATATGTAGCATAAACGTTTGATAAATCAAGTGTGGTATATGCTTGAGATTTGAAGTTTTACAAGTATTTCCTATATAATTTAACAGGATTTAAAAAGAAAGAAAGCACTGCTCCTTACTATTACAGAAGTTATCATGGTACATTTCAATTCCTAATTCCAAAACAGCATCAGCATGCATGATCATTACTAATTGGGTCCATAGCAAATATGGAACAGGGTGTACACAGAGAGATCTACTTTGATAACTGAAATCTGTTTTGAATAAACAGCAAACAGTATATCTTAAGTTGTCATTACTGTGGTATTCAAATGAAAGGAAAGTCATGAATGATTATGCAAATTACCAGAAACACATTCTAAATGCAGTTTAAAAGCAGTGTGCAAAACACGAAAAGATTTCTATTTCTTGTTTTCTTAGCTGAGTTAATCTACTTGTATTTAAGAAATCTAATATTTAAGGAGGAAAAAACTGGCAATTTAGTTGTCATTGGCACAGATATAATGACAGGAAATTCCTATAAATATTTTTAGTCAATTAGGGTTGGCCAAGAAGTTTGAAAATTCACGATACAAACAGAACAATTCATAGGGAAAAAGACAAAATGGATTTTCAAACCATGAGACAGTACATAAATTAGACGGATAAAACAAAAGGAAATGAGATTCATTCATTCATTATTCATTCATTCATTAGGTTTTTATAAAGCACTTTCTGTGCAAGATACAGCAATGGACAATAGCCTCTGCCCTCATGGAACTTTCTAGTGAGAGGCCAGAAATTTTAAGACTAACAGTCCAATTCATTATTTAACTACAATTATGATAAATGCTTTAAGGAGACATTAGAGTGAACTATGAGTATAATAAGAAGGCTTGATTGAATGGGTGCAAAAGAATGGGAACATGGCAGGCACATCAAAGATAGATTCATTTCCAAAGCAACATTTTGGCTGAGGTCTGAACAATTAAGCCAATCGACTACTGAATGAGGCAGAAAGTCAGGTAATTTTGTGGTGTGAAGTACAAGACCATACAGAGCTGTGGTGTTCGTGACATGGTATGTAGTAACAAATGATAACATTTGTATGGTATTACCTCTGTGCCAGATATGCTAAGAGCTGAACCTGTATTTACTCATTTACTTCTCATAGCAATACTTTGAGGTCCATTTTATTTGTTTGTTTATCTCATTTTCAGGGTAAAGAACAGAGGCAGAATAGCTTTTTCGGTATCATGATGCTAGTCTGGGGTGGATCCGGTTTGAATTGAGGATGTGTGAGTTTAGAAACTTCACTCTTGATCGCTGTCTACCCAGATTATACATTCACCCGTAATTGTTGAGCATCCATGTGAGTTTCTATACCAAGCTTTTTCATAGTGTTAGTAAGGTTATAGTCACAGAGTTGAGCGTGATTTCTGCTGTATTTGGGAGCAGTACTACATGATGGTAGTACTGCAGCCAGGATTTGACTCTCTCCCTTCTCTGTGTGGATGTTGGGCAAGTTTCTCCACCTTCCAAATATCAATAAACAGCTATAAAATTAGAATAATAGTGAGGTCTTTATTACAAGCTTGCTCTGAGGTTTACATGAGATAATAAATGTTCAGTGTATCTCTGGCACAGACTATTTTCTTCATATATGTAAGCTTTTATTATTAGCAGAAAAAAGATTAAAAGTGAATGTCAGAGAGGACTTTGAATGCCTTGTATAAAACGTTATTTCATAAGCAGAAGGAAGCCATTGACATTCTCTGGAAAAGAATTACTTTAGCATGTGTAGTGAATTATTGGTGATAATCTGTAGTTTACAAAGTGCTTTTTGAATAGATTATTTAATTTAATCCCCCTTAATCTCAGAGGGATGTTGTTTCGATTGTCATTTATACGTAAACTAAAACTTAGAGCTCTTAAATGACTCGTCCAGGAGCTCACAGGACTTAGTAGAATAGCTGTGATTTAGGTTCAAATATTTAAAGTAAAAGGACAGTGTAGTTGTCATCATACTACAGCTTGCAGATGATTTGGAAAGACATCGGAAAGAGGTGCCATGGAAACATTATGGGGCAAAGCTGTTTTGGTTATTCTGAATTTGAAGTGGAGAAATTATTATTCTTTTTTAAATTTTAGAGTGTTGATGGAAAGGTTTGAGAAACTAGGGACTTGGATATTGGTCCTATCTCTGCCACTTCTTGGCTTTGTGACAAGTCAGAAAAGTTGTTTAGCCTTTATGGTTGTAGGTTTCCTCAGCTGTGCATAAGGAAAATATGACCCCATTTTGGGGGATTTTCCAATGGATCAGGTGATACACCTTTCTCCCCAAAATGGCCACAGCAAACAAAACAGAAAACTCAAAAGAAAAACACAGGTATATTATTGTCAGTTTAAATACAAAAAGTTTCCATTCCCAAACATACATTTAAATTCTTACCGGAAAAATAAATTCTCGTAGCCACTGGAGTTGAAAGCGAATCTATCAACTTTTTTTATTATTAAAATGAAATCAAATATCCAGAAAACTAGGAAGACTTCCAATAACATTTCATACGTTTACCCATTTATATGGCAACTCCACTTTGTTTTAGATTTACTGACCTGCTCACCAGAAACCCTTTGGATGCTTTCTCTCTTTCAGTTTGAATGTAAACCTGAAGACCTGTCCTGGTTTGTTGTATGTGTCGTAGGTATTGCAGGACATTTTTTCAAAGTCTAGTCCTTTATCCAGATGTTAGTGAATTTTTTGCTTTTATGGTTTTGCTTTCGGTGTCCCTTCGTTTTTCTGGACATATAATCCACTTCTTTAGAGAAGCAGGAGTAAAAGTCTAAGGTTCTGATGTAGTCACCTCAGCTTCTTTTACTGTTTGTGTGATCCCTTGAAGTAGTTTTTTGGGGTTGTCGGAGGAGGAGTTGGAACTTTCTTTTACTCCCATCTTTTTCTGTTCCAAGCTTATGGTTTCCTTCGCTTCTGATTATTCCCAACTGAATTTATACCTCATTCTAGCTGATGAAAGATTTTGAGATTTCTGAAAGTGTCCTCATGTGTAATACCCTGAATGCTAGAAATTTTCATAGCATAACTCATATTTTTGGAGCATTTAATAAAATAACCAACAATATATGGTAAGCCTTTATAAAATTACTGCTTGAAAAAAATGGGGCTCTAACCTGAAGGACTTTTATTTTATTTTATTTTATTTTTGCCTTTTGTCATTTTTAGGGCTGCACCCGTGGCATGTGGAGGTTCCCAGGCTAGGGGTCTAATCGGAGCTGTAGCCACTGGCCTATGCTGCAGCCACAGCAATGGAGGATCCGAGCCGCGTCTGCGACTTACACCACAGCTCACGGCAACGCCAGATCGTTAACCCACTGAGCAAGGCCAGGGATCGAACCCGCAACCTCATGGTTCCTAGTCGGATTCGTTAACCATTGCGCCATGACGGGAACTCCCTGTAGGATTTTATAAAAACTAGAATATCCTAAATAATTTAATTGCTTGAAAGAATAACTCTATTAAGACTTTCTCTCCTCCTCCCATCCCTTTGGCCTAAATCAGATAATCTGATATTTTCTTACATAAGATCATAAGAAACCAATGTAGAAAGTTTCACATGAAAAAGGAATAGGCAAAAAATGTTGAGATAAGAGACTGAAACATGTTAGAGTTTGGTTTTGTTGATATGTTAGCATCGTTTTTCTATACTTATGAGACAATTTGCGTCACATGATAATGTAATCTCTATGATAGAAAAGTAGTCAGGATGTGAAAGAATTGTATTACTCTACAAAGGTAGTTTTGATTTATAACTATTTTTTTTTTGCCACATTAGCAATCACAATGTTTCAAAAATTAGGCAACTGGAATGAAAATAACCATTTGAAACTACATAGTCCGATATCCTTATTTTACATAGGAGAATACTGGGCTCAGAAAAGAAGCAAAATGATTAACTGAGGTCATACTACTAGTTAGAGGCTCTGACTAGCACCCTGACATGCTAATCCTGGTGCAGTACTTTTGTGTTAAACCTTACTTTTTTACTCAGTGTGTTCCATGTTTTGTGCACCTCAAAACAGAAAGCTCCTACCTTGGATTGTGTTTTCATGCACTGACAAGAATAAAGTGAGAATTTAGCCCAGTCTCCAATACATGAGTCAATTTCAAACAAATTGATGTATGCCAATAAACAATACTATTAAGAAAGGGGTGTTTCGCCGACCTAAGAAATGACCTTCCTACAGGTGGAGGTAGAAGCAGTGTTGAATGCACTGTAAGATGAGGAGCAAATGAATTGTATATAAAGGTAGTTCAACTTGATTATGGCAGCAAGAAAGAGACTAGTCAAGGACATTCATAGGCAACTTACTGAAACATTTCAAGGAGCAAAATATTTCAAATTCTTGGCCTAGAAGAAAAAAGCATTTGGGTAGAGAAATCCTGAAGTGTCACACTTTGTCAATCCCATTACTCCTAAAACCCACCAACATTTAAAAACTTAAAAACCAGGTAAATATGCTAAATAGGGTCCCTGTGACATTGTGAAAAAGAGGAAGCACAGATGATGAATGCAGGGCCAGATTACAGTTTAAAAATCTGCATAATGAGTACTTCTTCATATTCATTGACAAAGCAGAGGGGCGAGGAAGCAAAGCCAAACTGGGGAAGGCTTCCCAGCAGAATGTGGGACAGGAATGTGCTGGGTGTAACTGCCAAGATTTATGGCAGGGGCTGAAGGGCACTGGGCAGTCGTTGTGAATAAAGAGTGAAATGCTATTTTAGCATTTTCCCTCGGGGGAAAGAAATAGCTGGGAAGTGGAGGGCTTTCTTCACAAACATAGAAAACATTGAACGTATGTTATATTGATGTGGAAAACCTTGAAATCAACTCCAGAGGAGACCTGGAAAGGTTGCCCTTAATGCTTATGTTTTCCTCCAATATAGACAGCCTTCTCATTCTAAAGCAAATGAAAATCAACCGCCAAAGACTTAGGAATTATTGTGATCAGAATTCACTCTGCTGCCTCATTGTCTGCCTGTAAATATACTCACTGCAGTGGGATTTCTTAGAAAAGCTTTTCATCACCATCATTCAATAGTTATCCATGACCTCTGGAGCCTTTCTTGTGTTTATATTAGCACAGGTCAAGTCACTCAGTAAATAATGGAGGAAGAGGAAACAGGTGAAGAATAAGGACCACCTGCAGTGACAGATGAGCAAAGAAATCACCAAGGCAACTGAAGGGAGGCACATTTGGAAGTCCAAAAAGAAGCCAAGAATGAAAGGGCTTTACCCTTCCCCAAGGAAGTGCACAAACAGTTTCTTTATACCACCAAATGTTCAGTGGAGTTTTCAGTGTTTGGGAAATGGCACTAACTCCACTCTGGTATAAACCACCTTCCTGATCATGGTTTCTCTATAAGCAAACAGGAGAGGAAGAACTATTTCAAAAAAGACACAGAAGAAGCTAGCCATGCAGAAGTCACTACTGTAGATACATGGAGATGAGGCATATAGAACTGAGATGAACATATTAGCTGGACCTACGGTCTAGCCCTGCCTCTTGTGGAAGGGCTCTTCCAGAAATGAAAAGGAGACCGTGCTTGAAGGACCACTGAAGACATCCCAAGGCCTTGGGTGGAAGCTAACATTATTTAGGTTATGCTATCCAGTCTATAAAAATATATACAAAAGAGTGACTTTAACCTTAAGACGTAGCTTTTCATGACTGAAACGTGCATATCAGACTTGGCAATGACTTTTATTTGGCCAAGAGGGTCCAGATATGGAGGGGGCAATAAACAATACCTGCATCAGGCTATTTATAAGGTGCTCAGCATATTTGTACCCTGTAAATTGTTGTATAATCATTCATTAATAATGGCCTAGCCCTTTTGCACAAAATAAAATTAATCACTCTCTTCAGTCACACATGTTTAAATAGTCAGGATATTTTAAAGGATTTTCACAGAGTCTGTTGATTTTTTTTTTTTTTTCTTTTCTTGTAGGAGCACAAACTTAATACTGGGCTGCTAACCAGAGGGTGCAGGTAGACTTGGGTGTGTGTAGAGAGTTTACAAGTAAAACTTTAAGTGTTCCGTTTGCAAATAACTAAATGTTTCTTGAGGGAGAGGAAATATAGATGACAAAGTTTCTCTCAAGGCCAGTGGACCAGGTTCAGGAGAGGCAGAGCTGAGTCCATCATTCTCATGTGACTTAAGAGTAGGCTGAAAAAAGTAGTCAGTAGAAACCAAAGCAATCGACTTCACTATGAGCTCTATGAAATTACTGTTCAAAGTTTAGAGGGAAGGGTCAATAAATTACAACCTGTTTCCCTCTTCAGCATTCAAAGCTAATTGAAAAACAAGACACAAGATGCAGACAATCATTTAAAAAGCAAGCAACAAAACAAACAAACAAAAAAAACCACCTTATTATGAACCAAACATGGAATGAAGGACAAGATTTCTAGGTATAGTTAAAAAGCCTTACTAAGGTTTCATCTGTGAATTGGGCAGACTTACCCAAGTAGTGCCTGGCACTTTTGGACACTGCAGGACCCCTTGTGCAGGTAGTCCACTTGCTGCATTTCAAAGAGCAGACTTGAATGCAGCCTCAGAAATAATATGGGAAAGGCTGAGTCACAGGATCCCACCTCCCTCTGCCCAAATCACTCATCAAACAATTTACTTTTCTTCCCCAAAGGAAAAAACAATGCATTGGGGGCAGGGGGGAGTGGAGCTGTGTGTGCTGTGCTTTCCTTCCCAAGGAGGAATGATGAGTAGGAAACTTGCATCCCTCCCAACAATGTTGAGAATACACAGAGTTGAGGAGCTAGAAACAAGAGGAGGTGATGAAGACAGTGCTCTCAGGACTTTTAATCCTCACAGCATTTGGTACAAATAACTGTGGTATGGCCTCATCCAACAGCATCAGGCTTTGATTTTATCTCCAGATATGGTGCAATATCTTGGAGCACATGCTTGATATTAGTAAAATGGAAGGTTATTATTACAAATATTTTTAGTCCTGTATGTAAGTAACTAGATACAATTGGACAAACATTGCAATCAATTTTACCGTATATATGTGCCTAAGTTAATTAGAATATCAGTTATTCTGAATGTTTCCCCATCCCATTTTAACCATTTTGAATCAGTAAGTTATTCAATTGAATAAACATTCCTTTCTAAAGACCTGTTGTTTTCCAGGTACTATCTTGATAACAGACACAGAGAAATGAAGGTGACACTTTCCTTGCCTGGGGGAGTCTATACCATGTAGAATTTACAGACCTGTAGCTAATTCGGTGCAACACAACAAAAGTACATTGATAGAGGCAGCACAGAAGTAACAAAAAAGAGTGTTCAGATCTTCGAGGGCCTCAGGAAAGGCTGGGATTTGAGTCAAGAGTGAAAGTATCCCTTAACAGTCTCCTGAAAAATAAGTGAGATGTTACCTGCTGGGCTTGGAATGAGAGAGGACATTCCAGGCAACAACTGGAGCAGTTCTGACAATAATAGGATGCTTTGTTTGTGGAATTACAGATCATGCTATTATTGAGGAGCAGAATTCACCTTTAGCACTGGCAACAGTTAAAAATCAAGATATAGGTTGAGGCTAGCTCTTATAAGTTATTAAATGCCATGTTTCTGTTGTGATCAAGTTTCTACTGCTTTTCTTTGTGTTCTCTTCCTTAGCAATAGATACTGCCTTCTCATGATGAAGAATAGATAGGGACTAGATACCAGCTTAGAATCACTGATGTCAGCCATACTTAGAAGGGGAAATGGATGAGAAAACAGTCCTCTTATTTATGAGAGAAAAGGGTAGTCCCACTCAGAGAGGCTTATCATTGGACTTGGTAATTATATTTCTGTGATCTGGCAGACATCGGACTCGGTCTTTTAGCATTCATGGGGTGGCTAATTTGCATGCCAAGAGTTAATGTGTATGGTAAATAAATTTGTAGATCTGTAACACTTTCCTAAGTATCTACAATTGATCCTGTTGTTGGGAAGTGGTTGTTCCCCCCATGGCTGTTACAAAAGAGCTGGGCTCCAGAATTGGTGATAGCTTAAGAGATAAAGAACCCGCCTTCACTACTGAACTTTGGACCGAAATGATAAGGGCACCCCTCCCAGTTGGAGGAGTGCTCCATCTTCATATAATCCAAATGTCCTGCCACAGAAAGACTCTCTCCTTGTTCTTCCAGAAATTCTTGAACCACTTTGGTGCAGTACCTATTGTCTGCAATAACGGATGATCCTCACCACATCATCTCCACAGGACCAAGGAGATCAAAAGGATTTAATTCGAATATCTCCAGCTAGCTTGGCGAGTGCCTGTCCATTAAGCAAATCACTGAGGAGTAAATATCACTCCCATGATATTTGTTCTTACACATGATCACACTGCTTGAGTACAGATAAGTGCTCTGAAAAATAGGATTCAGTCCATTTCTTTGCTTGGGACAGAAATTGTCAAGTGAGTGGAGGGTCACAGATTATTCGGGGTCACAACCCCAAAACATGCTCCTTGGACATAGTGGTTATTTAAAGCTTGGGGACTTCAAAAAAAAAAAAAAACAGCTGATATGGTGAGGAATGTTGTTTGAACTCCTCCTGTCTGCCTGAAGACAGATCCTGTAAAAGGAAGTCAGTCATCATAAATCCCCTGCCCTCCCAGAGAGTTTCATCAACCAGAGAGGAGTGTATCTCATCACAGGAGGGGAGACGAAAAGCTGACACCACTTCTGGGCAAACTTTGTCACAGGCTATCGTATCTCCCATCTGTTCTTCTAAGGGCCAATTTATAGTTTTTAAAATTAATTTACTCTCCATTGAGAGGCCTACATTCCCCTGTCTTTTCTCTATTAGGATTGTGTTTAAGCCTGAATTTCAGGCCACCTCAGAAGTTACTCAGTTTTCCCTAGATATCTCCCATATGTGCATACATGAGGTATACATGTTAATATCCTTATGTTTGTTTTTATCTTGTCAAGCTGTCTCTTATAGGGTCTCAGCTAAGAACTCAGAAGGGTAGGGAGTTCCTGTAATGGCTCAGCAGTAACAAACCCAATTAGTATCCATGAGAACATGGGTTCAGTCCCTGGCACCACTCAGTGAGTTAAGGATCCAGCATTGATACAGGTTGCAGATGCGACCTGGATCCTGTGTTGCTGTGGCTGTGGCGTAGGCTGGCAGCTGCAGCTCCAATTTGACCCCTAGCCTGGGAACGTCCATATGCTGTGGGTACAGTCCTAAAAAGAAAAAAAAATGAAAAACTCAGAAGGGCAGAGAGAAAATGGTTTTCCCTGGAAACCACCGATCCTCTGTTACCCGTTCTCTACATTCAGTGTAATGGTATTGGAATGATCTAAAGGTGCTTTCCTATATCACTCAAGGTACATGTACTCCTGTCAAGGGGAGGGAAGATGGTATCCTTGGAAGAAGGAAAACTAGACTCTGGATATCTTGCCATTACCTATATGGGGAAAGGAGTCAAGGATTTTGCACTTTGGGGACCTATTGGGACAGGTTTTTGAACTCCTGTGATTTGTAGGGCCTCACCCTGGTTTTATGGAAGTGATAGAGAAAGAGAATCTGTGTTTATAATTAAGGGAGAGAGATGTGATCAAATATGCTTTGTAGCAGTTACACAAGCAACAGTAATGTGGAGGACCAGAAGGTTACTGGGACGAGGTGACCAGCAAGGAAGCTACTGCACATAGCAAACGCAGACTGAGAGGAGCAGCTGTGATGCAGGGAAAATAAGTGCCAAGACTTTCTCACTGGATATATCCATATGCTATTAATGCATTTTTCCTCTTAGGGCATCAATGCTCAGGAAGCATTTATTGCAATCCCAGGGCCACAGGTTGCTTCCTGGTTCACATATCATTTATGTGAAGAATATAAATTAGGCTATGTGCAACCAGTAATGACTTGGTTTGGGGCCTTGCTTCCTGGGAATGTCAACTACCAGTCTCCTCCTGACTTTATGATTTGCATGTAAAACCAAATCTTCCTCCTTGTAAATGTGTCCTACCCCTACCATCCTCTTCCTGTGTGAAGAGTTTGCATTTTCATCTTAAAAGAAGAAATACCAGGTGTTGCCTCTGTGTAGAGTAGGTTACTACCAAGATAAAGAAGTTGCAGGTTCTTGTCCTGGCTCAGCGGTAACAATGCAGGTTCGATCCCTGGCCCCACTCAGTGAGTTAAGGATCCAGTGTTGCCATAAGGTATAGTGTAGGTCACAGACAAGGCTTAGATCTTGTGTTGCTGTGCTGTGGCTTAGGCTGGCAGCTGCAGCTCCAATTTGATCCCTAGCCTGGGAACTTCCATATGCCACAGGTGAGGCCCTGAAAAGATAAAAAAAAAAAAAAAAAAAAGTTGCCTAGAAGCAATCATTGAGGGGGCAGACAAAAATGGTGTTAACTGTCCAAATGGTGTCTTTATAAAATGCTCAGGTGTAACTGGCATTCAGGAAAAGTTAGGGTTGAAGGCAAAAACGGAAGGTGTAGTCTTGGATTTCATTCATTTATCATGTCTAGAAAAGCTAATTGTATACATACTTTCCTGATCCTTTGGTAGTCAGTATATTTTGTGCTAAGATATTTTTCTGAGGCAAAGGATAGACTTGTAAGACAAATAAATGCAATCATCAATTTAAAAGTATAATCCTTTATTTTAAAGATGAAATATTTTGCACCATTCATTGGAGTGAGAATAGAGTGAACAAATAGTTAAGGAATTATAATTTGAAGTTAACCCAAGAAGCACCTCATAGTATTTTCATTGTTTCTGAAATCACCTTATATGTTTTAGGAAGGAAGACCACTCTAACTCACTGCCATAAGAGATATAAAACAAACAGAAAAACAACAACAAATAAGCCCAACAAAAACTATAAAACATATCTCATTCTCAAAGGGATGAATAAGGCCCAACAACCTCACACAAGCTTCTAAATAAAGTTTCAATGTAGATATTAGGCTGACTTTTCCTTAGCAGAGATTTCAATTAGAAATATTATGTAGGCGAAGGATGGGAAAAGATGAACAGATGAAATTTGACTTATTTCTCCAGTACATGCTGTGAGAGCTACATTCTCACCTCCACAAACCAACGAATCAAAGATACTGAGGATTCAAGCGTTTTTATTACAGCGGTGGGTGGCCCAAGTGCCTCGATTCAGCTGTCTTTTCATATTAGAAGGAAAGCTGAAATCATTGTCACTCATGTAATATCTTATTTGTTCTGCTGCTCTCACTAAATTTTCCAAATTTTATCCGGGATCTCTCTCCCACAAAGAAGATGAGTCTGTGCTGCAGTTTCTCTGCTTTAACTGTGGTCTAGCTCCTCCTGTCAGAAAAAGAAAGGGTAGAAACATTCATTTTTACAAGGAAGTCTGGCTTTGGGACACTGTCTTTTCATTAGAGCAATAAACTGGAGATGATTACATTGTTACATTTCATAGATTTACTCTGTAAATCTTAAAACTATTTATCTTGTTTCTGTAGGAAAATGAGGTATCAGCAGGCTGCTTTCAGTGATGACTAAGTCATGTGACTGCAAGGGACTTTGCTCACACTGGCCGACCATTCGGCAATAAATTCCAGTGGCACATTCTTTATGAGGGCAGGCATTCTTTCTGTATGGGCAGTTTCCCTTTTGTTTAGTGGTTTTTGCAGTTCCCTAACTCCCCACTTGGGGGAGGAAAGGCATTAGAGAAATGGGAGCTGGAGGGAAAATGGAAATCGTCTCACTTGGAATGATGGGAAATTATTTTGAAAAAATTTGTTTTAAATCAGTAATAAACATAAGTTCACTCCCTGTGACTCCCAGGACTGTACTGGGTGGGGTTGGAGAGAGGTATGAAAAGAAATTTAAGAAGATATCTTTCCTTGATGAAACTCTTTGTGTATGAAGGGAATGATTTAGTCGAAGAGATTAGAGAGCGGTAAATAATAAGCGGAGGGAAAAAGGAGCAAAAGACAATCTGCAGAATCTTCCAGTCCCCTCCATCTTGGTATTTATAATTCATGCTCTCATAGGTCTCAAGACATTGTGTGTGTTCATTATGAGTCTTTTAGAAGAAAGATGAGGTTAAACAAAAAGAGAAAGGGACTCTAAAAACAAAAGAATATATAATGGAGTGTTAAAGCCAACTGTGTTTGGCTGGGTCTTAGGCAGGAACCAGGACAACCAAAACCTCTGTGTTCCTCTCTGTCTCTCTCTTTTATTCTTGTAGAGAATCCTGACCACTCCACTCATTCCACATTTCTGCATTCAGTGCCAGGAATGCTCAGAAATGAATGACCTGCTCTTGTTCAATCCCAATTCGCAATTTCTGGGAGAAGGAACTTGTTTTCTGAGCCAGGGTAATCAGCTGACCAGGGGATTCAGGATCACATAGTTTAAATTTGACCATGGTTGGTGGAGAACCAAAGCGTGGCTCAGAGTTTAATTACTGGAGAAAAGCAGATGGCTTTGAATTGAAAAGGTATCCCCCCAAAATATTTACTACACAAATTTGAATAATTTACCAAAAGAAAATTTCTAAAATTCCATATTTTTCAGGAGTCATATATACTTCTTATTTCCAGGAAAAAGAAGTATGTCATTTCTGCCACTGAAGAGATACACTGTTTTTATTTTTCAATTAGTGTGCATGTATGTTTAAGACAAATTTCTTTCTTAACTTCCTTCTAGAGCAGAAAACGGAAAGGCAGTCAGCCCCAAGTTAGCTAGCTTCTTGTTCCTGACTCTGCCACTGTATCTACAGAATTCTTTTGCCATATGCTCTCTGCAGTGTTTAGGCAGATCTGTATTATGGGGGAATCATATGTTGATTTTTGCAACAGCATATTTTCTGCTTTCTAGAATTGAGCCCACCATATTGTGGGCACAGGCAGTGGGAACCTCAGTATCTTTCATTTGAAGGCCAAGATGGCACTAAACGTGTGTGTAATGGTGCAGCTAGATGCGGTGATAGCTTGATTTGAAAAAGTGGATGTGGGCCCTGTACAGGTGATTCCCACCATGTCTAGAATCCCACAGAGACATTTTAGAATTCAAAACTAAGGGAGAGGTCTTGATTTTTTTTTGGTTCTTCACCATACTTGGGTCTTTGTTTGAAGGTTCTTGTTTTTCCCCCGATTTACATCTTGAAGATATTAGGAATTGACTTTCAAAATGACAATTTCCTGGTGTTATTGGAAGAAAAGTAAGAAACAGCTTACTCTAAAAGACGGCTTACTCTAAAACTTTGTATGTTGGAACACAATACACACACATACACACATATATACACGCATACAAGTGCACATATGTATATGTATGTGTGTATATATATTTGCTAATATTTATTGTGTGTATATATATTCACTAATAATTGTTATCTTTGTGTTAATGTGTCTAATGTATGTTTTCCATGTATTTGCATACTTTTAACTACAGTAAAATAAGTGTCTTTCTACAGAAATAAGTTATTCTGTTCTGTTTAGGTGCCTAAAACAAAATCACTCTTCTGTACCTTAAAGGGTGTATCTCGTGAACTAGTGTGGAACATTGAGCATTCTATTTGCTTTTTAAATCCAAAGAAGGTAATTCACAGAGATTTTTTTAAAGGTCTTTTTTAAGGTTTTTAGAGAACTTGTTAAAAAAAACACCCACAACCATATTTCAAGTCACATTCCCTCTCCTGTGTCTTCTCCCCACAAAATGCTCAGTCTGCCAATTTAAAGGAAAAACATAGTCACGCCAGATAAAAAGCATCCACATAAAGAGAAGGTTAATCGTGGATGGCAATGGTCTAGACAATCTGCTGATTTCTTTGGAATGACTGCATTTAGCCTTTTCTCCCCAGGCCCCCGAAACGTGAAGGTTGACATTCGCTAGTTCCTAGATTCCAGGTTATATAATTCACAATTGCGAATCTTCTTCACTGTCAACCTTCTTCTAACTTAAGAATCCTGAAAAGGGGAGCCTGAGGAGGTCTTAGGGACTCATAGATTTAAAAAAAAAAAACCCAAAAAGCAGAAAAATGAGTAGAAATGTGAACACCAGTGCCCTAGTTTCGCAATATTAGGTAGTAATCTAGGTCTTCTCTTTGTTCATCTAATCCAGATAAATCAAGGAAGAGAAGTCATTTTTTTTTAATGTGATCAACAAAGGCCTTTTTTCAGCTTCACTTTTAGCTCATGGTATGACAGCCCAGTGAGTTGTCATGACAAACAAAAATGAGAATAAAATATAAATTTCAAACTTCTATAATTGTTGTTTTTCAGTCCTCCCTTCTCCAAGATAACAAAAACTAGGCTTGCATTCTGAGTTATGCTTTGATCTTGGTGGCTACTCATCAGGAGCATAGCACACAGACTGCCATCATCCTTATCTCTAAAATGGAAATGATAATGCTACCTGTTTCACAGGATTATCTTAAAACTTGAACGACATGATAATATATAATACTTTTTACAGGGCCTGGCCTACTATAGTAAGAGATCAAAAAGTGTTAGCTATCCTCATGCTTATAACATTGTTGGAAGTATGAATTATATACCTGTAATGTCAGTTTATAAGTATAATTATATCCTGCTATCAGAAGACCTGGGTTCTAGTACTGGCTCTGTCACTAGGAGGCTAAGCCCCTCTGACTTGACTTATGAAATGAAAAGTTTGGATTGTGGAATTATTAAGGTCACTTCTGGCACTTCTGGCTTCTGCTGTGTTTGACTTTTCCGTAGCAAATATTTTCTACGATAAGACTAGCTGGGCTAGAGATCTGCTCTCCACAACATAGTTCTCTTTTTTAGAAATGCACAAATCAGGAGTTCCCATTGTGACTCAGTGGGTTAAGAACTAGATGTAGTCTCTGTGAGGATGTGGGTTCGATCCCTGGCCTTGCTCACTGAGTTAAGTATCTGAAGTTGCCACAAGCTGTGGTGTAGGTTGGAGATGCAACTCGGATCCAGTGTTGCTGTGACTGTGGCATAGGCCTCAGCTGCAGGTCCAGTTTGACCCCTAGCCTGGGAAATTCCATATGCTACAGGTGTGGCAGTAAAAAGAAAAAAAGGAAAATAAAAGAAAAAAGAGAAATATACAGATTAGAAGGGAGTTTTCTTCTAGAAATCAATTTCATGACCAGAACTTAGTATCACTTTTTTGGGAATTTCTGAACCATATTCAGTAGAAAAACTGCATTTCCTTACCATTGAATATTTTTAGAAAAAAATCTGGTATAATAAAAGTACTGAATAAGCAGTGGGGGCTGTGGAGGTATGTGTCATATCCCAGGACTTATGGAGTAGCACAGTGGGGGCTGAGGGGGGGTGTTGAATTGGAGCAGGTCTGAGTGGTATTATTCTTTCTTGCTATCTGGATACCAAATCCAAGTTGATATGTGGTTTTGGCAATGGAAGGGTCCAGGATTCCAAAAGAATATTCACAAAGGACAGTGATGGGAATGGGTTGGAAGAATGTGTTGGCTGGAAACAGGATGTACAATGGCTTTCATTCAGGAGAGTTGTCCACAGGGAGCTGACAAGCAAAATGAAAGTGTTTCAGGGTCAAAGTAACCAAAAGCAAAAGCCCAGTCCTGGAAACTGGAGCAACACGAGCATGAGGGAGAGACAAAGTACAGACGCAGATTCCTGAACTCCACTGATCACCATTGTGGCAGCTGAATCTGCAACTGCAAAAAGAGAAAACAGTGTTAGGGGCACCCCTTTATTTGAAGAGGCCACTCTGGTATGAATCCTCAGGAAAATCTCCATATACCAGAGTTGTCCAGAGTCATCTAAATCTGGGGTTTGGGACAAGCAGGTGGACAGGAAGATGGTATGCAATCCTGCTCTGGGTTGGTGAAATGAACACCATAAAGCATTAAAAACATCAATATATATCCGACTGTCCTTCTGCCCTGAAACCAGCAGAAAGTAGACCAAATAATATCTTTAACAGGTTCTTTGTATTCTAAATCAATATTTCAAATAGCACGGGAATTAAAACAGTCCTGGTGGCCCTGTCACCATTACCTGCCTCTGGAGAGCTCAGTAGGATGTTTGATGTCCAGGTTAAAATCAGATCAATTCTGGAGAAGGCTTTAAAAACCCTGGTGTGGATGGTGATCATAAGAGGAAAGCAAAGCAGAGTTGGAGGCAACTCCAGGCAGAAATGTGAGAGAATGAAGGAGAAAGAGGAAAGGCAGAAGGATCTAATGGGAACTATGCTAATCCTCCATCTCCAAAATAAACTTTTCTTTATATTAATATGGGAGACAGTATGTCCCTCTCCATACCTCCACTGATAGTCCTAAAGAGAAACTTGCACCTCAGTAGACTCAGCCTCTTGTGTGCAGGCCATACTAAGTCTTTCTATTTAAGGGAAAAGAGAGGAACAGTCTCACCAAATGGACAGAAAACCATAAATATATATATATACGTGTGTGTGTATATATATATATATATATATATATATATATATATATATTCTTTAACCATAAATATTAACACATAGCCAATGAACACCTGACATTTGATAAAAATAAAGCCAACAAAACAAATAAGGAAAGGACCAAAATGAGTAAGTAGAATAACTAAGCATAGGAGTGAAAACATTTAATTCATGGATGAGAAAAGGATATTTAAAACACTGTAATTAGTGTCCTCTCTTTCAGCTTAAATTAAATTTTAAGCAAATTCCATCTAAATAAATAACAGGTTGTCATTTTGTATCTTAACAGCAAGAAAAAGTTCTTGAAAATGAAAAATAGATTCGCCTAAAATAAAAACAAAATAACTGTTCTAATAATCATGATTAAGGCAGTATACCAAGATAAAGAACAAAAACACAGCCTGAAAAAAAATAAGTAGTAAAAGGTATGGAAAAATCACTCCTGAAAAGAACAATATCTATTTAAAAGGAGGTCCAAGATGGGAAAACAAGGAAAGAAATTATCAGAGAAAAAAATAAAGCTAAGGTAAGGCCTGGGAAACATTCCAGTTGAAAGGATATGCTGAATGCTCAACAAAATGATATAATAGCTAATGTTTACTGAGTTCTCTAAGTGTGTTGGTTTAAATTTTGCAACAGTTGTAAGAGTTAAATATTCATTTTATAACTGAATAAAGTAAAATATGAATCAGTGTTTAACTTATGGGAGGTCCCACAATTTAATGAAACACTCAGCTTTAGAACATAGTCTTCCTTGAGAGACTTTGCTTTTAGTTGCAAATTGTGTCTGTAGAGAGAAAGAAGACTTACGTGATGGATGGTTATGAGTACCAAAGATAAAGTGATGGCATTAAAAGGCTCACAATGAACGTATATGTTGCCAGTGAAAGGATACAACTCTGAATGAAATCAGTTTTCTTATTAACATACTCGATGTTACTAAGGAATTCTGAATTAAAATGATTTAGAACACAGAAATTACTTTGTGCCCAAACTATCAATAAACTTAAGACAAAAACCCATTTTCAAATCTGCAAAATCTTTTTTTTTAATTTTCCATTATAGCTGGTTTACAGTTTTCTGTCAATTTTTCAACTGTGCAACGTGGTGATCCAGTTACACATACATATATAGATTCGTCACAAGTGATTAGACATAGTTCCTGGTGCTATACAGCAGGATCTCCTTGCTTTTCCATCCCAAAGCCAATAGTCTACAACTATTAACCCTGGACTCCCATACCATTCCACTCCCTCCCCCACCCTCTTGGCAACCACAAGTCTGTTCTCCAAGTTTGTGGTTTTCTTATCTGTAGAAAGTTTTATTTGTGCACTATATAGATTCGCGATATAAGTGGTATCATACGGTATTTGTCTTTCTGACTTCACTCTGTATGAGGGTATCTGATCCCATCTATGTAGCTGCAAATGGTATTATTTTATTGTTTTTTATTCCATTATGTACATATACCACATCTTCCTAATCCAATCATCTGTTGATGGACATTTGGGTTGTTTCCACATCTTGGCTATTGTGAATAGCGCTGCAATGAACATGTGTGTGCAAGTGTCTTTTTCAAGGAAAGATTTGTCTGGATATATGCCCAAGAGTGGGATTGCTGGGTCATATGGTAGTTCTATGTGTATTTTTCTAAGGTACCTCCTTACTGTTTTCCAAAGTGGCTGTTCCAGCTTACATTCCCCACAACAGTGCAGGAAGGTTCCCTTTTCTCCACACCCCCTCCAGCATTTGTTGTTTGTGGACTTATTAATGATGGCCATTCTGACTGGTGTGAGGTGTTATCTTGTGGTAGTTTTGATTTGCATTTCTCTAATCATCAGTGATGTTGACTGAGCATTTTTTCATGTGCTTCTTGGCCATCTGCATATCTTCTTTGGAGAAATGTTTATTCAGGTTTTTTGCCCATTTTTCATTTGGGTTGTTGACTTTTTTGCTTTTGAGTTGTATAGGTTGCTTATATATTTTAGAGATTAAGTCCTTGTCAGTTGCATCATTTGACACTATTTTCTCCCATTCTTTCTGTAAGCTGTCTTTTAGTTTTCTTTTTGGTTTGCCTTGCTGTGCAAAAGCTTGTCAGTTTTACTAGGTCCCATTGGTTTATCTTTGCTTTTATTTCTGTTACTTTGAGAGACTGACTGCAAAATCTTTTTAAAAAGATTATCTCCTATATACCATTTTTTGATTGACTGATTGATTGATTGATTGATTGCTTTTGTAGGGCCGCACCAGCAGCATGTAGAGGTTCCCAGGCTAGGGGTCTAATCGGAGCTATAGCTGCCAGCCTATGCCACAGCCACAGCAATGCCAGATCCGAGTGCCTGTGTGACTTACACAACAGCTCACATCAACGCCAGATCGTTAACCCACTGAGTGAGGCCAGGGATTGAACCTGCAACCTCATGGTTCCTAAGGGGTTCAATGGATCCCCAGAATTATATTTTTTCAGAAAAACGGGGAAGCACTGATTTAAATTAGAATGAAAAATGCCTTCAAGAATAAAGTGGATTTTACTTACTGGAAAAGTAGAAGATCTTAATATCTCTTCTAACAAAAATGAGAAAGGCAATTAAAAACTTTGCAAAAAGTGTAATAAAATAAAATCATGGTTTTGCAGAAAACAAACTTTTAGTTATTTTGAGCAATTTTTTTTGAGCTTTGAGTAAAATAATCCATTGGATCTTGATGCTTGGAACAGTCTTCAAGTGGCACAGATTCAGTGACATAAAATTCCATTTCTTTTACTACAGCCATACCACTTGGTTGTACAATTAATAATCTCTACACAATCATGTCATACATTCTAATGAATGATATACAAAGTTTCAAATAAAATTAAAGACACACAGAAGACTTCCATATATTTATAGAGGAGCACATATATGTTAAAATTTGATAATATAAAATGAAGACAGCTCACAGAATCAGGAGGTAAGAAAGGGAAGGCACAGAGTTGTGGGTGTGCTCATTTTTCTCATCTTACAATGTGGGAATCCAACTGATAGTAAAGGTAGTGGACCCAGAAGTAGAGGGTTAAGGATGTTATTGAATATTATAAGTGTTAATATGAGAAAAATTAAAATTAAGTCAGAGAAGGTAGTAGAAAGAGAGTGGTAGGGTAAATGTGCACAATTCGGAATTCCCATTGTGGCTCAGGAGAAACAAATCTGGCTAGCATCCAAGAGGACACAGGTTCAATCCCTGGCCTTGCTCAGTGGGTTAAGGATCCAGCGTTGCAGGGAGCTATGGTGTAGGCTACAGATGTGGCTCGGATCCTGAGTTGCTGTGGCTGTGGCACAGGCTGGTGGCTACGGTTCCGATTTGACCCTTAGCCTGGGAACCTCCATATGCTGTAGGTGCAGCCCTAAAAAGACAAACAAATAAAGATAAAAGTAAATGTGCACATTCATCACAGTTTATAGATGAGAACTGATGGAGTATCTAGAGGTATCAAGAATCACTAATAAAAGAATTAAGAGCAAACATGGTTAAAATTGGAGAAAGAGGCAGGAATGGGAGTCAAAAAGGGAGATTTGACTTTTCTTTGAGTCCCTTCTGTGAATATGTTTTATCCCTTTTCTGTGAATGCATATTTTGCATTTCCAGTTGAATTTTGAAGGGCATGTAAGTACAGGTACAGGAAGTAATGATTGTATAGAGGCCAGCTTGACCATGTTCCTTGTTCCTCCTAGCATAAAGATATTGTCTGTCACTCCTTTTGTTTGATATTTAACTCTTGAGATTTGCTGTTGTCATTGAGTATCACATATTTTAAATAGTGATTTCATTTAATACCCATATAAGCTGAACTATCCTAAGTCAATGATAAGGTTTACATCAATACCAGCCTGTCCCCTGTATTGCCGCTACCATTTCCACTGCATCCTTCTCAGTCTGCACTGAATTTGCTCTACTGCCTTTCAGTCAAAACCACCCCACAAAATTGAGACGGTTCTGACTTATGACCCAATATTAAGTTTTGGTCAGTCTACATAGAATTTAGTCACATACCACAGATAATTTTTTAAATATTCAAGGGAATATTTGTTATTGCTCATAAGTATTCTATTTTGTTTTCAAAATAATCCAATTTCTAAGACATATTATTTCCATCAGGTCTGTATGATTAAAGATCATACGTTCTATATTTGAAAACATTCTTCCTAAGGTAAAGATTGTTGTTTGAAAAACAACGAGATAAACACTAAACTGCATGAAGTAGCAACTACAGGTGAATGTTTACTGCTTATTTATACTTTTTAAGAAACATATTCAATAAACATCTTAAATCACTTTCTTTTCCATCCAGGTTTATATGATGATTGTATGCTCATTAATTGTTCCAAGAAATGTAAGAAAATTAGGTAGTCACAAGTTTTAACTTTGTTCTTCAATAAATTATTTTCTGTGGAAAACAAGTTATGCTTAATTGTGAAAGCTTTCCGAAGGGTAGAGAAGAAAAAGTCATGTTTTCAGTGATTGCTTGGAGGGAAACAGCTCAATATAGAAGTGAAAGATGGATAGTGGTATGTATTGCCAGTCTTGCCAAAGAAGGTGTCTGGTTCTAATTAGCTTACTGAGTGAATGACTATTTCATTCTACCTGGAGTGGGGGCTAGACGGCCACTGAAAAAGAATCGTCATATTTTGCTGGGGTGGTGACAATGGCAGAAGCAGAGAATCCTGTTTAAATAAAGGGTTTCCAACACATTACATCCTTTAGTGGAAATGTACTGTCAAAACCACTCGGAAGATATGGCCCTTCTCTAAAAACTGTAAAGCGTGGAAATAAATATTCCAAGTTCTCTAGCATTTGCATTCTGTCAGTTAATCTCAAATGCCATGCCCTTTGCTTGATGTTTCTGGCACAGGGACTACTTATTCTGACAATTTCTCGCCTTTTTCTTCCTCAACTAGTGGGATAAAAGGAGAAGTAATAGGGGTACAAAAAGGGAAAGAGAATCAGTCAACAGGTTTCTAATGAAGTTCAGCATAGAGCTACTGTTGTCATACACACACACACACACACACACACACACGCGCGCGCGCACAGTTACCAGCAGCAATGGATTTTCAGATACATAGTAAAGAGATGCACTGGGTTCTAGAGATGGAATTATCATTCCCTCCAAAATTAACAGGGCTTGAAAGAAAGATATTGGGTTTTAAAAGAGACATTGCTACAGAGAATTTAATTTTTAAAATCAAAATTTAATTGATAGAGGATTTTAATGTATTTAGCATGCAGTGAGATAATGTAACAAAATCTAGGGTCATTTTGGTCAATAGCTCAGCCACTCTTGTTGAAAAAATGATATTATTAGAGCATTAGATCCTGAATCCTTGAACATAATGATGAATGCAATGATGAATCCGATTTCTTATTATTAGTAAGATGAAAGTATATTTAAAAATGCTTTTAACCTTAATTTCTAATCAAGTATTATTGTGGCCTAAAAGAAAGATCTGGGAATCTCCAAAAATTCTCTCCTCTTAACTCCACAATTCAAAAATAGCTTATTTACCTCTGGATTATAGAAAATAAATACAGTTGTGTTTTGCATCATATGTAGTCTATGAATATAGTTCAACAACTATGAACATAGTTCTTGGCTGAGGCCACACTATGTTGGAAAAAATCAAACCAGCAACTGTTGGAGTGACTGCTCTAAGTGTCTGGAGTTAGGTATGGAGAAAAGAAGAAATTCCATTATCTGTAAGAGGAGGGGACTGGCCTAAGAGGGCTTAGAAAAAAAGATCCGAAAAGTAAGATAGGGCAAAAGGGACTTCAAAGAAAAGCAGGTAGAAGATGTCTGATAAATCTTCCTGCATTTTATTTACAGAATTTATAACAAATATACTTTAGTAAGCTTACTAAATATACTTAGGGGCATATATTCAGGAACACTGATTCTGAATCCTACAAGTCTAGGTCTCAAAAATTCCTTCTTTGTTAAATGAATGCATATCAGTTTCTGAGGTCTCTGTGGTCTTTGTTAAGGTCCTCAGTTTTGTCCCGAAGATGAAAATTGTAATAATGTATTATTAATATTCTCAGTCTTTTGACCTATTGACAAACCTTCACTTTGTTTCTACTGTCAACTGCTACTGTAACACCAAGAACCAAATCAAAGCTATCCATCACAGCCCAGAATGGACCCCAATCAATGCCAGTAAATTTTAAAAGGCAGCAGCTATAGTCCAAGATTATTAATTTTTAAACAGAAAAATAATACAGTACAAAACTGCAGTCCCTAGGGCCATCGTTAGCAATATTCACATTATGGTGCTTTGTTTAAGAAAAAAATCATTACATTCCCTTAAACATGAATTTGTTTTCATTAGAAATAAATACTACTCACTGTACTTTCCATCGATCAACAAATATTTATAGAATACTGGCTGTAAGTAAGATGAAGAACTAGGCATACAGCGGGTACCAGAAGGTAAAAAAGAACACAGAAGTGCAGTTTTTTGCAGAGAGAAAACCTGGGATTGAAAAAATTAACTGTAGGAGTTCCCTTCGTGGCTCAGTGGTTAATGAATCCGACTAAGAACCATGAGGTTGCGGGTTCGATCCCTGGCCTTGCTCCATGGATTAAGGATCCGGCATTGCTGTGAGCTGTGGTGTAGGTTGCAGATGCAGCTCAGATCCCACGTTGCTGTGGCTGTGGTGAAGGCCGGCAGCTACAGCTCCTGTTAGACCCCTAGCCTGGGAACCTCCATATGCCGCGGGTGCGGCTCTAGATAAAGGCAAAAAGAAAAAAAAAAAAAAAACTTAACCATATAAAAGAGATCATATAAGTACTTAATGATGTGTATAGACAATGAACACTACTGTATATATGAAAAACTGATTATGGGCCACAATGGTCAGGGAAGGATTCAGCTGTTCGACAGACTGAACTTGGTCTTGGAAGATCATCAGATTTGTAGCAGCAAAGACCTTAAGGATGGCATCACACGCAAATTTGGTGACTTGAACAAGCACATAAAGGCAGGGCTATATAAGGAATGATCAGTAGACAGGGAAACAGTCTGACTGGAGCGAAAGGATTGTGAATTGGAGAATATGGAGATAACTGATAAATATAAGTTTAGAAGGGCAGTGAAAAGTCTCCAACTTCAGACCATCTAGCAAGAGATCCTGTCTGGATTTGTGTTCAAGCACATGAGGAATCATGGTCATATTCATTTTAACCTTGTGTTTCATCTAGATTTTACCATCTGTATCTCCATTTTAGTCAACTGATATAACAGCCACCTCCACCATACACATATAAAAAAATTAAGTAAATAAATTAATAGTTCTGGATAAGCCATCAATCACATGGTCCAAGTAAACCTTGGTTTTGGGAATATGTATTTGTGTTTAAGAATGACATCTGGACAAGCAGCAAAAACTCACAGAAGAGTGGTAGGAGATACTAGCCATGGTGAAGGCTGAGTCCAAATGTTTTAAGCATTTAAATAGTAGGTTATTAAGTGTGATCTGCCAACAACTTAGTTCTTTCAAATTTTCTCTCTATGGTTGTTTCAAGTTCAGACTGTTACACTTAGTGCCCAAAAGAATCTAGCCTATTTTCTTTATATAAAAACCATGGAGGAGTTCCCGTCATGGCTCAGCAGTTAATGAACCCATTTAACATCCATGAGCTCACGGGTTTGATTCCTGGCCTTGTTCAGGTGCTTAAGGATCTGACATTGCTGCGAGCTGTGGTGTAGGTTGCAGGAGCAGCTCAGATCCAGTATTGCTGTGGCTGTGGCATAGGCCAGCAGCTTCAGCTCTGATATGACTCCCAGCCTGGAAACCTCCGTATGTCATGAGTACAGCCCTAAAAAAGACAAGTAACAAAAAACAAAACAAAAACCCCAAGGAATATTCAGGATTTAATCTAAAATATCTTGTTTATCTTAATCATAGAATTATAACATAAATTTAACTAAATAACTTGTTTTTTTTTTTATTTTCCTTGTTAGGGCTGCACCTGCAGTATGTGAAATTTCCCTGGCTAGGGGTCAAATTGGAGCTAGAGTTGCCAGTCTACACCACAGCCATAGCAACATGGGATCTGAGCTGTGCCTGTGGCCTACACCACAGCTCAAGCGATGCTGGATACTTTAACCCACTGAGCAAGGCCAGGGATTGAATCCATGTCTTCATGGGTACTAGCTGGATTCATTTTTGCTGAGCCACAAGGTGAACTCTGACTTTTTTAAATCAAAGAAACAGTAAAGGTAAATCATATGAAAATGAACATATGCTATTTAGTGTTTGGGTTTTTAAATTTTTATATACTTTCTAAAGTTTACTTTCCATTTACAGTTATTACAAAATATTGGCTATATACCTTGTATTGTTCGGTATATATCCTTGAGCCTGTCTTACACCCAGTAGTTCTTACCTTCCATTCTCCCACCCCTATAAGGCCTTCCTCACCCCACTGGTGATCAGTAGTTTGTTATCTGTATCTGTGAATCATTTCTTCTTTATTGTTGTTATATTTAGTAGTTTGTTGTAATTTTTAGATCACATATATAAGTGATGCCATACAGTATTTGTTTTTCTCTAACTTATTTGACTTAGCATAATGCCCTCTGAATCCATCCATGTTGCTGCAAATGGCAAGATTTCATTCTTTTGTATTCCATTGTCTATGTATGTGTATATACACATGTACACATACCACATCTTATTTATCCTAAGCTGATGGACACTTAGGCTGCTTCCATATCTTGGCAATTGTAAATAATGCTGCTGCGAACATTGGTGTTCATATGTCTCTTCAAATTACATTTTTGGGTTTTTTTTTAAGATATATACTCAGGAGTAGAGTTGTTAGGTCATATGGTAGTTTTATTTTTATTTTTTTGAGAAACCTTCATACTGTTTTCCACAGTGAATGTGCCAACTTACATCAAAACCAACAGTGTACAAAGTTTCCCTTTTCTCTGCATCCTCCTCAACATTTGCTATTTGTGTTCTTTTTGATGATAGCTAATCTGACAGGTGTGAGATGATATCTTTCTGTGTTTTTGATTTGCATTTCTTTGATGATTGGTGATGATGAGCATCTTTTCGTATGCCTGTTGACTATCCTCATTTTCTCTTTGGAAAAATGTCTATTCAACTCTTCAGCCCATTTTTAAATTGGGTTGTTTGTTTTGTTATTGTCTTTTATAATCTGTTATATATGTCAGATATTAATCTTTCTTGGTCATATAATCTGCAAATATTTTCTCCAACTCAGTAGGTTGTTTTTTTCTGTTTGGCAATGGTTTCCTTTTCCGTGTAAAATATTTTAAGTTTAATTAGGCCCTATTTGTTTATTTATGGTTTATTTGCTTTAGGAGATGGATTCACAAAAAATGTTGCTGTGATTTATGTTAGAATGTTCTGCATATGTTTTCTTGTAGGAGTTTTATAGCATCTGGCCTTACATTTAGGTCTTTAACTCATTTTAACTTTATTTTTTATGTGGTGCTAGAAAATGTTCTAGTTTCATTCTTTTACATGTAGCTATCCAGTTATCCAAGAGCTTATGGAAGAGACTGTCTTTTCTCCATTGCATATTTTTTCATTCTTTTTTTCTTTATTCTGTTCCTCATCAGTGATTTCCACCAGTCTGTCTTCGTACCTTGCTCACTTGTTCTTCTGCATCATGTATTATGCTATTGGTTCCTTCTAGTGATGTTTTTTATTTCAGTTATTGTATTATTCGTCTCTGCCTGTTTAATCTTTAAATCTTTTATTTCTTTGTTAAATGTTTCTTGAAATTTATTGCTCTTTGCCTCCATTTTTTTTCCTGAGATCTGGGATCATCTTTACTGTCATTATTTTGAAGTCTTTTTCATGTACATTGCTTATCTCTACTTCATTTAGCTGTTTTTCTGGGATCCTATCTTGTTTCTTCATCTGGTTCATATTTTTCTTCTTTTTCATTTCGTATATCTTTTTGTGTGATCTCCTTTTTTGCATGCTACGGGGTTGTAGCCTCTCTTGCTTCTGGTGTCTGCCCCCTTGTGGGCGATGTTGATACAGGGGCAAGCCTCCTGTTGGGAGGTACTGGTGCCTGCCCACTGGAAGGTGGAGCTGAGTCTTGTCTCTTTAGTGGGTGGGGCTTTGTCTCTGGGTGTGATAAGAGGTGTCTGTGTGCCTAAGTAGACCTTAGGCAGCGTTTTTGCTGATGGGTAGGGCTGTATTACCACACTTTTTGTTTTTTGGCCGAGGGCTTCTCAGCTCTGATGAGTGAGGACATATTTTTCCAAAATGGCAGCTTCCAAGGGAGGTCACACCAAAGATTTTTCCCTGAGACATCTTCTGCCAATGTCCTGCCCCAAAGAAAGCCACAGCCACCCCCTGCTTTCCCAGGAGACCCTCCAGGACCTGCAGATAGGTCTGACCCAGGTTCTTATAAAGTTCCTGCTTTGCCCTGGGACGCATAGCACATGAAAGTCTGTGTGTGTCCTCTGAGAGTGGAGTCTGTTTCCTGCAGTACTGTGGAGCTCCTGCACTCAAGTCTGGCTTTCAACACCAAATGCTCCAGGGCTCCTCCTCCCAATGTCAGACCCCCAGGTTGGGGAAACTGACATGGAATTGGAACTCTCACTCCTGTGGGAGAGCCTCTGTGACACAGTTATTTTCTAGTCTGTGAGTCATCTATCTGGCCGCTATGAGATTGGTTATATTGCAAAAGCACCCCTCCTGCCATTTCAATGTGGCTTCTTTTTTGCCTTTGGGTAAAGGATATCTTTTTTGGTAGCTTCCAGTCTATATTGTTGATGTTTATTCAGGGGTTAGTTGTAATTTTGGTGTTTTCATGAGAAGAGGTGAACTTGAGTCCTTCTACTCTGCCCTCTTGTCCTCCCTTGCATATTTTTGCCTCCATCATCATAGATTAGTTGATCATAAAGCCACTTTCTGGGCTTTCTTTCCTGTTCCATTGATCTATGTTGTCTGTTTTCGTCCTAGTGCCATACTGTTTTGATTACTGTAGCTTTGTAGTATAGTCAGGGAGCATAATTCCTCGAGCTCGGTTCTTTCTCAAGAATTTTTTGCCTATTTGGGATCTTTTGTGTTTTGATACAAATTTTAAATTATTTGTTTTAGTTCTGAGAAAAATACCATTGGTAATTTGATAGGGATTGCATTGAATTTGTAGATTGCCTTGGGTAATGCGATTATTTTAACAATACTGATTCTTCTGATCCAAAAACATAGTCTATCTTTCCATCTTCTTGAATTGTCTTCAGTATTTTTTATCATTGTCATAGTTTTTGGAGTACACGTCTCCTGCCTCCTTAGGTAGGTTTATCCCTAGTATTTTATTCTTTCTGATGAGATCATAAATGGGATTGTTTCCTTAGTTTCTCTTTCTGCTAGTTCATTGTTAGTGTATAGAAATGAATTAGATTACCGTATATTAATTTTGTATCCTGCAACTTTACTGAATTCATTGATGAGCTTTAGTAGTTTTCTGGTGCTATCTTTAGAATTTTCTATGTATCATGTAATCTGCAAACACTGAAGTTTTACTTCTTTCTTTCCTATTTGGATTTGTTTTTCTTCTCTGATTGCTGTGGCTAGGACTTACAAAACTATATTGAATAAATGCTGAAACAGTGGGAACCCTTGTCTTGTTTCTGATACTACAGGGAATGTTTTCAGCTTTTCATCACTGAAAATGATGTTAGTTGTGGGTTTATCATAAATGGACTTTATTATGTTGGGATATATTCCCTCTCTGCATGCTTTCTGTGGAGTTTAATCATAAATGGATTTTGAATTTTATCAAAAGTTTTCTGGGCATCTAATGAAATGAACATATGGTTTTTATTCTTCAACTTGTTAATGTGGTGTATCACATTGAAAGACCTGAGGATGTTAAAAAATCTTTGCATCTCTGGGATAAATACCACTTGGTATAATGCAAGATCCTTTTAATGTATTGTTGGAGTCAGTTTGCTTATATCTTTTTGCAGATTTCTGCATCTATGTTTATTAGTGACATTAGCCTATAATTTTTCCTTTTATGTGTTATCTTTGTCTAGTTTGGTATCAGGGTAATGCCGGTTTCATAGAAGGGATTTGGAAGCATTCCTTTCTCTGCAATTTTATGGAGTGGTTTCAGAAGGATAGGATTAACTCTTATCTAAATGTTTAGTAGAATTCACCTGTGCAGCCATCTGGTTCTGAACTTTAAGTTTGTTTGGAGTTTTAAAATTACAGATTCACTTGGTTCTTCTGTATCTTTTTCCTTTGTCTGAAACTTATTCCTCTGCCACCTAATTTTGTATGTTGCTTTTTGTATTTTTATCTATGTGTTTATTTATGTTTCTCAGCCTTAGAGAAGTGACCCCCTGTAGGAGATGTCCTAAGCAGCATACTGCCTTCTTGTCACCCAAGCTCTGTGATCTAGTGTTTCCTCCTATGAGGGCTATGTGGGTCCTTCTGTTATAGCAGGCTGACTATGTAGGCAGTCTTGTAGGTTTGTTGGACTCATAGCCTGGTTGTTTGCCAGGCCTAGCCTTGTGTGGATGCTTCTGTGTACTGTTCAATGGGACCTGGTCATGATGCAGCTGGCTGCAGAACTCTAGGGGCCCCTGGGACTAGTGCTGCCTTATTGGTGGGTGGGATCAGGGTCCTGAAGACTCCAAGGCTGTTGCCCACCCATTGGTAGGTAAAGCTAGATCCTGACGTTAGTTCCAGACTACTGGCAGACAGAGACAGTTTCTAGAGTGACTAAAAGGCCCAGGGATCTCATAACTATTTCAGAATATTTGGCCAGAGAAAGGGGGTGTCCTGCTACAATTGTGTGTAGTGTCTTGTGTGTCCCAAAGCTGTGCTGGCCTGCTAGTGGTCAGGGCCAGGGCCCAGATGGTCCTAGGAGAGGTTTGGGCCTGCTGTGGGTAAGCTGGGTCTGCAGGCTGCAGATTGTTGTTTTCTTGCATTTGTTGTTGTCTTCTTGATCGGTGAGGTTGGTTTAGAGGTTAAGGCAGGCTTCCTGGCAGGAGGGGCTGATGCCTGCCCACTGGTGGGTAGAGCTATGTTTTGACCCTCTGGTGGGCAGGGCATGTAAGAGGCTGCCTAGATATTTCTGTGTGCTCAAGAAGTCTTTAGGCAGCCTGTCTGCTGATGTGTGAAGCTCTGATGCTGCCCATTTAGTTGCTTGCGGTATCCCAGCACTGCTGCTTATGGACTGTTAGGCAGGCTCACGTCTTAGAGCTAATGAGCCAAGATGGCATCCATAAGCAGCAATGTTCATGTGGTTGAATGTTCCCAAATATTTCTGATACCAGTGTCTTTGTCCCCAGGGTGAGCCACAATCCTCCCCCCCTCCCCTGCCACCATTTTTCCAGAAGTCTCTCCAAGATCAGGAAATAGGTCTGGCCCAGGTTCCTATCAAATTACCCCTTTTGCCCTGGGTCCTGGTGTGCATGAGATTTTCTGTGTTCCCTTTAAGAGTGAAGTCTATCTTCTCCAGTTCTTGGGGGTTCCCCAAATTAAGCTTCACTGGCCTTCAAAGTCAAATGTGCTGGGAGTTTGTCTTCCGAATGTTGGATCCCCAGGCTGAGGAACATGACATGGGATTCAGAACTCACCCCTATGGGAGAACCTCTACAATATAATTATCTCCAGTTTGTGGGTTGCATACACAGGAGGCATGGGATTTGATTATATCACAAATCCACCCCTCCTACCCATTTTATTGTGGTCACTTCTTAATTTTTTTAGTCATTGACTATCTTTTACAGTTAATCTTTGTCATCAGTGGTTGTTCTGTAGGTAGTTGCGATTTTGGTGTGCTCACGAGAGGACGTTAGATCAGGCTCTTTCCACTCCATTATCTTGGCTGCTCATCCACTGTTTAGTATTTGTTGTTAAATTCCAACAACCTGCTGTATCTTGGACTCAATATTTACTAAACTCATTCTCCTGTACCTATTTTATCTAGAGCATTGATGATTGGAATTGATGTTCAGAATTGTTACTCCAAGAACCTTAACCCTACTCTTTACCATCAAATAACTTAAATCCATCATTGAATGAATGAAGGTTCAGAAAGTTGGAATGGCTCTCAACAACATGTAATTCTTTAAGAATACCTTACCTTTTATGGTTTTACCGCTTTCTCCTGTACATAAGGCTTCTTCTGTATCCTAGACCTGGCTTCATTCCCAGTTTCCCAGTCCCACATTTAACCCGTCTACCATCTCCAAGTTTTCCTTTCATCACTGCAAATAAAGCAGGCCAACTGTCTGCTCTTATAGAGTTCCTATGCTGGTTGAGAAACAAATATTATATGTGTAAGCAAATAGGCACATATTATAATATCGCATAGTGATTAACACTGTGGGTGGTGCTAATTTAGGGTTGGCAGAGAAGGTCTCTTTGATCAAGGGTCAAGGTATAAACATACTAAGCAAGGAAAGCATGGAACCAGGAGAAAAATTTTCCAAGCTGAGGAAACATGGCAATATTTTGTAAGTTTTACCCAAAACAAAGAGGCCAATGGCTAGGAAAACTGCAAGTTGGATAGTACTATCTCTACTAAAATATTAAAATATCAAATATTATTTTGAGGTATAGTTGATTTATAATGTATGTTTCAGGTGTCAGCACAGTGACTCATGATTTTTAAAGGTTTTACTCCATTTATAGTTATAAAATATTGGTTATACTCCTTGTGCTATACAATATATACTTGTGGCTTACTTATTTTATACATAGTGGTTTGCACCTCTTAATCCTCTGTCTCTATTGAAAATTCCAGGAACTTGGTTTGGCCCTTTCTTATTTAAAACCAGCAGTCACAACATTATTACACTGGCCTTTCAAAATCTTATTGTTTTCCTTAAACTGCTCTGTCCCCAAACACAATGCATTCAATCCCAACTCTTAACACCGTCTTCATGAAGATTTCTCAAATATGCTCTCCTATATTGAGTGATTCCCTCTCTGAATTTCTGCTGAAAAATTGGCCCTCAGCACACATACTTTTAATACAATGAACAGTTTTCATATAGACCCACTTTCTCTACTCACATTGTGTATTCCTTAATGCAGAAACACATTTTACTCTATTAATTTAGAGGAAAAAAAGAGGATTCATACAGATTATTACCACTACTACCTAGCATACCACTGGATATGACATAAGATTATTATAATAATATAGAAGAATTATCTGTTGACCTTTAATAAAATAAAAATATGGTTCATCACCACTCCCTATCTTTATTGAAAACTTCAGGTTGGTAGAAATTTAAAAATGTTAAATTTCCTTTGACTATAAGTAATTTGGAAAGTCATATTTGCATTATATATATGCTGTACATATTTATTTAATCACCTGTCACAAATATATACAAACACATTTATACAAACTTGCTACTCATTTTAATACTTTTCTAAATAAGGATTCCCAACACTTATTAATCATTTGATAGCTTTCAAACACATTCACATATGTTATATATGTGTCTCAAAGCAGCCTGTGAATTACTAAGCAGGATATTTTGTCATTATCAGAGAAGTTAAGTGACTTGTCAGAGATCATGTACCAGGAAACTGATAGCACATACAATCCCTAAGCCTTTGCTTTTTTCACTCTCAGCCAGAAATGATATAAAGGTCTATGTTTCTTCTGATTGTTCCATCTTTCTCTTTTCTGTTGAGAGAGAAAAGAGAATAAGCACGGAATGGGCAGTTAGTTGAATTTTGAGGTTTATTTTAGATAAGATTTACAGTGTCTGTAGTGGATCAGGTATGCAATTCTTACAATTCTTATGTATTATAGATTGAACTGAATATGGAAAGCTCAGTTTCTGGCACATATAGGCTCTTACTTGTTGATGAATGAGAGTTTGCCATGCTTTTCTAATTTGTGTTTTTTTTTTTTTTTTCCTGTGGATGCTGTCATTTTAATGACTGAGATTTCACCTGTCTTTCCCCACCTTTGATAGATTAAGAATAACCTCATATATGTTTAAGAAAAAAAAAAAAAACTACGTCCACTGAGTTTTTATGAGGGCTCTCAGAAAATATGCTTTTGATTACTGCCTGACTGCATTATGTCAAACATTGCGGTTACATTTAGAAATTAGCAATATCAATGTGGAATTATCCGTGCACTCCCTGGCAGCAAGATGTAGCTAATGTCAAATTAAAATAGCTAAGCATGATGGATGATAATAAAGGGGAGACTTGGGGGAAGCTGGTTTTAGGTTGTTTTCTGAGCTGCCTAAATAAAAAAGAATACTTTCACATTGTCATATATTATACAACAAATGCATAGTCACCAATATTTGATAATTGCATGAATATATCAACCCACTTAGAGTTGTAAAATCTTCTCTGATCCTTGGGGATGCTGTACCCTATTAAATCATTTAAGAAGTTTTCCAATGGAACCATCTAATACAGATTGCTGGTAAATAAGCTGAGGCCCAAGACAGGTGATTATTAATGTTCCTCATTGTCCAACATATATAATTGCATTATTGAAGCCCATCATATATGTTGACATTACACTGAGATTATTTTTTTTATAGGAGACTATGAAGAATCTCTCATCTGCTGCTCGCCCAGCCTGTTTTTGGCAATATTAACAGTCCTACACACCACATCCATTATTTCATGTGGCTTCTACCCTTTTACTCTGCAGCACAAAAATAGATAATTACTTTTTTACTTTACTTTTTCATATGTCTGCAAATTTTAAAAACAATAATGACTTTCAGGTTAGGCACTACTGGCAGTTAAGTAACCCCTTTCAAAAGGTCTGTGGTTGTATCTCGGGGCATCTACCAATTTGATAGGTCATTAAATTCCTGAAAATACTATTACATTGGACAGCATGTCCTCTACGGAGAATGTGAGCTATTGGTACATTATCCATCAAATACCTGAGAGTAACTTCTGAGCTTGTATCTTGACTGATAGATTCACATTTGATATCATGACATTCAGAAATTTCCAAAGTCACTAAAGCTCTCATCTGAGCCCATAATGAGGTATGTGTTCATCTGTCTATTGACTGATTCATTAGATATAAAGATCTATCAATATACGTATTGTTTCTATGATTTCTTCTCTAACTGAAACCAAACTAGATTGCTGTTTGGAGTTGGATGTTTTTAAAGCCCTTGTCTCAGTCTGCTCAGGCTACCATGCCAAAATACCACAGATTAGTGGCTTAAACAGCAGAAATTTATCTCCTCATAGTTTTGGTGGCTGGAAGTCTGTACCAGCACAGTTGAGTTCTGGTGAGAACCCTTCTCCTGGCTTATAGATGGCAGCCTCTCACTGTGACCTCATATGGAGGAGGGAGAGCTCTTTGTTGGCTCTTCTAAAAACACTAATCCTATTGTACCAGGACCCTAGATTCATTTAAACTTAATATCCACAAATAATAGCATTCTGATGAAGTTTAAATCTGTTGGTCAGAGGACAGCTCAGCATTTTGACAATTACATTTTTGTTATACTATGTACAATATCTTTTTTCCACAATCACATAATTGTTAAATTGATAAATTTGCTTCAAACTATTACTTATAGCTTGCTTCTATCAAACCTACCATCTCTCTGTACATTTGAAATTAAGTAGTGAATTTAGGGCTACTTTGAAAATGCATGTTACATATAAAATTACATTAAATATACAAATGAGGAGGAAATAAACATATCAGTTGGTTGCGTAAAACTGTCCTATCTATATCTAGAATATGTGTGTACAGAAAATGTTTGTTAAAATGTGCCCTGAAATTCCTAAATTATACCACCCACCATGGTGAAGAACTGGGTGTCAAGTATATCAAGGCTTAAGAAAAATGATTTTTATAAATCCCAGGTTTAAAAAAGGTTATGAACTTAATACTTGTGATATGTTAAAAAATGTAATTTTTCAAACTGTGTATTCTACAATGCCTTAAAAATGGCACTTGAATTAGAAAAAAAATAGAGCTAATAGATTTACAACTAACAGTTAAGAAACATTTACAACTGACATTTATGAGTGCCTTGTGCTCTCCCATGACACTTATTAGATGTTATCCAATAAACAGTGACAGTGTCATGGAGACAAAAGATTCAGATACACCTGAACATGAATTCTGGGTTTACCAGTTTATTTGCTACGTGATCCTGTACTCCTCATTTAACTTTTTAAAGTGACTTTATAGTAGTTTCCTTTCTTTTCTCTATTACTGTAACGCTTAATATAATATTACGCCATAATCTAGATTAAAGCTTTTAGATCATCAGCATTGCACACATATGCAAGCTGAGGCCACCTGAAAATATGGCCATAAAAATCAGTAATATATCTGATTATAATATATACATATATGATCATAATGTAATTATAATCAGTAATTATATCTGGAAGGTATAATATACAATCATAATATAATCAGTAATTATATCTGGAAGGTATAGTTCTTATCAATGAAAATTAGTTGATCTAATAAACGGAAATTTCTATTTGAGCCTAATTTGAGGATTATAACCCAGGAAGAGCATCTCAGAAAACTCAGAAAGCTACTTGTTAGAAGTCAAGGCACAGGTAATTTTTTTGAGATAGAGGGCTGTATGTGAAATGACATATTATTGACAGTTTACATAATCCAGATCTAAGTAGCCCCTTGCCAGGTAAAGAAGGAATGTTATCTTTTAAGGAGTTGTCTTATTGATGCTAGGAGAATGTTGCTTTTTTATGACTGAGCAGGTATTTCTGCTGATAGGGGAGGTTTGGTCAATGCATAAAGCACATACACAATGCATAGTAGGGGGAATAGAGGATGACAATAGAGTAAACTTTTTTATGTTTAAATTTTTCTGGTGTGTTCATAAAATATGAATTTTATTTCACAATTTCCCTCTATTGATCATTAATCTTTCAGCTGAAATCATGTGGTGATCAAATATGTGGGCTCTTGAAGCCAGGGTGGATACTTGCTTGCCCTAGGATCCATACTGACCCTCAATTCTAGCCCAGTTCTCTCTTTTGGGGGGTTATACTAGCAGAATGCCCAGCAAGGATTGACAGCCAATTCTAGGAGGTCCAAAATGTTAAGCCGTTTTTCCTTGCATGTATATGCCCATGTATAGAAGTGCTCTATAGTTTCACATTGATTAGATATTATTATGTTAGTGTGTACAGGTGACACACAGTGTGAAAGGCAAGAAATCATCACATTATAAGTTCCATAAACTGTAATTTAAATTGGTAGTAGGAGCAATGATGTCATTAGCAAAGATGTAAGCCAGAATCCTCCTGAACCAAACCATTTTCTTAATATTTCTCCTAAACTGGGAAGGGGATTTTTCAGAGCAGAAATTTGACACTTCCTGGGTCATGAGTTACCCAATATTGTGGCCAAATGGTCACACCATTGGAAAACTAATAAAAGCCAGTGTGCTCTGTTTCCAAGACCACCTGTAGGTGACCCTGAGCCCTAAGGAAACAAAATCTTTATCTTTCTAACAAAATTGGGGAGAGCCAAGGTCATAAACTTGTTCCATAAATTCACTGGGTCCTGTTAGGAACTACCCAGTATTCAACATCTAATGAAGAGGATTATTTAATAGCCAGGTTCAGGTCAGGCATCACTAATTGGCCAGAGTCTCACTTAGTAATATTGCTGGTAACATTAGTTTGCATGGTGATAGATTTCTTTTAAAATAAAATTTCTAAGGACCACTCAATTAGAGCCTTGGAGAGGAGAAGTCCACCAAGGCAACCTGGGAATGCTGGAAATACCATTTCATTCATAAAAAAATAAGAACAGTTGTCAAAGTAATCAGTACAGGCCTGCTGTGGCATCTTGGTTCAGCTGTCTACTTCAGATATTGTTATCTTCTTGTCCAGGTTCCATAGAGCCAGTCTTAGTTGAAGTCAGGTGTCAGGAGTTCATTCAGGAGAAGCCTGATGTGGTCCCCTCCAATGTAACTGTAGAGTCCTTTATCTGATGGCTTTTCCGGTATGCGTAATCTCCTGGTTGTGGGTCTTGGCTCATGTAATCTTCATCTAATGTTAGATTGCTGTGGTAAACTTTGAAAACAAACAGAGTGCTCTCTTAGTGACTGAACTTTACAAGAAGTTATCTGTGGAGTGAGTCTTAGTGAATACAGACCTCAATTAACAAAACTAGATTTTGATATTCACTGAAACAATCCATTTTCTCTCTAAAATTACCCTAATTTCTACCAAATACAGACAAATTAAGACTAGTTTATTTGCAGAATAAGTCTAGTGAATTGCCCACAAGAAACTTTTAAATTATCTATGCTGGAACTTTTCATAAAGAATCTCAGGTTGAAATTTAAAACCTCAAAGCTAGGAAAGACATACCAACGATGTGTGATAGATTCCACCTATGATATCTATAGATTTGGGTGATGGATTTGAGTGACCTCTTCTCAAGGTCCTGCAAATACCCTGAGATCCCTGCATCTTTTAGGAGTTGGCTTTCCTCATATACCTGAGAAAGCAGCTGGAAACTTAAGAGTTTCCAAATTCCAGAGGGATCTGGTTGAAAGAAAAGATAAATGTTTCCATTCCACTTACAGAAGTATAATTTAAAGGTTTCTTTATATATAGGAAACACAGCTTAAAAAACCAATAATATTTCAGACAAAATCCCCAAATTGTGACCATATTTATAAGTTTGGTCAGTTCTCTATGACTAATCCTTAACCTTAAAATCTTCTATTAACAGTTTTATGAAGTCATCAGGCTTTCCTCTCTAATTTCTTACCTAGTTCAGTGGTATGATCTGAAAATTATCAGAAACCTGTACTTGTCAAAAAGTCCTTGCTACGAATAGTCTTGAAGATGAAGCATTTTGCAAAAGTCATTACAGTATGACAATAACTGTCTATAAATGACGACAGATTTAAAAAGACCAGGTTAAAGATCTGATTACAATACAGTTGAGAAGAAAATTGGTTACTGCTTTGACATAAAACAATTTAAGGTGATTACTAAAATTATGACTGATTCATTTAGCAGGACATACCAGAATTTTAGGGAGTTCCAGATAATTTCTAGAACATGTATGTTGGTAACATTTACCCCAACAATACAATCTAAGAAGTTTTATCGCCACTTATTTGGCAGTGCTTCCCATGTAATTTAACATACCAAATAAAGTCTAATTAGTTTAATATTCCTTTCTCTGAAATGGAGAGAAAACCTATTTTGAGGTGTTCTAGGGACCCTTTGGAAAAACCTCCAAGTTAGCTAGAAGACAAATATCATTTAGAATTTGACCTAAATTTGGGAATTTAGAATTTGGGAAGTTCATCAAAAATATCAAAAAGTTTTAAAACACTTGGTCAAATAGAATTACAGGTCACCGTGAAACAATACCCATTCACTTAGCTAAAGTAACATTAAGAGATCTCAATGGCAAATAAAGCATTTAAAGTCAAAGAACCTCACACAGTCTCACCCAAAAGAAGTTTAATATTTTAAGAAAACTTTTCTAAGAGGACAAACTCTTCAGGTTTTGTACCACTTTACCTTAAAAACAATCATTTTCTTAATTAAAATCAATCTTACCTCAGCCAGTCCTGACCATGCACAACACTCCCATTTGTTCCTCCTCCACAAACCTTCCACAACTTTCTGTATCCATATTAATCTGTCCCTTGGTTTCTCTTCCACTCAGAAACCACCAGTTCTAGGACAAAATAATTTTTTTTAACAAAATGCATTTCCAGTCCTCATACCTTCTTTGTTGAAAACACACATCCTATTGCCTTGCATACTGAAATGTTGTCTTACAATTATTAACCTTAGAACCCTAATCTTTACTGAAAACCAAGAAGCAAGTTATTGTAAGCTGTCATACCAGCATTCCTTGATTGGCATTTACTAATGTATTTTGTAACTTCTAGAAACGCATACCTTCTCATAGAATTTCTTTCCTCAATGTGGTATAAGATATATATTTAATAAACCCAAATATCTTTAGGTTCTCAAAAGAAGACAAAAGTAGGAAAACTTAGAGTGCGTAGCAATTAATGTTCCAGTATTTTATGCTAGTTGAAATGACCCAAATAGTGAATGAATTATTGTAATTTAACTTAGTTTCAATTTACCAAAATCTGAAGATACTATCCTTAAAGGAGACATTCTCAAAACACAATTATTACTAAAGAAAGAGTTTACTTCTATTTTATTGACTTAAAAATCTTGTCATTATTTTTCTTGCTGACAATCTTTGTATTTTTCTTGCTGACAATCTTTGACATGTAATCATATGACGTATTATATGATTTCTAGTAAACCTAGGTACAATAAAAGTATTATACTTAATACTTGATGGTTTAAAAGATATGTCTGTATTAACTAAGCTAACTTAAAAAAACAGATATTTATTTAGTACTGAATATTTCTCAGATCATGTGAACCCAGAGTTACTTATGGTTAGTTTCTTTTCTATTTCTGTTTGGATAAGCATTTAATTTTCTTTAAGTGAATTAAATAGAGTTCCTTTATAAATTAATTTGAACAATACTACATATCTACAATACATATATAGATATATACAAACACAGACCTTAGTTCCCATTTCAAAATTTCAGCCATCATTCAGATACAACAATATAATAATCCCACAATTACAAAAGAGACTGAATTCAAATTGGATTTCTGGCATATGGAACAAAAAAGTCACCTGTTAAGATGGTCAAACATGTTTTTATGGAAAAGACACTTAAGATTTCTATTTGTTTGGACAAGTCAGGTTCCGAATTGCCTAACCACTTTCCCCAAATTTGCATTTTAAAAAGATGGCAGGTAAGGTTTCTTTGAGAAAACTGGGTAGAAATATTTGCATCTCAAAGACATAGGAGGAGAAAGGCAAATTCCTTCTAGGATGACTTTGCTCCCTTAAGGCCAGAAAACAATTTTTTTCCTCAATACTTACAAGCCTCTTAAAATAAACCAGGGAAGTTTTTGGAGTGGTAAAAGTATTGGTAGGCTTTGGATTATTTCTGGAGCTACACCTCTGGTCCTGTAAAGACTAGATTTGGAAAACAAGGGGAGTTATTTTCCGCCAAGAACTGGGTGGCTGCCTCAGTGATATCAAAGAACTGACACAACCACTCACCTATAATTGGAATGTTTTCCTTTCCTTTACTTAGAGGAGAAGGCCCTCAAAAAAAAAAAATTCTACCAGCTCTGGTCAACTTAGTTAGCCCATGGCCTTCTTTTTCGGTAATCCATTTACGAACACTTTAAGATCCTCCTTGGTTTGAAGAAATTCTTTAACTATGGCCCTCAGTTTGGCCTTTGATATGAAGATGGTTGCCTACAGCCTCTCTTGGTCCCATTTCTGAAGGTAACTATTTAATGTCTTCAACGTGGAAAGGGAGTAAGTACAGCAGATTTCTAGAAAAAGTACTCAAAGAAGGATAGAGGTGAGCAGTAGTTTCATTAGCTTTCTACAACATACCTTTCAATTAGGCTATTTTGGAATTTTTGAAGCCTTTGGGGGCTTTCACTTGCCAGTTAAAAGAAATACAGTAGTTTAAGATGAGAGCTCTCTAAAATTTCAACAAGTTAAATGGTTGTCTGATTCAAACTATCCACAGAGTAAACTCTGCAACTTTTATCCTGCTAATCTAATTTTAGAAAAGATAAAAACACCATGGTTGTTTTCAATAGACCCTGGAGGTACAGATCCAGAAGACTGTCATTTTTCACTGCAGATTCAAAATTGTTTTGGAGTGTCAACAGAATACCAGCTTGGCCATTTCAGGGCCCAGTTTCCTTTGATTCCCAATTAACTACTTGCAAGCATACAGAAACCGAGCTGTTATTCCTATAGGTGACTAAATGTATGGGAGCTTGTTTGGCCTTTGAGGCACAATTTCCCAGTATTAATTTCATACCCTAAATCTGATATAATCTGATTCACTTTCTGAGGACAGTGTGATGGAGCACATGTGTGCTGCTTCTGAGTCTAGCACTCCAAAGAGTTACCCTGGGGTCAGTTGCACTTCTTATACTAGGCTAGGTTTTGAAACCATGAAGGGCCCTGTGGGACTCCTGAGCACAAAAGCCTTTATGTGTCCTTTCTTGTTTTTAGGAAATGGCCTCATTCAGCCACCCTGACTTTCCCTGAGTTCCTAGGGTCAGGTTCGGACAGTTGCTGATCAGGGAAGGAAGGGGATGCAAAGGCAAGTGAGGAACAGTCAAAAAACAATAGTACAGCCTTGAGGCAGGATCCTGGTTACCTCTCAAGGGATATACATAATAATATAGGCATCTTATACACCTAAGAGAAAAGTTATATTCCTTATGCTTCTTCTAGAAATTAATACTTCAAAATTGAACAGCTTAGAGTCCTTCCTTGTCCCGCTCCCTGGCTTAACTGCACCCTAAACACAATCACCCATAAGCGAAAGATTAGGCACCCTGAGCATACTTGCCTGTGGATTAAAGATTTTTAGCACATGCTGTTTTTCGGGAACTTTCCTAGTTTGTTCTAATCTTTGATAAATATGCCCTTTTCAAAGTACTGTTAATTCTAGGCAGTAACCCAGAAGACGACCATCATGTTCATACCAAGATCTCCTGACGCTAGCTTTGATGACCAAGAGTCCCCCAAAGAAAGAAGAATGCATGTTTGTCCCAATCTTGATTCCTATCTGAAAACCTGTTTTTCTTCTTTTTACTATAAAACTCCTTGCAATTCTTTCCAAAGGTGGGGGGGGGGGGCCCACAGTCTTTAGGGCATAAGCATTCTGTGACCCTCCTTTGCCTGGCAAATCAATACAGCTATTTTTTTTTCTCCTTTACCCGGAACTCTGACTCTGTGTTTCAAATTCAGCACTGGCAGACAGAGGCCGAATTTCGGCAACATTTTCTCTCTATGACAACCTAAAACCATCACGAGTGCTCAGAGCATTAGGTGATCAGTCTGTTCCCAGATGAGCTGAACTTACTTACTGGTTATGCTGCGGTCCCCCTATGGGCTGCTGCAAGTCTAGAGGATTGACGCTCAGACCCTCCCATGAGGCCCTCAGTTGTCCGAGGATTCCATGTGGCCGGAAGAAGCAAACTTTCCCTTTATTTTTTGGAGCTGAATTGGGTCTTTAATTTCACTAGAAAATTTTTGTTCAGACGATATATCAGCTCTTTCATTTTTCAGTTTAACAAAAACACAGCCCCCTGTGTTTCCCTAGGCCTCTTGCCTCTTGACCTCCTGGGTCCTGCCTATGAAATGCATGGGTGTCCAGTAAGACTCCAAGTCTTAAGTGAAAACTAGCTGGAATAAAATTTTTAGGATCTGCACCCATACAGTGAGATCTCTGTTAAGAAAACTCAACAGAACACTGAGGAACAGTGAGAAACTGGTGGGGTGAAATGACCCCATGCTGGTACTGAGTGCTGGTTCTGGGTAGACTCCAGGTGTCCCCTGGTGAGTATCGCTGATATGCCGGCTGTGCCAAGCATATGTGGATGAAAAATTAATCAGATGATCTGAGAAAGAAAGGGAAAATTTTATTTGAGCCAAATTTGAGGATTATAACCCAGGAAGAGCATCTCAGAAAGCTCTGAGAACTATTTCACTTGTTAGAAGTCATGACACAGTTATATGAGTTTTTTGAGACAGAGGGCTGTACATTAAATGATATATTTTTGACAGTTTACATAATCCAAAACTAAGTAGCCCCTTACAAGGTCAAGAAGTTCAGGAAGAGAGATGTAATCTTTTAAGGAGTTGTCTTGTTGGAGTTCCCGTTGTGGCTCAGCGGAAATGAATCTGACTAGCGTCCACAAGGATGCAGGTTCAATCCCTGGCCTCGCTCAGTGGGTTACGGATCCGTCATTGCCATGAGCTGTGGTGTAGGTCGTAGATACAACTTGGATTCTGAGTTGCTGTGGCTGTGGTGTAGGCCAGCACCTACAGCTACGATTCAACCCCTAGCGTGGGAATCTCCGAATGCTGTGGGTGCAGGCGTAAAAAGACAAAAAAAAAAAAAAAAAAAAAAAAATGGGGGGGTTGTCTTGTTGATGCTAGGTGAATGTTGCTTTTTATGGTTGACCAAGTATTTTTGTTGATGGGAGAGGTTTGCAGATACATAAGGCACAGTAGCAGGGAAAGAGGCGGACAAAGTGCAGAGAAAACTTCTGTTGACATCCTTCTTGTCTTGCCATAAAATATGAATTTTATTTCACAGTCCCTTTTGTAATTTGCCAATGACAGCTATTCTGGCCCAGGTAGGAAAGCTACCAGCCTCAGCACTTTCCCCCAAATAGTCACCATGTCTAAATATGAGCTTCAGTTGCTCTAGGTAACTGGCCTTCGAGGAATAAAAGAAGTAAAATCAAAAGAATAAGGAAAAGTCAAGATTCTCAAGGCTTATATGTTCTCATCCTGGTCTAGAGCGTGCAGATTAAATATCTAGATAGTTACATCCTTGGTAATATATGTGAATAGGTCAGTTTCTGAAGTCATTGCAAAGGCATTAGCTATTACATTGTTTAGTCCGGGAGAGGAAAGGATGTAGTATTTGTTTTAGGGCAAATGAAACTTTCCTCAAAACCATACCTTGTCTAATCTGTCAAGATTTGGGGAAAGAAGGAAAATTCAGGAAGCTGAATTTTGCATTGTGGGAGGGAGGGATGAAATTGAGCCATTTGAAAATACACATTTTATATGTCTATGGAGCTTTTCTTATATAATAAACACTGTGGCAGGCACTGGAAAGAAAATGCTGAGTAAAATGGCCATGGTCGTCAGTCCTCACCCACCTCATAATCGAGAGGAATGGTATACTTTTAAGTATTTGTTGATGCCAACCCAAAGCCCATTTGACTGTTAAAAGTGTTTCCTGCTGTTTCCCCAAATGTCAGACTCTTGTCTTCTCATACCCTTCCATATGGCACCAGCCTAGCTCACCTCAAATCCATTTTTCCCATCTCACAGCTTTTTGTTTGTTTGTGTGTTGGGGTTAGAGGTGGAGAAGTATTTCAGAATCATTACTATCTGAGCTCAAACCAAGATGAATCATCACGTTCTCGGAAAATGAAGGTTCTGAAAGTCTTACTTCATAAACTATCCATTGGCCAATTTGGAACCCTCTTTTGAGAAAAAGGACAAGTCAACAGGTATTTGGCGAAAGTTTCTGTTTTAATCTTATTAAGATAAAAGTTAAAGGGCCCTATGAATACATTCTTTTTCAACTGTAAATAACACTATCATTTCAGATTTAGTCAAGTCAGACTAAATTTAGTGTCAGGATCCAGCTGTGGGAGCAAATTGATGAATTTAAATAAACAGCCTTGATGAAAGGCAAACTATAAATATGTGCTACCCTTCCTTCTTCTATGCCCAGATACCCTGATCTTGATCAGCAGCTTATCTTGGCACTATCTGACCAGAGAGTTCCACCTAATTCATATGGTTTCTTTGAAACTTAAACCTCAAACCTCAAGAACATGCATGGCCTGTGGCCTCTGACATGCATTCCTCCAGGGGTAAGACATCAGCCTAAGAAGGTGGCCAAACTAATGAGGCCTTAGAACAGATAGAATCTAGGGAGAAGTGGGCAAATAATAGTAATGAGTTCATGTAACAACAGTGGCTGTGTATTGAGCATTCGTTCTCTGCACGCTTTACGCACATAAATACATTTAACCCCTACAACAACACCATGACGCAGCTGCTAATATTATCACATTTTACAAAATGGCCATAGATAAGTTTAAGAATCATATATGAGATCACACAGCTAGAATGTAGCCAAGTGATTTTTCAATTCAGAGTAGCTCCAGAAACTGTCAATTATGGCTACACCACAGAAAAATGCTTTACTCTAAGACTCAGAAATCAGACTAGCTCACTCATAGGTTTAAAAGGACTAACAGGTTTGAAATCCTTTTCATCCTCTGTTATTTGCAAAAGAGAGGTCAGCTTGAATAAAATTTTTCACCTATTTAATTTGTATTGGGGACCATTAACCACGTTTCCTACACACAAATTTAATAACATTTGAAAAAAATAGCTGATAAAGGACTTGAATGCAGAACATTAAAAAATCTCAAAACTAATAATTTTAAAAACCCAATTTAAAAATGGGCAAACTATTTGAACAAATTGTTCACCAAAGAAGATGCACAGATGGCCAATAAGCACAGAAAAAGTTTCTCAATGTCGTAAGTCATTAGGGAAATGCAAATGAAAACACTGCTTTCCCACTACATGCTTGCTGAATGGTTAAAATTAAATAGTCTGTTTATACCAAGTGTTGGTGATGATACAGAGGAATAAAACCTTCAAAAACTGGTGTTTATGTAAAATGGTAGAAACGTTTTGGAAAATAACTTCACAATTTCTTACATACTAGTGAAAAGAAATAGGCTCTATACTCCTTGGTATTTACTCAAAAGAAAATAAAACATATGTCCATATAAGAACCAGAGCCCAAATGTTTCTATCTGACTTATTTGTAATAGCCAAAACCTGGAAAGAAAATGTCCAACAGTATGTGTATGGCCAAAAAATTGTGATGTAGCTATATAATGGAATACTGCTAATCATAAAAAGGAATGAAATGTTCAGATATTCAGCAACATGGATGAATCTCTCAAAATAATTACATTGAGCAAAAGAAGCCAGACATGAAAAATTACATAAATTATTATTTTAAATATATAAAATTCTAGACAGTGCAAACTAAATCTATAGTAACAGAGAGCAGAGCACTGGTTACCTGGGAGACGGGTGACAGGGAGGGACTAGGATCCAGGGCAACAGAGGTACAAGAGACTTTAGGGAACAAGAGACCTGTTCACTGTCTTGATGGTAGTTATTTATGATTTTTCAAAGCTTATCAAATTTCACAGCTTAATAAGTGAAGATTATTGTATGTCAGATGTATGTTACAATAATAAAGCTGTCAAAAAAAAAAAAGGAAAGAAAAAATGGCAATAGCACTTCTGTTGAAAAACACAAAGATTTCTCTAAAATGTGTCTAGTGGTTATGGCTCTAAAATTCTTTTTGTGGGATTTTGTAGTACTCAAAATATTCTGATCCTAGCGTATAATTGTAAAAAGGTTGATAAGATCTGGAGAAAATTTTTTTTGCCTGTAGGGAAATCTCCCTTTTGTCCTTCAAACCTACCACATAGTTTGGCTGCTTTTTACTGGTACACATTTGAATTAGCTCGACTACAGTTGTGGAAGGTGATATATCTGTTGATCATCCTGAGAAGTAATCTCATGATGGAACCATTTGATCAGACTGTTCCCCAAGAGATGTACATCTGGACCATTTCGGGATACTATTTAAAACTGTCAATCATTTCAGAATGCCAGAGAAATCTGTTTTTCTAGGAGATAGAAAAAGGAGACTCCTATTTATATCTGTGAGCTCTCTGGCCTGGTTCACCTTGAATCTGAATCTCTGATTACAGATGCGTATTTCAGTTTTCCTTAGTGTCAGTGATTAACCTCTAGGAGTCATTTGGTTCTGTCATTGACAACCAAACAACCAAACTACATATATTGAAGGCTTGAGGAGTGTCCAGTTAACAACTTCTTTCTACCAAGGGATATTCAAAACTCAGTAAATAGCATTCATTATTTAAGAATGTCACCACTTTTGAATTTTCAAGCATAGCATTTCAGTATTACTCTGGGAGATTTATATATAACAAAAGCGAACCTAAGCTTTCACAACCATTTTTTTTCTCTACATTATAGTACTATAAAGTGAAGGACTCTATGATATATTTCACACATTTTTGAATGTGCCTCAGAGCTTTGTAATATTCTATGGGACAGAAAGGGCTTTGCAAAATGAAATCAAGCAAATTACAAGCGTGTATTACAGATATGCTAGTACCAAAGTATATCTTCTCAATTCTACCCTTGGGAAGTACTTGAAACCCTCAAAAATGGAGATGACTTTTCAGGGAATTTTATTATACATTTCTTGTGATAGAATACATTTACTTTGATATGCTATTATAAATAAACACATTTATATGCATATTTGTACCTATATCCACATACTATACACAATTAATGATTATTAAATGTGGTTTGTTTATATTTTTTACCAAGCTCAAAACTTATAAAAATAGGATGCTGAATTATAAGTATATTGGTAATAAAATGGATTTAATTTTTACATTTAATAGGTGTGATTCAATTTCACATTGTATTATATTTCACATCATGGATGCAGCCCTAGGCAGTATTTAATTGATACCTGTAATAAACTCAGTTTTTTACGACTTAACAAATCCTAATCCTTCAAGACAGAAGTGTAAACAGCACCAGCATTCATGAGTCATGTATTTTCTTTGCTGAAAATAATCTTTATTTGATCTACTGCCATATGTGTATCTATATTTATTTACACACTTACTCAAATATGCTCACTCAGTCCTATACACATACCCAAATGCAGAAAGTCCATTCATTGACGTATTCATTTGCAAACAGAAAATGATTCAAATATAGTGCATTATTCAGTCAAGAAAATAGATTTTAAAAAATTGTTGCTTTTTTTCAGGCAAAGATGTAATAATTAGTTCTATTTTGTGGGTTTTGATGCCACAGAAATTTTAAAAATGCATTGCACTTAGGACAATATTTTATAATCAAAATACTGGTAAGTTTGTTGAACCTCTGTTTTATGTAATTTACCTGACATTAGAGATATCATGTGTATAAGAGCCACTGCCCTTATACTGCTTTTTATGGACTATAAGTCAGCAAATAATACTGTGATTTTACTCCTATGCTTTATCTTTTGGAAAGTGATCATCAGCCCCTATTGCCTGGCATTCAGTTTTCAAAACAGTATAAAGGGAATCAAATGTAAATAAGGGCATTTGATGAAACTATATTTTATGCAGAGAACAGATTAGTGAATATTTAGAAGCAAGACAATATCAAATTTCTAGAAATAGAACTATTTAAAAGATGTATGGGTGGTTTTATTTTGGTTGGAATGGAGTAGATGGAGTAATCCAGCATGGAGACGGGAACAAATGTTTTCAGAAGGCACCATGAACACATTCTTAGAAAGGAATCTCAAGCAGTGGTAACACAGGATCGTTAACTCACTGCATCAGGCCAGGGATTGAACCCATGCCTCAGCAGGGACCTGAGCTGCTGTAGTCAGATTCTTAACCCATTGAGCCATAGCAGGAACTCATATTAATTGATTTCTAATGAACTATTAGTTCCATTTGGCTCTGCAGTCAAATATAATCAGCACTGTTTAATGGAAAAGGCAGCAACTACTATTATTTTGAACATATGTATGTTTGTTTCCTCATTGGCCTCCTCTCCTTCAAATACTAGCATGATATTTCTACCAACACTTGTCATTTTTCTTTGTTCCTAATATCCTCATAGCAACTAGCATGTCACTTTCTTGATTTTTGTTTTATTTTTATTTCCTGGTGGAAAATCCAATCTGGTGTTATAGTCAGTGACAAAGAAAGTGCTAATTAGCAAATGCATGCAATTAGTAGTTACCGCAAATATTTTCAGGTAACTAACTTCTGTTCCTGACATATACTTACAACAGTGTATAAGTCACCTTTTTTTCATTTTATACAATATGAAGTCAACAAAACAGCAAAACATTGGGGGAAAAAACTCATGCCTCACACAAGTCAACATTGGATCACAGGAATGGAGAATAAAGTCTTTTCTCTGTCTTGGAAGACAAACTTTT
>PVHT021183519.1:7297606-7463645 GCA_004024745.2 Catagonus wagneri
GAAAAAGGAGTTCCCACTGTGGCTCAACATGTTATGAACCTGACTAGTATCCGTGAGGATTGGGGTTCTATCCCTGGCCTCACTCGGTGGGTTAGGGATCTGGCATTGCTGTGAGCTACAGTAGGTCACAGACTTGGCTTGGATCCCAGGTTTCTGTGGCTGTGGCCTAGGCCAGCAGCTGCAACTCCAATTTGACCCCTATTCTGGGAACTTCCATATACCGCAGGTGTGGCCCTAAAAAGCAAAAAATGATAATAATAAAAAATTTTTAAAAAGGTAGGGAGTAGGGAGAGAAAAAAGGAGAGATTACTTCTCTGGGGGCAGAGCTGGGAAAATCAGAGCCCCTGAACAGTAGGCAGTGCTGATTCTAGGGTAAGAAAGTCAAATATGGAGAATAAAACTTTTGTTCAGAGAGGCAAAACAAGGGCTGGAAAACTGGCAACATATTTAGTGAAGCCCAAGCACTCATTCATAATTCTACATACCATCTTTTTTAACCCTCACAAGAAATGATGCCTGTAGGTTCCTTGTACAGAGCACAGTCTGCACAAGTATATGGTGACTATGACTAGAATTAAGAACATGATTCCCACTTTTGTGGTTGAGAACTCTGAGGTCCCCATATATTTAGCAGAACCGTTTTTAATACAGGGTGCCCACAGCTAGTATTTAACAGAACTAGGATTCGTATCATTGTTTCCACAAAGGCTGGTGCATTTCTCAACTACCTACTTACTTGCAAGCGCTGGTTATTATGCTTGACATTGCCCTCCCAGTGGCTCTAGCCCTTTTTACTCGCTTTCCTTTGGTAGGTACATGGATACATACATACATCTACTCTCACTTTCAGGCCATCTCTCCCTTGGTCCAAGGCAGAGGCACAGTCACCTCACTTGTATAATATTTAAAAAGAGAAGACCATTTTTTACACAGGGCTACTTGACCCAGCCAGATTGCCAGCTCTAAAGTAAGCCGATAGATGGAGGATAATGTGAAAAAAAATGTATAATTAAGTCACTTTGCTGTACAGCAGAAATTGACAGAACATTTTAAATCAACTGTAACCAAAATTTTAACAATAAAATAAGCAGATAGAAATCCTTAAAAGTGTAATATGTTACCGCTAACAAGCAAAATCTTCTACCTGTAGTTTTTTTTTCACAATTTCTGTGTGTAAACAGTGAAGATAGGGCCACCAGGAAGGGTTAACAAAGAAAAGTCCTTTCTAAATTAATAAGAAATCATGCCACCAAAGACTTTCAAACATCAGTTTGCAGAGCCTGGAATTTCTAGTTCTGTCATAAGGAGTCTAAATTCAATAGCAACATAGGGAGCTAAATCTGTTGGGGGAGTTACACATTACCTGGTTAAATGAGATGGACTTGGAAGAGATATTCATTCTTTCAAGTTGGAAGGACAAATTTCATGCATTGGACAATTATTTACTGAATGCTAGAGGCCTAGAAGAAATAACAGTTTTTAAAGCAGCTGCATCTAATTGAAGGTACAGCTTGTGAAAAATCATTGATCAGTGGTCTTTTTGTACCACTCTGTGCTATATTCATATTGTGAAAAGAGAAGAGAATGAGACTGGCTCCTGCCCTCCAGCAGTTTGTAATCAAAGCATAAAGCAGTGCCTACATTGCAGGAGGACCAGAGCAATACACACATTTTCAGGAGAGAATTAGGCCCCAATAGTAAAAAGTAGCTATCCAGTTACCAAACTGAGAAAGAAGGTGGAGACTTGATTTTAGAAATAAGACAACCTGCACTTTTAAATTGGGAGGGATAGAGGCAGTACAGGGAAATTCAATGAGTTTGGGCAGGATCTGGTCCAGTGCCCAGGGCAAGACTGACTCTGCAAGGAGGAGTTGCGAGAGGAGAGAAGTGAGGAGTAGGCAGTCAGACTGGTGGCTCCACATAAACAAAGACCTGATCTCAAGGAGTTTTCATTCCCTGGGGAAGCCAGGCATAGACACAGTTAATTGCATTGTGACATGGAAATATGTTACACCACTGTTTCTCAAAATTCAAACCAGATATCAATTTCTGGGGCTTCAAAAAATATATGTAGATTCTGATCCAATATGTTGGGTATGGTACCAAATATCTGCATTTCCAATCATCCTAGCTGATGTTGATGCTGATGGTCTGTAGACTACAGGTTAAGTAGCAGTAAAGGAAATTGAGGAAGTAGCAAAATATAGTGCGACCTGTACAATGGGACTATACAGTAAGCAGTATTAAAGGGGAAGAATTCTCAGAAGATGGGAATCCTGACCTGGGCTCTGGAAGATGCAAACCAAGAAGACTTGGGTTTTGTGATGACCATCAAATTGGTGAGCGAAAACCTGTATTTTATTCATTCAACCAATACTTATGGAAGCACATGACATTCTACAGCAAAATACTTGTTATTGGAATCTTTTATATCAGTTTAATCACAAGTGAAAACCAAACAATGGCAGCAGCAACAATGAAAAAATGAAAGGCTATGACTATTCTGTTTCAGAATACTGAATTTTAAAATGCTACTAATGCTTCACTTTTGAAAATTTAAACTGCATTTTTTTGAAATGCAAGTTTTTATAAGGTTAGCCCCTAATTTTCATGTACACCTCTTCTCTGAATGGGCAAGCCAAGGGGTCATGTGTCCATTCTGGTGGGCTTGAATTTTGCTTGCCAATTACAGAAGGCAAATTAAGGCCAAAGACCTTGTTTCCATTGACTCAATCCCCAAATGACCTATTTTACGAAGAGAGTAAACAGCAGTCACGGAGACAGCTGTTAACTGTGCAGCAGGTGTTAACACCTGTAGCTACTTAATTCCAGCCAAGATAATCACCCCTCTCTCAAGGCAGCTGGCTCTTGTCTAGCATTGTCTGCCATGATGGAAACTGGAGATGTTAAGTCATGGCTTTCCCTAGGGTAAAGAAGGGGCAAGAGACGAAGAACAAGAGAAGGGGAGATGTGGATGCCAGGGAACTGCTTTGGTCAACAGTGCATATAGTTGAGGCCATACCTCTTGGTTCTCTGGCAGCCGAGCATGGAACATAGCACCTGGACAGTGGGAGCCTGAGCCAGAAAACATCAGCTTGCAATGGGCACTATCTGCCAAGAGCTACATCTAGAATTGGCCAAAGAAGTGCTGTCTGAGAGGAAAAGATGATAAAAGGCATTCTCAGCCAGTCATTGCCTCAGTAGATTTCTCTATTAAGTGTGGCTATAAGCAATTTGACCCTGTGATGGATTAGTGCATTACTGTTTAGCGTTTAAGGAGTAGTAGTGTTGCAGGCACTTGTATGGGTCAGTACTCAGGATGCAAGCATGGACACTCCCTTCCACCCTCAACACACACTAAATTCTTCCAGGCTGTAATTACTACAAATAGGTTTCCATTACACTGGAGATTAGCAGATGCTCATTATCATTTATCAAATTAGGCAGGAGAGCAAAACTGCTAGGGCATCAGCTTTCCCTAACAACAGCATTGTCACTCAAGCTTTAGCAACACTGCCCTGACTCTTTCATATTGCAAAAGACTCTGTATTTTACTCTCTGCTCCAAGGCCTCAAACAAAAACCTTTACATGAAAGACATGCATTTCTAAGGGACATTTTAAGACTACTTTTAAATGAAACAACAATAGAGTAATAAGAGATGGTAAATTTCAAATTGTGTGAATTTATGTTAAAGGTCAAATAATTCTGGTAGCCTTCAGGTAAGAGGGTAACAAAAGAATTCTAGAAAGATGAGTACTTATTCTACTTTTAAAAATCTCCAGGGAAAGAATATCCTTTTCACTTGGTAATCCAGTTCTACTACATATATTTGTAAATGTCAGTGTCTATTTAGTTAGTCCATTGCAACCATTTTTAATGGAATAGATACTCCCTAGGTCCAGGTTTACATATTCAATTTAGGACCTCAAAAATTGTGATACAGTAAAAAATGTATTATATTTAAAAAGTATTAAATGTGTGATTTTCCTTATATGTAATTCTATTAATAGAAAAAAGTTACTAGCAGTTCACATACAAATAGCTACACCTTCCCATATCCTTTCCTGAGCATTTTTTCAGTTTGTTTTACCAAAGCATTCATTCCAGAAAATGTCAAAACATCATTAAAAGCCCTCTTTACCACAACAGCTCTTATAGGCATTTTTAAAAATCTGCTTTCCTCTGTTGTGTCGTCGACTGAAAGGCACATTTAGAGATGGCCTAGGTGGACTGGGAAAGTAGGCAGAGGAAATTTGTTGCGTTCTTTGGCAGATCAGTCTGTCAGACATAGGTGGACCAAATTCTTTTGCTTTCAAGGAAGGTGTAATATCTCTGCAAAAATGCAAGCAAAACTGCAAGCAAAAATAATGTCATGATGAATACATTGGGGCAATGTTGCAGCTCTGAGCTTCACCACAAATTTTTAAGAATATGCAGGGGCCTAACCTAGTTATTTTCCCCTAAAGCCATAAAAATAGGAAAATAGCAGACAAGGCAGAAAAACCTAATTCCTACTGTCAGGATCATGTGAGAAGAAATGTCTACCATAGCAAAAGCCACAGATTGCTTCCCAGCTGCAGTGTAAGAATCAATATTTCTAATGTCTATATCATAGTCCTCCAGAGTTGTAAGAGTCTTGGAGTTACTTTTCATTTTCCAGTGTTCTACTGCCCATTTGACTCCACTCACATGGGACACACCACACACCTAGTGGTGGTTACTAATCAGTATACCACTGGATGGCTGAGTTCCCAGAGACAAAAATGGATAGTAAAAATAATCTAGACCGATTAATTTTATAGCCGTGGATCCAAGCTGCAGAGATATTCAGAAAAATGTCCAGGGTCATATATTTTGAACTAAGATTTCACAAATCCCAGATCTAGGCTGGATGCAATATTTCAAGAAAAACCAATATTAAACCAGAAGTCATTTTCCAGAAGATATAAATAAGGTACAAGATGCAAAGAAGGATCTGATAACAGGCCAACATTAATGTTTAAATGTTAAGAAAGATGTAAATATAATGGAAAGGAAATTGGCTATCCAGTCAAAATATTTGATTCAAGTTTCACTCAGCTTTGCAACTAAAGCCAAGTACATTAGGCAAGTCACCTTTCTCATCTTGAAAGCTACAGAATTAGACTGGATACTTTGGAAGATCTCTTCCAGTTTTAAATAATAAGCAATTCTTGAACTTAATTTCTTTTACTTGCTTTCACTGTATTTACCTATAATAAGACACAGTATCCCTCATGGTTCTTTTCTAGATTCTTCAGTGGCTCCTTTTTCTCTTCTTGGTCTCTTACATATCGGGCTCTAAGTTCAACACATCTAATAATTTACTATTTCCACAGTGAATTGCTGAGATTGTTAATTTTGCCTCAAAAATGCTTCTCAAATATTTTTCTTTTCTCCATCCCCACTTTTGCAGCCTTAATTGAAAACACTCAGTATCCATGGGAGATTTCAAATTTTTCCTGATTGTCTGTCTTCAATCCCTTCCTCTTCCAGTCTATCCTCTGAGGTTTTCAAAGTCATCATTTAAAAATGTAAACTCACAGATGACCAACAAGCACATGAAAAAATGCTCAACATCATTGATTATTAGAGAAATGCAAGTCAAAGCTACCATGAGGTACACCTCATACCAGTCAGAATGGCCATCATTAATAAGTCCACAAACAACAAATGCAAGAGAGGGTATGGAGAAAAGGGAACACTCCTGCACTGTTGGTGGGAATGTAAGCTGGTACAACCACTCTGGAAAACAGTATGGAGGTACCTTAGAAAAATATACATAGAACTACCACATGACCTAGCAATCCCACTCTTGGGCATATATCTGGACAGAACTTTCCTTGAAAGAGACACATGTACACACATGTTCATTGCAGCACTATTCACAATAGCCAAGATGTGGAAACAACCCAAATGTCCATCGGCAGATGATTAGATTAGGAAGATGTGGTATACATACACAATGGAATACTACTCAGCCATAAAAAGGAATAAAATAATGCCATTTGCAGCAACATGGATGGAATTAGAGACTCGTACTGAGGGAAGTAATTCAGAAAGAGAAAGACAAATACCATATGATATCACATATCTGGAATCTAATATACTGCATAAATGAAACTTGCCACCAAAAAGAAAATCACAGACTTGGAGAACAGACTTGTAATTTCAAAGGGGGAGGGGAGGGGGATGGAATGGGATGGTCTGGGAGTCTGGGGTTATTAGATGTAAACTATTGCCTTTGGAATGGAAAAGCAAGGAGATCCTGCTGTTTAGCACCAGGAACTATGTCTAATCACTTGTGATGAATCTATATATGTATGTGTAACTGGGTCACCATGCTGTACAGTTGAAAAATCGATAGAAAACTGTAAACCAGCTATAATGGAAAAATAATCATTATATTAAAAAAATTATAAAAAGAGAAAATAAAAAAAGAATAAAAATGTAAACCGATTAGGAGTTCCTACTGTGGCACAGTGGAAATGAATCCAACTAGTATCCATGAGTATGTGGGTTCAATCCCTGGCCTCACTCAGTGGGTAAAGGATCTGGCATTGCTGTGAGCTGTGATGTAGGTTTCAGACACAGCTGGGATCCCGTGTTGCTGTGGCTGAGGTGTAGGCTGGCAGCTACAGCTCCAATTCAACCCCTAACAGTGGAACGTTCATATGCTTCAAGTGTGGCCCTAAAAAGCAAAAACAAAACAAAACAAAACAAAAGAAATAAACAAATATATATATATGTAATAAGAAATAAAAATGTAAACGGGTCATTCCTCACACGCCCCAAATCAAAACTCAAATATATTTCTCCACTGATCTTTATTAACAGGAAAATGTCAATTTTTCTAGCTGAATTTTCTGCATTCCCTTCATGCTGTATCCATACCAGTCACACCCAGGGGTTTGCCCTTACCTAGACATACTAACCATTTCCCGCATCACTACTCATATGATGTTCCAAAGACTGTGCACTTCAACCAGGATGGGGTTTCTCAGTAATTTCACATGTTCAAAACCCTAGCACTCAGTAGGAACTCAGCAAATATTTGTTGAATGAATGAAATAATTCAGTAACTAATTGGTGAGGGAAGATACAGTGAACATGGGGTGATATCTTGCAAACATTTTGAAAAAGTGTCCAACACTGAAAATGGGAAATGTAAATTACCTTTTAAAATGTTTGATATGTTCTAATGCAACTATAGTATCAAACAGAACTATAAATATAAATCTCTGATTCACATATCTATGTACTCTCCTGTCCTAAAGCAGAAAAATGGATAAGCCTCCACAGGAAGAAATCAGTACAGTTGTGCTGAATTCTTAGTGATAGCCCAGCATTTACAGCTCTGTGTATTAGTTGCTCTAGATTATAAATCCTACCCTGGCTCTTAATTGTTCAGATACCAAGGGATTCATTTGCTACTGCTGCTGTATTAAAGTATGTTAATCCAGTGCCAGTTTAACACTTCTTATATTTATTCCTCATGTGTTTTATTTCTTAAGGGGTTTTAAATATTTAAAATCTTTAGAAAGCTATATATTTTTATACAGTTTTCTATGACTTCGAGGTTGTTTATGTTGCATGGATTGTTATCTAACATTCCCAGTTAGACCCTTATACAATTCAGTGGACATGTGGGCTGCATATTTAAGGTAGCAAATCTTACGCCATCTGCTTTGGGTACCTAGGATATCATTAGGAGTGAGCTATACTTGCAAGATAATTTTGCAAAACAAGAGCTTCTCAGGCTATAACTAGTACTATATCCCACTTATTCCCAAGCTCTGATCATGTGTTTCAGGACAATCATCTAGAGAACCAAAGGTTTCAACTGGGGAATTTTTGCATTTATGTTCTTATTCTCCCATATTTCAGTTATATGTAATATTTCTCCAACTAGAGAGTACTATTTGATCTTCTATTTGTTTTTGGTTTTTACATCTCTCCTACTCTAGTATCTGCAGAGAGGTAGATACTGAGTTATAGATTAACCACAGAGTTTCTCAAGGTATCCTTATGGACAATGAAGTATCTATTCTGGAAAATGACTCAGGAGATGGACTCATGGCCGACTGGATATTAATGAGAGTTGACTGCTAATAGAGTAATAAGCTATAGAAGACTTCTCAATTTCCACAGTTCTCCTGTGGGGTTCTCTCTCCTGTCTTCACTGTGAAATCCCTGGAAGAAGAACCATATTCCCTTCACTCAATCATTTATTCATCAAATATGCACGAAGGTGTGCTCTCTGTAGTTACTACACTAAGCTTTGAAAATGGACCATTGGACAAAACAATGACATCTCCACTTGTCTCTTTATGATAGTTTATAGTTTTGAAAAACGTTCTTACAACTGACAGGAGGCCTTTCCACAACTAAGTAATAAAGGCCCATCTGGCACATCCCTGTGGTGAAGTCTATACTTCTTTCTCCTTTCCTTTCCACTTTTCCCAAGCTCCTCTCACTCTAATGGAGAGAAGAAAAATCAGTTTTCTCCCTTAACTAAATTCTAGTCACAAAGATTCAATACACAGTTTACAAAACTGGTAAACTGAGCAAATAGAAATTACAAAGTATTTAATGAGCAACTAGTATATATGGTTTATTCATTGACCAGCCAGACACTTCTTGAGCAGGTACTATGTGACAGGCACTGATCCAGACACTGTTCCACAGGTAGGAGGAAAACAAGTACAAAGTGAAGAAGTCCTTTCATCAGAATCTTTTCAGCCTGGTGAATGTATGTTTTGCTGCTCCAGCTAATTGAAAACGAATGACCCGAATGGTATCCATTCACTAGGACACCCATGTTCTCCAAAGGCAACTGGACCAACTCTCCAGTTGGTCAATTTCAATACCCTTTGGGTTTTTCTTTCTTTTTTTTTAAGTTTTATTGAGGTATATAGTTTATTTAAAATGTGATAATTTCTGCTGTACAACAAAGTGATTCAGTTATGCATATAAACATCTCCATTCTTTTTCAGATTCTTTTCAGTAGCCTTTGATTTGAGGATAAGGAAAAGATACACAAAAAAACAAAATTTCCCCATCTCTACTCTCTGGCCTTTGGGCCAAAATGTCAGTAGATTATTAATGCTGCCTTATTTAATGAGTAGAAGCCTAATTACCTGGAATAGAGAGACTGCGTGTGGGTACCCCAGGAGCTGAAGAATTCTTCCATCATGAAGAGCTGCCACTCACCTTCTGGGAATGATAGATTCTGTGTCTCTGTCATAGGAGGGTCAAGCATGCTAAACTGACGTAGCACATCCCATTTAGGATATTCTCCATCAGCACAGTGGGCATGACCCTGCTTTAGGTTTTTTACATTCCTCATGCTCTGAAGAAAAGCAAGAGGAAGGTTTTGGGTTTAATAACAAATGTAAAAGCGCAAAAAATGAAATGAAGTATCCAGGTTCCTCTGCTTCCCTAGAGCAAGACAATATTGCTTTTACAGATTATATAACACTGCTTTCTTTGTGCCACTCTCCTGCTGAAGTAATGACAATGACTTTCTAACATTTATTAGATCATGTTCAAATGTATCCACTGCACATCTGTGACCTTTACATAACCTCAACCCACTCTGCCCATTCTGATTATCTTTTGCCGCACACCCTCTACTTTTGAAGTTCTGTGTCTTTTTTGGTTTGTTTATTTTTAAGAATAGTATAGCTAAAATCTGTCTCTAGTTTTTCCTCTCTCAACTGACTGCAGTTTTAATTCCTAGAGCATTCTATGTAAGTTTTACACCTTTGAGTACTAAATTATATACTGCCTTCAAACTATGTAGAGAGAATCCACCAGAGAATAATGAGTTTTTTTTTAACTTTTACATAAATAATCCAATAGTGTTTTCATACTTTGATACAATAGTCCCATCATGATGTGCTTATATAAAGGAGATCAGTAGGAAAAGGTAAATACACGTGTACACATGCTCATTGTACCTAGGGATGAGTGCTGTAGCTAAATTTCCAATATTAGGGGACTGGGCAATGAAATTATTGTGTATTAACTCCAAGGAAAATTTTTTGACATTGAAATTAGAGTTTAGCAACATGGAAACTTAAAAAAATCTAATATTAAAGGAAAGAAGCAGAATAGAAAGTACGACTACTGTTATTCTAACTATATATCGTATGTGTGTATATATAGGAGAAAAAGCTTTTCATATGTAAATTCTTTAAAGGCAAGGATTTTTGTCTATTTTATTTAGCACTATAGTCCCAACTCTAGAACCATGTCTAGCGTAATAGATGCTTAATAAATATTTGTTGAGTGAATGATAAGTGCATGTTATCAGGAGTGGGACAAATACTTTGTCTTCTTTTATTATTTCCTTTTCTATTATAATGATTTCTGTGTTTAAAAAAATGAGGGGGTAAACATAAGGAAAAATGCGTTTGTAACCTAACCATATTCTTGATTCTTACATGGACACTTCTGGGGTAACCCTAGGTGAGGAAAAGGCAGAAAAATGTTCATTGACTCATATTATTCTATCTAGTTCTTTCTCATAATAACCCATTGAGGTGAGTGTTGTTATCATCATCTTATATGTGAAGAAACTTTGGCTCAGAAAAGTAACTTAAGACTACTCGTGTTCAATAAGTGGTGCTGGGAAAACTGGACAGCTACATGTAAAAAAAGGAAACTAGAACATTTCCTAACACCATGCACAAAAATAAACTCAAAATGGATTAAAGATCTAGATATAAGACCAGATACTATCAAACTCTTAGAGGAAAACATAGGCCAAACACTCTCTGACATAAATGATAGCAACATCTCAGATCCATCTGTCAGAGTAAGGACAATAAAAAGAAAAATAAACAAATGGGACTTAAAGTTCAAAGTTTCTGCACAGCAAAGGAAACCCTAAACAAAACGAAAAGACAACCCACAGAATGGGAGAAAATATTTGCAAATGAATCGACTGACAAGGGATTAATCTCCAAAATTTACAAACACCTCCTACAGCTCAACACCAAAAAAACAAACAACCCCATCCAAAAATGGGCAGAGGATCTAGGGAGACAGTTCTCCAAAGAAGACATGCAGATGGCAAATAAACACATGAAAAGATGTTCAATATCGCTCCTTATTAGAGAAATGCAAATCAAAACCACTATGAGGTACCACCTTATGCCAGCCAGAATAGCCATCATCAAAAAGTCTACAAACTGTAAGTGCTAGAGAGGGTGTGGAGAAAAAGGATCCCTGTTACACTGTTGGTGGGAATGCAAATTGGTACAACCACTGTGGAAAACAGTGTGGAGATTCCTGAGAAAACTCAAAATAGAATTACCATTTGATCACAGTCCTACTCCTGGGCATCTATCCAGAAGAAACCATGACTCGAAAAGACACATGTACTCCAGTGTTCGCTGCGGCACTCTATACAATAGCCAGGTCATGGAAACAACCTAAATGCCCACCGACAGAGGAGTGGATAGGGAAGATATGGTACATACACACAATGGAATATTACTTAGCCATTAAAAGGAATGAAATAACAGCATTTATAGCAACGTGGATGGACCTAGAAATTATCATGCGAAGTGAAACCAGTCAGACAGTTAGACAGCAACACCCAATGCTACCGCTTACATGTGGAAACTAAAAAGACACAATGAACTTCTTTGCAGAACAATGACTCACAGACTTTAGAAAACCTTTGGTTTCCAAATAAGACAATCTGGGGAGTGGGGGGATGCACTGAGGGTTTGGGACACAAATGCTATCAAACTGAGTTGTGATGATTTTTGTACATCTATAATTGTCATAAAATTCATTAAGCAATGGAAAAAAAAAAAGTCATGAGTTTTTTCAGTCACACTACATATGATAGGTGGCATAACTATTATACAAAATTAATAAAAAATAGTGGCCAAGAATCAGAGGTAAGGTTGTGTACAGCAACCACATCACTGACTCTCCTTCTGGCTTTACTGAAATACAATGCACAAAATTAAAAAAATAAAAATAAAAAATAAAGCTTCATGAAAGCAGCACAGTCCTTTGAGCAGTATCTAAGTTAATATGCCATTCCTTCTCTAATGCTTGAGATTATTGCTACCATAATTGATAGCAAATGCATTGTCAAGGCACTGAATTATATTGTCTCAATTTATGAAACTGCAGTCTTCCATGTATTCACATGCTGATGGATTGTGCTAAGTGATTGGATTTAAAGTGAGCAAAGAAAGGTAATCAGCATAACAATTTCATGTGTGGATGGCCTTTTTATCCTTATATGTGTGGAATTAAATGACAGTAATGGGATCTCTTTATCATTTAGTTCATCTAAGTGTTCTCTTTCAGATTCAGAGAAAAGAAAGACAAAGGTTTAATCTGTGTAGAGGGTGCTCAGTGGAATGTTTTACCAGCTTGAAATGCAACTGTTTACATACAAGAGCAGTGGGTTGCTTCTATATGAGTGAGTACCTGCATGTGTTTTTGTGTGCCTTCACTTGCATGAGACAGACAGGTGGACAGGGGCTGGAGGTGGCTGACATGCAAACTTTTTTAAGTCTCTTATGTATTGCCTATATTTGCTTGTGTCCAAAGACCAGCTTTAGAAAGACTGGTGGTGGCAACCTTCTCAGGTCAGTTTCTGGGAAGAACTCTAGACAGGTCCAGATTCTCTTGTAATATTAGAGACTTGGGATGAAAAATATTAGGCACTACTACAGACTTAATGTTTGTGTTCTCCCAAAATTTATATGTTGAAACTGAATCCCCAATATGATGATATTTGGAGAAAAGGGCTTTTTGAGGTAATAAGGTCATGAGGGGTGGACCCCTCATGAATAGGATTAGTGCCTTTATAAAAGAGACCCTAGAGAGTTTCCTTCCCCTAGGGCCACATGAGCATCTAGCCAGATGGAAGACAATAGTCTGTGAACCAGAAAGCAAGTTCTTAAGAGACAGTGAATATGCCAGGGCCTTGAACTTGGAATTCCTGGCTCCTAAAACTGTGAGAAATAAATTTCTGTTGTTTAAGCCATTTTATTCTGTAGTATTTTTGCTATCATAGTCTAAAGGCACTAATTGTAATGTTCTTGTGTTGCTCAGTTCAGGCTGCTGTAACAAAGTACCATGGACTGGGTAGCTTATACATAACAGAAATTTATTTCTTACAGTCCTGAAGGGCTGAAGTCTAAGATCAGGGTGCCAGCATGGTTGGGTTTTGGTAAGAGCCCTCTTCTGGGTCACAGACAGCTGTTTTTTCTTTGCATCCTCACATAGTAGAAAGGGTGAGAAAGTTCTCTGGGGTCACTAATCCCACCCATGTGAATTTGGAGGGGGCACAAACATTCAGCCCATAACAGCCCTCACACTTATTGTTTTTGTTTTGTTTTGATCAATAGGTTTTTGCAAGGAGGAAAGGAAAGAACATCAAAATAAATCAACAAAAAAAGGATGGGAGAGGGTAATTCTTCCCTGTTTGTCATTTCAGGCCCCAACTATTTTAAAGTATGAAACATGCTATTAGGAAAGTTTTTAGGAATAAAATCAAAAGCCATTAGGCTCTACCCTCATGCCTAATGAGAAATTACCAACAATGCTAGAAATTTGTTTTACTTCCTCCTTGGTGTCCCAATTTCCTGTTCTGTATTTTCTCAAATAGTTGTTTAATCTCATATTCTGTATATATTTACATAATGATTGTGTTTATTGTATGCCTTCCTCCATTTGTCCTTAGTGAGGACCAGAGTTTGTTTGGATATGAGTACCATCTTTAGTGACTACATTATTGCCTAGCACACCATCCTTAGGACGCTGGATATCTTTTTGTTAAACAACTTGAGTAAAGCAAGTTTGTAATTTAATATGGGAATTCTAAAGAGCCAATAAAAGAGAATTCATCCAGTTCTTTGAATTTATGGCTTCTTCTGGATAGCTGAATTTTCTGAACAGCTTATGGTAAATTACTGAAGTTCCTATGAATTCTAACTATTTTTGAGTAGAAATAAATGGAGACTATGGAGCTGGGTTTTGCTGTGAATGGGATTAAATAGAATACTATTTAACTTTAAAAAAAATCACTCTAGGTCATTATAAAATTAGCTATTAGACTCTCCAGAGGTGGCTGTGAATTTTCGTTCCTCTGCAAAGGGTTGTTAGTGATCTTGAGACCACAGTACTTTTAGTTGGGTCTGTTCCTTTTGTCTCCTGTTCTCTGTCATGCCGCCAGCTACTACTTTGCACTCCTATGTGTATACGCACCTGTGACAACTCATTCCATTCCTGCCCCTACCCCGTAAGTTGCTGTCTTTATGTAATTCGACCTATTTTAAAGGATTTATAATAAGAGTGGAATAAGAGAATATAGGAGCTCTTTTCCTCACCAGGTTAAGGATTTGGTGTTGTCAATGTAATGACTCAGATCATTGCTTCTGACTCCAGTTGGATCCCTGGGAACTTCCACATGCCACAGGTGTGGCCAAAAAAAAAGAGAGAGAGTACATCATTTTCTTTTGTCTTTATTGCCTAGTTCTAGGTTCTAAACTGTATGCTAAAGAGGTGAGAGTGATAGACATTTGCATTATTAAGAGGTGAGGTGTTCCTGTGATTTAAGTCACAGGACACTTTGGCCTGTGGATCCCCTCTTTCCCACATGCATGGTTGCCTCCTCCATCTATTCATGTGGTCAGTTTTATGAGGTCTAGCTAAACACGTAATGCTTCCTGAACTGTGGGAGAAGGCGTAAGGATACCCATTAAGGTCCTCGGATAGGAAAAAACCCTACTCTTAAAGTGTGCCCATTAACATAGGCCCTTAGGGCAAAGTTCCGTCTGAAGACACATTTTGGTTGAAGCAGCAAATGGTGAAAATTTTTAAAAAAGAAAGAAAGTGGTGCATTCAAATGATTTTTACAAATAATGCAAAGGTCTATGATAAATCTTGAAAAATTTACTCGACTTAGATTTAAATAGCTCAGGTAATTCACACAGCAGTAGATGGTTGGATGACAAATATTCTTATAGGTGCAAGTAATACATTTATATATTTTGTTGTGGGTTGTGTTCAAAGCCTCCATCTACTCTGCACTTTGAGGGGGAAATCAGCCATCTAAGAGTAAGGAAAGTAGAGTTCTTTGGTCTCTGAGATAAACTGTCAAAAGTCACAGCCTTGACCCTTATGCTTTCAGGATGTCAATTTCCTCATCTGTAAAACAATCCCTAATGTCTCTCTTGCATTTTATATTCTACAACACATTGCTCTGGATTACAGGATTGAAGAGGAGTTCCGTTTCCACCCAGTAGAGGGGAGTGTTACCCAGACAAGGTCTCAGAATGAGTCCAGACAGATGGAGCAATGGAAGCAGAATTTAGAGGATGGAATGGGTAGCTACCTACCCCTCTGCCTTGAGTCATCAGACCACAAATGCTCCTCTACAAAATAGCAATCCCCGGCAAGCAGATAAATGCACTCCTCCTCAATCATTTGCCACTATTCCTAAAATGGACACATTACTCATTGCTACTGGAATATGAACAGGAATTTAAACTCCTACAATCTGTGTTGTTTTCTGAAATTTAAAGTTTGTTCTATGAATACATTCATTTATATAAAATACAGCAGCTTGTCTATACATATTGAACATTTAAAAATTACAGTTGAAAGTCGCAGGTTTTTTCCTCATGCAAAAATATTTAAGGAGTATTTATAAAGTTTGATTGTGTTTAATATCATGCCAAGAAAGGAACACATAATTATACTTTTTAGTATACAAATAGCAAAAGTGATTGGCCTGTGACAGATGATTTTAAAATTCTAAGTGTCATATCCATAGTCATAGCAGTGGACCAAACTCTGCATCTCCATGAACCTACAAAGTTTACATTAGTACCTCACATCAGGGTGGTCCAAACACAAGTCACAAAAGCTGTCTAAGAATGCATTCTCAAAGAACAAGACCTGCCTGCTGGATAAGACTGGTGCAGATAAAGTATAATAGCAGGATTAGATTAAGATGCTGTCTCTTCAATACAAATAGGAACTCAGAAGGAGATATGAAAGTATTTGTTGAAAAAGTGACAAAATGGGTGACTTAGGACATCAATATGAAATCCAGTTCATGGAGAAGTTTTCACTAAGGGGGTACTATTTAACAATGGAAAATGGGAAAATCAGACAGTACCTGTAAAAATACACTAAAAGATCAAAGGTACTCTGCACACATAAGATAGTATTATCACCCATGGCCACCTTGAGACCCTGTATTCAAGGACCTTTGAAAGGCACTTTGATAAAACTCTCTAGCTTCTGCTTCCTCTTTCATTTTTATCACTGATAGAGGGCCTACTTACTTTTTGGTTTTCTTGTAGTATCAATGCTGAAGCCAAAAAGAAAAGAGTGAATACAAGAATGATGTAATGCTCTCTAGGCCAGGAAAGCACTGTGCCCTTTCCCAGTCCCAGACTAGAGGCAACAACTGTCATTCCACACAACGCACCACCTATGCTATTTCTGGCTGTGACACTGCTTCCTTTTAGAGGGAGTTGAAAGTTTCTCAAATCAGGAGAAAGCCTGGCCACTTGAGAGAAAATAAAATCATGCTCTCCACCCCCACCCCATTCTCTTTTGCCTGTAGCAACTATAAGTGCAATAAAATGTGAGAGTAGAAACGAATTGCTATGGCAACGGAGTGTGCTCTAATAATGAAGATGGCACCTGACAAGCAGGAGCAGCTAGAACCTTAAGGGAGAGGGAAAGGAAGTATACCTTCAAGAAGTAGGAAGAAAAAACACTTAAACATTTAGTAGAAGTTTTCCATTCTCCAACCCACACATATTGACACATTTAGAAAAGATGGATTTGTGTCTTCTCTCACTCACCTCCTTCTAAGGTTGTTCTAACAAAGCAAGGTTTTATATTTTGGGGTAGAGGGTATCTAGGACTTCCTAAAAGCAGGCAGAAGGAGAGATCAGATGCTTTGATCTAGAAATATGGAACAACATGAAATTGATGGGTGATCCACAGAAGCCTAAGGATCCTCTGTTTTACCATGAGGCTTCCCAGGGAGGGCTTGGTCCAATTTCTTTGACAAGATAAATCTCTTTGGCATAAGAAGTATATCAGAAAAATGCCTACCAAGCTGGATAGGGGCCCAGAAACAATACAAACCCATCAAAAGTAGACTGAAACCTCAAATTAAGGACCTTAAGGAAAATAAAGAGGAACTGGTAAGAATCAGGCCCTGGGTTCAAGTAGACTGAATTTATTCGTACCTATACCTTCAAAAATGTAAATTAAGGTATTCAGAATTGGCTAGGCTATGCTGCAAAGTACATCAACTCCAACGTGTTCAGTGCTTTAAGTAACAGATGCTAATTTCTCATTCACAGTATCTGTCCATCACACCAAGATAGGAAGCACCATGTCCTCTTAATCTGGGAGTACAAATGAGTTTTCCCAGTCATGAGGATCTTAATGTCAGAATTAACTTGCTACTCAAGTTACTGCCGCCTAATCCATTGGCCAGAAACTCGCTATCCAGTTTCAAGAATGAAGCAATGAGTGATTATCTTCCCACGTGCTTGGAAGAAGAAAAGTAGATGTAGATACAGACAAATATAAGTCTCTACCATAATTTGAGCTCACCAGGAATTTTTGAGGTGTGTATACCAAAGCTTCTAATTAAAACATGTTTATAATCTCTGGGAAAGTTGTAAGCCACTGTGTTATATAAAAACAACTTCATTCCCTTCAAGGAGAGGACAGAGACTTGCTGAGCATCCTGGAAAGCACTGGTAGATGATTACAGTCATTTGGACACACAGTCAAAACTGAACAGTTTCAGGCTCTAACTACTGGTAAGAGTTCAATGGCGAAGTCTTGCAAGGGTATAGGTTGAAGCCTTGTCATCCATCCAAAGGTGAAAAGATGGATCTAAGAATGAGGTTTTTTTCAGTATCAGAAAGCTGCCAGAGCCTTATGATGGCTGTTGGCAGACTTTAATGAAGACCATATCTTTATTAAAGTGTTCCCCAATAAAACAAAAAGAAAACAAACTAAAATGAAGCCTGCAGTCAATCTGGTTCTCCTTACTTCAATTTTTCATGCTCAGTTCAAACCCCATTTCACGCATTCCCTTCTTTGTGCACTTACACTTAGCATGCATTTCATGTAAAAATTAATGGTTCTCTAACATTCCTTGGATTCCACTGTGCCTCTCCATTCAGTTTAATTTCTGTGACAACAGTAACCTTACCTTTTGCCTTTCCTCTTTGGCAATCTATTCTAGTACTTAGCACAGGGTTGTTAAAAGTTGGCTGATAATATTTATTGATTATACCAATAATTGGAAGGGGAGAATTTTTATTGAGAACAATGCCCTATACTAATGCAAACATCCTTTAGGTAACTATGTTGTCACTGAAAACAGTATTTTAGAAGAGAGCTCTCTGATTTGGAGTCCATTGTCATTTCACTTCTTCAAACTATCTTCCAGTGAGATGGACAAGGCAGTAAAAGAGAGAAAGGGAGTAGCCAGTGATGATGCAACTGAATAGGATTTTATGAGGCCTTCCCCGAATAGACCCCCACCCATCAACCCCACCCACCTTTTGTCTTTAGAAAAACTTTTGTCAAATAATAAATTTAATCAGAGAAGTGAGAAAATGCAGAAAGGGAAATTGTCATGCAAGACAAAATACTAATACTTTAGCCATTAAACAAAGTCAAGGACCTTCAGTTCTTCCTCAAGGGCTATAGATAATATCATGAGCCATGTCCTTTGAGTTGTTTTGCAGATATTAAAACCCCCACCAGGGGGAAGAAGTTAACTGTATGCTGTCCACAGGCACATGGACCTCAGATTGGTGGGAACCAGAAGGTTGATGATGCTGACTCCCAAATACCTCACCACCATCCAATCAGAGAAATGTCCCTGTCTTTATAAACCTTTTCCTAAAAGCCTTAGGGTAGTTCTGGTCTTTTAAGCATCAGCTGCCCTGGACTCTCTGCAATAAAGCTCTTCTTTTCCACTTCACCCAAAACTCTTGTCTCTGAGATTCAATTAGGTACCTATGTACAGAGGCTATGTTTTGGCAACAATGAGAACAATATAGCCTAGGGAAGTAAGGGTTGAATTGGAACCTGGATCTTGAATTCTAATCTTGAGTCTGTCATGTATTGGCTACGTAAAGATGGGCCTCAGCATCTTCATCAATGAAAAGGGGTACTTGCAGTTGCCTTGCCTCCTTAACAGAATGCCATGAAAATGGAATAAAATCATATAAGTTTAAAAAAATCTGAAACTTTAAAAATACTGTACAAGTATCATTTTCCACTGGGGTCATTAAGAAAGACCTACTCCTATTTAATGTCTTCTGTGGCATCAGAGCAGTTTCAGGACGGGTAGGGGATATGCCGTAAATCTCTGACAACACAGGCTCTGAACTCTTTGAAAGCTTTGTATCTAATCAGCACAAGGTCCTGTGGCTAATTGCAGGGGGTTTCTCCCCAGGCGTCCAGTTCAGTTTGTAAAGTGTTATATTTATAACGTTGTGAAGCCTCAGTTCTCTCAGAATCCAAGGAAGTAAGAGTGTGATCTGATTGTGACTGTAGATTGCAGGTTGATATCTCCAGGCTGGTGGTGATTTCTAACAAAAGCAAAACAGCAGGTATCCTAACAAAAGGGCACTAAAGCTTCCCACATCTCTGAGAGGGCCTGCTTCCCCTCCCCGCATCTCGCTCTTCTTCCCTCCCATCTGGAGAGGAAAAGACCGTGGCTGGAGCCAGAATAAACCGGCCCACCTGCAAAAGCAGGCATGAGTGGAGGCTCTGGCAGTAGAGAGAGAATTACCAACGGCGGGAGAAGCTCAGATGGGGTTGGGAGCATGTGGATAGGAAGTGACAAGACTCCTTTGTGAATCATAGGAATTCTGTGTGGTAGCGATGTTAATATGTGAGCCCAGCAGTACATCCCGCAGAGAAGCTGTTACAGTGGGGAACGCGGCAGAACCACCGGTGTGAAACAGGAGGGCTGGCCTTGAGTTTCAGTGCCAACTTTATTAGCTCTACCCTTCGCTTCTCTGAATATTAGTTTTCTCATCTGAAAAGTGGCAAGAGAGGGAAGAATAAGAGCTGGTTCAAAGCTTTGGTGTGAGAATTGAATGAGAATGCTTATGAAACGGCTTTTCTTTTATAAGAGTAATCAGTGGTAGATAGTTTGTAATTATGAGAGACCTTATGTCCATATTCTGCATCTCCTCAAGAGATCCAGGCAATGAGGACTGTGAACTGAATTGCTGTGAGGTAGAAGGAAACAGGCCTAGGATCAGAACTGACATCCAGCACCATGGACAAAGTACAGCCTGAATGCTCTGCCAAGGGGAAAAGCACTTAGGAAGTCCTCTGAATTTTGGCAGTACTGAGACTATGGTGATGATGCAAACGGTACTTGCGGCCCTACAGATATATCCACATTCTAATCCCCAGAACCAGTGAATACCTTGTTTTACATAGCAACAGGGGATTAAGGTGGCAAATTAGCTGATATTAGAACTGAAAAATTATCCTTGATGATCAGGTAGACCCAGTATCATCAAAAATGGTCCTTAAAGGTGGAAGAGAGAGTCTGAGGGAGAAATGCAGTCACAGAAACAGAGTCAGAGTGATGCAATGTAAGGACTCAGACGTTGCCTGCTCTGGAGATGGAGACCAGGGACAATGAAGTGCAGGATGTGATCAGTCTCTGTGCTAGAAAAGGCGAGGCAAAGATTTTCCCCTAGAGCCCTTAGAAGGAATGCCGTAAGAGCCTCAGCGTACACTTTGATTTTAGCCCAGAGAGGTCGCTGGCCAATCTCTAACCTGCAGAACTACAAGGTAATAAATCTGTGTTGTTTTAAACCACTAAGGATGTGGTACTGTATACAGCAGCAGAAAATAATATAATACTCAACTCAAGATGTTTGATACTAAGTAAGGTCTTTTGAATGTTGATATCAAGAGGTTTGCATATCAGAAAGGTGAGTTTGTAAGTGAAACAAAGGATTCAGAAAGTTAATATAAACTGTAAAATGGACATGAAGTTGTCATTTTTAACGTCTGTCCCACAGCTTAAAGAAACAAGATTAGATTTGAGAGAATCACCAAAATTCATCCTCTTCACTGAGACCCAAGTATTCTGCCCATAACATAAATCTGATCTTGATAAGCCCTTATTTGAAATCCTCTGTGGACTTCACATTGCCAAAATAATACATTTAACATTTTTATCTCTGTGATCTAATTTCTTATTTCTCCAGCTTCATCTCCTTTAACTGTTCCACATACAAGCTACAGTCTTGCCATGGCAATTATATTCCTGCCATTGAAAGTGCTGGGATTTCCAGGTCTTTGTACACATGGTATGTTTTCCACTAAAAATGTTCAACATTTCCAGTAATGCCATTTGCAGCAACATGAATGGACCTAGAGACTATAATGCTAAATGAAGTAAGTCAGAGAGAGACAAATATTATATGATATTACTTGTACGTGGAATCTAAAATATGATACAAATGAACTTACTTACAAAACAGAAACAGACTCATAGACATGGAAAAAAAAATTATGATCACCAAAGGGAAAAGGGGATGGCAGAAGGATACATTAGGAGTTTGGGATTTGCAGACACAAACTACTATATATAAAATAGATAACCAACAAGGACCTACTGTACAGCACAGGGAACTATATTCAATATCTTCTAATAAACAGTAATGGAAAAGAAAATGAAAAAAAATATATATATATATATATTTCAGTCACTTGGTTGTATACCAGAAACTAACACATTGTAAATCAGCTGTATTTCAGTTAAAAGAAAATTCATTAACTTCAGTTTGCCAAGTTCTTTATCATTTAGTTTAAATGGTACTTCTTTGGGAATACATTCCTTTCAGGTCATCTCTCTAACCAAGAAGACTGACTTAGACTCTGTAAGCAGAGATTTGTTGATATTTTAGCTGATCACTGACTAGCCCACCACCCTTTCTATCAGCATCCTGCTCTAGCTTTAGGTAATTTGGCATTGTGCACAGTATTTGGGGAAGAGGGATTCCCAAGGCCTACTTCTTACCTATTAGCTTCCCCTCTGAAAACACTGAAGTTAGAGGAATTCTTGTTATGGTTCAATGGAAACCAACCTGACTAGTATCCATGAGGATACAGGTTTGATCCCTAGGTCCCACTCAGCAGATTAAGGATCTAGTGTTGCTGTGAGCTGAGATGTAGATACAACTCGGATCCTGTGTTGTTCTGGCTGTAGTGTGGGGTGGCGGCTACAGCTCTGTTTGGACCCCTAGCTTGGGAATTTCCATATGCCACACCTGTGGCCCTAAAAAGCAGAAAAAAAGCAAAAAAAAAAAAAAAAAAAAACCCAAAACTTGAAGTTAGCAAGCCAAGTTTTTCTCCTCCCCAGCCCCTACAGCCAGAGGACAAGTCTGTGATCTAAAGTTGATCAAGCTCCCAGTACTCTAGTTCCTGGCACTCTGAATTTTGAGTCGGTGATGCAAGGAAGTTCACAAGCTGATGGTAAGAAATGCAATAGTCAGCAGACTCAGTTTTGTTCTACAGCAGGGTCTTTGCTTGCTTCATTCCTGCCCAATTTTCAGTCCTCCTCCATCCCCTTCACCTCGTCTTGCTCTCTTTCCAATATTTTTTCCCCCCAAAGCAAACTGGAGTCAGTTTCTGTTCCTCTATCAGGAGTCCTTACTGATTAATGTTCCTTTCTCTGGGCTCCCTTACCACACTGTTTATGCACATATAATAATACCTGTCCCTTGTACTGTTATACTTTAGTTATTCATAATTAGGATGGATTTGCAATAGCTCTAATCATCTTGAACTAGATATAGCAAAGTTGTGTTTTATCTGATCAACCCATTTAGAGTTTTTTTTTTTTTTTGTCTTTTTACCTTTATCTAGAGCCGCACCCGCGGCATAATGAGGTTCCCAGACTAGGGGTCTAATAGGAGCTGTAGCTGCTGGCCTTCGCCACAGCCACAGCAACGCGGGATCTGAGCTGCATCTGCAACCTACACCACAGCTCATGGCAACGCCGGATCCTTAACCCACTGAGCAAGGCCAGGGATCGAACCCGCAACCTCATGGTTCTTAGTCAGATTCGTTAACCACTGAGCCACGAGGGGAACTCCCAGTTAGAGTTTTAAAATAGCGTATAACTTTGGGAATTTTAAAGTATGATTTTAAGGGGGAGATTTGCAGAGAAAAATCACATTCACTTAAGCTGATGTATTGTGATAAAGCCTATGAAAGAAGTCTACGATGTGTCTGTGGGGTCAGTCAGGGAAGCAGGAGATTACAGAACAAGGAGGTAGAGACTCATGAGGCAATGGATTGAAACACAGGATAACTGAGCTTAGAGTTGATATTTGTGTTAGATATTATAATTACAAAGAAGACCTACAGAGTTCACTATGATGTATAGGGGGATCATACTAAACAATTGCGAGCTCCCAAACCCCGAAAAATTTATGGGACAAAGTCTGCTATTTGAATATAAAATATACTAAGCTGTAAAATAAATATAAGAAAAATCAAAAGAACAACATGAAATTTCCTGTGATAATTACTTTTGCAATCTAAAATATTAGTATTTTGTAAAAATATTTGTGGCTTTTTTTTGGTATCTCTGTACTGTTTATATCTTAATCATTGGCTTAGACTGCCTATTGTTGATTCAGTACTGCATATGCTAGACATTCAATGAATAAAAATCAATGTATTTGAACATCTCTGGTGAAATAAAGCAAGTTGTTTGCATAACAGGTAGAGTTTTTGTTGGTGTTGTTATTTTTGTTGGGGAGGGTGTTGGCTTGGGGATTAAGGGATGGAACATTTTGAAATACCAACCGCAATCCCCCAAAGCTCATTTTCTCATCCTGTAGACTGGTGGCTGTATCTATTTCAGTCTGAACTTGAGAAAAAAAATGAGATTTTTAGAAAGGATTTTTCTGAAGACTTAGAGTGAAAACACCTGGACCAGAATCTGAATGCAGAAGGCAAGTTTCACCTCAGGTGTTAAGTGTCTGAATCAGGCCATGTCCTGTGGAGTAGTGCGATATCAAATGCTTTTGGAAAACTCTCTTCAAGAGTCACATCCACTGACCAGTTCTTCAAAACAAGAATCTTATTTTTAGCTAATTTTCTAACAGATTTCATGAAGAAAACACTGCTGTTTTGTTGGAGCAGAACTTAAAAGGTAGAAACTTTTCATTACATGATCATTAAGCCTCCTCCATTGCTCGCTTATGTATTCGGTCAAGTCTGGAAAGCATGGATAACATTAAAATTGGCCATAACGTGCCTGCACTAAAAGATTTTTCTATCCATGAAATTATTGCTAAGATATGTTATTAATGGAGAAACATTAACAAGATATACAACGTGCATAAGTATGTGAGCATACAGATGTGGAGGGGTACATGTGTGGATGTGTGTGTATTTGGGGGGAAGGGTCAGTGGTATAACAACTATAAGAATCACTGTGAACAAATTCAGGTTGAGCCCTCACAGAAGTACTTTATTAACCTTCTGTAAATGCAACTCAACTACAAAACACAGAGTATAAATGAGGTGTTACTCTTGCTCACACCAATTAGATACCTAGTTCTGAGCTTTGTAGTCTTCTTTTCCAGTTCCCAGTGGACACCGTCCTTCTCAAATTACATAGTTTCATTTCACTAGATGTTCAGTGTGCCAGCCTCCACACGTCACCTCCCCAATTTTTCAGATTTACTGGATTTTCCTGCAGCTGTATGAAAATAACTATTTCATCATGCAGTGATTGAGCTTTTAGTGCTTACCTAGTCAGGGTCTAATTCCTTAATAAGCTATGCTGGCAGAATTTTCTAAAGCAAGAATACCAAGAACATTTGTTATCTAATGTAGTGCTTACTAGTCATTAGATGCCATTAAGCCACAATTAGATCAGTTTTCTACAAGCTATAAAATCATTTTGGCATAGCTGATGCTCAGGGAAATTTTTGTACAATCCCTTGTGGTTTATCTTTTCAAAGTGAAAACTGATCTGGGTAATCCTTGCTTTAGCTAATAGTCAATGTCTGTATATTTCAAAGAAGAAATGATTATTACAGTTTACAAATGATGCTGCGTTTATTTGTAGCCACTCCATCTGCACACTCAGATTTATATTCTCTCTCTCTCTCTCTCTATATATATACACACATATATATACACACACACACACACACACACACACGTAGGTATGTATGGGGGTATGTACAGAAAAATGAAGCCTTAGAAATTGAAATGGTTTACATAAAGGCAGTATCCATTTATCAAATGCTTGATGTTTAGAAATCTTGGACAGGCTGCAGATTTTCATTCACTCTTTAGTTTAAACCTGTAGAAATGATTTGGCTGGTGTGTCTGCATCAGTTGTTACTAAATGTTAAGTTATATAGATTTGAGAAGTTTTGATAAAGAACTTAACACTCTCCATTCCTAATTCTGCCAGGAGAAAAAAGTGAAAGTTTTTTTTTGCCATTGAGAAGGGAATGGTAAGGTGTTGAAATAACATTTTCCATTATTTCTTCCTGTGTAAAATTTTTAGGCTCTAAAAACTCTTCAATTAACATCACACAACCAATTAGTTGTGTAATGTTTAATAGGGCAAGAGTACATCTGGGTTAGCCCACACAGCTTCAGTGTTCCTTTATGAAAAAGAACAACTTTGAGGAGTATCATGATTTAAATGGTACATTATATTAACCTTCTAGATGTCAAGGAAATTTTTTAAACCTTTCATAAAATCGATGTCCTCAATTATGTAATAAGATAATATTTACTCTGCAAACTCAGTAAGAATTTACTATACATCTCCCCTAAGAACATGTGAAGTGCTACAGGTGTATGACACGGTTCTCTCTGATAGGAATTTACCTTTGTGATTTAAGTCCACTGTAACTAATTTGACAGTGTTCTGGGAAAGGAAGAAAAGTACTGATTGTCTTCCACAAACATAAAATGATAAAAGTGAGATGCCAAAACTTTCTATCTTTATGACCTTGAATAATTTGCTTAACATCCCTAAGACTATTTCTTGATCATAAAATGGAGACAGATGTAGGATCTTTCACCTACATCTGAATATTTTCTCCCATCCTGTAGGCTGTCTTTTTGTTTTGTTTATGGTTTCCTTTACTGTGCAAAAGCTTTTAAGTTGAATAGGTTTACATTTGTTTTTTATTTCCATTACTCTAGAAGACAGATCCAAAAAGGTAATAATGTCAAAGACTATTCTTTGTTTTCCTCTAGGAGTTTTATAATATCTGGTCTTAAATTTAGATCTTTAATCCATTTTTAGTTTATTGTTGTATATGATGTTAGATTAATCTTCTAAATGTACAAACAGTTCATATAGCTCAATATAGAAAAACAACTCAATCAAAAAATGGGCAGAAGATCCTAACAGACTTTTCTCCAAAGACAGACAGACAGATGGACAACAGGCACATGAAAAGATGTTCAGCATCCCTAATAATTACAGAAATGCAGATCAGAACTACACCAAGGTATCCCCTCACACCAGTCGGAATGGCCACCATCAAAAAGTCTACAAGTAATAAATGCTGGAGATGGTGTGGAGAAAATGGAAACTTTCTACACTGTTGGTGGGAATGTAAATTTGTGCAACCACTGTGGAGAACAGGGTGGAGTTTCCTTAAGAAACCTAAAAATAGAAATATTACCTGATTCTTCACTCCCACTCCCAGGTATATATCCAGTGAAAACCATAGTTTAAAAAGATAGGTGCATCCCAATACAGCACTATTTACAATAGTCAAGACAGGGAAGCAACCTAAATGTTCATAAACAGAGGAACAGATAAAGAAGAGGTGATATATAAACTATCACTCAGCCATAAAAAGAGTGAAATAATGCCATTTGCAGCAACATGGACGTCCCAGAGATTATCATACTAAGTGAAGTCAGCGAGACAGAAAAAGACAAATGTCATATGATATCACTTATATGTGAAATCTAAAAAAAAAAATGATACAAATTAATTTGTTTTCCAAAAAGAAATAAGATCCACAGGATACAAACATGGTTACCAGAGAGGAAGGAGAGTGGGGATGAATTAGGAGTTTGGGATTAGCATAGACTCAGTACTATATAGAATAGATTACCAACAAGGACCTACTATATAGCAGAGGGACCTCTATGCAATATTTTATAATAACCTGTAAGGGAAAAGAATGTGAAAAAAGGTATATATCTATATATACCTGAATAACTTTGCTGTATACCTAAAAGTAATACAACATAGTAAATCAACTGTACTTTAATTTAAAAAACAAAAGATCTGTGGTGAAGATTCCATGAAACCACAATAGGCTGAGCAAATAAAAATATGGATGGATGAATTAATAAGTACTACTAAATAAATTCACATGTATGTCGAAAGGGATGAGGGTAGGACATATAGAAAGGGGCAAGCATTCATTAATCATCTTCTGTATGCTAAGCAATTTTATATTCTCTGTCCTCTCTCTGTGTCTCTTTATCTCTGCCATTTACTAGCTCTGTGACCTTGGGAAAGTTAATCTCTTTATGCCTCAATTTCCGCAACTCTGAAGTAGGAAAAATATTAGTTTTTTAAAAAAATTTTAATACATAAAGCACTGGCGCATAAAACTTGTTACTGCTATTTCATTTAGCTGTTACTGTTTCATGAAAGGCATAGGATGGTAATGGAGGAAATGCAAACTGCGCTCCTGAGAAAAATGGGAAGTTCACATTGGATCTCTCCAGGACTAGGGGTTTAAAAAAGAATGGTATGCAACGGAGTGAAAGACATATCCTCTCTTACAATTCATTCCTGTGCTCTTTCTCTCAGTGAGCATGATTATTCACCACATGATTATTTGCCACAGCTAAAACAACAAAAATAAACAAACAAAAAAAGCCCAGGTGATGTGTTAAGTCACATTTAGCTACCGAACTACAAGCTCCTTAAGAGGTTCCTCCAAGGCCACATCCAAATGCTTATGATACAGAGTGCTTCTTCAAAAATATTCATAAATGTATTCATATAAGCAGTGCTTCAGTAACTAAGTGTTCTTTATAATAAGCATCCATTCCTCCCAACATGTTTTAAAAGGAAAATCGATGCTATTATTTTAGTTCAAAAGATGACGAGACAGAAGGAGGCGAACTGCCTGGACTAAGGTCACACATGAAGTCAATAGCAGAGACAGACTCAAAATGCAAAGTAAAAGTAAACAAAATTTCCCCCAACACTAGTGGTACTTCATTTCTAAGACTATCACCTTTCATTGCCTTGACTTTTCAGGTTTTGGTACATTTAATTGCTTTTGAAAACAGCAAGCTTTATACTATTCTACCCACTTGGATGTGTCTTTAAAAATCACAAATTTCACTTGTGGTTAAACTTCAACTAGTTGTCAGTGTATTTATTAAAGGAATGCTCTGTGGAGTCTAGTATTGCTGTGGCCTGAAACAATAAGGAGGTTGCCTCTGGACTCTAGCCACATTATCTGAGAAGTTGGTTTCCTTCTGTCGGGGGCTTCTGACCCTGAAGCCTGACTTATCCAATTAGCCAGGTGGTATGTAGCACTCTTTTCTAGGTCTTGTTACACATTTCTGTTACTTGGAAAAACAGTTTATTAAATTGGATTATTATTATTTTCACTATTAATAAAAATGGCAGTACATCATGGAGTTATAGCCAAACATCTCATCAATATGGAGATTGGGGAACATTAAATAAACTGAACTGTCTCAGCAGTTCACTTTCAATAATCACAGAAAGAAGTCAAACCTAAAATACAGAAAGTATACCTAGCAGAGCTTTGTAAGATGTCTTTGACTTTATTTGGGTTTTGTTCTCTTTCGGTTTTGCCAATTACCTGTCTCACTGCAGGTATTAACACTGAAATGTGGAGTATCTCTTCTGTTCTCCGATAGCAACAAGAGGGGATAGAGAGCTGGGAAGCCACTCTCAGTCCCACAGCCAGGTTTCATGGAATCATAGCCCAAAGGGCAGTAATGCAATGCAGAGAGACATGAATCCAAATTGAATTTGACATGTGACTTTGGAGGTTGGAAGAGCTAAGCCACCTGTGGAACTCTCGTATTGAAGAAAATGAACCCTGCTTTTAGGAAATGGTAAAGGACTCTAAAGAACTTTTCCCAGTACCAACATGGCCCCACTGCTTCTGTAATTCAGTCCCAGGCTACCTGTCCAGCCACCATTTACCACTGTTTCCTTCCCTACTCCCCATGCATTATGTAAGCTAAACTATTTTAAACTCCTTGTACAAACTCAAGACATTATTACCTTATGCATCTCCTTCCCCTCAAACCTGTCTTATTCTCATCTCTGCCTGTATTCCTCACCTTATGAAATAGAAGCTCTGTTTATCAACACTACTAACTGCCAGACGAAAGATTTGAAACCACTGTTGAGTTCTTTTTCATATCTGCCTGTCAAGTCCATCAGCAAGTCCTGATTCCAACTGCTTTTCACCCCCTCCATTACTACAAAGCTGCTCCAAGCCTCTGCCTCTCTTGCCTGGATTTTTGCAATAACGTTCTAATCAGTCTTGTTATTTCTTCCCTTGCCTTCCTGCTGTCTATTTTCAATAAAGCAGATGGTGATTCTGTTAAAATATAAATCATATTGTGTCACTCCTCTACTCAAAGTTTTCTTTATTTCCCATACTAGTCAAAGGCTAATCTCCCAACAACAACCTAAAAGATCTTGTATGGCCTGGACTCATCTCTTGCTCTCCACTCATCCCATTCCAATCAGAATGGCTTCCTTGCTTTTCTTTGCACAAATCAATCATACTCACACCTCAAATTCTCTATACCTCTTCTACATGAAATTCTTCTCTCCTAGTTAAAAAATGATGTTTCTCAGAGTTCCTGCTGTGGCTCAGTGGGTTAAGATCTTGATATAGTGTCTGTGAGGATATGGATTCAGTCCCTAGCCTCACTCACTGGGCTAAGGATCTGGCTTTGCCACAAGCTATGGTGTAGGTTGTAGATGCAGCTTGGATCCATTGTTGCTATGGTTGTTTCAGCCCTTGGCCTGGCAACTTCTGTGTGCCATGAATGTGCCCCCCCCAAAAAAAGGAAAAAAAAAGATGATAATCCTGAACTCTTCTTCAGATATCTATTCAACTGTCATATTCTTTGTGAAATTTATCTTTTTTCCCCCTACACAGTATCCATCATTATCTAACATATTGTATATTTTATTTGTATTGTATTTGTATTGTTTTCTTATGTCTCCTATCATTAGAAATGAGGTTCATGTAAGCAGGGAGTTTTATCTGTTTTTTTCATCTATTTTGTTTATTGTTGTATGTCCCAGCCCCTAGAAGACAGCCAGACATAGAGAAGATTCTCTTTAGATATATCTAGAATGGATGAATAAATAGTCACCTCTTTACATTGCTGAAAGACTTCATGAGCATCTCAAAAAATAATGGAGTCATTTCTCCCATGAAGGGCCATAGTTCTTAGAGAGTCCAGAGCATACAATTCCTGAATTCCAGATAGCAAGGATAATGAAATCTTCTTTTCAAAGAAATGTCACTATTACTATTAAGTCCTGGTTATAGATGCATAAACTCCCTGTGGGCATAGTTAATCTGAGGCTCCTTTGGAAAAAATGTCAACCACCCCTTGGTTTCTCCATTCTCCAGCACTGTGACATCCTCCCATGATTAATTCCCATTTCATTTTCCCATAGCATCAACTGCAGAGCCAGCACTCATTCCCTTCAAACAAATCACTAAAGGGAACATAATAACCTGGCCGAACTGTCTTAGCTTCAGTTGTCTTTTTCCCTTTGAAGTTAAATTCCCTTTGCTCTTATCAGATTATGAGTAGATTGTATGTGATGTATTATTGGTTTTGTTGTTCTATTTTAGTATAAACATTGAGTGTATTCTAATGAGAGGTGAAATAAATTTGCTAATGACATGAATAATTATAAGTGTAAACATTAGCTGGGTATGTGACTACTGGGAGAATGCCTCAAAAAAGAAACAAATCCCATGGAGGCCAACAAAGAGAAGAAGCGACAACTGTAATCAAAGTCGTTCTCCTCTTCTGGCAATTTGTACTGCATATAGGTTCTTGATGCTGAGTACATGAGCAGATAGGAAGGAGGAGGAAGATTCGGACTAAGTTTTCAGTTTACAGAGTTGGTAGGTTATTGATGAAGGGTGTTTATGTGCAGTGTTGGACTCTGAATTGCCCAGTGAGGAGGAGAAAGTGCAACTCATCCCACCTGCCTTATATGTATTATGGTTTTACTTATAACAAGGCACTGTGGTGGGCATTTCCAAGGAAACAGATGAGTAAGCATCATTTCTATTTCAAAGAATTTTCAACTTAGGAGAGAAGATAAGAATATAAATGACTATCTTGCAAAGCTATAGTCACAGTTTGGCACAAAGATATAAGTACAAATAGTCACCATGATAGAGGCACAAGATTACTATGAAGTTGAACCGATAAAGACGTCATAACTAATTCCTTTGTGTTTGCCAGGGGAGAGGGAGGATGGGAAATGGGTGTAGATGTGTGTAAATGCTGGGGAAACTTTTCTAGAAAGAATCTAGAATAAATTTTGAAATATGGGTATGATTTTTGATAGGTAAAGAGGCTCAAGGAGAACATTCTCGGATGTAAAGTTGGAAAAATTCAGAATATAGTAAGTAGTCCTTTGGGACACAGGACTGGGAAGTGATGGTAAGTAGACTGAAAGATAAATGGAGACAATATTAATAAAAATCCTTAGGCTATAAGTTTGTACTTACAGGAAATGGGGAGCCGCTGAAGACTCTGAGTATGAGTGGGACATTATAAGAGTTCTCAAAATAGTAAGAGTCTGCTAGGACTTTCCAGAAGAAATGTAAAAGTTCATCTCTCTCTCTTTCTTAGTCTTTCTTGGCTTGTTTTGGCCATTGGCTTCCAAGGTCTGTGTAGAGATAATCTGATCCAGTGCAAATAATTTAGAGATTGAAGTTGAGAGTACGATCAGTAAAGTCCTGGCATAGAGTAAAACCCTCACAGCAACTGTACTCTTATTTTTCCCATTGCAAAGGCAAGGAAGCTGAGGCAAAAAGAGATTAAGTAACCTGCCCAAGGTCATATAGTTAGTTAATGTCAAAAAGAGAAAGAGACAGAGACAGATGGGCAGACAAAAAGAGAGAGAGATTGAAAAAAAAAGGAAACATGCATGGCTGAATTGTTATAGAAGCAAATACTGTTAAACCTTTGCTTAACATATTATAACCTTGGATAAATTAATTTAAAGCACTAGAATTTTAATGAGGATTAATGAGTTGAATTAATAGAATTTTTAAATATATAGCTAAATATTTTCGTAGTTTTAGTTAAATGTTTCTCAATTGCCTTATTATATTGACTGAAGAGTTCTAATCAAAGAATCTTACATAGAAATATTTTGTGCATTCTGAACTTTCAAGGCTGTTGTACACTCTGAAGAACAAACAGTGATATTTGAAGCATGAACAAAGAGAAAAGCTTCTTACTTTAATTGCACACAGCTAATTTTCCTTAATACTCAGTGAACAATGAGACAGTGAGTACTGTATGTATGTGTGTGTGTGTGTATATATATATATATATATATATATATATATATATATTCAATAGAATATTACTCACCATAAAAAAGAATGCCATTTGTGAGTTCTCTTATGGTACAGGGGGTTAAGGAGCCGGCATTGTTGCTGCAGTGGCTCAGGTCACTGCTATGGCATAGGTTAAAACCCTGGCCCAAAAATTTCCATGTGCCATTGGCATGGCCAAAATAATAACAACAACAACAACAATACCATTTGCAGAAACGCAAATGGACCTAGAGGTTATCATACTAAGTGAAGCAAGTCAGATAGACAAAGACAGATATCATTTAAATGTAGAATCTAAAATACAACACAAATCAACACATCTACAAAACAAAAACAGACTCACAGATCTATTTGTGGTTGTCAAGGACAGGGGTGGAGCTAGAGAAGAAAAGGACTGGGTGTTTGGGATTAGCAGAGGGAAACTATTATATATAGGATAGGTAAACATTAAGGCCATACTGTATAGCAGAGTGAGCTATATTCAATATCCTGTGATAAACCATAATGGAAAAGAATATGAAAATATACATACACACACACACATATATATATAAACTGAGTCACTGCTGTATAGCAGAAATTAACATGACCATGTAAATCAACTACATTTCAATAACTTTTTTTTAAAGTGCCTCTGGAACTAGGAAGAGAATAGAGGAAAAAGAATAGAGAAAGAATCCAAGCAAGACTGCAAAATCAAGTCCCACTACATTCACATCTCCTGATGATATAGGGGGACTCTGCAATATAAATTATGCTTCAGTATTTGTCCTGACCTGAGGCAGAGTACTGGGCTTCCCTTAAAAGGAGCACTCTAGCCATGTTTTTAGAATAGACTGCAGGGGGGCAAAGATAGAAGTAGAGAGATAAACTAGAAGCTATTGCAGTAAGTCAGGCAAATGATAATGGTTTATTGGACCAGGACTATCGCATTGGAAATGGCTGAGAAATACTGGATTATGTAATAACTGTAGACAACCAATTTCCTGATGTATTAGATAAAAGACATAAAAAAAAAAAGAGTGCCAAGGAGACTTTAAATTTTTGGCCTGAAAATCTGGAAGGAAAGAGTGGCAATTTATGAAGATGACTTTAGTTCCCACCTAAAAAAAAAAATAGGAAAAAAAAAAGCAAAGTATACCCCAACTTAGAGGACAAAGGAAATAGTTAAAAATTATGGTAGAAATAAATAAAATAGAAAACAGAAAAGGAGTAGAGAAAACAAATGGAAACAAAACCCGATTCTTTGAGAAGAACAATTAAAATGGTAAACTTCCAGCCAAATAAAAAGAGGAAAAATGCAAATTACCAAATTAGGATTGAGAGAGGAAAATCACTGTAGATTCTACAGTTATTAAAATAATGAGGAAATCTGATGAATAGCTTTTCCCAGATAATTCAACAGTTTAGATGAAATGGAAAATTTCCTTGTACACAAACTACCAACATTCACTCAAAAAGAAACAGATAAACTGAATAGCTTACTGAATTTATATTTCAAAATTTTCCCCAAGATAACTCCAAGACCATGTGGCTTTAAGAATGATTTCTACCATAAAAAAGAATGAAATAATGCCATTTGCAGCAACGTGGATGGAATTAGAGACCCTCATACAGAGTGAAGTAAGTCAGAAAGAGAAAGACAAATACCATATGATATCACTTATATCTGGAATCTAATATAGTGCGCAAATAAACCTTTCTGCAGAAAAGAAAATCACAGAGAACATACTTGTGGTTGCCAAGAGGGTTGGCGAGGGAGTGGGATGGTATGGGAATCTAGGGTTAACAGTTGTAGACTATTGCCTTTGGGATCTTGCTGTATACCACCAGGAACTAAACTATGTCTAATCACTCGTGACAGATATGTGTAACCGGGTCACCACTCTCTGCAGCTGGAAAATTGACAGAAATCTGTAAACCAGCTATAATGGAAAAATTAAAAAAAAAAAAGTGTCTTCAAACTGCAAAACACACAACAAGGACTCTGTAAGAAGGATATGTTCTCTCACTCCACTTGCCTCTCCAGCACCAAGTGAACACCCTGCCCAGCTCCTGGTCTCTCTCAAGCCAGCCCGCTGCAAGCAGCAAATGGCCACACAAGATGCAGTGGTTCTACTGCTCTTCGGAATGAAATGTTTCTCAGGCACAAACATCCATATCAGATAGAGTTACTAGATTACTCAGTGCCGTACTCTGACTGCCTGCACTAGTCTCACTGAGCGGAGACCAAATACTTTGCAAGTGATGAGTTTCAATGGTTACTTAAGGAAATATGGAAAGGGAACAGATAGAAAAACTTAACTTGTTGGCGTTCGTGAAAATAAACACAAGATCTTTCTTAAAAAAAAAAAGAATGATTTCTACCAAAATAATACTAATACTACACAAACTCTTCCAGAAAATTGAAGAGCAGAGCATACACCTCAGTTCATTCTATGAGACAGATTAACACCAAAACCAAAGAAAGCTAAACATCAGTATAGCTCATAGGCATAAATACTAAACTCAAAACAAATCTTCAGCAAATTGAATCCAACTACACACACACATGAAATGAATATACTGTAGGGAAGGAAAACTTTTCCCTCTTTCCTTCTAGGTTCTTTGGTTGATCTAATAATTAAATTGACATAGATTAACAGGAGAAAAACAACTTTCATACATACTGGAAATCCAAAGATATGAGGCTCTTTGATAGTCAAGACAGCTGAGGCTTATATGCCATCCTGAGCTAAAGAGAAAGAGATAGGGGTCTGGGACAATTCACAGACCTATGGGAAAAGCAAATATCTGATTTAGGAAAAAAATGTATGCTGGAGTTCTCATGGCTTAGTGGGTTAAGAACCCAACTAGTATCCATGAGGTTACAGGTTCAATCCTTGGTCTCAGTGGGTTAAAGGATCTGGCATTATGGTGAGCTCTGGTATAGGCCAGCAGCTGCATCTCCAGTTCAGTCCCTAGCCTGGAAACTTCCATATGCCACAGGAGCAGCTCTAAAAAAGCAGGAATATTAAATTATTTTTTTTAATTTTAAAAAATGCATGCCATGCCACACAGAGAAGTCAGTGCTCTTCCTTGTACAAGCCCCCATCTATATTATTTTAGGCAATTTGAAAAGGAATGTGTGTATGTGTATATATATATATATATATATATATATATATATATATATATATGACTGGGTCACTTTGCTATACAGCAGAAATTGGTCCAATATTGTAAATTGACCATACTTTAATAACTTCTTTCTTAAATTCTTTTAGGCAATTGAAGGAGAGGAAAAAGCTCTTCTTGAATAACTTGGATTTTGATTGTCTCCAGCTCAAAATAATCCACGTGCCTAAGTGGTATTTTCTATGGTAGCCCGCCCTGAACGCAATCCACATTACATGAAGTGGAAAAGCAAGCAAGCTGCACTATAGCTTACCTGTCCCTTGTGTACACTAAATCATTCATTTCCACTTGATAATGTGAGTGTAATGAGCTTGTTCTGCAGGCCCAACTTTATGATGAATAGATCATGATCACTGAATCATTCATTTACTCAGATACCATATAAAGCACCACAAAAGCCTTGCTGCCAACCCCTACCCCCACCCCCCCACCATCACCAAATTCATATGTTGAAGCCCTAACCCCCAATGTGACTGTATTTGGATTAGGACTAATAAGTAGGCAATCAAAGTTAAATGAGGTTATAATGTTGGGGCCCTGATCCACAGGATGAGTGTCCTTGTAAGAAGAGAGAGCAGAGAACTAACTCTAGCTCTCTCTTACTGAGTACACTCAGAGAAAAGGCCATGTGAGGACACAGTGAGAAGAAAGCCATCTGCAAGACAGAGAGAGAGAGCTTTCTAAACCTATCCCTGACCTTGATCTTAGACTTTCCAGCCTCCAGAACTGTCAGAAAATAAATTTCTGTTGTTTAAACCACATAATCTATGGTATTTTGTTATCACAGCCTATGCAGGCTAATATAAGCCTAAAATTAAGTACAGGATCCACTGTATCTCTTCCTGCTAAAGGGCCCTCACCCGTGAGATTAAAGTCTGGAGAAACTTAAAAACTTACCAGGGCACACTATTTATCTTTGGTATTTATAGATAGAAATCATACTAAAATGTCCTTAGAGTGAGTATACAGATACCATCTTAATAATGTATTAATATTCAACCCATGGGATAACCTCAAACTCCAGACAACTGTCTAATCTACCTGTATAGGGAATGTCAACTGGATCTCCTTCATGGCCCTCCTAGGCCTTTAACTATGCAGAGGTTTTGTGTGTCTCTTTGGAATAAATGCAATAAGAAAGAAACCAAACCAAACCAAACCCTGCTTTCAGTAAACTCATCAAGCAGCACTGAAGATGAAATACTGTCCTTTGAAAGCTCAGTGTCCATTAACTCAAAATTTCCTCTGTGTAGACATCAAATTTTGTTGAAATTATTGATGGAATGAAAAACTGATGAATCATGAAATGGCAGCAAAAATGCACATATGCATAGCTGGCTACAAATCACCTATTCTCTATTCTGACTTACTGCTTTTTTTTTCTTTTCTTTTCTTTAGAGATCCTATGATTTGTCATAGCCTGGAAGAACTATGTCTTTCATTTCATCTTTGAACTTTGGTCACATCAATTTCAATATTTTTGGTCACTTCCTTGGAAGATGGTGGGAAACTGATATATATATATTTTCTATTATTTTCAAACCAAATGAGAGAGACATGGTACCCATGGTTCTAAAATTTGCAAACGACTGTGACTAGATCCCACTTTCTGCTTAAGTGTAAGGACCTCTGGGAACATAATCACACTAACATGTACCTGGTTTAGTCTTATTTTCCACCTCCCTACAAACATTATGCAGTTGAGTTTTCACAAAACTAGATTTTTTGGCAACAGGGAACTTCATATGGGAAACATAATTAAAGGAGAAGGCCTTAGAAATGAATTCTTAAATATGATTAAACCTGTTATCAACCTAGTTGGTGCCTGCAATCTGCATATAAGGTGTAAAATTGCTAATTGGTCTAATCTTTATATTTGTGACCACTAATTTCAGACTGACCCTTAACTCTGTCCAGAAGCCCCTGAAAAATCATTATTTTTGAAATCATTATTTCTCATTTCTTGTCTTCAAACCCCCAAAGCCTCTTTAGTTTGCTTCTTAAATCATTAGAAAAAAAGAAATAGAGGCAACTGATGACCATCAACTCTATCAACTTACTTGTATGGATAAGCATTCTCTCTGACTTTCCATTAGAAGAGTTTTCTTATCTTTCTTTAAACTGCTTTATATTTGTCTTGGATTCTACCCCTGTCTACCTTCATAAAGATTCTTCTATTCAGTTACCACCTTCATTTTTATTCTATATGCTTAGGTATTGGGAAGCATTTTTGAGGACAAAGACGTACAGTGGATATGAGCAACTTTTCATGTAGGTCTTATTAGATTAAATTTGTGTGTGTGTGTGTGTGTCTTTTTGCTTTATCTAGGGCCGCACCCGCGGCATATGGAGGTTACCAGGCTAGGGGTCTAATAGGAGCTGTAGCCGCCGGCCTACACCAGAGCCACAACAACGCAGGATCCGAGCCGCCATCTGCAACCTACACCACAGCTCACTGTAATGCCGGATCCTTAACCCACTGAGCAAGGCCAGGGATCGAACCCGCAACCTCATGGTTCCTAGTAGGATTCGTTAACCACTGAGCCACAACGGGAACTCCTAGATTAATTATTGTATTCATATTTCATACCAGATTTTATCACATGGTATTTCATTATTCTAAGATACTTGTGCAGCATGAAATATACATGATTACATAGTGTAATTATAAGATGATGCAAGAGGTTTCAAAGATTTAGTTAAATATACAAGTACTGGGAATGTACATGTAAGCAGAAGCAGATAATACTGGTAAGAAAAAAAGACAAATTCATATCCTTTGAAAATATGGGGATGGGTTCCTCTGTATGGGATGTGGAATATACGTTTTGACGTAGTAACGATATATTAGAATCATTTAATGAACAAGGGAAAAATCTTTAACTTGAAAAATTGACTAAATATTAATTAAAATATGCACCCCGAATATTCTTTTTCCTCATTTGTGATCTTAAGTACTAAACAATAAATTTATACTTATCACTGAGGGCTGAGTTTTACCTGTTCTTCTGGTTTGATATTTAGTTCTATTCTAAGAAACGTATATGTGTGTGCATGTGTGTGTATGTGCATGTGTGTGACAAAGAGAGACAGAGACTTGATCTTTCTGCCAGTTAAAGAACATTGACACCGATTATTGACAGTGAGCCAGAAATATTTTTCCTTGCTTTATTTTTTCTTTCTCTCCATGACCTCAAACATCTTCCTGACTCTGATCCTCTTGCCTTTGTCAGCTTGCCTTCCTGATGTAGGCGAAAGAGTTCACTACACCCACCTTCACCCCCTCCTACACAGAGTGTACACACACGTGCGTGTGCACGCACACACACACACTGCTACTTTAAGCCAACCCAATGGCTGAGCAATAATAACCACATGGATGAACCAGTAAGAGTGGGAGGCATAATAAAAGGCCACAAACTGAAGCACTCAGTGTCCATTTTGGAGACCACAGAGCAGTTCTCACAGAACCAGGATCAGAAAAACTCTAGAGATTCCATGGATAATATCTTTCTTACTCAGAGGAGCAATGAGAGTCCTTTATTTTGGGGTGTCTCGGGCAGCACATCTGCTCTCATTATTTCTAGGCTTTCTAAAACTTTTGCAGCCATAAATACTCTCATTCAAAGTTTCCCGTTTTCTACTCTGTCCTACTAATAAAAAATATCTTTGCTGGTTTGGCTTTCATGCATCCTATTTCTTCTTTGGCTCCTTAGAACATAAGACTTTTATGGCCAAATCTACTATTTCAGAGCTCTGGCTTTGATAACCATCTTCTTCGGAAATGCCTTGATTTGATTGGAAGCTGCACATCAAGCTTATTTGTAATTCCAAGAGGCCCAAATTTGGCTTTCATAAAGTAAAAGACATAAAAGGCTGAGGAGTGCTCTAAAATATTAATTGAGAACAATTGTCCTGGCACGTGTGGTTCCATACATGTTCAGCAAATGCTAAAACCTAGATCGACCTACACTCAGATGCTCTCAGAAGTAATGGCAGGGGCTAGAATGACAAGCAGATCTGCATACGTGGGATGTGTGTTGATTAGCAGGGCATGCTGGAGGGCACAGGACCAGCTCAAGAGGGCAGAGCTACTCAGCCCCAATTAACTGTTGTCTTTTGGGAATACAGGCTTAGGTTGTCTATTATGCTAAATATTAAGAGGAAGAAGAAATAGGAGCTTTCTTTTAAAGTTCCTGATAAGAAAATACTTTTGCATTGAATTTTCTTTGTCAGTTACTTACAGAAGAAAGATTATCCTAGTCCTTCTTATTAATTTGATAAACACTTTGTCAATGATTATGCAAAAATAATTCAATTAAAAGCACAGAATTCTTAAGTACCCGCATATAGGGAATACAGCTAGAGAGTGATATGCATTATCTAAAAATTATTTTAAGCAAAAAAAAAAAAAAATGGAGTTCACTTCTGGCCTGGGAATGGCCTCCAATATACAAGAGGTGACAGGACACAACTCCCTGGATTGAGGGGAAAAAAATCCAGTTCTTTGCCTTTCTGTTCAAACTCTAGAGCAGGGGTTGTCACTTCTGTGAAGAAGTGTAAAAACTTTGTAGAGAAGTTTTACCTACCATACAGTCTCTGTTGCCCCTTCTCAGTTTTGCCATTATAGTATAAAATTAGCCACAGACAGTATGTATACAGATGCCATGGCTATGTTCCAGTAAAATCTTTACTTAGAGTAACAAACACTGGCCCACTTTTGGCCTAAAGGTGATAGTTTTTAGACCTCTACATTAAAGGAAGCCTGGAGTGTCTCCACTGGAGTTCCAGCCTTCGCAGTTTTAAAGAGGGCTTACATCTTGGGTCAGGAATGTTGAATTGCTTAAAGCAAAAGGTAATACAACACTCATTCAGCATAGAGTTCAAGTATAAACCTGGGGTACAAAATCTGTCTTTGGACCCAAGGAACAGGCTACCACAAAGGAAACTGCAAAAATACCAAGCACTAAACAAACAAATGTAGGAAGGAAGTAACTAATGAGGAGTAAAAGAATGGGTGAATCAGGAAGAAATACCTAAGCTGGTTTTGGGTAGTAACAGGCATGGTACACACAGTGTTTTTTCACAAAGCCCAAGGTAAAAGCAGGCACTATGTCCCCACTTCCTAAGATTATTAAGTTACAGAAAGGAGTACTTTTCCTCCTTCCCCCACCAAAGACAGGTCCTTAGAAAGGATGTTACACCAAGTAGTGAGTGTGCAGAGATCCATAGAATGGGCAAAGAAATCCATCAGCTGTCAACCTCTCCACATTAGTCCAACTTAGAGATGCCTTTCATGCAACTCATCACTGTATAGCACTTAGTGTGAAGGTATGATCCAGCTGCCAGACCATGCAAAGTTTTTTCCATCGCTATGCTCACGCTTCAGTTCCCTTTGCTGAATAGAACTTTGGTCAGATGAAGCAAGATGGTGCTTCCTCTGTGTACTACACTGAGTGTGCTCACCTGATCCAATGAACCAAAAACTAGACAAGAATTCATTTTATTGTGAGTTTTCTATTACCAGTGTTTGAGAAGATTGTCATACTTATTTCACACTAGATACTTTCAGGCATTTAAGCAAAATGCTTTTAGTTAAATGAAAATGATATAGGAATTTTTTTCTCTCAAAATATTCAAAGGACTGAACTTTCTAGTTTCAAGGAGCACTTATTTCTATTTTACTTCTATATCTTCAGCAGTGATTCTATTTAAAAATTGTCTCGATTCACAGCACTGAACATGGGCTTTGATGAGTGAAATAAATTAAAAATTTAAGTTCAGGCAAGAACTCTTGGGGAAAAAAAATAAAGGTCAGACAAGGTTGGGTAGCCTGGACCACAGAATGAATGAAGAGGAGAAAAGGGACTTAAAAAACAAGCTTTGACACATGACCACGTGATATTGTTGGAACAGAGCAATTGAAGAGGGCATGTGTGCTGTCTGTTAAAGTAACAAGTACATATGTTGCACTTGTCATTTAATGACTGGATGGTCTGGCCCAGGTGAATTATAATTGAATATGTATTATTAAAATGCATTAATGGACTTTTACTTCGTAGTAAACTCATCTGCGCAAATGCTGTTTATCAACCTTTGCATTTCTTAGTGATCATCTCTTGGCATTTAAACTATTTGTAAAGGCACTCTCTACTCTGATCACAGTTTAATGTGGGGGAAAAATGATAAGAGGAATAACCTGAAACAGAAATTTAACTTAATATTTCAAAGCCCTCAGGTCTCTGATTAGACTGTTACTCTCTGCACATATCTTACTAAATTGATTCTTTTTCAATATAAAAATAGTACAGAGCCTTTGAATTTTGAACTCTCAAAGTTTTCTGAGCTCTTTGAATTGTGAACCATAAAATAAATAACAAATCTTATTTAATTAACAAAAGAATGAGATAGGGATGAAAAACATGATGTTAAGACACAGGAAGAATTTATTGGAGCTGCGTTTTCAGCTGTAAATTTGGTGAGTAGACTTTGCTTGTGAGACAGGCAACATTAATTACTCTATTCCCATATCAGAGACTGTGTTTAAAAAAATTAAACTGCAAAGAAGTAGGGAAGCATCTGTGAGTACATTCTTTTGCACCAATAATTTTATTGAACTCCATTCATATGCATACTTAGAATTTAAATCCAGAAGATCTTATATGCCTATATTCATTAAATATTATGTACCATTTTATATGGATATACTCATAAAAGGGGAATATGGAATACAACTAAAAGAAATAAATTCAACATGGCTTTGGCGCTCTGTAAGATCTCCTTGTCTCTGTGTGTCTTTAATTGACTCCTCAACACTGAGGCAGAACCAATGACCCAGTGATGGGAGAATTCAAAAAAGCTGTTTGGTTTCATAGTCAAAATTCACTGTATTTTAAGTCATGTTAATAGTATAGTTCCTATACAACCATAAGTATCAAACTAACAAGAATTTTATAGCCTCTCATCATTCTTCATTCTCAGTTGTATTGGACTGGAAAACATACATGAGTTCATCCTTGTATTTCCTGTTCTACAGAAAATTGGTCCAAACTCACCTCATACCATTTTTAGGTAGTTCAGTTGTTGAATAATTAAAAGGGCAAGAATTAGAAGTGTTAGGAAATTGTAACTTGTACATCAATTCCTCTTACCCCCCAATAACGGGTTTAGAGCAGTTGCATGACACAGGTGGAAACTAGAAGAGCTTAGAGTACTGACCACCGTTAGCCCTAGTAATTTGGGATCACAATTCCTGGTGAAGGAACAGGATAGGGATGCTGGTGTTCTAGAAGTAGGGCGTTAACCTGACCTCTGCAGATGGGCTCAGGGCTCACCAAGGACAAGCTGGATCTTGGAAGACCTGAGGAACTTTTCATTATATGGTTTGTTATTAGAGAGCAGTCTAAAAATGTACCATATGCTACTTTATTATATTATCTTATATTAAGACTCAGTGAGGGGCTCCAGAGAGGCAGCTTATTTCCCCTTTGTTCTATAACTCAAGGGAAGAAGACAAAATAAGAGCGCACAGCTTTGGTTCTAGTGGTTGGGAAGGCAATACTCTTCCTGGAAGGAAAAGAATTTTCACTAAACAACAACGTCCAGAGAAACATAGTTTTAACTTTTGGGAATTTATTTTCTGGCTCCTTAATTACTAAAACAGGCACTAACACTAGTAATGGAACAGTAGTGATTGAACAACTACTATTTTATGTCACAGAAAAATATCATAGATTGGCCATTCAAGTCCACATAGTCTCTAGAAGGAGATGACATGTTCAAGTTAGTGCTTCTTCTGGAGATAATTCTATCAGAGCTATTTTAAGCTTTAACTAAACAGTACTGGTGTTACAAAAACAAAGCAAAAAAACCCAAAACACTTTTTATGTGGGTTTCGAGAACATTTTAGAAATGCTTATTCATTATCTATTAATGTATTAGTATATTTACTCACATGGGGGACCCTCACACCTATGGGGGACCCTCACGTCCTCATTTCTCTGAACTTCTGTGACGTTTCCTGTCTGGGTTCCCACGAGGTCACCAACAGGAATTACCACCAATGATGAAAGGTCTTCCTTATTTTTTTTGACCTCACTGTACTTATGTAAACTGCAAAAAAAGAATTTCAAAATCCAGTTTCTATTTCTAGTCTTGATACTAACTATATATCTTCAATCTGTAATGAGTGTAAAATAATGAATTCCCAAGCTGGGGCTCCAGTTTATAAAGAATCTTCCCCCCATAAAAAGTTATGTGATACTTACATGTCTTCTAAATCCCATTCTAGATTCTGGGAAATCTCGTTAGTGGAAAATTACAGGATTCCAAATGATTAGTATGAAGTCAAACTTGTTGATAGTCTTGGCTTTACTTTTCAGTTTTAAGAACTGGAATGTAGCTTCATTCCTTTGACCAAGGCTCAATTTTGTACACTAACATTGGTTACTGATAGTGTCCAACCTTGATCATAGGCCCATTACTTTGTGTCTTTCAAACTGAAGCCAGGCTCTTTCGTGTCCACTCATCATTATTCTATGTCTGAACAGTAGTGCCTTTATCATGTCCCTTGCTCTTAGGTGTCCTTATCACCAAGTGCCAGTTATCAACTCTTCTAGATTCTGTGTTTGATCAAGTCTTGACATTATGACAAGCTCTCCTTCCCTTCTCAATGCCCATTTTGTTCAAGAGCATTCTGAACATTTTCAAATGCTCACCAAATATTTTTAGCCACAACTCCCCCCCCCCCTTTTTTTTTTTTTTGCTTTTTAGGGCCGCACCCGTGGCATATGGAGGTTCCCAGGCTAGGGGTTGAATTGGAGCTACAGCTGCCGGCCTATAGCATAGCCACAGCAATGCCAGATCCGAGCCACGTCTGTGACCTACACCACAGCTCATGGCAACTGCAGATCCTTAACTCACTGAGCAAGTCCAGGGATTGAACCCGCAACCTCATGGTTCCTAGTTGGATTCGTTAACCGCTATGCCACAACGGGAACTCCCACAACTCCATTTTTATACGGTACTTTTCCTCAATGTGCAGAAAAATACACCACACTGATTCTTTCTTTACATAACTGATCATTGCTTCTATGACACCATGGCTGCCTCTGTTCTTCCTTCCATACAATAAATATAGGACTCTCTTCAAGGTTCTCTCTTCAGTTATCTGCTATATTCTTCATACATATTCCCCCCCTAGAAACCTCAGCTATTCCCATAGTTACAACCATTCTCACCAGGCAACTGTGACGCTCACCTGTCAGCATCAGTCAGGAACTCTGGTCCTTAACTTCCAACATCTTATCTACCAGATCCTTAGTTAAATAACTCCAAAACTAAACTAATCATACTTTCTCACAAACTAATGCTTTCTTCAGATAATTCCATTATCACTGATAGTACGTACTATCATGTTTCCAGGCATTAAGTCAAAATTTCTCATCATTTTAACCCTTTAAACTTGCCACCATGTATCAGTCAGGCCTACCGATTCACATCTCTTTATTTCCTCAGTGAAGAGTCTAGTTCAGGTCTTCATTAACTCATAACTATATGTTTACCTTCATCTTATATTTTTCTACCTCCAAACATCCTGTACACCATCATAAGGTTAATATTGCTAAATTTATCTGACTAAAGCTTTAGTAGCTGCCTGTTATTTACAAAAATATTTACTAAAGAATAAAACACATAACATCTGTTAAAAATAAAAAAATAAAGTTATACATATATAATAATGGTAATAAAAATTTTTATTATTTAAACAATTACTATGTGAATCATGTTTTTTAGAATGAATACAAAATTTTAAAAAATGAGTTAATTTAAAGGAAAAATAAGTAAAATATAGTATATGTTGTAGGAAAGCATAGCCAAAAAATTAAAATAATTATGACCTACTGAATGAAATCCATGTAACTTGGTCTCCTCTACTGTTTTTCCTTAACTTTTCAATATTGTTTCTCACTACTCAACCATACAAATTTTCTACTCCCCAAAAGTGAATCAACTTAGCAACACTTGAATAAAATATATGCCATTTCTCATATTAATGAAGTTGCTAAATAACAATAGGACAGTGAGCAGAAATATTTCAATGATAAGTATAAGGTGGAAAGTCATCAGAAACAGGAGCCAAGGTCAAAGAAGGGGACTAAACAGGGCATCGAGCTGGTGAATCAAGCCAATGATGAAAACAAGAACCAAGAAGTGAGGCTGATCACCAAGAAAATCAAAATTGTATTTTGAAGTGTGGCACCAGGTGTAGTTGAGGCCCAAAGTAATTATCCAAAATTGACAGCTGTGATTGCTTGGAATGCAACACAAGTAGGCCTACCTCATTCAAGACTCTAAATTTGATTAAATTATTTCATATTTGTGAACTACCTTTTTATTCTCTCAACCAGTAGTTCCCAATCTCCTAATATTTAACTTTCTAAACCCTACCAGGTTCTGATGCCCAGCTCAACTCACAGTTTTTCTAAGGATTTCTGTTTGATAAGCCCAATTGGAGTTGATGCATTCCTTCCTTGAAATGTTATAGTATTTATTACTATAATATTACTATATTCTAATCACATGAAGTGGTGTCAGCAGGTTCTGATTTATATCACAGCAGTTTACATATATGCTTTATCTCTGCTCTTTCAGAAATCCTTTAAGAAGAGCAACAGTGACGTATACATAAATACAACAGCACTTTGTACAATTTTTTATATGGTAAATCTGTGGAAAGGCTTCTTCTGTACCAGGTCTGTAAGGAAATGGTTTTTCTTATGCTGTAATTAATATTTATTCCGTTTGTTTAATATGTAAACAAAAGACAAGAACTGCAAAGTCTTGGAGGTCAAAGTGATGACAGCTAACTGTAAACTAACTTTGGGGGCAGATGCTTGTGTTGCTGCTATTCAATGAATGCTTTTTTATGGGGAAGAAAGAACAGTGACACTGAATTGCCTTCTCCTGAAAAATGAATATCTATTGCATTTTTTTATGGATAAATAATTTTGAGGTCATTGCTGTGTACCTAAGGAGGTTTATCAAGTAGCTATTTCAAGCTAAGTGGTTTAGTAAAGTCTCCCAGGGAGGGAGGGAGTGGGATGGACTGGGAATCTGGGGTTAGTGGATGAAAACTATTACATTTAAAATGGATAAGCAATGGGGTCATGCTATATGGCACAGGGAACTATATCCAGTCTCCTGGGATAGACCATGACAGAAGATAATAAAAGAAGAGGAATGTGTATGTATATATACATATGAATGTATGACTGGGTAACTTGGCTGTACAGCAGAAGTTGGTACAACATTGTAAATCAGCTATATTTTAATTTTTTAAAATGTAAAAAATATTTAAATTAAAACAAATGTTCTGCCATGTAAAAGATAAGATCTATATTATTTTGCATCTCCAGAGCTACAAGGAGATAGGAGGGTAGAAACATATATATTTTAAGGAATGTAGATATATAGCAATAGAATTTAATAGGAATATACCTTTGTTCACATGCTTATACATTGTTTTATCTTCATAAAATTAAGGAGTTTGATCTAACATTCTTCCTGCAAAAATCATAGAAAACTGACTTTTGTTGTAGAGTTGTAAAATGTTAGCCTTCCATTTGACCTGTCATGAGTCATCACTCCTGATCCATATAATTGGACTTAAAAATGGAAATATAAGACTTCAAGTTTCTCTCATGACTTCTCTTTCAAAAAAGACAATAAGGAATTCTTTTGAAATAAAACTGCATTTTTGCAAACATCAACACTCATAAAATTTGACACAATTTAAAAGCAAAATATGCAATGTAATTGCTGCTGTTACACCTATGACACTGAAAGTTTCTTATTTGTCCATATTAACCCAATCTTTGGTCCAATCTGTCAATTAAAAAAATAAGCACATATTAATTCATCTACTATAACTAATTAACTCTTTCTGGTTCCTTGGAGAAATTAAAAACATAAAGTTCGTTTCTTTCCCGTCCTGAATAAATTTTCTTACAATATAATTGCAGATGTATGATAAAAAATATAAAAGTTAAAATCAATGATAAAATTAACATTTCAATAAACCTTTACATCTAAATACATGCTAAAATGGCAAATGACCAGCATAAAGTGTAAGTATCACATATTAGAGATTTAGAATAAAAATATCAATATGGGTTATAAAATAACCCATAATTCAAGTCAGTTTTAGTGTCTGCTTAATGAACAAATGATTTTTATCCTTTTGTTAAATATACATTCTAATTTATCTGTAAAACTACATTTTATTTGTTAAATATACATTCTAATTTATCTGTAAAGCTACATGAAAGGCTTTTAGACTCTTTGATAGATTATTTAATAGATTCAATTTTTCCTCTCAGTACGAAAAAAATAACTTTACTAGTTTCTTTAAGTTAAAAAAAAATAGGGAGTTCCCATTGTGGCTCAGCAGAAACAAGTCTGACCGGTATTCATGAGGATGAAGGTTCCATCCCTGGCCTTGTTCAGTGGGTTAAGGATCCCTTGTTGCCGTGGCTGTGCCATTGCTGCTACAGCTTCGATTGGACTTTAGCGCCTGGGAACCTCCACACATGGCGGGTGGGCCGCTAAAAAGACCAAAAAAAGGAAAAGAAAAAAAGAAAAAACCTCACAAAGAATCTATCCCTGAAAATTTTAACTTAGTGGTCCTTTTCTCATCCATCTTGCCCATTCTCCTACCTAGACTAACTTCCTGGTCTTCTTCCTTATATCTTCTCTTTTCAGTCTTAGTGTCAAATTCACATTTTTATGGTACACTTCTGACCATGTCCTTACACTATTCAAAGAAAAAATTCAGACTTTTTTCTACTTATGGAAAAAAATGACAATTTCTTAGTTTGAAGTTCTGCTTTTCAGAACTTACTTCTCATTACACTGCCCTCTACTCTTCTTTTTTTTTTTTTTTTTTTTTTTGTCTTTATGTAGAGCCCGCACCCGCGGCATATGGAGGTTCCCAGGCTAGGGGTCTAACAGGAGCTGTAGCCGCCGGCCTTTGCCACAGCCACAGCAATGCGGGATCCGAGCCACGTCTGCAACCTATACCACAGCTCACAGCAACACCGGATCCTTAACCCGACCCACTGAGCAAGGTCAGGGATCGAACCCACAACCTCATGGTTCTTAGTCGGATTCGTTAACCACTGAGCCACGAAGGGAACTCCTGCCCTCTACTCTTTACATAGGTCTCATGTTTTCCCACTCTCAAGCTCTTCCCCCTGCCTGAAAATCTTACCTGCTCTATTCACTTCCACACAATCATTTCAAAATGCCCAAGCCTTTATCTCACTCCTTAAGACATACTTAAATGCTTTTCTTATGTAAATCCCTCACAGACCTTACCCCGCTTGGGTCACTCTCTTGAAATCTGTCTGTAGATTTTGGAAAGTGATGTATTTTTATGGAAAAGCAACAATTCTAGGGGGAGCCAAAGACAGAGATTATTTCCCTTCATTTCAGAATCTAGAACAGATTTCCCACACATATAGGTATCATACATATACATTTTATGATGTGGTATATTGCATTATGTAACAGAGCATCATAGCATACCATTTTCCATCTTCATTTCTGTAATATATTTCTCTAAACTGTGATAGTCCCCTAAGGAAACTTTACCATTTTCAACTTTCCTAAGATGATAGCCTGTGGAAATGTGTCAATCCAATCCACTCTTTACAAGAAATATGCACAGGACGAGCTTTAAAAGGAACATTTGAATATTTTACTCTATAAAATGTAAACATATATTACGTACATATCTATTTTTAGTCTTGCCTCAAAAACCATTATGGTAAATGAGCATAAATCACTGTATGTTCATAACATATTCAAATAAATCATGATTATCTAAAGTAATTAAGGATAGGACAATTGTAATTATATCTTTTGAAAGAAATGAATTGCTAGGTGATCTGCCATTTTGTAAAATTTGGAGCGAGGGATCTCAAAAATCAAGGGCTTCATTTTCATCATTGTTGCAAAAGAGCATTAGGTATCCCCAACCCAGAAAGTCCAGAGCACTCTCTCTCCCCAACAAAACATCAAAACTGGTCTTAATCAAAATCTGTCACATTTTCAGTACTGCTTCAGACTGAAAGTACATGGAATTTTCCCTCTAAAAATAGTTTGAAGAATTAGTTTTCTTGACTTTTTGAAATCTTTTGATTCACTTCGTGCTTTTATGCTTAAAACTGTATCCTCATAAAACCTGTTACCAGAAAAAGTTTTATGATTTTAAAATTCAGGACATAGGGGTGTTCTCTCTCTCTCTCCCTCTCTCTCCCCCCCCCCCCCGTTTTGGCTGCCCATTGCATGTGGAGTTCCCTGGACCAGGGATCAGATCAGATCCGAGCCACAGTTGTGACCTATGCCACAGCAGCAGCAATGCCCAACTCACTGTGCTAAGCTGGGGATTGAACCTGCATCCTGGTACAGTAAAGACACCACTGATCCCATTGTGCCACAGCAGAAACTCTGGGACAATCTCTTTATAATCATTCTCTGTTTATTTTTATAAAGTTACCCATCTGTGATGCTCCTTTACTAGTTTCTGTTTCAAGTATAGTCATTCTTTACAACCCACATGAACTAAAGTAGTCCTGGACCAAGTTGATGAGACAGACATAACATCATGTAGACCACTCGCTAGCAGTGCTAGTTTGAACAAAGTCCCTTAAATTCAGTTTCTTCATTTTGCAAATAGGCAATAAGTTGAGTTGTGAGAAATAAAGGAAATAAAGTTTGTTGAGAATGTAAGTAGCTCTGGTATGTACACATGGGTTGGGGAAAAATTATTCTTTTGTCTTTGTCTGGCAGTGAGAGAGACTGCTTGGCCAGATTAGTCTCCCTCTACTCGCCACATCTTCAAGGCTCCTATCTGGGACTATTTCTGGGCTCTTGTAATGGAGAGTCAGTACAAAGAAGGACTGCAGGAAACACACAGGAGGACATGAGAGCTAGAAGGACTGGGACAGGGCTTAGGTGTGAGTGTAGCCATTGCATGTAAAATCATTCAATAGGCAGGAACACAGGGAGAGTTTAAGAAATTGGATTGTGATGTTAGTGTCTTCACGTGCTTGAGAAACACAAGGGATAAATTATTTCAAAATTGTTCTTGACAGAGGAGCCCAAACTGAAAGAGTTCCCAATGGGCAAAGCTGGAATAATCTGAGCAACCAAATAAATACTACTACTAGATTATAACCCATAGAATAAAATATCTATGAGTTCACAGTATCATAAGTAATTGAACAAATAAGAAAATGGTAGGTTCTTTTCTGTTCTCTTCTTTTTCTTTTTCTTTCTTTCTTTTTTTCAGGGCTGTACCTGCACCATATGAAGTTTCCAGGCTAAGAGTTGAATTGGAGCTGCAGCTGCTGGCCTATGCCACAGCCACAGCAATGCCAGATCTTAGCCACCTCTGTGATTGATGCTGAACCTTGTAGCCAGATCCTTAGCCTAATGAGAGGCCAGGGATCAAACCTGCATTCTCATGGATACTAGTCAGATTCTTAACCCACTGAGCCACAATGGGAACTGCTGAATGATGGATCTTGCCTCCATTAATTATTTGTTTCTTATAGAAGAATTCTAATTAATAAATGCAGAGGAAATGATGAAAACAGCAAACCATCATTAGAACTACAGAGCATTCTAATGAAATAATCCACAGATGGATGCTAAAATTGGTGGGCAAAATTTGAAAAATATGAAATATTTGCAGATATTTATTAATTTCAAAGGGAAAAAATAGTAACTCTTTTTGGGATAAACACAGACACCATCTTAACCAAGATGTCAATGTTAACATCAGCATTTGCAAGACAAATTGAAATCATGTACCTCTTGATATGATGCATTGAGAAGAGCACCTCACTTATGTGGTATTCTGGCTAAAAATGCAAATACTCCATCTAATCATTAGAATCCAAATCAAGAAATATTTTAGAAAATAATTGTCTAGTATTCTTCAAAAGTGTCAAGGTCATGAAAGACAAGGAAAGACTGTGGAAATATCATAGGTTGGGAGAGACGAAGAAGACATCACCATGAAATGTACTATGACACTTGGCTCCTGTGCATGAGTATAAGACTAAATAATAATAATAAAGTTGATAGTTTAGCTAATAATATTGTAGAGTGTTTACGAAGTTTGGATAATTATATCATGCTATGTAAAATATTAACATTAAAGGAGGCTGGGTAATTTTTGAGATAAGATGTCTCCAGTATTTGGAGAGAAAAAAAAAACAAAACAGGCAGAGCAGGAAAAATGGGAGCGAGAAAAAGGGTATTGGCAAGAACTAGGCAGGACTCCAATTTGGGACCAATGGTAGAGCTTCATTCCTAATGAGGATACCAAGTGCTGAAGAGTGAAAAGAAGAGACATGCCAGGGTAAGAGACAGGAAAGCTGTGTCTGGTGACTGTGTGAGTGGTCCACACCTTCTTAAGCGCTCAGAATGGGAATTGGACTAATGGAGCAAATTCTAGTCAACTCTTTGAGAATGGAGTTTCCACTGTTATTTTTATCCTACCAGAGTAGGTGTAGAAAACAGAGACTGAGTCTTCAGGGAGACACACCATAATTAAGGAATATGAACCCTGAATGGTTAGGGCACTGCTGTCCTGAGCAGATTCCCAATTCTTTTGATTTCATTACTGATTAGCAAAACATTCACTCACTCCACACCTGAACCATGCTAATTCAAGGATTTTGTTTTGGTTTTGTCTGGGGTTTTTTTATATATGGTATAGAAATGATAGACTAATAATACAAACATACATATGTGCCATTTAAGGAGAATGTGTTGTATGCTAGACACTCCTTTAGGGGCTTATTATTAATAATCTTATATACTTAAAATGGCCTAGTTTTTCTTTTCTAAGACTTGTCAATGTTTGAATCCCTGGAGTCAGGGAAGTGTGCAGGGTGGTTTGTGAAGAAACTGGAGGAAGAAATGGAGTAGGATTTTGAGATCTCAAGAGGAAATAGTAAAGTCAGAACTGGGAAAAAAAGGAAAGATGATTTATAACATATTATCAACTTTGTGGTATTTTTCTTTATATTTTATAATGTATCACTCTAGATAGAATTTAAACTTCTTAATGAAAAGAGTAAAACACAGGAGTTTAAAGATGCATCAAATTTTTTAACACAAAAAAGTACTGCCAGGTGATCTGTAAATTTGCCAACTGTTGACTCTGAGGAAGGAGAACATGTGATAAAAAAATTAAATTGATAAAAGAATTTAAATTCTATTTCTTAAACTGTACTTATTCACAGTAGTTACTTCTTGCATATCAAATATATCTGCCAGAATACTGAGTTCCTCTCTTATGAATTCCCAAATTTACAATAAAAGTTACGGTAAATAATTTTATCATAAAGTTATTTTGATTGGCTTTGGGAAAGTATGTGGCTGGAGTCATCTAGTACATAAAAAGTTCATTTTAAACTCCTGAATACATTTCCCCCCACCCTGTTCTGCCTTTCTCCCTTCAGACTGAGATTTTGCATGTCAAATTTCAGCCTTGAGAGATTTTTTTTTCTGTAGTGAAGTTACAGATCCTGACAGGAGTCGGTTACTATAAAACTGCTGACAGATACTTACCTCAAACACTGCTAGTGGGCACCATTAAGGGTGCCAAATCTGTTAAAACAAAGCAAAACAAAACACCCATACTCTATGTCATCTCTCCAGCAAATTTTAGCAGAATTCAAATGTGTAGGGCTGTTTTCTTTAGACAGAGCCCGTAATCAAGGATACCCACAAATAAAAGGATATACAATGCTGTATATGCTCACCACTGAAGCAAGAGCTGCCTGAGGTTCTACTGAATAATTCAGTATTTGGGGCTCCTAGCTGATGAATATCCTCTAACAGAAACACCCAGCAGAAAGGATGGGAACTCACATCTGATAGATTTTCTTTAATGCTTTAGCCAAGTATGATACATAGTGGACATAGCAATGTTTCAACAGCCTGCCCCACCTACCAGGGCTCTGCCTTTAGAACAAATATTCTCTCAACCTTGTCACTTTTTTTTTCTCCAAACAAACCTATACATGCAAACACAAAACCTGCATTCTTTTCAGAAAAGCTACTTTCCCCACACAGAATTAAAAGAGTACCAACACATGATGCTAAATGTTACAAATGATCATTTGAAAACTAATTTGTTCTTTGTTCTATGTATTAATGCAAAGATAACAAAGGAAATGATTTTTCCATGCCATGCTGTTATTTACTATAACTTGATTCAGTCTAACACACGGGTCAACTATTGTTGCAGCAAAGTGGAATTTACTTGTAGAACATTAATCAACTTTATAATCCTTGGTTAATAGCCTATTTATCTTAAATAATATTTAATTCTGTGAAATTTCTGAAAAACCAAAAATATCTGAATAATCTCTTAGGTGTGTATAGGAATCAATGATATTTGAGAAATCAAATAAACAAAGCATAATCATGTTTAATTTGTCTTCCAGTTTTAGAAGCTGCATACTTGACAAAAATATGGTAATTACAGTAATTGTTTTCCTTAAAAAATGTTTTTAAGTTGGATATCCAAAGCTGATTTGACAAGACCTTTTTGAACACAAGCATCTTCCTTGGATATCATTTCAATAGTCAGTAAATACTCTTAGAGGGGTCGTGAGTTTCCTTTCATATCCAACAATAGAGTACCATGTTGGCAATAGATATAAAAGGATCTGCTAATCTGAATTAGTTCTAATCTGGGACCTGCACTTTATGATAAATGAAAATTCACTATAATTGTTCATTGTGCAAGACCAGTTTTAAGGACAGGGAAGGTATTTAGTTGCCTATGTATTGTTAGAAATGCTTTGCTGACTAAAAACATCCATCTCTCCTTTCTCAGTTTTTGTAAATCTGTAGTGCTATTTTAATTAGGTAACTGGTAAAGATCAAAATTCTTTCATATCTAAATGGAAGTATCAGTATTTCTAAGAGGGCTAATTAAATAAATCCTGATCTGATGGCACTTCAGTGGAGAAGACACATGAAATCCTTTCCAGAATAAAAAGCAAAGGATTAAAAATACATGTAAACATTAATAAGGATTGGCCGGATGTGTGTCTACCTGTGATGACTTGTTAAAGGAAGAGACACCTGGATATCAGGTGCTGAAGAGATAGGTTTTGACTACTTCATTACCTAAAAGTCTCTCATCAGGTCGTGGACAAGCTATGCTTTAAGCAGGAATTCTTACTGGTTAGTTTCTTTATGCTGGGACAGACTGAAATATCTTCAACATTTTAGGTGCGACCTAAAACACTGTCACGTGTGAGCACTTTGAGAGAAACAGATTAACAACTTTCAGAATATTAGTAGAAATAGAAAGAACATGGACTTTGGACAAGAAGAAAACAATAATCAGGTTTTGATTCATGGCTCTGTCTCAGCCTAGTTGTTTGTCCTTGAGTAAGTCGTTTACCTTCTCAGAACCTGTTTCCTCTTCTATACATGGAAAGAGCAGGATTATCTTGGAGAATCATTGTGAGGATAAAATGAGACAAGGTTTGGGAAACACCTGAACATATATTAAGAATTCAGGTAGATAGAGTCACAGATATGATTAAGTGTCTTCAATCACGTAGGTTCCATTTATCCTCCTTCATGCTACACATAGCCATTGCATTTTTCTCTTTGACTTGATTTTACTTCATAAATCATTCCACTGCCACCCCAACAGATGTGCTGTTTAATCAAACTAAACCTGTCTAATTCCACCTTATGTTATAAATCATACCTAACCTGTCTAAAATCCTTTAACACATAATGGTTTCCCATAAGCTGTTCAAGTGAGTAAATCCAAGATACTAATTGAAAATGAACTTGAACAGCAGGGCAGATCTCTACTGCTTTGCAGAAGGGGAGAGTTGCAGGTCTCCTTGAAATGAAAGCTCTTCATTCACAATGCAAAAAAAAAAAAAAAAAAAAAGAAAAACTACAGAGACTAGAGGTGCGCAGGGCCATGTTTCTCAAAGCTAGGCTATAGGTGATGCACTGATGTCTTGGGGCAGAGTTCAGATGCCTGCCAAACAAGCCAGGTCATTACATTAACTGGGATTGCTTGTGCATATATCATGATAAATTAACAAGGGCGGCAGGAGAGCTCATCTTCTCTTCCACCATGTTCTCAGGGCAAAAGCTACTTTTAAATAAGGGCCAAGTAGTTATACAAATTGACATAGAAGAGACTCTACCTGTTGTGATAAAATTGGCTTATGTATTCCTTCCCTGTTCTGCAAGGTAAAGACATACTCAGAAAGAAGGTGTATAATAACAATACTGCTTTGTTTAATGAAGAGCTCATGAGAATTAGAAATGCCTTATATATTTTTCCAGTAGGCCATAAAGCACAAATCGGCCTATGCTTGGAACCAAATGGATAACGGTGTGAAAAGTTCTTTCAGAATATTTTCTATTATCTCTGTCATTGAAACCACTTAGAATGAAACCTTAAAAAATGCATTTCTTATTCCCAAAATGCAAAAGCTAAGCCAAACATTCCACATGAAAGAAAAGATGTAATTTGATCATTGTTTTTTAAAGGCTGTCAAAAAATGCTCTCCATTATCATTCTTAGCCATGCTTACTAGAGTGACTACCAAAGAGGCCGTTTTGAGTATAGGTAGAGAAATAAAAAGAATGTGACTTAAACATCAGATTCTAATGAGATTTTGTTTAAAAATTCACACTGTTCTTACCCTGGGTACAGACTCTGTCAGTAAATGAATTAATTTTTGGCAACTTTCTAATCTCATTATACTTTTTGTCAAGAGAATGATTTATCAGAATTACAATGCCTAATGCTGTATATCTTCTGAAATATAGTCATCTGGACCAAGACAGTATCATCATTTGACTCTCTCAATATATGATACTTTCATTAGCGGCAGGATATTCATTCCTTCCCCTCTACTCAGCAGGGCTATAAATAGAGAAGCCAGCCAACCAAATCACACAATATTGAAAAGGTCAAAGAGGTACAGCATATTACTATAATTTACAGAATACCGTTCATGACGTATTAAAACTCTTGACACCTTATTTGTGTGCTGAGAAAATAATGAAAACATAAAGCAGTGTGCAATGGTCACATTATCATTGCTGTGATGGTAGAGATAGTATTGAATGAAGCTTTGCTTTGCAGATAAACAGGAACTAAAACAAGCAGGAAGGTCTATTTAGGTAGTGAATAACAAAATGAAAGCAGTGCTTCCTCCTATTAGATCAATATAGGATTTTAAAATAAAGAAAAGGGAAAGAAAACAAAAAACAAAGCAAAGAAGCACAATACTCAGGATAAAGGCACACTCTATTTGCCTGGTTCCAGAAGAAACTAAAACTTTTGGTCTAGTTGGCAGAGCCGGAAGACACCTCCAAGAACGCTTAGATCAGATTGGCATAGATGGCCTAATTTTACCAGATCACATCTGTAATTTGGGATGAGCAAAAACAGACTGTGTAATCTCATGCTAGGTTTTTGGTTTTAATACTTCCTGCTTGAACTGTTAAATTATTTATATGACTATTTATATGACTATTTATAGTTGATGTAAGAAAAAAAGACAATTGGAGTTCCTGTCGTGGCTCAGTGGTTAAAAAATCCGACTAGGAACCATGAGGTTGCAGGTTCGATCCCTGGCATTGCTCAGTGGGTTAAGGATCCATCATTGCCATGAGCTGTGGTGTAGGTCATAGACGCAGCTCGGACCCCGCATTGCTTTGACTGTGGTGTAGGCCGGAGGCTACAGCTCCGATTAGACCCCTAGCCTGGGAACCTCCATATGACGTGGGTGCGGCCCTGAAAAGACAAAAAAAAAAAAAAAAAAAAGGGAAATAAAAGAAAAAAAGACAATTGCTCACCTGCACTTAAGCAAATTGTATTTATGGGAAACACCCATATAATTTCATAAATGAGATGCTGAAACCCGATCTTGTTCAGGAAAAAGAGCTTAAAGAGAACCATATTTGAAACTCTTTACTACCCCCCTCCCCAAGAGTCTATTCAAATCCTAGACCTTCTACTGCATTTATTCAAGGACATTTATTGTCAGATATTATGTGAGGTACAGCAGAAAGCAGGAAGAATACATGATTCTACCATTTCCTCTTCTTTCTTGCCACTGTCGTCTTAGTAGATCATTATTTCCCATTACTTAGTCTAGAGTAATTTTATCTTAAACAGGTTACTATCTTCCAAAGTATCTTCATATTCTTACCAAAGGGAACTTCTCTAAAATTGAAAGTGATATTATCTCTTTCCCATCTTAAGATTTTCCTGTTACCACCTATATAGAATGCATGATTCCCCATGACCTGAGACTTACCAGTCTCTTCAGGCCCCTGTCCTGTCAGGTCCCACCTCAGAGTTACAAGAGCAACATCAGTGTACTGAAACTGCCCTTATGGAGATCACATAGACAGTCTGGTAAAGCCTGACCTTCTCTGCCCCTGCCACATTACAACTTTTCCTTCTTAAAAGAATAGAAGGGTTTTGATTTATTATGGTCCTTCTTCCAGTTAATGTCACTGGGACTTCCTTATTTAAAGCATAATAAAAGGTACAAAAATCATGTCAAAAATCACATTTGTCTCAAGGAGGAATGAATAATGTGTGTAAATCTCCTTAAATTGGTTGTCATATGCTCATCTCCCCAGTATATTTACCAAACAAAAAAGGAGACAGAGTGAAATAAAAATGTTTAAGAGGAAAGAATGGAAAATAAAGAAAGGGAGGGATGGAGGAAGGGAACAGAAAGAAATAAGGATCTCAGATAAACTAATCTAATAGGGATTTTTCCCACTGGGTTAGGCTATGGTTCTGATTCACTGTGAGTGGGTAAATTTTGCCCATGAATATTTTAATCAAAAGTCAAAGCATGCTTTCCATTTTCTAGTACAGTCACTGGAATTTTCCTATTGGAAAAAACATGTTTTCAATTATCAAAAAAAAAAAAACCTGTTATCAGCTACCAAACATGACTGAGTTATACAAATTCTGCTGATTAGGGCTGTGTGGATGACTGAAACAACACACCTTCTAGGCACAGTGTAAGAACAGATTAAGAAAACTTGGATTAGTATTGCAGTTTGTGTGAAAAATGTGGCAGTTGAAATCATTTAATTTTTTCCGATCTCTTGATATCCTAAAATTTCCATGATATTAATAGGGAAAATATCAACACATAGCAACAGTATAGAGAGGGGAGATAGTATAAAGTTAGGTAGATATCCTAACCACCTCATTAAAAATACCAGACTGATTTGCTCACATTTTATGTATCCCCACTCTCCTTTGTTTTCTAGATATCACGTACATATTCCTGGAATTATATAAACATTTATATATTATTGGAAACCATTTTATCTGGTGGAGGAGAGCAGGTTTAGATGTATAATAGATATGTGATACTATGAATTTTTCTATTATCATGCATTTATGATAATGGAAGATAAATATAGTATATTTTAAAAGATAGCAATATAGGTGCAAATAATATATTCATCTGGGTTTTAATAAGAATGAACCATTTTTCCAAAATTGTCCTTCTTCCCCCAATAGAATGTCAGTACCATTACCACATTGTTAATCACTGATTCCTATGTCTTTGATCAATGTTGTTCACATGTTAGGTACTTAAATCTTATTTGTTAAATGACAGAATGAATCCTACAACTCATAATGTTTTCTTCCTCCATGCTACTCCACATGTTATTTCCTCTTTCTGGAAAATCTTTCCTTTTCATTCATAGCTGGAACTCTAATTTATCAGTCAAAACCCAACTCAGGTGTTGATTTTCCTATGATCCCATCCACCGATCAGCATGGTCTCTTCTGCACTCTCTTTGTACATATGTAGGAAGTATTGTGCTTATAAAGTTGAATTATGCTCTGTGTTTTCTTTTTTCTAAAACAACTCAAAGCTCTCAATCACTACATCTATATGGTTGAGGGTGACCATTCTTCCTAAGTCACCTAAGATGGTGTATATTTATTCCTATAAGTCCTCATTGATTTATTTAAAGCATCCCCCTTTAACTCCAAACCAAAGCCCTCTTTGGAGGATAAATTATGTCATCACAACAGCTCTTATCACTATTGCCAGTTGAAGAAATTCTAAGTCAGCCTGCAGTGACCCTTCAGCCTTGTTTGATAGGAACTTGATTTATCTGATCTCCACCGAATTCACCTCTACCTTCATTCTTACCTTCCAAGGCACTGGAATACATATTTCCTGTAGTTTCTGGTTACCTCATCTTCTTTCCTAAGCTGGAACTCTGTGCTCTGAACCTGGTTCCACAGAGATTTTCACTATTCTGGCTCCTTGGCAAGGCCTAGGCACCTGGTCCAGTCTAAATATCACCCTGAAGAGGAGAAGAGGACTCAAATAATATATCCCTGTCTCCTGCAGATACCATGTTATTGTTTACTTCTCTTCCAAATACTAAGCATACTTCCTAGTACATGGTGGAGGCTCAAAATGTTTACTGAGGAACAGGACAGAAAGTCCAGAAATAAACCCACATAACTCTGGTCAATAATATATGACAAAGGAGACTAGACTATACAATGTAGAAAAGATACCCTGGTGCTGGAAAACTAGACAGCTCATGTAAAAGAATGAAATTAGAACACTTTCTAACACCATACACAAAAATAAACTCTAAATGGATTAAAGACCTGAACATAAGGCCAGATACTATGAACTCAGAGAACAATACAGGCAAAACACTCTTTGCCATAAATTGCAGCCATAGTTTTTGGATCCACCTCTCAGAGTAATGAAAATAAAAATAAACAAATGGGACCTAATTAAAAGCTTCTACATAGTAAAGGAAACCATTTTAAAAATGAAAAGACAACCCACAGAATAGGAGAAAATCTTTGCAAATGAAGCGACCAACAAGGGCTTAATCTTCAAAAATACAAATAGCTCATACAGCTTAATATCAAAACAAACAAACAAACAAACAAACCAATGGAAAAAAATGGTCAGAAGATATAAATGGACATTTCTCCAAAGACAGACAGATGGCCAAAAAGCACATGAAAAGATGCTCAACACTGCTAATTATTAGGGAAATACAGTTCAAAACCACAACCTCACATCAGTCAGAATGACTGTCATCAAAATGTCTACAGATAATAAATGCTGGAGAGGGTGTAGAGAAAAGGAAACCCTCCTGTATTGTTAGTGGGAATGTAAATTGGTGCAACCACCACGAAGGACAGTATGGAGGTTCCTTAAAAAACTAAATATAAAACTACCATAAGATCCTGCAGTTCCATTCCTGGGCATATGTCCAGAGGAAAGCATAATTTGAAAAAATAAATGCACCCCAATATTCACTGTAGCATTATTTATGATAGCTGAGACATGGAAGCAACCCAAACATCCAGTCCTCTGTGATGGGCATTTGGGTTCCTTCCATGTCTCAGCTTTGTAATGGAATGTTAATAGGCCATAAAATTTATTGAAATAATGCCATTTGCAGCAACATGGATGGACCTAGAGATTATCATACTAAGTGAAGCAAGTTAGAGAAAGACAATTATCATATGAGATTACTATGTCTCATATGTGGAATCTAATAAATGTGTGTAATCTAATAACAACGATACAAAAGACTCATTCACAAAACAGAAATCAAAGATTTTGAAACCAAGTTTAAGATCGTCAAAGGGGAAACCCTGGGGAGAGGGATAAATTGGAAGGCAGGGGAGTGGCATATACACACTGCTATATCCAAAATCTCTAAGTAACAGGAACTTACTTTAGAGCACAGGGAAATCTATCTAATACTCTCTGATGGCCTATAAGGGAAAAGAATCTGAAAAAGAATGGATATACATATACATATGGCTGATTCAATTTGATGTACACATGAAGCTAACACGACACTGTAAGTCAACCATAACCCAATAATTTTTTTTAATGTTTATTGAACAAACTGTGTTGACTCTGTTATGGGTTGAACTGTGTCCACCCAAAATGTGTCTGTTGAAACAGTAATCCCTAGCACCTCACAATGGGACTTCATTCGGAGATAAGATCATCACAGAGGTAATAATAGCTAGTGAGATCACTAGGTTGGTGCTAATCCAACATGATTTATGTTCTCATTAAAAAAGCGGAATGTGGGTAGTTCCCATTGTGGCCCAGTGGTAATGAACCTGACTAACCTGACTAGTATCCATGAAGATGTAGGTTCAATCCCTGGCCTGGTTCATGGGTTAAGGATTTGGCCTTGCCATGAGCTGTGGTGTAGGTGGCAGATGTGGCTCCGATGTTGCTGTGGCTGTGGTGTAGGCTGGCAGCTGCCTCTCTGATTTAGCCCCTAGCCTGGGAACACCCACATGCAGCGGATATGGCCCTAAAAAGACAAAAAAGAAAAGGAAGGGGGGTGGAATTTGGACATAGAGATACACATGAAGAGTAACAGCAAGAAGACAGCCACCTACAAGCCAAAGAGAAACAGATCCTTCCCCAACAGATCTCAGAAGGAACCAACCCTACTGACACTAGATTTTGGACTTCTAACCTCTAGAACTGTAAGACAAGACATTGCTGCTTAAGCCACCAAGTCTATGGGGCTTTGTTATGGCAGGCCTAGTGAATGAATACAAACTCCAATGTATTTTCTCACATGTAAAATGGATCTTATTAACCCTGTCTACCTCATAGAGTTTGTGTGAAGATTAAATGAGATAATTCATGTAGAATTTTAAGCACGATGATCAGCCTAGCCAATAAATTTTAACTCTTTTTATTCTCATTGTCACATTTGAGGTTTCCTTCCATGGGCAATGCATTCTTTGCTAATCTATTCTTAAGATCTTTAATTTATTAACTTTTCTAGCTAAGGTAGAAAGCTATTTATTTTCATTATTACAGTATTTTCTTATCCCTCTTACATTTGAAAATATTTTGGTCATATATTTAATTTCTAAACTTTATTTTCTTGTCCCTAAATTTAATTCCACAACCCTATTTATATGTAGAACATACTCTGAGAAACTTCAGGTAAAAAGCATTTGTAATAATGCGGGTATTCAGTTACTAACTGATATGCTCGTAATTGCCTAACACTCTAGTTATGGAAAATATCTCAAAATGAGTACCTTTGAAGTGCAGACCCCATTCATTACTCAAAATAATTTTGTCTGATAAAAAAGAGCTGGTTCAGATGTACCTTAGAGATATAGAATGAATTTCTCTAATATTACTAAGAATTTAAGATAATACAATATAACTAAAATGTATTTTAAAGAGTGCAATAAAGAAACTAGTAATATCTTGCTTCAGATATTAATGTGCATATCCCATTCTGCTAAAATCGAAACAGAAGTATATTTTAGAATATAAAATCATGTGAATGTTTTAAGGAGAATTATATCACCTTTCTGGAAATCTAGAATCCAGAAGGAAAAATATATTCCTAAGCAGCCAAATTATACCTTTAGAAACAGACCATTATGGTAGCATTAAGTACTTCCAGAGGGTATTGTGACCAAAATTTTTGAATTTGACATTTATTTCAATATAAGACATTTCTTTAATGTGGCAATAGTTTTTTGAAAGGTTTGTTTTTAAGCTAATGCATTCTACTCATATTACAGTTATCATAGACTTGTTTTTGCCAAGACAAGTTTTACTAAGAATCGTGGCTATTGGACTCTGGAAAGAATGCTCCAGACACCATGAGACACAGTAATTTGTTGGAGACACTACTTGACTTAAGAGTCAATGGTATGAGTTCTTACCCAGCCATCATCTGCTTGTTTCAGGAAAGTAGCCTACGCCCTTTGTGTTTTACTTTCCCTGTTTGTATATAAGACGAATAATATCTAATATCTAACTGATTTGATCGGGATTGTTATAATAAATTACATAATGTATGTAAAATGCACAAAATATTTTACTTCGATATTGGTAAATATGGTTTATCAGATCAAAATCAAATTCTGGTCTTGGTAATTCACACCAAACTAATTTCTGTGATTGCTATTTTGTTACAAGAATGGAAAAAAGGAAATGAGTAAAGAACTTATTATATGAGCTTATAATTGGAGGCTGATATTTTTATAAAGTCTCACTGGCAATTATTAGGGTAGTTTAATGGAGGGACCTTTGTTTTCTTAGATGATGAACTGCTTTGCCACTGCTGAAGTCAATATGTGTACTGAGTAGTTTGTTCATATGGTATTTTATTCTGAAATAGCAAAGTAGGGTTTGTATTGATATCTACAGATAAAACCTATTAAAATCCCATTAATGGGATTATTCCCACCGATGAACTGATGTTCTAAATAGTATGAACCTCTCTTCTGTGTTCAGGCACCAGTGATTTGGAACAAATAATAATATTATAAGAGCAAGAATCTGTGTCTACTTTAAGATGGCTGGGGATGAGGGATAGAAAAAACCCTTTTAATTTTTATAGTGGATTAGAAATGAAACTTGACCTTTATTATGTCTCACTTTCCTCATTTGTTAAAGAAGGGTAAAAGTATTTACTTCTCTCACTGGGGTGTCACACAAATTAACTTGGTAATGATTATAATATGCTTTGTGAAAATTCGAAGAATTCTCTATAGGTTTCTTATGAACACAGCTCTGGAGTCAGAATAGAGTTAGTCCATTTTAAAGACTCATCAACACTAGAGCCCATTTCAAGTCTATTTTAAGATATCCTATAAGTATAGTTGGAACCATGTTACTCAATTTAAGAAGTCCTTGGAAAATTTCTGTGAATGAGTATACTAAAATATTTTTATGGACTTTCAAGGAATGATAATTTTTTCAAATTAAATTAATAATCGTCTGTGTGACAGTAGGCAAACTACAAATATATCTATATTTGGCTTTATGTCCCCCCCATCTTTTCAATCAAACATGGTGATCTGAGTACCAATCAAGGTATAATGAAGTTAGGCATTTAATTAATCTTTAGGCAACAAAAATCCCTGCTTTCTTTTATTTCTACCATGTCATCTGTTATAAATTTATTTAATGTCAGAATCCCCAAACAAAGACCATGAGGAAAATATGTTGATTATACAGAGCTAAGTTCAGTAAATTTACTGAACACGGAAGAGCAGCATCTTATTATGTTCTGAATGGGGTCTTAAAAGGGAGAAATATTCAAGGTGCTTAGAGCATTAGAGAACTGAGGCTATTCAAAATTGATTTTAGGTTGAAATTAGTAACCATAGTATTGGGTGGGGCTAGTCAGTATTTGTAAACTATGCACGTTTCTGAAAGTTATCTCCTTCTCTTTAAAACCTCAAAATTTGGAAATATGAAACACTAACATGGAGAGCTAGTGCCCTCTGGTCTTCCTAGAATATTTTCTGAAAAGCTGGTTTTATAATAACTTGAGCTCAGATAGTTCATCTTGCACATCATGGCTTGGTACAGTTTCTCTTTTAAGCAAGTCAGAAATATATGTGGCAAGTTGTAGTTTTGATTTTATTTATCAGTCGCAGGCTTCCTCCCTACCTACTTATGGTTATGCTTCAGCCTAAGATGGAGCATAAACCATTTTTAGGGGACAAGCTCTATCTAGGTCTTTACTGATGTTTCATGATTATGTGCTAAGTATTAAGGTACTTTTCTTGATTTCTATAATTGCCAGACCTTCTTGTTCTTTTCTTGATTTCTATAATTGCTAGACCTTCTTGTTGGGTGATCATAATTTTGAAATACCTAGTTTGATGGTAGTCACACAGCAGCATTTAAGATTCTGAATATCAAACACTGTAACTAAAATACAGATAAATGCTAAGAGTGCTAAGATCTTTGGAAGATTAGTGGCTTTGTAATTTTAATTTGGACTTGTATTATTCAACTTTGTCGGTATTTGAAGAATTGGTAGGCTATCTAACTGATGATTATTTGAGTGTCTGGAGAGTTCCACGACTGAATGACAGCAGCATCTTTTGAAAGTAAAAAACAAAACCACCCAAAGGATCATGTGACAATCAGCAATCCTGGCAATGGAGTCAGGAGCCTCCTTCTACGGTCTACTTCATCCAGTCACAGCTCTGGGCCTGGCAGTTAATTGCTTTGTAATAGCTTCTTTCAGATATCCCTGTAGCTTATCTCTGACAAATACAGTTTTGGTGTGTTTTTTTTTTTCTTTTTAATTTTAACTTTTTGTCATTGTACAATTGACAATGCTTATTTAGCTGGGAAGTATCTGTGTAAGGATCAATATTTTAGAAATTCACTTGTATGATAACACAAGAATACTTTCTGGCTCCTCTCCAAGATTCAAGTTCGGTCTGGCTCACTGATATTGTTTCCATATAGCCATTCTCTGTCTGGCCTAAGAGAATGTAAAGGCTGATTACATAGAGGTGAGGAAAGGTGGTTCACAACTTTCTGGGTAAGACCGAGTGGTTCTCAAGTCCTTATACTAAATGGAATACTTTATTAGAATGGAGGAGGGTTGAGTTCTCTACTGAGATCCAACACAGAATAATATAAAAATATGTCATTGGTGAGTAACCTGGGAGAAAGAATATACCATGAACAGCATCTAATTTATCCTATGCGGTAAACTGTAGATGTCACCAATTGACAAGTTTATTTAAATCTAGAGACAGAATATTTTTGTTGATGTAATTGAGAGTTAAAATACTGTCTCAACTTCTCATTTATGTTTTCTTTCCTGTACCCTAAGATTGATAAATAAAATAGTTGCTTTCCTTTTTATAGTAGGTTTTGAGTTAAGTAAAATCTAGTACATTGTATATGAACCTTATTATACCTATTAGCCTTTTATAAGGTGAACGGATAAACATTTATGTTTTCTATTGGCCATCCAAGAACATTAAATTAGGTTAGTATAAAGGACATCTCAATGATTGGGATCAAGATGGTAGAGGAGTAAAACATGCCACTCACCTTCTCTCCCACAAACACATCAAAAAATAAAAAAAACATCTATGTGTAAAATGATTCACACAGAATAGCTACTGAACACTGACAAAAGACCTTAAACCTGAAAGAAGGGCAAGAAAACCTCCACATAACTGGGTACAGCAAAGGAAGGGGGGGCAGAAAATAGAGAGGAAAAAGGCAGGAATCAGAATGGGACTAACACTCCTGAGAGGGAACTACCAAGTAGTAAAGAAGCCTGCACCCTGGGAAGCAACCTAACTGATGGGGAGAACAGCTGAGATGGAGGGGGAATCTTAAAACCTTCGAGAAAAGTGCAGCAGCTGGACTGAGGAGGACAAAGCGTAGAGAAAGCCTCACAGATCATTGGTGCCACTGCCCCCAGACAGCATAGCCTGAGACATTTGGGCTGGGCTGATGCTGAGACTCTGGATTTGGAGGTCAGTTCCAGGGAGAGGACTAGGGTTGGCTGTGTGGAGACAGCCTGAGGGGATACGGGGTGGTGCATCATAGGCTGGGGAATGGAGTGGCACAGCCAAAGGAAAGTGGGAGGTGGCCTGGATCTGCAGGAGAAGCAAGGTGCCATTGTTGGGGATGGTGAGAAGAGGAGGGGTGGAACCACCATAGGAATGTCTTCTTCATACGGGCAGGCACTTGGGTAGAAGGGCACCTCTTGTGTGGGCTATGGATGGAAGGGCAAACCACCACAGCCATCTCAGACTCCAGAGGTAGTCATGGACCACTACTAATAGGGGTTGTGTATAGGTACCATCTTCGGCCTCAGTCACCTCATGGGTCACCACAGAGGAGGCAGTGCAACAGATCACCACCTCTTGGTTGCTCTCATTCCCCTGGAATGCACACACCTTACTGTTGCTGCTGCCAAAGGCTCTGGGTACCACCTACATATGTCTGAGGGTCACTGCCACTTCTCAGGGCCCTGCAACCAGGAGCAGCCTGTGCCATCTCCCTGCAGGCCCTTGCCACTGTCAAGGACCCAGCAACTAGGCACTAGCTACAGACCCTGCCCATTCCCTCCATCTCTCTGGAAGCACGCACAGGCCATACACCAGCATAGCCCCTATCAGGGGGATAACAACCTGCACACAGTGAGAAAAGAGACAGCAAGCACCAAAACTAAAGTAGTTGTTTTCCCTCAACTCACAGAATAAGAAAAATATAAGCAAAATGAAGAAGCTCAGGAAATATTCCCAGGAGAATTACCATGAAGCAAACAATGAAACAGACCTCTGCTATCTAACAGACACTGAGTTCAAAAGGGACACAGTGAAAATTCTGAAGGAATTAAGAGTGGCTATGAATAAATTAAGAGCAGATATGAACAGTAATGCATATTACTTTAGAAATGAACTAGAAAATATAAAGAGGACCCAAGAAAAATTAGAAAATTTATTTGAAGAGATGCAAGCTGTGTTAAAGTCATTGAAAGGCAGAATGAATAATTCAGAGGAATGAATAAGTGACTGGGAAGATAGGAAAATGGAAATCACCCAATCAAGACAGCAAACAGAAAACCAAATGAAAAAACATGAAAGCAATATAAGAGACCTATGGAATAAGATAAAGTGGGCCAATCTACATAAAATAGGGATTCCAGAAGGAGAAGAAAAAGAAAAGGGGATTGAAAATATATTTGAAGAAAATTTTCCAAATCTAAAGGAAACAGATATCAAGATAGAGTAAGCATAGAAGGTTCCAAACAAGTTAATCCAAACAGATCCACACCAAGACATATTATAATAAAAATGGCAAAAGTTAAAGGAGAGGATTCTAAAGGCAGCAAGAGAAAAACAAAGATTAATTATAAGGGAACCCCCATAAGACTATTAGCTTATTTCTCTAAAGAAACTTTATAGGCCAGACAAGAGTGGCAAGATATATTCAAAGTTCTAAGAGGGAAAAATATGCAGCCTAGAATACTCTACCCAGCAAGATTATCATTTAAAAGAGAAGGAGAAATAAAGAATTTCTCCAACGAACAAAAACTAAAAGAATAGAGCAATACTAAATACGTTCTAAAAGAAATACTGAAAGATCTCCTCTAAATTAAAAAGAAGTAAGAATATATAGGAGGAGGAATTCACAATTTGAATGTAATCACTTAAATAAGCCAGTATACAGATATAATAGGAACAGCAAAAGGATAAACATGAAGACATTAAAAAAGAACATCAAAATCATAAAATATGAGGAAGGAAAGTAAGAGAATCTAGACTCTTTTTTTTTCAGAATGTGTTTGAGCATATATGACAGGCTAAAGCAAACAGATTAATTTGGTAAACAGGACAACCACAAACCAAAACCAAACATTACATTCACAAAAACTAAAAAGAGGACACAAGAATAAAAGGAAATCATCCAACCAAAAAAATAAAGGAACAATGGAGAAACTTAGAATCAACTGGAAAACAAGGTGTAAAATGGCAGTAAAAACATATTTATCAATCATTACCTTAAATGTCAATGTACTAAAATTTTCCAATCAAAAGACATAGAGTAGCAGACTAGATTAAAAAAAAAATGGAAAACAAGAGCCTACAATATGCTGCCTACAAGACATTCTTTTAAGGGCAAAGGACACATATACACTGAAAACTAAGGTGACAAAAAAAGATATTTCATGCAAATGGAAATAACAAAAAAAGCAGGAGGTGCAATACTCGTATCAGACAAAATAGACTTTAAAACAAAGGTTGTAAAGAAAGACAAAGAAGGACACTATAATGATAAAATGATTGATTTAAGAAGAGGATATTACACTTGTTAATATATATGCACCTAATATAGGAGCACCCAAGTACATACCACAAATACTAACAGACATAAAAGGAGAAATTGACATGAGTACAATAATAGAAGATTTTAACATCCCACTCATATCAATGGACAGATCTTTCAGACAGAAAATCAGTAAGACAACAGAGATCCTAAATGACACAAAAGAACTGTTAGACTGAATTAATGTTTTTAGGATATTATATCCTAAAAAAATCAGAATATACATTCCTTTAAAGTACACACGGATCATTCTCAAGGACTGACCACATACTGGGGCACAAAACTAAGTCAACAAATTTAAAACTAGAAAAATGATTTCAGGCATCTCCTCTGACCACAATAGCATGAAACTAGAAATCAGTCACAGGAAAAGAAATAAGAAAAAGCTGACTACATGGAGACCAACAACACGCTACTTAAAAATCAATGGGTCAGTGAGGAAATCACAACAGAAATTTAAAAATACCTCAAGACAAATGTTAATGAAAACACAAACATTCAAAATCTCTGAGATGGAGTTTCCATCATGGCTCAGTGGAAGTGAATCTGACTAGCATCCATGAGGACTCAGGTTCGATCCCTGGCCTTGCTCAGTGGGTTAAGGATCCGGCGTTGCCATGAGCTGTGGTGTAGGTTGCAGATGCGGCTCGGCTCCCATGTTGCTGTGGCTATGGTGAAGGCCTGCAGCTACAGCTCCTGTTAGACACCTAGCCTGGGAACCTCCATATGCCACGCGTGCGAATAAGGCAAAAAGACAAAAAACAAAGAAATAAACAAATGAAAAAAGCATTAAAAACAAAAGCTGGTTCTTGAAAAGGTAAACAAAATTGACAAAACTCTGGCCAGACTCACCAAGAAGAGGAGAGAAATAACTCAAATAAACAAAGGAAAAATCTCAATAGATACTGCAGAAATACAAAAAAATATATAATAATACGAACAATTAAATGCCAACAAATTTGACAACCTAGAAGAAACGGACAATGTCCTAGAGACATACAGCCTACCAAAACTGAATCAAGAAGAAATGGATTAATTGAACAGATTGATCACTAGAAATTAAATTGAATATATAATAAAAAAATCCCTACAAATAAAAGTCCAGGACCAATTGGCTTCACAGCTGAATTCTGCCAAAAATACAAAGAGGAACTTATACCCATCATTCTCAAACTTTTCTAAACGGCCAAAGAAGGAACACTCCCAAAGACATTCTATGAATCTACCATCACCCTAATATCAAAACCATACAAAGATACTACCAAAAGTGAAAATTATAAGCCAATATTTTTTATAAACACAGACACAAAAATTCTCAACAGAATTTTAGTCAACCAAATCCAACAACACATAAAAATCATCAGACACCACGACCAAGTGGGACCCATCTCAAGTTCACAAAGATGGTTCAACATATGCAAATAAAAGAAAAGTCAAAAACCACATGATCATCTCAAAAGATACAGAAAAATCATTTGACAAAATCCAACATCCATTCATGGGGAAAAAAAAAAACTTGCCAAAGTGGGTATAGAGGGAACATATCTTAACATAATAAAAGCCATATTTGACAGACCCACAGCCAATATAATACTCAGTGGAGAAAAGCTGAAAGCCTTCATGCTAAAATCTGGAACAAGACAAGGATGCCTACTCTCATCACTTTTATTCAGCATAATTTTGAAAGTCCTAGCCATAGCAATCAGACAAACAAAAGAAATAAAAGTTATCCAACTTGGAAGAGAAGAGGTAAAATTTTCATTCTGCGCAGATGACATGATACAATATATAGAAAACCCTAAGGACTCCACACAAAAACTGCTCAAACCAATTAATGAATTCATCAAAGTAGCAGGATACAAGATTAACATTCAAAGAAATCAGCTGTATTTCTTTAAACTAACAATGAAATATTAGAAAAGGAATATAAAAATACAATAACTTTTAGAATTGTTAAAAAATTAAGTACCTAGGAATAAACCTGATGAAGGAGGTGAAAGACTTATATGCTGAGAACTATAAAATATTAATCAAGGAAATTAAAGATGATTAAATGAAATGGAAAGATATTCCATGCTTACAGATTGGAAGAATTAATATTGTTAAAATGTCCATACTACCCAAAGAAATCTAGATATTTAATGCAATCCCTATCAAATTAACCATGACATTTTTCTCAGAACTAGAACAAACAATCCAAAAATTTATATGGAACCATAAAAGACCCAGAATTGCCAAAGCAATCCTGAGGAACAGAAACCAAGCAGTAGGCATAACTCTCCCAGATTTCAGATAATATTAAAAGCTACACTAAACAAGACAGTGTGGTACTGGTACAAAAAACAGACATGCAGACAAGTGGAACAGAATAGAGAAGCCAGAAATAAACCCAGACACCTACTGTCAATTAATCTTCAACAAAGCAGGCAAAAATATAAAATGGGAAAAAGACAATACCTTCAGCTAGTGATGTTAGGAAAACTGGACTGATGCATATAAATCAATGAAACTAGAACACACCTTCACACCACACACACACACACACACACACTCGAAAAAACTCTAAATGGCTTAAAGACTTAAACATAAGACACTATAAAACTCCTAGAAGAGAACATAGGTAAAACATTCTCTGACATCAACCATACAAATGTTTTCTTAGATCAGTCTCCCAAGGCAATAAAAATAAAAGCAAAAATAAACCAATGGGACTTAATCAAATGTACAAGCTTTTGCACCACAAAGGAAACCATAAAAAAAATAAAAAGCAATGAAAAGGCAACCTGTGGAATGGGGAAAAATGGCTGCAAAAACACAACTAACAAGGGCTGAATTTCCAAAATATACAAACAACTCATACAACTCAAGAATAAAAAACACACAACCCAATCAAAAAAAGGGCAGAGGACCTAAACAGACCTTTCTTTAAAGACTGTATGGCTAATAGGCATGTGAAAAATGCTCGTCGCTAATTATTAGAGAAATGCCACTCAAAACTTCAATGTGGTACCACCACATACCAGTCAGAATGGCCATCATTAATAAGTCCACAGATAACAAATGCTGGAGAGGGTGTGGAAAAAAGTCAACCCTCCTACACTGTTGAAGGGAATGTAAATTGGTACAAATACTATGGAAAACCATATGACGGAACATCAGATAACTAAATATAGAACTACCATATGATCCAGCAATCCCGCTCCTGGGCATTTATACAGACAAAGCTTTCATTTAAGAATATACATGCAGGAGTTCCCATTGTGGCTCAGTGGTTAATGAATCTGACTAGGAACCATGACGTTGCGGGTTCGATCCCTGGCCTTGCTCAGTGGGTTAAGGATCTGGCGTTGCTGTGAGCTGTGGTGTAGACTGCAGACACGGCTCGGATCCAGAGTTGCTGTGGCTGTGATGTAGGCCAACGGCTACAGCTCCGATTAGATCCCTAGCCTGGGAACCTCCATATGCTGTGAGTATGGCCCTAGAAAAGGCAAAAAGACAAAAAAAAAAAAAAAAGAATATATATGCACCCACATGTTCACTGCAGCACTATTCACAATAGCCAGGACATGGAAACAACCTAAATGTCCATCGACAGATGAATGGATTAAGAAGATGTGGTACATATACATAAATGGAATACTACCCAACCATAAAGAACAGCAAAATAATGTTATTTGCAGCAACATGGGTAGAACTGGAGATTCTCATACTATGTGAAGTAAGTAAGAAAGAGAAAGACCAATATCATATGATATCACACATATATGGAATCTAAAATATGGCACAAATGAACCTATCTACTGAACAGAAACAAACATATGGACATACAGAACAGACTTGTGGTTGCCAAGGAGGTGGGAGGAGTGGCATGAACTGGGAGTTTGGGGTTAGTAGATGTGAACTATTACATTTAGACTGGATAAGCAATGAGGTCCTCATGTATAGCACAAAGTCCTATATCCAATCACTTGTGATAGAACATGATGGAAGATAGATAGAAAAAGAATATATATATGTATATGTATAACTGGATCACTTTGCTGTACAGCAAAAATTGACAGAACATTGAAAATCAACTATAACAAAAAAACTTAAAAAAATAAAATCTAAGGCTGAGAATTTGGGTCACTAAAAATAAAAGACAGCTCAGCAGTTCTGTTGTTCTAACTCTGGGAACTGAATTTGGAAAAGGCACAGGCAAAATTCTGAATAGCGCTATATTAAGTAATGTGATTATTAGAAATTTAACTTAAGTGTCATGACTTTGTTTTTGGACTTGATATGCTTTCAGATATTTGTGGAGCCTTAGCGGAAAATATTTAATAGGATGCAATAGGGTCAAGTGTAGAGATTCAACAAAAGTTTTGGACTAGAGAAATACATTTGGAAATCATTCAAGTATATGTAGGTTGAATAGGAATAAGGATGGCATTTCCTGAGAAGTGTATAACCTGAGATTTACATGTGTCTACTGTGATTATGTGACATGTGTATGTATATACATGATTATGCATGAGAATATTTTAGTGTTGAGTACAACATGAAATCTAAGATCTCTTCAAATACAAAGTCAAACAAAATAAAGGAACACGTGCACTAAAAATTTATTCTAGATAAATAAAAGTGATAGAGTCCTTCCCAGTTCAACCACTGACTTTTATCTATGAAATTATTCCATTTAATGTTCTGCTTTTTTAGGTTGCAGCTATTTCAACAGGGTAAGGGCTTTTCAGTGCACATTCTGATTGCATCTCTGTAAAAATTTTTAGTTGGTTTACTCATGAGAAGTTAATAACCAGCTTCATTGAGTAAACAGACTAAGATCTACTTTTAAAGAAGGACAACTGCACAGAGTCCAACAATACTGCCTTAAATTTTAATGAGACTGATCCTAATCATATCCAACTTCAGGAGATTGTAAACAGTTTTTTTGATACTGAAACAATATTTTTTTTTTTTTTTTTTTTTTTGCCTTTTGTCATTTTAGGGCCTCACCTGCGGCATGTGGAGATTCCCAGGCTAGGGGTCTTATCGGAGCTGTAGCCACTGGCCTACGCCGCAGCCACAGCAACGCAGGATCCGAGCCGCGTCTGCGACCTACACCACAGCTCACGGCAACGCTGGATCCTTAACCCACTGAGCAAGGCCAGGGACCGAACCCGCAACCTCATGGTTCCTAGTCGGATTCGTTAACCACTGCACCACGACGGGAACTCCTGAAACAATATTTTTGATACTGAAACCATTATATCAATTGATTCATGGACTAGTACTTTTGAAACATTTATCTTGGATATTCTATTACACCAATATTTCAAACATATGTGTAGACTTTAAGATTGCCTAAAAGAAAATATTCATAACTGCTTTGATGGTAAGAGACTAGGTTGGAAGAGGAAGAAGAATTAGCAACATGGAACAATTAAGGAATGAAGATTTAGATAAAAATGGTTACCTAGGATACATGCACTGTGAAAAATGACTTTTTCTTTTCTAGTGATTTTACATGTTGTCACAGGTGTCAGTAAGTCAGTTTACATGACAGGGCACAGACATCTGGACCTTGCTCTACTGCCTTCTTACCTACCCTGTGCTCAAAGACATTTAAAAGTCATGGTCAGACTGATTTCAGGATGATGAACATATCCTGAAAGTGAGATGTTGATTATGTTTACGACTCTAAAAAATATTATCATTCAAAAATAGGACTGCCTTTGTTAAAGCCTCCAATGTTATTAAAATATTTCCCATTATCATCTTCCTACAGGGCAGAAATAAATAGACAAGGAAAATAAGTTCTCTTAGGAATTCTCTTTTCTCATTTCCATGGAAAATTCATACTCTTCATAGGAAATATATTTGTTTTCTGTTCAGTCTGCAGTCTTTGTTACCCCAATTCACTGACATCCATTCTGCTAACTTCATGCTTAACTGCATATCCTAGGGCTATGGTAATTTACACACCCTCTGCTTACACAGAATGCTGCAGGTCAAATTGTGTTGTTGACAGAAAATGCACAGTGACTGCTTCTACCATGCCAGTTCTGTGTTCTGGGTCTATTACTGGACAGTTGTACACATATAAAGTACATGTCCATCTGGACAAGGCCAGGCACACTATAGACTCACACATAAGGACAGGCAATGTAGTCATTATGCAGAAAATAGAGCATATGCTTTTAGAAGACAAGATTGTTTCTTTTCAATCCTGGCTCCCAGTTAAATACCCACTCCTGAATACACGGTATGTTGTCCTACATATAATAGTTGCTTAAACCATGACAGTGAATGACTGCTTCAAAGAAAGATAAAACACAAATTGATACATGGAGGGATAAAATATACATTGATTCATATTTTTTCTCAGTATTTCCCTGAAACCGATTTGCTATTTGTCCTATAAATGCCTTAAACTACTTGTTGTTTATGTGTATGTACATTTATATTTTATTCCAAAGAGTAATGACTTAAATTTATATAACTTTTCAAGTCTTATTTAATATTTTATTTCAGTCTATAACCTTATCTCTGTTATAACAGGAGGATTCTAGAACCAAAGTCTGTGTCTTAGGTTGACATTCTAACTGTTGAATGAAAAAGTCGGGTGAGTGAATAATTCAGTCTGTTTCATTGGAGCATCAGAAAGAATGTCATTACATCAGGCTTGCTATTGAATTAAACTCTGATTACTAACGAGCAGTGGGCCAGAGGAATGTTACTTATGAGGAAGCAAATAAATAGAGTAGATTAAGTCTATTACTTTGCGAATCACAAAAAAACAAACAAGCAAAAATATTCCTGGGCCAAAGAGGAATAGACCAAGTAAAATCAGAGAGTAAGGATCAGAGTGGAGAAATGCAAACAGGCCCAAGAGAAGGTCAAATGTTAGTAGGATTTGAGGTAATTTGTCTCTAAGAAATTGTAATTAGGACAGGAGGGAATTCCAGTCACAAGAAAAAATGGTCATCAAACAAAGGAAAGAGAAAGAACACACATTTGGGTTGTTAGTTTGTCTGTTTTTCTATTGCCCTATAACAAACTGTCACTATCCTAGCCTTTTCTTAGATCAGAAGTTTTGTCATAACATTGCTGGATTTTCTGCCCAGTTTCTCATGAGGCTGAAATCCAGGTGTGAGCTAGACTGAGTTCTCATGTAGAGCTCAGAGTTCTTTTTCCAGCTCAAGTGAGTGTTGGCAAATTTGGTACCTTGCACATGCAGGACTGAGACCCAGTTTCCTTGCTGACTGTCAGTTGTGGGGGTGGGGGTGACTCTCATCTTCTGGAAGCTGCCCAGAGTTTTCAACCATATGGTTCTCTCCACAATGTGGCAGCTTGTGTCTTCAAGGCCATCAGGGGATTGCCTGGTTCTCTTCTTGCTTCTTTTAAGGGATTACCTGATTGGGTTGGGCATACGGAGCTTATCTCCTTCTGATCAGACCTGAATTATATCTACGAAATCCTTTTTTCCATATTACCTAACCATAGCACTGACTGCTATCCCTTCACAGTCTCAGGTCTACCACATTGAAAGAGGAGAAGATGGTACAGGGCAAGTACACCAGCTGGTGGGGACCTTGGACGCCATGCTCAAATTCCACCTACCACAGAGAGTGAATCATCAGTCTCTGAGTAAGGGAGAAAATGCAGGGCGCCGCAAAGGAAAGGAAAGAAGCAATGTTCAAACTGCTTCCCAATATTACACTAAGAGCTGTTGATTCCCAAACATTGTATGAGAGAAACGTCAGACTTGGGGGTGAGGAAAAGTATACAGAGGCAGGCTCTGAGGGGAAGACAGCAGAGAAAGAAACTTAATAATTATCCAGAGGATGACGGTGCCTTGTCAAGAGGAAAATTAAAGGAGAAAAGTCAGAGCATTTACCCTGTGATCACACTGGGAGAACTATGATTATAAAATTACTGGAGATAACACTGAAAGACGTGTTGGCAGTAATTCAGCCTCTGAAGCTTAAATAGAAGTTTTAGAGGTAGAGTAATGGAGTATGTTTTGAAAGAAGTATAGTTCAGAATTTTTTAAAAAAAATTCTCAAAATTGCTGGTTTGATTATGCAGAATTATAGTGATAAAAACTATATGAATGCTATTCAGAATTGAAATGACTGCTGGAAAAGACAAAAAGAAATGGCTAAATAAACACTAGAAATGTCATCAGTTTCAACCAAATAAGAGCTGAAATAAGTGAAAACTAAGTAAAAGCATTTAGAGAAAGTTCAAAGTGTCATATAATGCAAGGCATTATTATTCATGATAGAGATAGGTGTGCTCCTCTGGCCACATGTGACATGTATCAGGTCGCTTTTCCCTCACTGGAGAGGTTTGGGCTGATATCTAGGGCTGCCAGAATTAAACAACAGGGTATTTTTTATGTAAGTGCTTTAAATATGGAGAGGAGAAACAAAATGCACAGGTGCAGACACAATATTTCAAGCCAATTATATGACGTGGAAGGGCATATTTAGTCTAATTACTCAGTCATATCTGTAAAGACTAAAAGAAAAAAAAACCCACAGATATGTGGAGTAAAAAGAAAAAAAAAAAGCCCTGCATTTTGTAAAGAACATAATTTGACTGGAGAGGTTGTGCCCCACATCACTTCAATTAGAGCCAGTGGAGCTCAGGTTGACCCGGGGAACAATAATAACAGGGCTCAGGCTGAGGAAAAAAGCTGAGAAATTCCAAGAACATGTGCATTCGGGGATTGACACAAACTCCATTCCCAAATAAAGTTCTTGATCTAAGAAACTAATATAAGGGAAAAGAAAATATACAGAAGCTCGGGGAATGGTGATGCAGAGGGGGACGAGGGGGAGGCACTGAAAAGAAAAAAACTCTAAATGAACAGCACACAGCAAGATGCCTGGAAATAAAATAAACAGGTGCTGTAAATGGCAGGAATATAGAATAGAATAAGGATAGTAGAATCGGCAATTAACTGAGATAAAGATAAAGCCTATAGAGTAGAATAGAAATAAAAGTGTTGTTTCCCAAAATGGTAGCATTCCAGTCAAGCATAGATTCTAACCAAGGTGATGTCTTTTGCACCTCCCAGCTTCCACATCTGCCTCTTGAATGGCTGACCCTGTGTTTTTCTGTAGTCCTTAGCTCTAAAACCTCTTTTCCAAATCTGCCTTTCTTGGTCAAAACTAAAAATAAACTTGAATAAACTTGAATAATCTCTATTTTAGCAGATCTATTTTTAAACTGGTTATTATTTGTTGTTGAAGAGGACCTGGTAAACTAATTTACATAATGATGCTGTGCGAAAAAGCTGAATGAGATGTCCCCTCAGGAAATGGTCCATTTTGTTACGAGGAAAAGACAACTGAAAGGTGGGATTTTTCAGGCAAAAATAGAAGAAAAAAAAGAGATGACTTTAGGAGCAGGGCCTTCTCATGTCTATTAAAATCAAAGCACATATATAAATGCATTATCATCCTACAAAATACAACTAGCCCTAGATCAAAGTCATGAAGTTCTGCAGAAGAAAGTTTGGATCTTATGATTCTGTATCACTTCTCTGTGTCCTACACATTATCGGTTGTGATCGTAGAACAAAGTCCGGGCTAAATGTTGCTAATGATACAGTTAATTTGAGGGGGCACATTTACAAAGCATTTCTTAAAGAACATGTTATATGTCAAACATTAACCTTGGGATTAGGGACACGATACAGAGTCATGTGTCCCACTGTTATGGAGCTCATAATTCAGCAGTTTAGCAAAGAAGGCAACCCTATGCACAACTACCACATTTCATTAATTCTAAAACACATCTTTCATTTATACTCTAGCACCTCTGAAGTTGAGATGCTTCATAAAATTGATGGCCCCATAGTCTTATGCAAGCCATTTCTGTTTCTCCATGGTATATAAAGTAATGGGAAACATTATTACTAATGGTATCTTAGATTTGAGACTGTGGTAACTCTAATTACAAAGATATAAATGCTATGTGGAACATATTAAAGAACAAGGGATGAAATAGGAGAAAACAATGTCGAATTCCATAAATATGTTGATTCAAAGGGAGTGCTGATAAAGATTCAAAAGGATTTCACCAGGCAAAAAGGAGGAAGACTAGAGAGACCTTCAGGGCATAGAGAATAGCAAGAACATTCTACATTTTAATCTTAACACAACTGAGTGATCCAGTGTGCTGGTTTATGGAGGTCCTTAGAAGCACGCTCTAAGACGAAATCAGAAAGCTAAGTTGTGATCAGAGAGTAAAAACCTTTAAATGGCCTTAACTGTGGCTCTCTAAGCATTAGTGTGATATCATTTATCTGACTGCTTTAGGTTCCTTTGCTTTCTTCCTTTCTCAATGATAGTAAGCTTGTGCTAAATTTCCTGACTACCTGGCAGTTTTAACCAGTAAAAGAGGCTTGTAGAAGCATTAGCAGTATTCAAGGTTAAGTTGTTTTATAGGGCAGGTATTGATTTGATTCTTAGCCAGGTGACTTCTTAACCTCAAAGAACAAGACACACAGAAAGGTGAAAAAGACAGTGATTTTTTTTTTTTTCAAGTGACATTATGGAGATAGGGTTTAAAAGTCTTCTTTTCTCTCTTATTTGTGAGTTATCTATCCATTAACTGATTTTTCAGCCTAGAGTTTTAAATCCTTCTTTGGGGACTTGCATGTGTATGTTCCCCCTTTTCTATGCCTAGAAGAGGACAATCATTGATAACATGAACATTTCTGCAAGTCAGAAACACATTTGATATTGATTAATCTATTATGTTGACTTTTCCTTTTACTGCTATTGTTAATTCAGAAACTGTAGAACAATAAATCAAGAACTCAGGATTGACTTGGTTCTTAAAGTCACTTCTCTGGTGCCAATGCATAGCAGGAATTACTTCTTTGTCTAAGAAATCTGAGTGCTAGGCCAACGTGTTTCACAGAGCTGGCTATCAGTAAAATAGAATGAATCTGCCTCAATCCTCAGACCCAGCCTGGGCTGCAGAGGGCAGGACAGGACCTGGTTCTGAACATGGTTAAGGAGGGCACCCACTGGGCAGCTAGCAGGCAGAAAGAGAGGAGGCCTGCTTAGCTACTTTCAAAGGCTGTGAGTTATATTAACATGTATGCATTCCAGACTCTGTCTGTCCTCCCACTAGTTATCATCATGCTGGGTATTAGACTATTCCTCTTCAGTTCCAAACCCACACTTCTAACACAGCCTCCTGTTGCTGGATAAGGACTCTGCAAACTTATTTTTGTTTGACATCTGAGTTCCCATTAGGTTCAGCCAAAAGGGGATAGGAGAAGGAATCTACGAGGCTGCAGTAGAGAGAAAGGACTTAGCTATTCCCTGTTTACTTCCTGTTTTCTTGTAGTTCTTGTCATTGTCCCCCCCACCCCCAGCTGTGGCTCTTTATCCCAACAATAGCTCTTCCACTGCTGTCTGTGAATGTGGAGAGGTCTGGGCCTCAGTCCATGGGGACACTGTTAGAATTTGTTACAGAATGATAAAATTGCAGTTTCCTCATTTCCTGCCCTGCTGTAGCAAAACACTGAAAAGGCAGGCGTTTTACAAATGTATTAAAGCGAAAGTACATTTTCAGGGGGAGAGACAGAGAGAGAGAGAGGGAGAGAGAGGAGTGTGTGCATGCGAAAGAGGGCACGCCTTTCTTTACAGTTGTTTTTATATCCCCACAGTGCAGACCTGAGTGGAGATCCCATTTCTCCTGCCCCAGCCCCCTACACTGTGCAGAAGGGCGGAGTGTTGTTTGACCTCAGTCTGGGATATATTTGATCTGACTGGTTTGGGGCAGGATACTTATTTGCATGGGGGGAGTTTATACAGGGACCGGTGAGCAATGGTTGGCCTTCCTTGCCTAGCAGGGAGTGAGCAGCCCAGGTTGCTCAAGGTGGGCGAAGGAGCATTACAGCGAGACATGGCCAGAGGCTTTTGGGTTGAATCTCCTTTAAGGGGACTTGAAGCCCCTAAGAATGTTCTTCTAAATGTCTAAGGTTTTTATCTTTAGTCTCTAGTGCTGGTAGCTATTTCCTGATAACTTAGAGGGGTTTCGTTTAATTTCCCATCTGTTTCCTACTTAGTAATTTTTATTCAAGTTAATTGTTTTCGTTATTACATTTTCTATCTTAGAATCTTTTAAAATCATTGGCATGTTTTCTACCACCTGACTGGATCCTGACCCATCCTGTCTCAGTGATGTGTGTCTAGTACCTATGTCACAGTGCCCCAATGTGTTGGTTTTGCATCAATCTAGGATTTCTAATTTTATCAGAAACATAAATAAGGGGGTGGGAGGGACAAGTCCACACATGTCCTCTTCACATTACTTGTGAGGAGTTTAAAGGTGACAACCAATGTGGGCATCAGCCTAAACTTTTTCTTCTGGGCAGTTTCTCATTTATTCTGGTTTTCTTCTATCAGAAAGAATGCCTTGTTTGGCATTCTTACATTACATGTAATATTTTTTGAGACTTTACTGTAGTATACCTCAGAATGAGTTTGCACTAATGCCCTAATATTTCCTTTTTTTTTTTTTTTTTGCTATTTAAGGGCTGCACCTGCGGCATATGGAGGTTCCCAGGCTAGGGATCTAATCAGAACTACAGTTGCCAGCCTATGCCAAAGCCACAACAATGCCAGAACCAAGCCGCAAATGTGACCTATACCACAGCTCTCCACAACCCCAGATCCTTAACCCACTGAGCAAGGCCAGGGATCGAACCCACAACCTCATGGTTCCTAGTTGTATTCGTTTCCACTGCACCACAACAGGAACTCCTAATGTCCTAATATTTCAGTTGCTCTTTATTTTAATTTTTTTGGCTCCACATGTGAAAGCTTCTGGACCAGGGATCAAACCCATGACACATTAACAAGTCAAACCACAGCAGCGACAATGCCAGATCCTTAACCCCCTGAGCCACCAAGAAGCTCGTAATACCTCATGTGAATGTTAGATTTATGCTTATATTTCAGTTTAGCTCATTATATTGGATATACTCATCAACAGTTAATAGGCACATAAAATGTTAGAGATCAAAATTATAAGTAAACTAAAACAAATTATTAATAAATAACATGGGACATAAATATACAGTTTTCATCAAACATATCACAAATAAAGAATTATCCTTCCTTTTAAATCAGAGGCAAGTATTACATAGGAGACATTTAAAATTCCTAAACGTTCTAAAGTTTCTTTATTCATGAATTATTACTGCAACATACTTGCATCAAGGGTCTGTTACGTTCCAGGTATTGCCTCAAGTCCTGAGAATGTTCTAAAGAATTAAGTTAGAAGTATGTGCCAACTGGGTGAGTGAGGCATGTGAAATATTTTGGATTGTCTGGGTGTGATAAATATTTGAATAAACTCAGAAGATGGGGTGTTCACCTTTTCTAGCATGTGGGGAAAGACAGAAGGAGAGTTCCCAGAAGACTAAGTGGGTCATAAAAAGTCTGTAGAAAGCAATGAGTAATGGACATTCGAAGAGCAGAAACAATGTGTATGAAGGTATGGAGGCAGGGAAAAGTTAAGAAAATGCAAACAATTGCCTATTATTAAAGCAGAAGGTATAAGACTGAAGGGGTAGAGTAGTGGGGGCAGGAGTTAAGAAGAGAGAAGGAACCGTTGACAGAATCTGGAAGAGCTTTATGGAATCTTACTTAGTTACTTGGGCTTGGTTCTTTAGGTGCTAGGGACCCACTGAAGAGAGTGCCATAAAGAGATGTGCATCTGGGAGGGACACTGCAGCTGCATTCTGGAGGATGCTTTAAGGTACTATAGAGATAATGCAGCTTATTAGGACCCCATCTCCATAAGCCTTTGGGAAATCAACAGCCACCCCACAAATAACCTAAGCTTCCTCCTTTCCTTCTCTTCATCTGTATTCTTTCATATTTTATTCTAAGCTTGAGAGTTTTGGACTGTCAAGTGCTGAAGCTGTGATTGGTGTACCTTTGTATGTCCAGTAGCCAATATGATGCTTGCCACAGAATTAGGTCCTCAATACATGTTGATTAATAAATAATGAATAAGACCTGAAATAAGGCAGAAGCCATCCAGGTCAAGAGAGAAGAGTGGATTGGTGGGTTGGGGGCTTTTAACAATTACTAGAATTGTTTGATTGTGGTGTGTGGAGAAAAGGAAGTGACTAGAATAACTCGAGTTTCAAGACAAGTTGATAATTGGACAAACGGTCGTGGTATACAGAGACTAAAAAGAATAGGCAAAGAATAGGATTGGTGAGGTTTGGAATTAAATATTCTTACTTTAAATACTTGAGAATTTGTTTTGCCCTTTAGCCATGCAAATAAGACTTGGGTCAGTGAAGAAGAGTTTACACTGAAAATAAAGCCTGTTCAGTACCTGCTTTCCTCTAGACAAGGAACAAGGCAATGAGACCCCTTCTGGAGGTTTATACATAAGCCAGCCTTGCCTCCCTCATAAAATTTTGGTGCCTAATATTTGTCTATCAAACTATCATTGGATTCTTGACAAATAATATTCTGAGATGTTATTTATCTTCTTTTATTCTCTGATTTTTGGGGGTTATCAGTCATCTCTGCTAAAAGCTCAACGAGCTCTGGAGTTTTACAAAATTTCCCTCTCAATTTCCTCATAAACATACCTGCTGCCACTTCTTACATTTAAGAGTTGAGATTAATTCTTAACTAGCTTTTCACATCTCAACTGCAGAGTATTTTCCACACCCTGAAATCTTACTGCTGCTGTGAGAGAATAAATACCAGTTACTTTAAATCGAAAAGTAGAAGACAGGACACCCACACCAGATGCATCGGATTTCAGGATTATAGAAATTTGTGTTGAGATTAAGATATTTAGTTTATAAAAATGAAACCATTTATTAACATCCAGGCACAATGGAAATAACTAGGTTCCTGACTCAAAATTACCAGATAGAACAAATTTATAAAAATAATGTCTGTTAAATAAACTAAATTATAATTAATTCAAACCTATAGAGTAGAAATGATAAAGTATACACTGAAGAAACTAGATTATATCTGTCTCTTTTTTGTTTGTTTTTTTTTTTGCTTTTTGGGGCCACATATGCAGCATATGGAAGTTCGCAGGCTAGAGGTCTAGTGGTCAAAACTGGAGCTGCACAGCAACACCAGATCTGAGCTGCATCTGTGACCGACACCACAACTCATGGCAATGCTGGATCCTTAATCCACTGAGCAAGGCCAGGGACTGAACCCATGTCCTCATGGATACTAGTCAGGTTCATTACTGCTGAGCCACAGTGGTATCTCTTCTTTAAGTCCCCTCCAGTTCTAAATATTTTTTTTTTATTTTAATAATGTTGGCATGTTAGTTACAAGCTCGAATTTCAGCTACAGAACAGCAGAAACTAACTCCTAAATATGGCATTTTCTGCTATAATGAGAATAATAACATGTTTACTCTGGCTAATACACATAATAGACGTGTATACTAATGTTCCATGTCATCCAAAATATATTTCTTTAATTTTGGCAGTTTTTCTCCTCTGACTGACCTGCCAGATCAGACATATTAATTTCTCTGAATATTACTGCTCAATGTTAGTTTTCTCTAACCTTTTAAGCATTTTTTAATGGCCTGCAATCATGTAATTTCAAAGATACATCTTGTCATGTACCTTGTCTGTTTTCAGTCTCAGAGAAGACTGTCATAAAATGGCCTATTTTCAAACATTTCTTTAAAAGTCATTCTCACTCATACAAGTATTCATTTAAAAATGTATATTTTAACAAATTATAAAGTAGAAATAAAAATAGTTACACTGTGTTCATAAAAACTCCTTACCCTATGGCATTATGTACTTTTCATAATGATCTCCCTCTTTGTCCTGATTTGTTTTTCCCACCCAACTAAGGATATGTGGAGAAAGGACTACGCCAGAAAAATCAACTCAGGAAGTGATTTCAAAATCTCATACACTCAAAAAATTAGTGTAGATACTGAAGAGTTGAGGAAAATGTGACTGACATTTATGTCGAATATGAACACATATTATACACAATTTCCCGGTACCATGCTGGAAGTCCCACCATTGGATCTGGCTAGAGGTTCTGCTGACTTGGACCCAATGCTTCAGAGGACCCACATATTATAAACGCATGCTCACACGTGTTAATGATACATGGGGACACGTGTCACTTACAATCAGGTGCTCAAATACGGTATAGAACAATCTTTAATTTCAAACATTAATTCTTATAACTAACACTTTTCAGGAAAAAAAAAAAGGCGACATCTAAATGCTATAAAGGTTTATGGATTGTACTGCTGCCTACGCTGGATTGTAGAAGTGTGCAAGTTAAGGAAAAAAAATTATTAACATCTTAACTACCTCCCCTCAGATTGCACAAATATAACAGATTTTTGCTTAAAAGACTATTATTATCCAGCATTACCAAGGGCCATTTTTCTTCCATCTTTTGGGGATTTTTCAAATGGTGGTTCTGCATGTTCTTGTATTAGAGTACTATTCCTAACACAAGGGAAGCTGAAAATCATTTTTCAATATGAAATAAATCATATTAGTTCCAAATTTGTATACATCTGGATTAGCAGTAACGCTCAGAAGCCTAATACTGATTTCTTCTTTTGTCAATTACATGAACATTGAACACTAGGATTGAAAATTTTATTTGTATTTAAAGTTAATAAGGTTTAATTACTACTTCAAAAAGTTAAATTCTTATTGATACAATTTAATTAAAATTGCTCATATTAATCAATTATAATGTGTATAATGCACTGAAATTTTAATAAAAAATTTAGATATCATGGAAGAAAAATAACAAAAACAAAACAATTTTACTTTTTCAATCTATCACTTTTACTTTACACTGTTGATGTAAACATATTTAAACTTTAAGCATGTTGAATTCTTCTTTTTTTAATCTTTTGTATTATTAGTGTTATTAGGATATAAATTATGTGAAAATCCTGATTTCAACAAGATCACTCTGCTGAAGGCAAAATAAATAAATGTACTAAAATAAAGAAGTACTAATTTATTAACTTTTTACTCACCAAAATACTGCCATCCAAAAACACCCTGGTGGTAATTAAGTTAATTAACTTAATTAATTAAACACCCTGGTGGTATTTAAGTATCCCTGGTGGTAATTAAGTTAATCACTTTGACTATTTTAATGACAAATTATAGGCATTCAAATAAGCATAAATTTACTTCTTTTAAAAAATCTTACCATTTTTGAAGTTGTTTTCTTTGTTACAGTAGTAGCATAAGACCTGTATTATTGAAGAGATTACTTTGTAATATTCAGACTTACCTTTGCTGGCCTCTGTTGGTACTCCTATGTGGGCTCTAGGAAAGTTTAAGGTGGGCTCACCTGCCATGCCATTGCCTGAAGAAAACCTGCTGCACTTCTTCTCCAGCCTGGGACCTGGGGACACAGTGTGAGATCATCTTTTAGGGACAAGCTTGGCAACTCTGTTTGGATATCATAAATATAAAATTTTAGATATAGAGTAGACTTCAGTGATCATCGGAACCTCCACTCTGATAAGATCACTGAGATCAAGGAAAGTCACATGACTTGCTCGAGCCCATACCTGGTTCTAGAAAAGCAAGCAAACCTTTTTCTCCAATGCATGAACTTATATATCATATATTCTGAAGGCAAATTTAGAAGCTGTTTCATCATAGATGTTTTGATTGCCTGAATAATACTAATTTAACCATGGAAGCATAGCAAATTAGCCATGGAAGAGGAGAAAGGAAAGAGAGAAGGAGAGATGGAAGAAGGAGAGAAAAGCTGAGCAAAGCCAATAAAACAGTGTCTTCACTTTTTAAAAATGTGACATGGTCTTGCTGCTATAAGGGGGGGGGGGAGTCTTGCTGCTATAAGGCGGGGGGGAGGGACCCTTCCGGGGGGGGGGACCCTCCGGGGGGGGACCCTCCCCAGGACCCTTAGTAACACTGAGTCCATGTTCAGAGATAGAGCATTAATTTAGCAGCAGCTTAGATGCTTTGCCTTCATTGCCATCTGCACGTTGCAGATTTATTTTTTAATATAACATAGTATAAACTGTGCAACTTCTGAAGCAAATTGAGATCTTGCAGTCCAAAGCAAATCATGTTACTTATGCATCAACCAATCTGAAACTGTCCTTCAGAAAATTAGAAATAACATACTTTCATTTTCTTAAAATATTATTTACTTGTACATTAGGTGTTTATGGAAATACTGTGAGATATTACGGCTTCCATCTCCCTCACTCCTGCTGTCAAACTGACATGAATTTCTTTCCTTAAGTCATCAGAGAGTGAATGTAAATAAATGGAAAGGAGTCAAGACCTGGATCTCAGCCTTAAATGCTGCTGGGTCCCAGCTTTCTACTCATTATGACTGGTAGGGCTCAAGAAATTGTCATAAACACTCTTCCCCTCCTTCTTAAAACTGCTGTAAATTCCTTCCTAATAAGCAAAATCAAGCCACAGATGCAAATACACTAAGCTAGTCATGTTAGGTACTTGCTTATAAATATATGTGGTTTCTTATTTGCTATTAGGCAGAGTCTCAACTCCTTAGAATATCTATCATTGGTCTTAAATTTCATATTTTGGGGGGCTACACCCATAGCATGTGGAAGTTCCCAGGCCAGGGATCGAACCTGCACCACAGCAGTGACGACACTGGATCCTTAACCCAGTGCCACCAAGGGAACATCTTGGGTCTTAAATTTCTCAGCCAAACGTAACTTTCTGGCCTCTGCTCCAGCCATTTGACCCACAAACCCTAACTCTATGCCACACACCTAGTCATCATTATTCCCAAATGAAGAGTTCACCCCACCCCATATTGCTGCCCTTGCTGTTACGTTATCCCAATAGCATCTCCTCAGTGGAGGGCATCTGAAAAAAATCCCTTGGACTTCGGATTCATAGTTTGTTTTCCCTATAGCTTTCCATCACTCTTAAGCCTACAAATTCCTTCTTCATCTGTAATTTCCTGACTCTATACAACTCTCTCTTGCAGCATTTATGTTGAATTTTTAACTGTTTATTGATCTCCCTTTCTGCTACTTTGAATTCCTGAGGGATAGAGAAGGACAATACATTATTCATTTTTATGTGCCCACCAACTTGTAGGGCATCTGCCACATGTAGACCCAATAGATGTTTATGAAATTGAATCAGCTCTTCCAGGGGGCCTGTCAGGTTCAAATTACATGCAGGTAGACATTACTAATATAAATCTTTCCTGAAGGCAGAGTGTTTTGCTTCTTCTTCTTTTTTAGGGGAGAGTGAAAAGAATGCTCGAGGGCACCGGAGGTGAGAGAAATACACAAGACATTTTATGACACTTTCTCTTAATATATATTTCCAGTTTTAGCATGTAATTATGCAATGCAGAGAAAAAAAATCTTTTTTTGTTGTTGTTTTCAATGCTGATGTAGCACTTGACCAGCAGAGGGAGAAAATACAATGTGAAATACAAGCAGCAATGTTTAGCTCTCCCCTTTACAAATGATGTGATTTCATATTTTTTAAAAAAAATTCAAAATATATATGACTTTGATACAAAAATAGGTACTTATCCAAATAATTTTACCAACTCCCCAAAGTTAAAGTCTCACCCTTATTTTTCCTTAAAGAGCTCAGCAGTGTATTTTAGTTGAGAGCCAGTAAGCTCTCATCTGAAATTAATGGGAAATTATGCCTTTGAGAGAGAGCTGCAATTTACAGATGCTCATTCCTTTTCTCACTGCACACTAATGAAAAGAACTGCAATATTTAGGCACTAGGTATTCTGCTGCATTGGTTTGAGGGCAGTTAGCCAGGATTGGACGATGCAAGGTGTCACCCCTTCTCCCCTACAGCCACAGAAATGCGCTTATAAGATAAACTGTAGGGGGAGGTACGGGTAGAGTAGAACTGCCCGTAGTGTGCCCAGAATGAACATATAGTTTTCCCAACCGTCTAGATTAATACTATGTGTGGCTAATGAAAGCCTAAAATATAAAAAGTGTATTAGCAAAACAGGTAAAATGAGGATGATTATTCACATCAGAACCTGATTCTTTCCAGTAAAATATAATTCACAGCTCTCATTAGTGCATGTCAAATAAAATTAGAGCTTTGAAACAACAAGGTACATGAAGTTTTCACACCCATTGTAAATACTGACTGTTTAGGTAATACAGCTTTTAATGAAAACAAAACAAAGCTAGGTGAATATAAGCAGCAGTTACAAATACTTTGTGATAAATATAATGTACCATCCTCTTTTGTGAAAAAAAAAAAAAAAAGACTCTGTAGCATCATTTTCTTCATACTCTATCTGGCCATATCCTGAAATGCTTGGCTTCTTCTTCTCCTCCCCTTCCCATGAACATGCTTATATTCTTAAATGAATTATTTCAGTGAATATATTAACACTATCTACCCAACCATCCAAACCCCAAATTTAGACTTCATCCATAGTACCTTCTTTTCCTTTACTCTCACACCCAAAAAATTCAGAAAGTACTACTGGTTTCTACCACCTTATATATTTCAAACAGATAAAAACCTCACAAATATTGCCACTGATTTAGCTTAAACTGCATCTATTCCTTCCCTCCATTGTTTATTACCTCATCTTACTACAGTCTTGCTTTCCTAGAACCATATTCTATATTGAATCCAAAGGACTGATTTTTTTTTTAATTTGGGATAATTATGAATTCATATGTAATGATACGAAATAACACAGACATCCTGTGTACTCTACTCAGTTTTTCCCAATGGTCATTCCATAGTGCAGTTATTACAAACAGAATATTGACAGTATATTTCCATCACCACAATCCTTCCTCTTGTACCCTTTTTATAGCCACACTTACCTCACTTTTCCCTCCCATATCCCAAATCTGTTCTCTGTAATTTTGTTATTTCAGGAATGTTAAATTAATTGAATCATGTATCATGGAATATTTTGGGATTTTTTTCATTCTACATAATTCTTTGGGTTGTTGGGTATATAAACAGCATGTTCCTTTTGTTGTCAAGTGGTTTTCCTTGATATGAAGGTGCCACAATCATCTAGTCACCTATTGAAGGACATCTGGGTAATTTCTAGTTATTGGCAATTGTGAATAAAACTACCATTAATATATTTACATATATTAAATATATGTGTGTACATATATTAAATAGACATACATATATAGGTTTTTTTGTGAACTTAAGTTCATATATTTCTGGAATAAATGTCAAGGAGTACAATTTCTGTGTCACATGGTAAGTGCTTTTTTGGTTTCAAAGAAAATGCCAATCTTTTCCAGAATGGCTGTGCCATCCTATATTCCCCCCAGCAATGTGTAAATGATATACTTTCTTTGCATCGTTGCCAACATTTAGTGTTGTCACCATTTTTTTATTTTAGGCATTTTGATAGATATGTAGTAACACCTCATTGTGTTTTTAATCTGCAGTTCCCCATTGGCTAATGATGTTGATTCATGTGCTTATTTGCCATCTGCATCTTCTCTTCAGTGAAATGTCTCTTCATTTGTTTTGTCCATTTTCTAATTAAACTATTCATCTACTGTTGAGTTTCTAGATTTCATTCTATACTCTAGGCACTAGTCCTTTGTTGGGAGTATGAGGTTTGCAAGTGCATTTTCCTACTCTGTAGGATGTCTTTTTATTCTTCTAACAGGGCCTTTCACAGAGCAAAACTTTAAGATTTCAATGAAATCTAATTTATCAATTTTTCCTTTTATGGAACATGTTTGTGGTATGAACTCTAAGACCTTTTGCCCACTCCTAGATCGCAAAGATTTTATGTGTTTTTTTTTCTGATAATTATATATTCAGTGCTTTATATTTTTGTCCATGATCCATTTTGAGTTAATTTTTGTATATGGTGTAGGACTAAGATCAAGCTTTGTTTTTTTGATTGTGGATGTCTAATTGCATTGCACTTTTGTCAAAAGCCACTTGTATATACTTGTATGAATCTATTTGTGGGTTACCTAGTCCATTGCATTAATCTCCATGTTTCTTAGCCAGTGCTATACATACTTGATTACGATAGCTGTCTAAGAAATTTGGAATTTTCTTAGTACCCATTGATGGGAGTAGAAGGATGATACAGAGTTACCTGAAAGGGATGTATAAAAAGTGTGGCCCTATGAAAGCATTTGGAACCACATAAGATGATTGAGGACATTGAGATTGAAGCATGTGAGTAAGAAGTCCAGATGGCAGACTATAAAAAGGACAGCTCAGAGTAGCAGACTTCAGGAACTAACCACCAGGATAGAGAGGATTGTTATCCTGTGGGCAGAGTCCATAGTGCTGTCTTCACTTGGATTTCAGGCTTTTTTCCCAGTGCATGCATTTTTAGTAAACATAGCCCCTCTACCGGTATGCTTTGTGATGTACAAAAAGTAGCCTTGAACAAAGAACCTTAGTCTCAAACGTATATCAACACAATTGCCATTCACTAGCCCTCCTTTCTGACTAGGCTGATTCTCTGGCCTGATTTTAGCTCCTATTACATACCTCCAGCCACTTCTTACCTATATATTCCCTATCCATCCTCTGTTCCACCTCTTTACCTCACTACCCTTTGGACCAGAATCTCATCAACTATTAGCTATTGTTATCATCAATATCTTCCTCAATACACACACACACACACACACACACTCACACACACTCCTTTGCTCTATATACACAAATTTTATATAAGATATCCTTCTGTTTATAATCACAGATTGACTAATCCATCACTTCTTGCCTATTTCTCACTTGGAAAAAGGGAACAAATTTAACCACATTCAAAGATAAAAATGAGAATCTGGATTCAAGGATAATCATGACATGTCTAAACATAAAATAATTTTAGATGTCTGGTTACAAAGACAGTTAAAAGAAATAGCTCAGCTTTGGACTGACAGTGGAAATTCAAGCTGTTGAGCAAAGCATGGCAACCTACATCACAACTCATGGCAACGCCAGATCCCTAACCCACTGAGCAAGGCCAGGGATTGAAGTTGCATCCTCATGGATTCTAGTCAGATTCGTTTCCACGGAGACAGGACAGAAACTGCTAGATCAACTCACTTTTTAACTTAAATTTATTCATAAAGCAAATTTGGTATCACTCCTCTCAGTGAAATTCCAGTAATTTCTCCTAGTTTCTAAACATTCAAATTGTAAGTGTTCATTGCTGTATGACTTAAAAGTATCTTCCGTAACAGCAGGGGTTCCCATATCAAAAGTAGTATTTATATACACAGTGATCTGCCTTCACTTTACAACCAGCTAATTGATTAATGACAGACTAAATGCTGGGAATTATCATATCTATACTCCATATGATTGATCCTAGTGGATTGCTTGGCCATGCAGAAAATACCTTATGAAACTTGAAATAACTTAGTCTCTGACCTAAAATGTAGATAAAGGATATTGCCACCATTTCCAGGGTTCAGTCTGTGTAGCCCCTGGATAGATCCCGCAGAGAGTGGCTGTAGTAGCCATGGAATACAGTCTTAATATATTTTTATGGGTCACCCTAAAGATTGAGTTTACCATAAAACAGTGTAGAAATCCCTTAACCTACAATACTATAAGGATTTATATTTCTGTAATACAGTGTTTACCTTGCTCCTATATTTTAATATAAATTGCAGGGGGAAGGGTGACAAAGAGGCAAAGAATCAAAAAATATATGGGAATAGTGAAATTCAATGGCAAGTTTAACTTGACTAAGACTGAAACAATATGGAACTGGCTGTTTCAGAATGGGAGAAAATAGTGTAAAATGATGAAACTGACAAGGGATTAATCTCTAAAATATCCAAACACTTATACAACTCAACAGCAAAAAAGTCAACAACCTGACTGAAAAATGGGCAAAAGACCTGAATAGACATTTCTCCAAAGAAGATATGCAGATGGCCAACAAACACATGAGAAAATGCTCAGCACTTATTATTAGAGAAATGCAAATCAAAGCTACCATGAGATAGCACCTCACACCAGTCAGAATGGCCATCATTAACAAGTCCACAAACAACAAATGCTGGAGGGGGTGTGGAGAAAAGGGAACCCTCCTGCACTGTTGGTGAGAATGTAAGCTGGTACAACCACTTTGGAAAACAGTATGGAGGTACCTTAGAAAACTATACATAGAACTACCACATGACCCAGCAATCCCACTCTCGGACATATATCCAGACAAATCTTTCCTTGAAAAAGACACTTGCACACGCATGTTCATTTCAGCACTATTCACAATAGCCAAGACATGGAAACAGCCCAAATGTCCATCAACAGATGACTGGATTAGTAAGATGTGGTATATATACATGATGGAATACTACTCAGTCATAAAAGAGAATAAAATAATGCCATTTGCAGCAACATGGATGGAATTAGAGACCCTCATACTGAGTGAAGTAAGTTAGAAAAGAGAAAGACAAATACCGTATGATGTCACATATCTGGAAACTAATATGCTGCACAAATGAAGCTTTCTACAGAAAAGAAAATCATGGACTTGGAGAACAGACTTGTGGTTGCCAAGAGGGTGGGGGAGGGAGTGGGATGGTATGGGAGTCTGGGGTTAATAGTTGTAGACTATTGCCTTTGGAATGGAAAAGCAAGGAGATCCTGCTGTATAGCACCAGGAACTATGTCTAATCACTTGGGATAAATCTATATATGTATGTGTAACTGGGTCAGCACACTGTACAGATGAAAAATTGACAGAAAACTGTAAACCAGCTATAATGGAAAAAAAATAAAGACACATTACTCATAAAAAAATAAAATAAAATGTTGATTTATATTTCAAAAAAAAAACAAAAACAAAAAACAGCGAATGCTCAGAGTTTCCTTCAGGGCTCAGTGGTAACAAACCCGACTACTGTCCATAAGGATACAGGTTCGATCTTTGGCCTTGCTCAGCGGGTTAAGGATCTGGTGTTGCTGTGAGCTGTGGTGTAGGTCACAGACACGGCTTGGATCCTGCATTGCTGTGGCTGTGGTGAGGCTAGCAACTAGAGATCCAATTTACCCCCTAGCCTTGGAATTTCCATATGCAGTGGGTGCAGCCCTACAAAAAGCAAAACAAGACAAAACAAAACAAGAGTGAATGGTCCATTACAAGGCCTAAAATATAGTTAGGGGGCACACGTACAGAGAAAGAAAGGTTGTCTTACAAATGGAGCTCAGAGATAAGACATATCTCACATCTTACAAAGCAATATGGGACATGTTGGAGATTTTAGTCACTGTTCTCAGGACAAGAGGAACAGACCGTATTTTAACTCAACCAGAAATCTTCACTATAGTAATGTTGGAGATAATCCAGTTGTTTTCAAATCAGTCACCACTGACCAATTATTTTACCTGTAAATATTTTCTATCAAAATTATCTTCATTCAAAAAATAGCCATTCAAAATACTGATGTCTGCCAAGAGCAGTAACTGTAGCTATGTTATATATGTTTATTTCTAAGCTCATAAATACACATTTAAATCAGAATTTGGAAAAACATCTAAAATGAACATATGAGTGACTTGTATTTTAGACCAGCTTACACTTACGGACACCCTTTGAGATAAGCAAATAGACTGTATATAAAGAACATATATAATGTTTAATGTTTCCTTCAGGTCCTCTTTAACCCAAGTATTCTTAAATCTTTTTTCCTAATTTGTGTGCTAGAGAATGAACATATTCATTTAGCTGTGTGGTGTTTTGTGACAGGCCAATTTGTTTTAAGCTTTTGATTTAAATTATCATGATATGAAACTAATTTTTAGCAAGGAAACGTCTTTTCTTCCATCACTCTCCAAGACTCGCTACATTTGTGAATCCTAAGGAACACTAGAGTTAACTAGCAGGCAATCTATCAAGTAGCTTTGAAAAGTTAGCTAAGCTAAAATGTTTTAGATACATTTGTTCATGGTACTTGTCAGTGATTTTTCAGAGAACTAATATAGATTCAGTCTTTCATAATCCTACAAGAATTGCTCTTACTTCAGCTAAAGCCAGGTAGATTTTTGATAAATGGCTAGCAGGCATTTGGAGAGGATAATTATCAGGTAACTGAAGTACACCAAAAGCTGCTACCCGAGCTCCTCAGAAAGAAAAAGAGAAGCTAGCATTTGATTCCATATAGGTCAGAGTCTCCAAAGGAATGTCCTTAAAAATTCTACATTGTCTCTTTTTCTGCTTCCAGTGACATTATTGCTTTTTATAACTTGCTATTTCACCCTGGCTTACATTTGAGGGGATTAGAATCAGCATAAAGAGATAACAAAGGTGAAAAGGTATCACATCTTTCTTCTTTCCTTTTGTATAACGTGGAGCTACTCTTTAGCCCTTTCTCCAATCTGAGAAAAATATAGGTCCTAGACATTTCAAAGGTTAGGAATTTAATGGACGAGAGATAAATGTATTCTGTAGCTTCTGCAGCTGGATAGTACCCTGTGTGTGATCTCCTAAGCCTACAGGTTGATAACAGATACTTAGAAGTATGAAGTCAATTCTGCCTGGAATATCTGTTTATACTTTTCATTATGGAGAAGGTTACCTCCCAGACACTCTTGAATGGAAGCATGCCCCTCCCTCCCATAATATCTGAATAGCTTAAGTAACCCCTGAGAAATAGCAATATGATTCAAAGGGAACAGGGTCAGGGTTACACAGAGAAAATGCACCTCAAACCATACTATTTGTACTTAAAGTAGTAAAACTTCCAGGTAGATAGGACAATGCATAATATGCGCCTTCCATTATCAGAACCTCATTCATATATATGCGTTCATATATCTCTTCTCAAAATACCTAAGTTCATCATCTTACCTGATTCTTACAGTTTATTAAGATCCCCACATTCAGACAAGCCCAAAACATGAAAGGAGAGTCTGATGAGAAGTTAAAGCTCCCTGGGAATCAGTGCCCCTTATTTATCTTTATAGTAAACCAAAAGCCTATAATCGATTTTCATATTTGCTTGGGGACATGGCCCTAAATGTTTCATGATAATGCCTCACTGGAAATCTATGGCTACTGTTACAGCTCGAGGTAAAACTTTAAAGCCTACAATATAGCACCTCAACTATGGGACAGATCAAATAAACCTGAAAAACTGCAGGACACCATTAGCATTCCTTAGAGCAACTGGCCCACTGTGCACTCCCTTTGTGCTGACTGGGGCTGAAACAGGATGACTCAAATTGCCATATATGAATGAAATGGCTCCCTTGAGATAATACATATCTGAGACTTTGCTTCTGGCTGTGGGTGGGGTTCCTCACTTCTTCTCTATTTGCAGCCACTGGGGCTATAAGTTTTATTTTTGTATTTTTTATGTATTTTTATTTTTTATTTTTTTGTCTTTTTGCCTTTTCTAGGGCCACACTTGCCACATATGGAGCTTCCCAGGCTAGGGGTCGAATCGGAGCTGTAGCCGGCCTATGCCAGAGTCACAGCAACTTGGGATCTGAGCCGCGTCTGCAACCTACACCACAGCTCACGGCAACACCAGATCCTTAACCCACTGAGCAAGGCCAGGGATTGAACCCACAACCTCATGGCTCCTAGTCGGATTCGTTAACCCCTGAGCCACGACGGGAACTCCTGGGGCTAGAAGTTGTAGACAACTTCTTCCTTCACTGGTCTGATACTTGGGATAAGATGGTTAAAATAACTGGATCTGGCCAAGTTCTCTTTTCCTGACCTTTTGATCCTCCCTGTAGCTAGTTTTGGCTTCCTCACAGAACAGTGGACTCAGAGTAACTTCCTACCAGGTAGCTGGTTTCTCCCAGAGTGATTGGACTAAAGCTGGGCAGTAGATGAGATAGGAGAGGAGAATTAGAGCCCACCTTATGACAGATTTGCAAAGATTCTGCAGCATCTTTAATGTAATAGCTCATAAACAAAAGGACATTTGTAATGAGGGGTTATTTACATTTAGTTCTGTTCCTCTCTTATGAACTTTGAAAAATTCACTCAATTTTTCTGTGCTTCTGTTTTTTTCCATCTGCAGAGAGGTAAGGATAATTCTTGTTCCTCTCTACTTACCAGAAATAGTGACACAATACAAAAAGTAACAAATACGGCGGGATGCTAAACTATTCAAAGAAAAAAAAATTTTTTTGGTTTTGCTTTTTAGGGCCACATTCATGGCATATGGAGGGTCCCAGGCTAGGGGGTGAACAGGAGCTGTAGCTGCTGGCCTATACCACAGCCACAGCAACACCAGATCCGAGCTGCATCTGCAATCTACACCACAGCTCACAGCAATACCAGATCCTTAACCCACTGAGTGAGGCCAGGGATCGAACCCACAACCTCATGGTTCCTAGTCGGATTTGTTTCCGCTGTGCCACAATGGGAACTCCTCAAAGAAAAGTATTTATAGAGAAAGTAGCATCAGAGTTTATATCATTACCTTTGGGGTAAGACAGAACTAAACATAACTCTGCTACTTATTGTTATTAAGGTCATAGGCAAACTATCCAATATCATCGAGCCTTAGTTTCCTCACTTCTAAAATAGAAAACGATATATAAGTGAAATCATTATGCTATACACCCTAAACTTACACAGCACTGCATGACAATTATATCTCACTAAAGCTAGAAGGGAAATAAAATGAAATAGGGAAAGATACAGAGCCAACCTCGTAGCATGTATTTAGCATGCTTAATATAATCCCCATTACAGAGCAAATACACAGTCAATGTGAGCATATAGCTTGTATACGGTCTTCCTACCAAATGTGAACTCAGAAAGGTCAGTGTTTGATAGAGATTGTAGGACCAACCTTAGATATACTGATAAAGACCAGACTCTATTCAATATCCTGGAAATGTCACTTTGGAAAAGGCAATGTACTAGAAGGGATTTTTTTCCCCTTCTCTTTATTTTTCCAATCAGCACACAATACACTTCTTGTTACTGAGAGCCACCAGTAGGGAAGCTCAATGTAATTAAAAGATTGATCTTCTGGAAACAATGCTTAATAACAGGCATGAAAAAGTGAGAGCAATTCTGCATTTTCAAACACTCTCCTCAAGTTAATTTAACCTGAGCTGTTTGTGAACCACCTAGAAAGTCGGGGATCAATATGTCCAGGCTGAAATCAATGGACCAGACAGGAGGAAGAGAGAAACTCCAATTGGCTGGTTCATTCACAGCAGTGGAGCCTTGTGAAAGAAGCACTTGGTGGAATACCCACTCTGCTAACAGCTCAGGGGCACAAGGACAATATTTTGTATTTTGCTTGTTCTCTAAAGGAAAAATCAATCCACACACACACACACACACACACACACACACACACAAATATGTTTAAAATACATAAAAACATTTTACATACTAAAAAGTCAAAAAATGAAAATGGTTCTGAGAAACTTCTTTCTTCTTACACTTTAAAACCCAACCTCTAAACCAGCCAACCAACGAAAAGCAAACAGACTTTGAATAATCATCTGCTACACGTTTTCACTTTCTAAGGATCTTTGGGACATCACATTTACATTACCAACTTTTTGATCTCTTTATTTTATGCTCTTCACCTAGGCTTCTTGGCTAGCTTTTCTTTTTGATTTGCCTCTGACATAGTTTCTTTGTTTTCTATCAGTCTCTAATACTTAACAATTTTTATTCAGAAACTTCAGTCTGACGTTGAGAACCAAGCATGAGTAAAGCCTGTCACAAAATGTTATTCATTATATTAGCCTTTGTATCCCAATATTATAGAGCCTCTTAGCTATTTTCTAATTTTCTTTCTTCTCCCTTAGTGAAAATTTGCCATAAAAACACAAGAAGATTTAGTCATAGACTACTGATTGTTACCTGTCACACAAACATCAATCAGTCAAAAAGGTATTTTTTAAAACAAGGTCAAAAGAATTTTATGAGTGGTCATATAAGTCAGGTTGCAGGAAATGTGAAAATTCCCACTTTTGAAAATCGTTTAAGCCCATAATAACCTGTATAGAAATTAAGTAAAAAAATACCTAACTTAAAGCTTTCAGTGATTTCTGCCAGCTCATCCAAATTGTATGAATATAAATACTGCTGTATATAATATTTTAGTTTCAAAAACAGCACAATTTGTGCTTCCTAAATACTTCATTAAAAAAACTGATTGTGCGGGTGTGTGTGAATTTATTCCATGCTCATTTTATATTCAAGAGATCTAGGCAAAGTATAAACATGTATATTTTTATGTGGAATATATCATATACATTAGAACATATCTAGTCTACCCAATAAATTATTGCATAGAAATTTATGTACTTCATCTTAACTTCCAAATAGCAGCTAAGAAATGTGTGAGGCATCTGAGAGCCAAGCATAGAGGTTGGGACCAGAGAGGAACTTCATAGAATGATCTTAAAGAAGCTCACCTGTTGCAAGCAAAGCCACAAATAATGCCATTGGAAAAATAGTTAAGTTCCATTTTTCTGCTTTATGTATTGGAAAATTAAAAAAATAGGTTTTCCTACTATTATATTTTTCATTAAGAAAAAACTATAAAAGAGGAAACTAGAAACAGAATGAACCATTCTTCAAGGAATAAAATAGGTTGTTAAGTAACTACAGAATTTCACAATAACAAAATAATCATTGAGAATATTAAGATTAATATTTATTAAATACCGACTTCATTGAACCTAGAGAAACAGGAGGCACATACTCTATAAGCCTTTCAAAATAAATATCAGCAAACCAAAAAATTATAATACTGGTTAAAGGGTTCTACTAAATTGGCATTTCCCATTATCTTTTACCTTGTCCCTATGGTATACTCTAATAAGTGTTTATCACCCTATTATTTACAAAAAAGTGATAAAAATCTAAACTTAGCAAATAATTTTGACTTTCTTGGACAAAGTGTGAAACTAACACTAACAAAAAACTAAGTAGAAGAAGTTCTCATTTTTTAAGGTAAAATTCTTAAAACTATTAATTTGCATTGCTATTTACGTACAAAATGCATATTCTGACACTTTGAATATACTTGACTTTAAATGAATCTAGTATATAAAAAGATGGGTAGTTATTAGTTTTACAAAATTACTTCCCATAAGATACTTCTAAATAGTACACCTTTCTAGTATATTTAAAATTGTATTACCTCTGCAAAATTTAATTCACAAACAGGATTCAAAAAAAGTGTTAAAATACTTTTTAAAGTATATCTATTTTTTCAGAAATACTTTATATTTGTAAAACTCATTACAGCCTAAGTTACTTGAAACTAATTTCATATCATTTAAATTGCTATTTCATATTTACATAATTTGTTTTTATATTATTCAAACTCACCTTGTTTATATTAACTTTCTAGATGTTTATTTTTTCCTCGGCACCAGAATTCCTATATGTGTGTGTAGGTAACACATATAACATATATGCACATACATATATAATGTACATGTACACATTATAGTTCATTAAAGTGCTTTTGAACACTCAGAGATAGGCCTAATGTACTTAAAAATCCCTCTCAGGAATATGATGCTATAAATATCCTTCTCATGTTCCTCATTTTATGCAGAATGACTATATATTCTCAAATGTGGTCTCTCAATTGCTATCCTAATTTTCTGTGTGATAAATGTGATAGAGATTGAGAAAATCTTCTTATCTCCTTTTGTTATAAGGAAAACTTAATAAAATATTTTGAACAACATGTGTTTTGAGGCATGTTAGGAAAATGTATTTTCCTCACCTTCTCCTGACTCAGTAGTAAAAATATAATTCTGCATTATATTGGTCTTTATTATCAAAAAGCAAAGGCTTTTTTCATAATATCACCCACATAATCTAAGGAAATGAACATGTGCCTAATTATGGAAAGCACCGATTTGAAACCATGACATTTTTGGGCACTCACAGTGGTTCTGGCTTATGATTTTAGTACTTTTCATCTTTTATAAGTGGCATTTCTAGGCTGTCAGAAAATTAGAGTTTCTGTACTCTACATGATAATTTGCACACCCAATTCTGGTATTAATCACTTGGCTTTCAATTGTGACAGGGACTGACAGAATGAAGATCTTTGAGTTATTAGCTAGTAGATTTCAGATTTAATCTTCCTTGCATCATCAGTAAGTGGAAGTCAGATTTATCTAGGAGTTCATTTTAAATACATCCTTAACATTCCTAGCCTTTTCAGGCTTCACCAGAATCATTTCATTTTTTCCTCTCTACCCATGCTATTACAACCAAATCATTATCTTAATATGCCATAAAAATAAAACATTATAACTAAGTCAAGAACCAAGGTGTTTATTTCACCAAGTTAATATGCCCCCAAGTTTTAAGTGTTCCTAGTACTTTCTTACTCTTCTCTATTTTCTCTTCTTTTTGATATTCTATTTCCACCTGTGTTACAGACCTCCTTTTGGACTACTCCACCTGACTTCCATCCTGGAATACTAAATCAAGTGTCAGGATTTAGCTAACTGTTTCACTCTGGGGAATTAAATAAATGTTGAATTTGGCTCTCTGGATTCTTGGTCACCTTTATCCATTCAAAAGTCCAAGGTTAATTTCATTCAAGACAAGATATGTGAATCACACTTCTATTCTTCACCCAAGTACAATATGTGATTTTCTGACAAGTGTAGGGAGAAAAGTTGCCTATGAGTTTCCAATCACTTTGGGGGGAAATTCTCTATCTTAATACCATTCGTATAGCACTTTGTACTTTTTAAAGAGATTACAAATACATTATGCCATTTGATCCTCATAAAACCCCTTTGAGATAGGCTGGACACTTTAAAGACAAAGAAATAGGCTCAAAGAGATTTTCTAACAAAGCTGATTAGTTAGTGGTGAAATTAGATCTCCTGGTGCTTAGTGTGTATTCTAAGCACACCGAAAGAGCTGAAAGGAAAATTTTCTAAGACTTCAATACATCGTTTTTTAAAGTTTGTTGGCTTCTTATTTAAGATTTTTGAAAAACTACTCACTTTACATAAGTTAGAAAACTTTGCAAATGTAAATAAGATGAAATTGACCAACAATGTCAATGCCTGAAGAAAAACTTCTTTCCTATGTTTTTATATATTCAGATAATTGATATCATACAAAGATAATGGCTCAAATTCTTAGAGTATCAAACTATATTAAGAACATGTTTGTGTGCTTTGAATATTTTTCAGAAATTTTCAAAGATGATAGATAATATTTTATAATCTGGATATATGATCATAACAGTTACTATTTAGTATTATCAAACAAGCATGCTTTCTCTAATTCTTCACATCATTAATAATAATGTAATAAACAGTCTTGAAATTACATCTATGATTAAAAATCAGAGTTACTAGTCATAGGATATAAATGTTTTTAATATCATTGCTACAAACTGTCAAATGTTTTCCTAGAGCTTTGCATCAGTTTAACACTCTTCTGGAAACATAGATGAATAGCCAGTATTAAAATGTATAGTCTAATTTAATATATGCCAGTTGGACCAAACTGTTAACTAATTCTGTTTGCGTTCTTTTGATTATTAGTGCTTTTGTTTCCAGTTTTAGGAGGGCATTTCTGGTTCTTTTGTCTCCAGCATATTTTATGTACACTTGTCCTTCTTAAGTCTCCTATTTTTGCAGATCACTTATCCCTCTCAATTGTGTCCGGAGTTCAGTGGGTTTTCAGACTTAGGCAGTTGGAAAAAACTTTAAAGAAAGTTACCAGATACCATTTCATTAGGGTTGTAGTGCACCAATGTTCTCTTTTTCTTGGAGGGTAGTATTTTTCCAGTTTTCACCATGAAGAACTGATGCTTTAACTTCCCAGATTTTTGGTGAGAATGACAATTCACTATGATGAATAGTGATAAGTTAAAATGTTGACTTACTTTAATTCTGTCTTTTCTTTCTCATAATTGGGGGAATTCTCACTCTACCTGGTTAAAGAAAAATAATCTTAATTGCCTCAACACTATTTTGCTTTCACTTGTTTTATAGCATTATGAAAACAATGAAATATTTTATGTAGTCTTCTGGAACTTGCTCCTTCACTTAAAATACTTCATCTATGTAGATGAATGCACGTGTAGTCCCTTCATTTTCATTGCGGTATAGTATTCTGTTGCATAAAAACAGAAGTTACTTATTGATTCTTCTGAACACAAATATTTGAGCTGATTTCAGTTCTTGATTATTAACGCTAATGCTTTGAGCATTCCTGTACATGTTTACTGGTGCTCATTTGCAAATATTTCCCCAGGATATATAAATAGTTGAATTGTTGAGTTATAGCAGATTGAGAAGACACATAAAACCAGTTTAAAATAATTATATTCTTATTCATAGAACTAGGTACTCACAACTTTGCAAGTTGCTGTATTTAAGGCAAGATAAGAAATTATTTTCAAAAGCCTTGGTTAAAAACAAAAACAATAACAAACAAGTTATACCTAGCTTTAAACTAGTTCTCATTTCTTTGGATTTTGTTTCAAAATTGCATTTCATGTCATCAGAGCCTAGTTGTAATGTATGTGTTCTGAACCATGACATTAAAACATACCCCCAGATATCTTCTCAGCATAGCAGAATAGCCTAGGAGAAACACAACCTGCAGTAATCAGACCATGCATAGGACTTCTGGAGCACGAAGAGTCATGTGCATTCATCATTAATTATAAATATTCACTGAACATTTTCATGGTGTCAGAATTTAGACTGAGGAAGCTGAATGAAATAAGATGAATAAAACTGGGAAAGGGGAAGATCCATAAGGTGAGGCAAATGCCAGAGAGCAGAAACTAGAATCAAGGAAAGGAGTGAACCATTTGGGAGAGTGGTGCCCAGGGACTAGTGACCAAATAAAGGTTTGAGGTGAGTTCCCAAATAGCACAGGCAGAAGGGTGAACCAATGGACTAACCTGTCAAACATCTAGGGTTATCTTCTATTCAGGCAAGGTGGACAAGTAAAGGGGACACCTTCAAAAGGCAACTTAGAGAACATGTGAAGATCACATGCATGAATTATAAAGGCTTAGAAACAGGTCTCATGAGTGTACCAAAATGGAGAAAATGTTATCATAAAAGCACTTTTTAGGGAGAATAGATATTTACCTGAAAGGACAGCAATGACAAGTATTCTTAGGGAAAATTTCAGATGCTGGAGTTCCCGTTGTGGCACAGCGAAACAAACCTGACTAGCATCCATGAAGATGCAGTTTCGATCCATGGCCTCACTCAGCGGATGGGGGACCTGGAATTGTGGTGAGCTGTGGTGTATGTCACAGAAGCAGCTCAGATCCCAAGCTTCTGTAGCTCCAATTCAACACCTAGCCTTGGAACTTCCATATGTCAGTGGGTGTGGCCCTAAAATAAAGCAAAAAAAAAAAAGTCAGATGCTAAATGTGTTAATAATGGTCACAATTTTAGAGAAAGGAGTGAATCCAATTTCTACTTGAGACAAAAATGAGAAGAAAAAAATTAAATCCAGAGAAGGACGTGGGTAAGGAAGAGGAGTGGAAACAAAGAGCAGGAGACTCAATTAAAAATTCTTACAGCTCAACACCAAAGAAACAAACAACCCCATCAAAAAAATGGGCAGAGGATCTAGGCAGACAGTTCTCCAAAGAAGACATGCAGATGGCAAATAAACACATGAAAAGATGTTCAACATCGCTCCTCATTAGAGAAATGCAAATCAAAACCACTATGAAGTATCACCTTACACCGGCCAGAATGGCCATCATCAAAAAATCTACAAACAATAAGTGCTGGAGAGGGTGTGGAGAAAAAGGATCCCTATTACACTGTTGGTGGGAATGCAAATTGGTACAACCACTGTGGAAAACAGTGTGGAGATTCCTCAGAAAACTCAAAATAGAATTACCATTTGATCTAGCAATCCCACTCCTGAGCATATATCCAGAGGAAACCATGACTCAAAAAGACACATGTACTCCAGTGTTCACTGCAGCACTCTATGCAATAGCCAGGACATGGAAACAACCTAAATGCCCATTGACAGAGGAGTGGATAGGGAAGATCTGGTACACACACACAATGGAACATTACTCAGCCATTAAAAGGAACGAATTACCAACATTTATAGCAACATGGATGGACCTAGAAATTATCATGCGAAGTGTAACCAGTCAGACAATTAGACAGCAACACCCAATGTTACCGCTTACATGCGGAAACTAAAAGGACACAATGAACTTCTTTGCAGAACAGAGAATGACTCACAGATTTTGGAAAACCTTGGTTTTTCAAATAAGACAGTCTGGGGGGTGGGGGGATGCACTGTGGGTTTGGGATACAAAATCTATTAAATTGACTTGTGATGATTTATGTACACCTATAATTGAAATAAAATCCATTAAGAAAAAAAAATTCTTTCTACAACTGCTTTTATAAACCTTCCACAAAATTATTATTCCCATGAAGTGTAAATATGAGTACAGGTATTTAATCCAATCCAGTAAAGGGCTGAGTTTTAAATTTGGGCAGAGAAAGGGAGAAACTAAGACAGGATGTAGATACGTAGAAGTTGGAAATGGATATAATTAAGAAAATAAGCACTGGGGATATTTATTATGGGAATAACTTTGGTCTACTGTCAACAGGAGAGGTGGTAGGTAAATAAGTTCACTTAGATCTACAAGAAGTTAGGAGCCCTTAGCTAATACCTGGTTTGCAAAGGAAAACTGCCAGCACCCCAGAACTACCTAGGAAACCGAAGTGCCAAGAATACAGCATCTTTAGCAAAACCAATCTTAGATGGCTCTGATGAACACTCTAAATCTAGTTGCTCATGTACTTCATGCTTGGGCACAAAAACAGGGCCAGATGTTTGTTTGAGCCCACAAAGGCAGAATGGAGTAGTTGAATGTGTTAAGATGAAAATAAATATTCAGGCAAAGAGTCAAAAAATCATAGCACACATGATTCTCATTGGACACATGGAATCAATTTAAATGCCAACTTCCTAAAAAGACACTTGGAGGTGAAGTTAATACCAAGGATAATAATAATATATACATACATAGGATATGGATTGTTTTAATCTTGTGAGGTTTTGAAATAGTTTTCTTTTTTGTTAAGTTTGTGTTACAATAAACCCTTGACATATGAACCAGGTAAAGGCATTAAAAAGAAATTGTGGAGGAAAATAAAAAGCACAAAACAAACTCTGAAAAGACAGAGATGTAGAGAATGAGGGGAGGTCACAGGGAGAGACCAGGAGGAAAGAGATTGCAACTTGCAGCACATCCAGCTAGTGTAGCTTTCTCACGGGTTTTGTCTTGTCACCATTCCATATTCTAGCATGCTTTTCCTTAAGTGCTGCAGATGACCTTCAGTATGGGTAGGTAGAAAAGCAGGGGGGAAATTAAAGATAGAACCTACCATAAAATCATGTTCTATTTGATCAAAGGTTTTTTTTTTTTGTTTGTTTGTTTGTTTTGCTGTCCCACAGTATATGGAGGGGCCAGGGATCAGATCTGAGCCATAGTTGCGACCTCCATTGCAGTGAAATGAAATAGCAATGAAAGTAGCAATGAAAGATTCTTTAACCCACTTGCCAGGCTGGAGAGAACCTATGAACTCTTGAACTCCAGATCAAAGATTCTTTTTAATCACTCAGAGATCTTTCCCTTCCATTGTATGGGGAAAACAAAGAAACAAACAAATGAAAAAAAAAAAAAAAACTAAGGCCATTTTCTTTGTCCTTTGTGCAGTGTTTTTCATTACTAACCAGCTGTTTCCTTTCTGTTCTCCCTCCTGTTATATCTCGATCACCTGGTTGTCCTGCTTTGTTTTCAGTCTGATGCTGGGGTATGTGTATTCCCCACTTAGACTCTCACACAGGTATTCCTAAAGGTTCTAGTTTTGGACTTCCTTCACACTATACTTTATCTTGAGAACAGCAGAGTGTCAGAGTTAAGAACACATAGTTTGAAGCCAGTTTGCCTGGTTTCATATCCCAACCCTACCATGTACAGAGAATCATGACGTCTGGAAAGTACAGACTCTCAGTCTGACTCATGATTTGTAAAACGGTGACAGTAAGAATTACTCCTCTCAAGACTGCTATAAACATAAATGATTTAAAGTTTAAGAAGTGCTTCGAACAATGCCAGGCACACAGCCCTATCAACTCATTGGCATTATTAGGATGATGCTTAGAAAAATTAAATTCACTCCCGTATCTTGCCATCATGAGAATAACCTTTGATTCTCTTCTCATCCAGTTTTTCATTTGTAACCTCACTCTCGCACTACGACATTCCTATTGGATATTACCACTGGATTATTCTGCCAGCACCTCCACTTAATATGCCCCCAAATCAAATCTTATTTTTTTCTCAGGTCATTTCTTTCCCTCTGTTCTGTGCTTTTTAAGATGATATCACAGTATTTTCATTTACTCAAATTCAAAACTTCTTAGTCAACTTTAAATTGCATATTCTCCCACATTTATAAACACCTGTCTCTAAGTTCTAGCTATACTTTTCAGATATGACCCTCATATGTCTCTATTTTTTTCCATCTTCTCTTCATTACCTAAGTTCAGATACACATCACTGCTTATTTGAATTACTGCCATAGCCTGTGAACTGGCTGCCTACCTCTATCTTCTCGTCCCTTCAACATACTTTCTATGTGAGCAGCAACTGATCGTTGTTAAAACTCCACCTGTCCTAGTCACTTCATTGTTCAAATTAAGATTACCACTATTTGAGTACTTCAAAGGTCATTAGATGGATTTTCTAGATACTTTAGGATCTGCCCACAAGGCATGTTTCTACATTTGTCTTCCATGATCATCAAACCTTTCTCTCCTCCAATCACGTCCACAGCTCTGAACTCACAAATCACGCCTAGTTTTCTCAGCCCTGTGTTCTTGCTGATTAGAAAACATCTCAGTTTATCAAAATTTTAAACATTCAAGACCCAATCCAAATTCCCTTTCTGCATGAAGCTTCTCTCCAACATTACCACTGGTTTTGAATTGATAAACACGTCCATATTATACACCTGAGAGCACGTACTATGGACTTTAGACTGGTCTGGATAACTTAGGAATATTATTTATATTACCTAGGGTATCCCTATAATGTAGGTAAGTATGACTGTTTCAGTTTTTATACATAGAACTTGATGTTAGGTTAAGTAAGTCACCTAAACAAATCCTAGGAACAGGCCAAGAGAAATACCAAATATGTAACAAAGAGGTGTACCAAATATGTGTCTCTTAAATCAGCGCTCATTTCATCATCATTTATTTCTGTCTCCTCTGAAGCACCACCTACTTTACTTACTGTAATGTAAGTTCCTAATCATGGGACTGCTAAGGAAAGGATAAGATATCTACAGTTTAATAATTTCTTCAGGTGATTCTCATGCACTGGCAATTTTCAAAAACAGTGTCATCTAACCGCTTATTATTTCACTTACTGTATGTATTAAATTCAGTGATGAACTAATGATGACAAGATTCATGTATTATTTCCCTCTGTATCAGCCGCAGTTCATAGCACAGAACCTTATCCATAATATATACTCAATAAATTTTGGTTGAATTATTGCCAACTTCTGTGTTTCATCAAAGTAAAAATTTTTATGGACCTGTTAACCACCAGTAATATATTTTCTTATGTGGAAAAGTGCGGGAAATATTCTTGAGGCTTTTATTTAACGTATATACACAAACATATGTTAATTGTAGAACATCTGGAAGAATGCAAAAAATAAAAAAAACTCACTAAAAGACAATGTCTTTGGTCATATTTATATGTTTAAGTACTCTTCTATGTATAGTTTACACATTTTAAGAAAATTACATGTGTGTGTGTGTGTATCTGCCTACAAAAGTGAAAAGAGCAATTTTTGTCAATTTTATTTTGATGCGAGATCTGGTATCTCTAATATTTAAGTGTATTTATCTGTATAGTGATCTTTTCTTTGAAAAATGGTTTCCTGCTTCTAGTGGAACTTCCAAAGTAATATAAGTACTCTTGCACTCTTTCAAGAAGAATTATTAAATTTCAGCAGTGGAACAAATTTATATGTTTGACTTCTAATAGGCTTTCACCATTTTTATGAATTTTTTTTCTCTTGGTGATGACAGAAGTTCTGTACAACACATATTAAAAGGGCCTCTTTCATGTAAAGAAAAAAAATACACTGCTAAAATAGTGAGAAAAAAAGCTCCATGAGGGTTTTCAGTAGAGGAATAAAACTGCAATTATTCCCCAAGAAGCACTGTATATTTCTGAGGCTCTCTCTTTGTTTCCAGCTGATGTCAACAATACTGACTCCAGAGGGATAGGTAATATGATTTACCTTTGAAACTTTAACTAAAAATGAAATTTAGGAGGTGGGACAAGATAGCAGAGTAGGAAGATCCTAGGCTTGCCTCCACCCAGACATGCACCAAAATTACAAGTACATATAGAGAAACACCCTCTGAGAATAACCTGAAGTTGAGCAGGAAAGATTTTCCACAACTAAAGGAAAAAGACACATTGAGACATAGGAGGGATAGAGACACATTCTGGCCAAGACCCATAACCTCCACATAGTGACCTACAGGTAGGAAGGATATCACAGCTTCAAAGGCTCTCCATGAGCACCAAGAGCTGCAACCCCCAAATCAGTCTCCCCAGCCCAGGAGCTCCTCTGGGAAGATGAAAGCCCATAACATCTGCCTTTGAAAATGAGTGGGGCCTACACCTAGAAGAGCCAGAGGCCTATGGGAAACTGAAATTTGCTCTTAAAGGGCTTTTGTAAAAACTCACTCACTTGCTCAAAGTCCCAGTGCAGAGAGCAGCCTGAAACACACCTGGGCACACATGAAAGGAATCCATCAACTCACTTTAGAGTGTGTGCCCAAGGGGCAGTGGTCTCTTGGAATTTTCTCTGGGCATGGAGGAACTGGTCAGTACAAGCTTTTAGCTTTAGTTTGATTGTTTTGTTCTGTCTTGGTCTGGTTTTTGTTTATGGCTTACTCTCTACCTAGTGGGTTCAGCACAGGCAAGGACTATTTCTGAATCTCCCCCTCTGACCTTCTAGCACCATTCACCCTGCCCAGGTTCACCTGTGGATCCAATACCGCTGGTGCTCTTCCAAAGTGGCTCCCCCTCTCTGACAAACACAGTAGGCACACTGTACTGGCACCAGAGCCCATCCAAAGCAGCATCCCACCCTGCCAGGCCCAGCAAGATCTCAGAGCTTTCACCAGAGCTTCTCCAAAGTGGCCCTCTGACTTGCCAAACCCAGCAGACCTCCTCAGCCAGCATTGGCATCTTCTCAAAGCAAACTCTCACTCTAGAGGCTGGTCCTGGGCAATAAAGCAGCCCCCAAAAAGTTGAGATCAGGACTTACAGCTAGGTGCATAAGGATCCAGTCCTGAATACTAGCATACCCACAGCAATTATGGCTCATTCAAAACAGGAGGGTACTGTTCTGAACAGCCAACACCAGGGATACTCCTGTAGAATCTAGATCTAGTGCCCAGGGGCAAGGACACTATTGGGTCCCACAGGACACTTTCTACACAAAGCCATGCCTTTAAGACTGGGAGACATAGCTGATCTACTGAATACATAGAAACAAAAACAAGGAGTGAGGGAAAATGAACAGATAAAGGAATATGATCCAAATGAAATAACAAGACAAAAGCTCAGGAAAAGAACTAAATGAAACAGAGATAAGCAACCTCCCAGAGAAAGGGATCAGATTAATGGTCATAAAGGTACTCTGAACTCAGGAGAAGATTGGAAGGGCACAGTGATAACTTCAACAAAGAGGTAAAATTATTAAAAAAATCAGAGCTGAAGAATAAAATACTGAAACTGAAAAATACCAAAAATAGATTAGATGATACAGAAAAAAAAAAAAACCTACCTGGAAGACAAGATACTGGAAATCACCCCAAAACAGCAAAGAAAAACAAAGAAACAAAAAATGAGGATAGTTTATGGGACCTCTGGAAATATTTCAAGCATGCTAACATGCTCATTATAGGGAGTTCCAGAAGAAGAGCAAAAGGGACAGAAAACCTATTTGAGAGCAAAGGAAACAGATATCTAAGTCCAAAAAGCACAGAGTATCAAAGAAAATAATTCAAAGAGATCCATTACAAGACACATTGTAGTTAGAATGTCAGCATTTAAAGATAAAGAATCTTAAAAGCGGCAAGGGAAAAACAATTAGTTGCATATAGGAGAACCCCTATAAGACTATCAACTAAATATTCAGCAGAAATTTCAGAGGCCAGAACAGAGTAGAATAATATATTCAAGAAACAGAAAGGAAAAAACTTTCAACCAAGAATATACTATCCAGCAGGTTTATCATTCAGAATTGAAGGATAGATAGTTTCCTAGACAAGCAAATGCTAAAGGAGTTCATTACCACTAAGATGACCTTACAAAAATTGTTACAGGGAATCTCTAAACAGAAGAGACCAAAACTAGAAACATGAAAATTGTGACCTAAAAATTCTCAAAAATAAAGGGAAAAACATGGTAAATCTAATGAGTCGATCAAGCACCTATATAACTAGTATGAATATTAAAAGACAAAAATGGTCAAATAATATATATTTACATAATTAAAGTGTGAACAAAATAAATTTAAAAGATGTCAAAAACATAAAATAATGTGTTTAGAGGGAATAAAAATGTAATGCTTTTAGAATGTGCTCAAACTTAAGTGATAATCACCTTAAAAAAGACTTGTATACATAGGTGGTTATATAAGAATCTCATGGTAATCATAAATGGAAAAATTTATAATTGATACATGAAAAATAAAAAAGAAAAACAATACTGAAATATCCATCAAACCAAAATGGAAGAGATCAAGAGAAGAAGAAAGAAACAAATAACAGAAATGAACAAAAAACAATGAACAAAATGGCAAGGAGTACATAACTATCAATAATTAATTTAATGCAAATATAAGTGGCCTAAGGCTACAATCAAAAGACATAGGGTGGATAAATAGATTTTTAAAAAGCCATCTATATGTGGATTCAATAGACTAGCTTCACACCAAAAGACACACATGGGCTAAAAATGAAGGGTTGGAAAAAATATCCCATGCAAATAGAAACAAAGAAATCTGGGGTAATAATACTTACATCAGATAAAACAGACTTTAAAACAGAGACTGCAACAAAAGACAAAGAAGGATATCACATTTTGAAAAAGAGATCAATTCAATGAGAAAATATAACACTTCTAAATATATATGCACCCAACACTGGTGCACTTAAATACATAAGACAACTATTAAGAGACAATGGGAGAAATTGATAGTAATGCAATAATAGTAATAAACTTTACCCCCGCTTATGTCAATGGACAGATCATCCAGTCAGAAAACAAGAAACACTAGCCTTAAATGATATGGCCAGTTACTTGGATTTAAGATAGATATATATATAAACATTCCATCCTAATATAGCAGAACAGACATTCTTTTCAATTACAGGGACATTCTCCAGGATAAATCACATGCTAGACCACAAAACAAGCTAAAAAATTTAAGAAGATTGAAATCACATCAGACATCTTTTCTGACCACAATGATATGAAACTAGAAATCAACTACAAGAAAAAACACAAACACGTGGAATCCAAATAACATGTTAATAAACAGCCAATGGATCACTGAGGAAATCAAGGACAAAAATGTAAAGTTACCTTGGACAAGTGAAAATGGATATACAACATTCCAAAATAATGGGACACAATAAAGGCATTTCTAAGAGAGAACTTTATAGCAATACAGGACTAACTCAGGAAACAAGAAAAATCTCAATCTAACCTTACACATAGGAGCTAGAATGAGAACAAAACCTGAAGTTAATAGAAGGAAGTAAATATTAAAGATCAGATTGGAAATAAATGCAATAAAGACAAAAAGTCAATAGAAAAAGATCAATGAAACTAAGAGTTAGCTGTTTAAAGAATAAACAAAACCAATAAACCTTTAATCAGACTCATCAAAAAACTAAAAGGGGGTATGGGTGGGTCCAAGTAAAATCAGAAATTACAACCAATACTATATATATCAATATCATAAGAGATTACTACAAAAAATTACATGCTAACAAAGTGGACTACCTTGAAGAAATGGGTAAATTCTTAGAAACATGATGATCTTTCAAGTTTGTATCAAGAAGAAATGAAAAATCTGACTATACTAGTTATTAGTAATGAAATTGGGAAGTTTCCATGTGGTGCAGTGGGTTACAGATCTGGCATTGCCCCATCTGTGGCTCAGTTTGCAACTGTGGTGCAGGTTCAGTCCCTAGCCTGGGAACTTCCACATGCCATATTTTCAGCCAAAAAAAAAAAAAAAATTACGAAACTGAATAAATAATTTTAAAAAGCTCCCAGCACACAAAAGTCTATGATTTTATGAGTGTGTTTCCTCTAAGATAACGAACAAGATAAAGATGCCCACTCTTTCCAATTTTATTTAACTTAGTAATTCCAGCCAAAGCAATCAGATAAGAAAAAGAAACAGAAGAAATCCAAATGGGAAAGGAAGAGGTAAAACTGCCACTGTCCAGATGACAAGATAAAAAATCCCAAAGACTCCATCAAAAATTATTACAATAAGTCATTTGAGTAAATTTGTAGGATAGAAAATCAGTATACAGCAAGCTGTAGCATTTCTATGCATTTAATTTGTCTTGTCTATGAAAAAGACAAATGAAGAAAATTGAATCAAAAGGAGTAAAATACCTAGAAATAAATCAAACTAAGAAGGTGAAAGACTTGTAATTGGAAAACTGTACCACACCAGTGAAAGAAATCGAAGATAACTCAAACAGATGGAAAGATATACAATGCTCATGAACTGGAGGAATAAGTAATGTTAAAATATCCAAACTACCCAATGTAATCTACAATCTCAGTGCAATCCCTATCAAATAATAATGACATTTCTCAACATATAATCCTAGAATTTGTATAGAACACAAAAGACTCCAAATAGTCAAAGCGACCTTGAGAAAGAAAAACAAAGCTGGAGGCATCACACTCCCAGATTTGAAACTACACTACAAAGCTACAGTAATCAAGTTAGTATGGTCTTGGTGCAAAAAGCAGACACATAGATCAATGGAATAGAGAGCCTAGAGATAAACTTACCCTCACATGGTCAATACTCTTCAAGAAAGTAGAAGCACTAAAGTTGCTGTCTTTTCTTTGGGAAAAGAGCATCTCTAATAAATGGTGTTGAGAAAACTGGAAAACTACATGCAAAATAATGAATTTAGAACACTTCCTGACATCATGTACAAAAAAACTCTACTCAAAGTGTATTAAAGACTTAATTGTAAAATGTGAAACTATAAAACTCCTAGAGAAAAAAAAGTAGGTGGTATGGTCTTAGGTATCAATTTTTTTTTTTTTTTTTTTTTTGTCTACTATCCCAGGCAAGGGAGACAAAAGTAAAAATAAACAGAGGGACTACAACAAATGAAAAAGTTTCTGCACAGTGACAGAAACTATCAACAAAATAAAAGGCAACCTACTGACAGAAAGAAAACATTTGCAAATGATGTATAATTAAAGGGGTTAATATCTGAATTATATAAAGAAATCACACAACTTAATATAAAAAAAACATATAATTGATTAAGAAATGGGCAGAGGACCCATATAGATTTCTTTTTAAACAAGGCATATACAGATTTCCAACAGGCATGAAAAGATTCTCAACATCATTAATCATCAAAGAAAGGCAAATAAAAAATTATCTTTACAGAATGGGCTATCACCAAAAATATAATAACAGGTATTAGCAAGGACATACAAAAAAGTTCACCCATGTGCACTGCTGGTGGAAATGTAAATTTTTTTTTTGTCTTTTTGCCTTTTTTATCTAGAGCCGCACCTGTGGCATATGGAGGTTCCCAGGCTAGGGGTCTAACAGGAGCTGTAGTTGCCGGCCTTCACCACAGCCACAGGCACAGCAATGCGGGATCCAAGCCGCGTCTGCAACCTACACCACAGCTCATGGCAATGCCGGATCCTTAACCCACTGAGCAAGGCCAGGGACTGAACCCGCAACCTCATGTTCCCTCGTCAGATTCGTTAACCACTGAGCCACGAAAGGAACTCCCTGGAAAGGTAAATTGGTATAGCCACTATAGAAGGCAGTATGGAGATTTCTCCAAAAATTAAAACTAGAACTACCATACGATCCAGGAATTCTATTTCTGAATATGTACCTGAAGAAAACAAAATCCCTGTTTCAAAAAGATATATGCATTCCTACGTTTCCTACAGCATTATTTACAATGGCCAAAATATGAAAGCAACTTAAGTGTTCTTTGGTACAGGAATGTATGAAAAATATGAATGTAGGAAAAAGATATATATACCACACATAAATACACACAGAATGGAATACTACTCAGCTATAAAAAGAATTTGTACCATTTGCCATAACATGGATGAATTTAGACGGTATTACACTAGGTGAAATGAGTCAGACAGAGACGAATACCTTATAATTTCACTTTTATGTATAAACTGAAAAACAAAAGCAAAACAAAAGGAAAACAGATTCACAGATACAGAAAACAAACTGATGTTTGCCAGAGGTAAGGAGGGAGGGACTTGGGCAAAACAGGTATAAGGATTAGAGATATGAACTTAGTCATAAAATAAATAATGAGGAAATAATATATAACATAAGGGATATAGTCAATAACTCTACAAATAATTTTGTATGGTGACAGTTACTGGACTTGTGATCATTTTTTTAATATACTTGATTGTCAGATCACCAGCTGTACACCTAAAACTAATGTAATATTGTACATCAACTATACTTCAATAAAACATAAAAAGTAAGCACATAAATAAAAGGATAGAAAAAGAAAAGTCAGAGTGTCATGCTCCATGTATTAAATGTTTTGAGCATACATGTTTAAGTAGGTATTTTTTTACCATATATATATTTTGGAGTCATACCAAATATACCATTTGGTTTTCTGCTTTTTTTTTTCACTTAGCATCAAGGGAATTTTCCCAGCATATTAAAATTCTTCCAAAATGTAGAAGGAAAGAATAAAATTTTTTTTCTGATTCTCTTCACACATTTAAGAAAAATCTCACCCACTAATGGTGAAAAAACACATCATTACATTTAAGCAGAAGATGGCAGATTCAAGAACTCATTATTTCTTCCCTTACCAAAAAGGCCATTACTAGGACAATAAAAAGGATTATGGCATAAAACTAGAGGAACAAAAATAACAGAGAAGGAGATGATAGCAAAATCTTTTTGGAAATGGTAAAGCAGAAAGACAAATGACAATTGACTTAACAGATACAAATAGCTAAGACCCTGGCCAGCAGTGAGAAATTAAGCAGCACAAACTGTGCTAAAAGTCTCTAATGTTCAGAGACTGTTCATTTCAAGTACTTCTGGCAATAGGAACATAGGTAAGGATCAAAACAAGTGATCAAACAAGTGGTCTATATATATATATATATATATATATATATATATATAGAGAGAGAGAGAGAGAGAGAGAGAGAGAGAAGACAAATACATATTTAGGTACATTCTAAAAACAAATACGTGTACCATTTTCTGTATAATGTTATCCACAACAGATTAAAAAGTGAAAATAAAATGCCCATCAACAGATAAATAAGTGAACAAATTTTGGTATATACATACACTGGAATATTATTCAGCCATAAAAAGGGATGAAGTAGCCATAAAAAGGGATAATGTTACTACGGATGAACCTTGAAAACATTACATTAAGTGAAAAAAAGCCAGACACAAAAGGTTGATTACTATTTGTAAATATTTTCTCCTATTCTGTCAGTTGTGTTTTGGTTTTGCTAATAGTTTCCTTTGCTCTACAAAACTTTTTTTTAATTATGGTTGATTTACAATAATTCTTCAAGTTCTACTGTGCAGCAGAGTGACCCAATCACACACAGTTCCCTGGGCTGTACAGTAGGAGTCCACTGCTCATCCATCCATCCATTCCAAATATTAGTTTGTATCCACCAACCCCAAAGTCTCTGTCCATCCCATTCCCTCCCCCTGACAACCACAAGTTGGCTGTCTATGTTCATGATCTGTTTCTGTTTTGAGATAGGATCATTTAAGTCCCATTTGTTTTTGTTTTTTTGTTTGTTTTGTCTTTGTCTTAGGAGACAGATCCAAAAAGTATTGCTATGATTTATGTCAGAGTATACTGTCTACATTCTCCTCTAGGAGTTTTATGAATTCAGGTCTTAGATTCATATCTTTAAATCATTTTGAGTTTATTTTTGTACATGGTGTGAGGAAAGGTTCTAATCTTATTGTTTTACACCAAGCTGTCCAGGTTTCCTAGCATCATTTCTAGAAGAGACTGTCTTTTCTCTTTTTACCTTATGACTCTTTTGTAGGTTAGTTGACTATATGTGCATAGTTGTATTTCTGGGCTCTCCATTATGTTCTGTTGAGCTATGTGTCTGTTTTTGTGCCAGTACCATGCTGTTTTGATACTGTAGCTTTGTAGTATAGTTTGAATTCTGAGAGAGTGAGACTTCCAGCTTTGTTCTTTTTTTCTCAAGTTTGCTTTCACAATTTGGGGTCCTTTGTGGTTCCATGTGAATTTTAGGATTATTTTTTTCTAGTTCTGTGAAAAATGTCATGAGTATTTTGATAGAGATTGCATTAAATCTATAGATTTTTCCAGGTAGTATAACATTTAACAATATTATTTCTTCAAATACAAAAGCATAGAGTATCTTTCTGTTTCTTTGTATTTTTTAAATTTCCTTCATCAATGTTATATAGATTTCACAATATAGGTCTTTCACCACTTTGGTTAACTTTATTCTATTTTATTATTTTGATGAAATTTTAAATTGTTTACTTTCTGTTTCTGTTAGTACAGTACTAGAGGAAAAGCAACTGATTTTTATATGTTAATACTGTATCCTGACACTTTGCTAAATTCATTTATTAGTTTTTGGGTGGAGACTTTAGAGCTTTCTTATAAAGTATCAAGTCAGCTACAAATTCTTAGTTTTACTTCTTCCCTCCCAATTTGGATGCTTTTTATTTATTTTTCTTGTATGATTACTTTGCCTATGATTTCCAGTACTGTGTTAAATAGAAGTGGCAAGAGTTGTCATCTTGTCATGTCCCTGAATTTAACGGGGAAGTTTTCAGCTTTTCACCACTGAGCACAGTGTTAGATGTAGATTTGTCATAAATGGCCTTAAGTATGTTGAGATTATGTTCTTTCTATAATATGAGAGCTTTTTTTTTTTATCATAAATGGATTTTGAATTTTGTCAAAATCTCTTTCTGCATCTATCAAGATGATTTTGTGATTTTTATGACTCCTTTGGCTAATGTGGTATCACACTGATTGATTTGAAACATTGAAATATCTTTGCATCTTTGGAATAAATACACCTTGATCATGGTGAATGATTCTTTTTATATATTGCTGGATTCAGTGTACTAATATTTTGTGTAGGATTTTCACATCTATATTCATTGGTCTTTTTTGTAGTTTCTTTGTCTTGTTTTGATATCAGGGTAATAGCGGTCCCATAGAATGAATATTGGGGTGTTACAGCATCTTCAAAAATTTTTTGGAATAGTTTGAGGACAGGTATTAGCTCTATTTTATATGTTTGGTCAAATTCCCCAGTGAACTTTCATATGCTAGTCTTTGCCCTTTTACAAAAACATCAGTGTCCCTACTAAAAATCCATGTGTTCAAGTTGTTTCTTCTTGATTCAGTCCTGGAGGGCTGTATGCTTCTAGAAATTTGTCCATCATCTATTTGTATGTGTGTGTGTGTGTGTGTATATACATACATACATACATACATATATATATATATATATATATATATATAGTACAACCCAATATTAAAAAAAAACAATTACCCAGTGAAAAAATGGGCAGAAAACCTGGACATTTTCTAAAGAAGACAGAGAGATGGCTAACAGGGACATGAAAAGGTGCTCAACATTGCTAATTAGAGAAACTCAAATCAAAACAACAATGATATATCACCTCACACCTGTCAGAATGGCTATCATCTAAAAGAAAACAAATAACAAATGTTGGAGAGTATGTGGGGAAAAGGAAACCCTTGTACACTTTTCATGAGAATGTAAATTACAGCAGTCACTGTGGAAAAGAGTATGAAACTCCTCAAAAAATTAAAAACAGAATTATTGTGTGATCCAGCAATTCTACTCCTGGATGTATATCCATGAAATACAAAAACACTAATTTGAAAAGATACATGCTTTCCAATGTTCGTAGCAGCACTATTTACAATGGCCAAGATAAGGAAGCAACTCATGTCCATCCACATATAATGAAAGAAGATAAGATGTATCTGTATGTGTGTGTGTGTGTGTGTGTGTGTGTATACACACAATAGAATATTATTCAGTCATAAAAAATAATAAAACTCTGCCATTTGCAACAATGTGAATGGACCTAGAGGATATTATACTTAGTAAAATAAGTTGGAGTTCCCACTGTGACTCAGGGCTAATGAACCCAACTAGTATCCACAAGGAAACAGTTTCCATCCCTGACCCAGCTCAGTGGGTTAAGGATCTGATGTTGCCATGAGCTACAATGTAGGTCACAGATGGAGCTCAGATCCCACTTAGCTGTGGTGTAGGCCACTGCCAAGCTCCAATTTGACCCCTAGCCTGGGAACGTCCATATTCTGTGTGTGTGCAGCCTTAATAAAAGTAAAATAAGTCCAAGACAATTACTATGTGATATCACTTATACATGGAATCTAAAATATAATATTAATAAATATACCTAGGACAACAGAAACAGACTCACACAGAGAAAATAAACTAGTGGTTACCAGAGGGGAGAGAAAAGAGGAAGAGAAAGTCAGAGATACAGAATTAAGAGATAAAAACTACTATGTATAAAATAGATAAGCAATAAGAATATACTGTATAGCACAGTCACTCTCTTACAAGAACATTTAAGGGAGTATAAACTATAAAAATACTGAAACATTATGCTGTACATCTGAAACTAATATTGTAAATCAACTATACTCAAAAATTTAATTTCTAAAAAGTCACTTATTGTATGATTCCATTTATAGAAAATATTTAGAATAGTCATGTCCATAGAGACAGAAAGTAGATCATTGATTGCCATAGGCTAGAGGGAGAGGGAAATGGGAAGCTACTGCTTCATTGGTTCTGCATTTTTTGGGGGGCTTTCTAGGGTCTTTCTAACTTTATAGAAGTATACAGAATTATTCACAACTATAGAACATTGTGACAATGCTAAACACCACAAAACTGTGCATTTTAAAATGGTTAATTTTATGTTTTGTGAATTCTCATCTTAATACTTTTCAAAAGTTATTTTAAAGAAATATAATACAGAGACTCCTTGGACAGAAGTACATCAGACACAACTGGTTTGCCATACCATTGTGAAAACAGGGAGATTAGGTTGAAGTAAATTTACATACTAAATGAAATCTCTTCTTTTTCCAAATTTTGTTCCAGAATTCTGACAACAATATTTTTAAAACCTCAAGTAAGAATATGAAAGATTTTTTTGTGTGTGAGAAATCTAACTAGCCCTAGAGAAAGACCAAAGATATGCAGGATGCCTACACAAAATTGTGCAGCCAGATCATCCTACAGCAAAGTCCTCAGCTGACCTCATTCATAGGCAAGTAACCTTATAATAAACTTTTTAGGGTCTTACTCTTAAATATGAGAAACAGCAGTGAACGATCTAATATATGGGAATATACTTTGACATGAAAAACAGGAACCAAATAACAGAAAAAGGAAAAGCAACTTGAAGAGATACAGACCAAGGAGGGAATGAAAGCGATCTCCTAAAGGATCCGAGGAGATATTGCAACAATTAAATAATAAGGGATTTTTTTAAATAGTGAAATTGACATCTACCAATGCAAGGTAGATGAAATTCTGAATAGAAGTGCTAGACAATAAAACTGAGTAATATCCCAAGTAAATAAAATTAAAAAAAAGTAAAATATAGAATAGATAAATCATCTGAAAAGTAGGACTTTAAGACAAATGAGACCTATCTATTCTGTTGTTTTTTTCCCCGTTTATTAGTTTGACTTTTCAACTTGATTTCTTAGCTCTGCAATTTCTTCTGTAGTTTTATTCTGAAGTATCTTATTTTCATAAATTAATATTTTTTATTAACTTGGTGAATAGCATGGAGCACTTGTGGAGCAATATCTTGCATGCCTTGTGTGTATGCTACTTCAAATTTTATTATTTTCCTGAATTGTAGTTACTATTTTTATTTCCTTTCTTCCTATGGGTAACTACCAGCTGTTTCCTAATATTCTCTCCTTCTCAAGTAGTAAAAATGTAATTTTAGGCACATGGTTAATGGATTAAATTTACTTTCCCAGTCTCCTTTGGAGTTAGGCATGGCTTTGAAGTTATGTTCTGGGCCACCCAAATGTAATTAGAAATGTCTTTAATTTACGTGAAGCATCCTTTAAGAGGTAGAATATGCCCCAATTTCTTCTTTCCTTTACCTGACTCCTATAATATAGAAACAAGGCTAGAACTTGGTCATTTGGAGCTGTAACTACATGTTAAAACCTCTATCCCTGATTATACTGTTAGTACCCGTAAAGAAAACACTGAATATCTATCTAGAGAGTCTTTTAACATGAGAAATAATTATTTTTAAGATCCTATTTAAGCTTGGAGTTTATTTTGATTACAGCTGAAACTAATCCTAATGGATAACCTCTCTTTATTTCTTCCTATCTCTCTCCTTATTTTCTCTCTGGTCACAACTGTTCCTAATTTCATGCCACTTTTTTTCTTCATTTCACTCATGCTTCACAGCTTTGCTCAGGCTTGTGTTGGCTGTCATGTTCTATAGGAGACATTTCCATTATTCCCTTTGGAGACCTCTTTGGTTTGCTCTCTGAGCTATAGACCATGAGCAGGGTTTTGTGTTCTGCCTACCCATTCCTCTGTTGCCTGAGAACTGGAGCTTAATGTGTGGAAGTGGGGACATCTGAAGCAGTGGCATTCAAGTGCTGTCTCAACCACTTGCTAGCAGTGTGTTCATGGACAAATTATTTAACTCTACTATACTTCAGTTTCCCTGTTTTTTTTTTTTTTTTTTTTTTGCCTTATCTAGGGCCGCACCTGCGGCATATGGAGGTTCCCAGACTAGGGGTCTAACAGGAGCTGTAGCTGCTGGCCTTTGCCACAGCCACAGCAACGCGGGATCCAAGCCGCGTCTGCAACCTACACCACAGCTCACGGCAACGCCGGATCCTTAACCCACTGAGCAAGGCCAGGGATCGAACCCGCAACCTCATGGTTCTTAGTCGGATTCGTTAACCACTAAGCCACAATGGGAACTCCCTCCCTGTTTTTAAATGACCTGTCACCACGCTGTACAGCTGGGTATAATGTAAAGAAATAAAAAAAATAAAATAAAAAAATAAAAAAAATAAATGATACAATACCTACATCATCAGGTTATGAAAACCAAGTTAAGACAATAAACAACAAGGCTGAGAAGTTGTTCATGTGGTGCATTTAGAGTGCTGTGTTTGAGTGTTATGACCGTTGTTATCAAATATGAACTCTGATGCTTCGTCTCAGTTTTCGTTAAATGTTATATACTGAGTATATTCCATTTAGTACCTCATTTTACTAGAAGAGGTCCCCTTCATCTTTCAAGCTTTATATCAATCCAGTGTGCGTATCCGTCTCCACACTCTATGCCCTCCACAGAGCCTAGTGCCAAGTCTTTTATGGAATTGCACTTGTATATTATTTATCTGTATCACAGACACTGAAATCTTTCTGGTCTCCTTTACTTCAGATTCCAGTTAGGGAGCAGCCTGGAAAAGGGGAAGCTAACTAATCTCTACCTGGAAGTCCTCGGTCTCAGTAGGAGCAGGAATTTTGCATTTAAGTCATAAACTGTGAGTAAATATTAATTATCTCTGAAGTTCATTACTTCTTTCTACTTCAGTAACATTCTACAAACTCTACATCACAGAGTTACAATCCTGACTTGTGTTTATGTCTTCTATCATAAGTCTTGAAGATCTTCTATTAACTCTCCCTTCACAGCAGTGACCCAAGCTGCTGCAGTGACAATGCCAGATTTTCAACCTGCTATGCCACAAGGGAACTCCTGGAGCTTTTTTATAATGTTTTCGTTGCAGGTGGGTGGTGCTGCCAGGTACAGCGAGGAAGGAAGAGAATAAAGGGACAGTTTATATAAATAAGTATCTTATTTATAAATAATTTTTTGTAATGTTTTTCAAACTTTCCTGCCCACCTTTCTGTGAGAAGTATACATCTCAACCCTGTATGAACATACTTATATGTAAATGAAACAGAATATCACAAAGTATTAAGCATTTTTTCTCTGTGCAAATATATTCTGAGATTTAAAAAACAAAACAACAACAACAAAAAAAACTCTCCCTGAATCTCAAGTTTGTTAATCTCATTTGGACACTAGGCACTTGAGAGTCCAGTTAAAAACAATGTGGAAGCAGAAGGAACTGAGTCCACACATCCTTCTTCCAGCCTATTTCCTGCTTAACCTCCAACAGGTCCTCTCTGAGGCTTGCTGTATTTGTTTGACAGTTGCTGAGCTTGAAAGAGTGAAAGAAACAGAGGTACAAAATAATGCTACTAAAACTCGAATCACAAATTATAATATTTAACCATTTATGCCTTCCCTAATCTCCCTAATTAATGAATTTTCTAATACTCCTTTCCAACAAATAAGCTTTTTTCCTTCCTTTAGAAAAATAACTACAGAACAAGTCTTTTGATCCAAGAACGACTGGCATAGATTTGAAAGTACATTTGCAGTCAAGTAGTTTTAAATTGTAGATGAACTCTCTCTGCATTCTGTTTTTCTGACCTAGAAAACAGAAACTCTGCTTTGTCATATATGAAGCTTTCAGCTTTGACCCCATTTTACATTTGGTGGTAAGTTGTTGTCATTACCCTTCCACTTATTTTTGAAGTGGGAAACTATTTTTTTATAAATTGGATATTTATGAAAATTTATCAAATAACATTTAGCTTAAAAATCCAGTATATAAAAGCCTGCAGGTTGTCCTTTACCTGCAGTGATAAATACTAGGAAGATTAAGAGAAGGTGGCCTAAACTGTACCATTTTCTCTCTTCCATTAATTTCATTCAAACACACACAGGGAGAGTTGGCAGATGACAGGTTAAATTGGTAGTAGGAACAGATTTTGCCTTGCCTCCGCAAGCTAGACTCTACTAAGTGAGGGGAAACAATGGAAAGAAGAAGAAATGAGAATGTCTTGACTTATTCTGACAAACAAGATGGTCTATCTGTGTCATGAAATTCCTGGAGAACAAATAAACAATTGGCATATATTATGCGCCAGTTATATGCCTAGATTTTATTAACTGAAACTATTCCCACGATTTTCCTCTTTTGAAAAAATAAGGAATCCTATAGCCTTAAAGGAAAGAAGTACTAAAAAAATGAGACAAAGGAAAATACCATTACAGAGAAGAGTTGAATACAGTTATGGATATCACACTTGAGAAATTCAGTTATACCAAACAGAAAATATATTAGCTACCAAGGATTATATACAGTAGACATAAAGTAGTAGGATATATTCCAGATTTTCCTCAAATCCTAGCAGGCTTTGGTAATAGAGTGTTTTTTTTTTGAAAATTCTGAACATTTTAAAGGTTGATTAAGCAGGCCAATTATAAATGTGTATTATATACACACACACACATATATTTCTGCTTACCTCTCAAATATTTACTATAGGAAGGTTAATAGAAATATTTTTCTTGTTATCAAACTTAAGATCTGATTTCAGTGCTTATCAAAATTATATAATATTCAGAGCCAAATGGCACTCAGGAAAAAAAATAAAGACCAAATAATTATTGATGACTTAAATTGTGCTCAACTATGTATGTTCTATTTAGGTAAATAGCAATTATTGATATAATACCACATCCACTTAGCAATTAATTTTTTTTCTTTTGACTTTGCCCACATAGGAAATTTTATAAACCATGGAAACAGAATAATCAAGTTTTCACTTAAGGTAATTAATCTGCAACTCATATCCATATTAAAATGAGTATAACATTATTTACCCACTTCCTCTGAGCCAGCTTTCTCCTTGATCTTTTTCAGTCTGGCTTCCTCCCTAAATATAATACTCTAACCACAGTTTCTTTAGTCTCTAAAGACAATTCATATTTCTCTAAAATCTGTCCCTATGTCATGTACATTTTCCAGTGGTTTCAATTTTATTGTTGCCTAAGTGTTATCACTTCAAAAAGTAAACCCCCTCACCTAAAAATTACACACATACACATATACTATATATTTTTTCATCATGTTCTGGATTTTGAAGTCATAACATTGAGAGTATATTTAGTTGCAAGGAAGAAAGATCTAACTTCAAGAGTAATATAATTAATTAACCTAAGTAATGAAGTCCAAAGACAGAGTAGCTTTCAGTGATACTATCAAGCGGCCAGATTTAGTTATTTATTTCCCTCTGCTAACTGCAGTAGTCATTTCAGCGTAAAACTGTTTCACCTAATGGTCTTAAGGTAGCTATGAGGAAGAGAAAGATCTACATGTTGTCTTTATAAGGATAGCTGTACATGTTTCCTGAAAACTATCCCTTAAAATGAGTCTTTACCAAACTTGTGCAAATATCTTCTAGAATCTCATTGGCTAGAATTGATCCACATGACAATTTCTAAATTGTTGCAAGTAAGGGTTTGGAATTTTTTTTTCCTAATATCATTTATATATATATAAGTTCATAGTTTTAAAACTGTTTTCATTCTATAGTTTTTATTTTATCGAGATCCATTTTTTATATTTATATCATATTTCAGTACTTTTCTGAAAAGTATCTCAAATATAATTTTCTAGAAGTCATCTGGCAAGGAATAAAAGGGTGCATTTATAGAGATGTTTCTTTGTTTTAGATGTAAATAGATGAAAAAAGAATGAATTACAAAAATTAAGTTCAAGAATTATGAATTTGTAGAAGTTATCTACCTATGGAAGCTGATAATACTTTGAATTTGTATTGTGGAATCAAAAATGGATTGAGATAAAATCCGTCTTAATGAAGAACAGAGATTTTTATAATCAGTAAATTTAATAAACTAGAACTAAGGTGACTCTCCTGAAACTTGAAAGAATTAAAGACAAAGGACATTTTTCTTTAGAGTTTTGACAGAAGATCAAATGAGTAAGGATTTACTAAGTTCTCAAAATTCCATAAGAAGCATACTAAGAATTGTGAGTAAGAGCAGGCATAGAAGACAGGCTCTTACCATGAAGAAATTTAGAAACGTAAGGTTGAGAAAATTACGTAAAAGATTAAATGGCAAGGCAATATAAAAATAAAGAGTTGAAGAACACCACAGTAGCTGTCTTATAATTAAATACATTAAATTTGCCAACTGAATTGGCCTGATAATAATTTCTATTAGAGGTCACAGGGATAAAAATCATTAAATGAACCTAAGAAAATCATTTGTGAAAAGTTACTACAGAGTAAAATATAAATTTACCTTTATTGATAATGCTATCAAACAGCTAAGGAAGAAATAAAAAAATCTTACAGAGAAATTGCATGTAAGAGGAGGGAATATTACATTATGAAGCTAGCATATCCTTGATACAAAAAAATGTACAAAATAATGTAAGAAAATTGCAAACCAAACATTTCTACATAATGTAGATGTAAATATCTTAAATTAATATTCCCAACTCCAACTCAACAACATATAGAAAAGATAATGACCAATAGGTCTTTACTGCTGGTATGCCAAGCTGTTTCAATAAGAGCAATTCCATCAATGTAATTTATCACAGAAACAAAATAAAAAATAATAATCATGATGCATACAGAAAATGCACTTGAAAAAGTTGGTTTATCTATTTGATTTTTTTAAAAAAACTAAGTAAATTACAAATAGAAACATCCTCAATCTGATAAAAAGTAATATATGTAAACCTCACAACTAACATCTCACTAAAGTGGCAAAGTATTGAATGTATTCCTCCTTAACATTAGGAACAAAGGAAAGATATGTTCTTACAAGTTCTAATCAGTATTGTGCTGGAAGTTTCAGCAAGTACAATAAGGCAGGAGAAAAAGCAAAAGTTTATAGGCAGTTAATCAAGATGCAAACTGCTTTTATTTAGAAACAGCTTATTGTTTACAGAGAAATCGTAAGGTTTCTAATTTAAAACTAGTAGAATTAATAAGTTAATTTGGCAAGATCACAGGACGAGTTTATTTCTAAGACCAACAGCAACCAACTGCAAAATGAAATAAAATCATTTATATTTAAACCAAAACCACAAGATACTTAGAAAAAATTTCATATAAGTTCAAGAACCCTAAATGAAAACAAAACTTGGGTTTTGGAACATTTTTAAAACCGAGAATAACTAGAAAGATAGACAATATTCATTAATTTGAGGACAATATTATTTTCGGTTCTCCTCTATTTGACTTGCAGATTGAATGCAGTAAAAATTCCAAAAGAAATTATATTTTTTATAGAATTGGTGAACTGAATCTAAGATATTTTTGGAAATGGAACACAGAACAGCCTAAGTATCTTGAAAAAAGATAAACAAAATTGGAAGACATACATATCTGGCTTTAAGAAGTACTACAAATCTACACTAATCAAGACTGTGTGGTGGTAGCATAACAGTAGATATATAGATCAATGGAATAAAATAGGAAATCCAGAAATAGCTTAATATATAGATATATGGTCAATTGATTGTCAACAAAGATATCAACACATCTCAATGGAGAAAGAAAGGCATTTATAAACAAATAGTACAGGGTAAGAGTCTGGAAAAAGAAAGTGAATCTCAACCTCAAACTCAAGTTAACCACAATAATTTATTTGAGATGATTCATAGACCTACACAAAAAAGCTAAAACTATAAAGCTTCTAGAGTGAATCATAAAAGAACACCTTAATATTCAACAATATACGAAGATGTACTGGTCACAAAAGCACTAATCAAAACATGGTAAAGGAAGAATTGAATTTTATCAAAGTTGAGAATTTCTGTTCATCAAAAGCTTCTATTAATAAAGTCAGATCAGAGACTCAGAAAAATATTTTCAAAATATGGATTTTACAACAGATTTACTGTGTATTCAGAATGCACAATGAACTCCTATGAATCAATAACATAAAGGAAATGACTGGATTATAAAATAGTCATAAGATGTGAACAAATTTTTCAAAAAAGTAAATATAAAGTTGATTAGTAAGCATATGAAAAATGCTCAACATCATCAGTAAGAAGGAAAATGCAGATTGAAACTTTAATGAGATACTGTCCAATAGCCAACAAAATGGCTCAGATTTTAAAGACTGATAACGTTGGGAGGATATGAAGCATTGGTACTCTATACATTCTGCTGGAGTATATAATGGAATATTCGAGATATTTAAGTTTCTTATGGTGTTAAACATATACCTTTTATTATAACCTAGAAATTACATTTCTAAGTATTTTCTCATGATAAAATGACCACATGCCCATAAAAATGTGTACAAAAATGTTCTCAGCTTTATTTAAAAAAAACTGGTAAAAACCTCTATATCCATCAGCAAAAGGATAAACAAATCATAGTATATTCAAACAATGGTAAACTACTCTGCAATAAAAATATAACAATTACTGATATAGGCAATGATAAGGATAAATCTCAGAAATATGATGAACAATAGACTCAGACTCAAAAAGAAGGATAAGGTAATATATATATATGTATATATATATTACATATTTATGAAATTACAGAAGTTATAGATGAGGCAAAACTAGTCTATAATGATGGAAACCAGAAGTGGTTGCTTCCAAGCCAAAGTGAGGGAGGGAAAAGGAACAAGGAAATGATAGAAATGTTCTGCTATTATAATGTGACTGTTGGTTACCTGGGTGTATACACTTGTCAAAACTCAAACTATACATTTATACTATAAACAGTTCCTTATATGTGAACTTGTACTTCAAGTAAAAAAAAATACACACATACACCTGTATAAGTTGTGGGTGGAAAATCCATATATTTCAAGGCAAAGTCATAAAGAGCAGCTATCACCATCTCGCACAGAACATGGTCCTTTGTCGATAATTAAGCAAATGTGAATCCAGGGTTAGTGAGCCAGGCTAGGCTAAAAAGTCCAAAGTGGAAGTAAATATATATGGCTACAAGTAGCTGATCATTACCTAGGCAAGTCCTTTGACTTTACTCAATCTGCATTTTCTCATCTGTAAAAATTCATGACTGAGTGTCAGAGGATTTTAAGTTTAAAAAATAAATATTGTATCTATAAACACAAGATATAGAAATAAACGTAGAACTCCTCTAGTTGAAGTGGTGTGGGGCTTTAGTACACACCCATTTAGGCCTGTCTATCTCCACTGCACCTCTAGGTAACCAATATAATTCTGAGGAAGACAGTTCAAAGTCCTGGATGTAAAATATTAACCTCAAAAAATATTTGTATATTATACACACACACACAACACACACATACACACAGTCCATCTGGTCTAATGTTTTTTTCTTTTTGGCCATGTCTGCAGCATGTGGTAGTTCCTGGGCCAGGAATCAAATATGTGCCATAGCAGCAGCCCAAGCTACAGCAGTGACAATGCTGGATCTCCACCTGCCATACCACAAGGGAATTCTCTAACGTATTTTATTTTAAGGTCAGTGCCTTCTTGTTGAGTTTCTGTTTGGATGATCAGTCCTTCAATGTAAGGAGGGGTGTTGAAGTTCTCTATTATTATTGTGTTACTGTAAATTTCTCCCTTTATGTTCTTTAATATTGGCTTTGTGTATTTAAGTGCTCTTATGTTGAGTGCATATATATTTAGAATTGTTATATCTTCTTGGGTTGATCCTTTGATAATAATATAATGTCCTTTTTATCTCATTACAGTCTTTGTTGTAAAATCTATTTTGTGTAATATGTATTGATAATCTGATGTTTAGTATATCTGGACTATTTTTATGACTTTGTGATGTCAAATTCAACCTTTCAGTCAGGTAAAAAGAAAATGAATGAAGTTTGGTTGAAAGCATTACAGGTAAGTTGGTTTTGTTTTTTGGAGGCTGGTCTGAGGAGTACACATGTAAACTAGATTTTTTTTAAACGTATTGACTCTTACTTTTCAGTTGGAGTTTCTTCAAAAATAATGGGAAGAGGCTGCAAACATTTCAGAAGGATTTCAATATCCCAAAAATTCTCCTGAACAGTGATTTTTATTAGAAGACAAACAATGCTATAAAACAAAATTAACTATGAAAACAAAAACAGCTAAATCCTGTTATCTGGAGAAAGCAGCACATACTTCAAAGAAAACATGAAATATAGACACTGCATTATGGAAATAGGTTTACTGTCAGACAGGCAATTAAAAACTAAAGTATAGTGAGTCACAGACACATTCATTTTCTAAAGCTGGGATGAATAACAAGTGGACTCTTTTTCTTACAGATAAAACAGGGATAGAATTATTTCACATATGGTGGAGTACATATTTTCAGACAATGCTGACACATCTTTATTGCTCAATCTGTTACTAAAAAAATTAAATCTGCTTTTGCAGTTTGTGGACAGTTAGTTTGGCTACACATGTTAATAACCTCCACCTGAGTTAATTTACCATTTAGAACTATGCAAGTGTGAAAGTAATCCTTGAAGTAAACAGCACGTACTCCATGGTAAACATTACATTTTCCTCAAGCGGAATGAAGTCAACTCAATAAATTAAGCCCCACCTCTTACAATTAAAAACTAATTATTGGTTGAAAATAAATAGTGTGGTAATTTCATTCATTACATGCAGTAAAACCCTACAAAGTTTATATTATTTGGGAACCTGTTGTCTTTTGGTAAATGGACACTAATTTTTTTCAACCATAGCCCTTGACCATTTTTCAAGGACAACTGCAGCACATACACAGGAAGATTTGTGTGAATAAATCCAGTGGACTAAAATGTGCACCACAGGAAACTATTTTTGCCCAAGGGCTCTAGGACATTGGTGACAAAATTAGTAAAGAAAAATAAGTTTTCTATTGCTGAGGCATTTACTGCAAGTATTACTTTTAATCTCTTTTATTAAATGGAAACTAAAGACACCAGTAATGTGGTTGGCTAGAAAATACTCTAATGGTTAATGTTTACTAATGGATCAGTATTTATCAAGAGCTATTAGACATACTGCATATATATCCTCTTGTTTAGTTTTCACAGCAGTCGTGAGGTAGGCATTGTTCATCTTAAACATGTTAGGTTCATTTTTACGAATTTAATTTATGAGCAATTCAAATAAAAGTAGCTTTGAGACAAGATCGAGACTTTCTTCCATGAATTCAAAAGCTACCATAGATATCAAAGACTACAAGAACATCTATATATATTCACATAGTAATTTCACTACTAGGAACTTGAACCAATAAATAATCATATACGTTGTTTCCAAAACAACTTGCAGAAGCCATGGAGGGTGAGAGAAATGTAGTAAAGAAGTCACGGCAAAGTAAAAAATAAGTGTAGAAAAAGAAAGTTTCTGCAAATCTACTACATAAAGAAGTATTGTGTATAATGGTTAGAGCTGGGTCACAAATTCAACTCTAAGCAGAGATCAAAGCAAAGAGAGAAATCAATCACAAGATTCAGTGTCCCTAATATAAAACACCAATGGTATAGAATAAAGCCCACTTTTCCCTGCTGGTATTAAGTTTTGAGAAAAATTTCTCCCATGGAGCTTCATAAAAGTGATTCTCCTTAATGAACTCAGAAAGTTCTTCAACAGCACTCTTACAGAAAATACTGAAAATCAAGAGTTATCTTCTAAAGTATAGCTCAGTGAAATAATTTTACCAGGGGAGCAAACAATGACAAAAGTAGTGAAGACTCTAAGGGTCTTATTTTAACCAGGAATGAATTTAGAACATATGGATGAGTGAGTGGACTATAAAGGGTTAGGTTTAATAGTTTTAAATACTGTGTTCCCAGAACCTTGGCCTCTGTCATAAATGCCAGATGAAGAATGAAAGGGTGTTATGTTGGGAGTTTGGGATTCTATTACTTCTTTACACAGAGCTTCTCCATGCTTATCAGTTTCATTATTGGGCTTTATTATTATTTTAATACTCATACAATTCATTGAAAAAGAAAACTGCAAAGTGAGTTTACTGCAGCATTAATTATAGGAGTGAAAGAATTACTTAAATTCACATGTAAAAAGTATATAAAGGCTAATCAGTAACGGAAATTTAGTTCTGAAAGTATTGTGCACATGAGTTAAAGATGGGCCACACTTTCGACTCTGATTTTACGAGAGATCAGAGCAAAGAAAGAAATAGGTTACAAGATTCAATGTCAACATGAGCCAAGAGTTGGATGCCATTGTAGGTGATGATTATGAAGACTCAATAAAAATGCAAAATATTTTATGTGAAAGGAAACACACAAACATGAAATTCTATGAGTGTGATTTTAAGGGTTTTTACTTTTCATCTTTAAACATTCCCTTAGAAAAGAGCAATCATTTTGACAACATAGTTTTTAAATTGAAAAGCAAATCCCCAGATGTTAGAAAACATTTGTTGCAAATGCAGCTATAAGGCTTAATATCCTTATTATTAATATTAATAATTATTCAGTAACAACAGGGAAAATGTTATAATTCCAAAATCCTGATTTTAATAAATTGGCATTTGATTTAATAAAAAATAATAGGAAATCCATTACATAGTAATTACCATGTGCCAGGGAACTTTTTAAACTAACTTATACATAGAATGTTTAATTCTCACAGCAACCCTTCTGAAGTAAGTACTATTTATAGAGATGGGGAACCTGCATCACAGGAATATGAAGTAACTTAACAAGTCACCTGGCTAGAAAATGGTGGTTTCCAGAGTAAAATCCCAAGTAGTCTAGCTCCAAAGCTCATGCTTTTAACCAAAACATGAACTGCCTGTCAATAGCAAACTGCTTAGTTCCTCTCAGCCCTACTACACTCCATAATGCTATGTTATGCAACAATATTATCACCTCCCATCTGCATGCTATTCTATAGTTTCTAAATGTTGTCACATGCACTGTTCCCAGGACATTTCTCTAAACAACAGCACTGTCCTTCTGACTTTGATTCTAACATTGCTATAGCATTACATCTTTTCAACATGTGCTGCCAATTCCACCGTATTGATTTCTTGTTCTATAGTCTCACTGGACACATTCTAGATCATAGGGTTTGACTGTCTACTTTCAAAAGGAATCTTTGTAGTTGTTACATTTCATAAGCTATAGATTATTACAGAAAGAAAGGAACAAGCTTATCTACTATCACACTGTAGTTTCTTGGAGTATTTAGACATAGCTAAGCTTATAAAGCTAATGAATAGCAGATGCTAAACAAAAAATTACTGTCCTTTAAGATATAGCATATAAATGTAAAGGTGGCCAGTAACAATATTAATAAGACTGATACTCATATTAAATATGTGAATAATAAAGAACTAGAAATGTTCAAACTGTGACTTTAATTATCACTGTCTTACTGAAAAAAATTACACATATACAGCTCCCAGCAGGAGGCCAAAAACTCAGCCTTCTGAGCAAGGCTATGATATACTACGGGACAATCACATCCGCAAGGAATAAAAGAAGAATCAAAAGCATTTGTGTTCATCAATGTTTAGAGTTTTCCCACATAAAGAGGACAAATTACTTTATACTTATTTTTTTTTTTAGAGTTCAGTATTGTTACTCTATTTCATAGGTGAGACCCCAGGGAACGGAACAGCAAGCAAGTGAAAGTGACAGGTCATAGTAAGAGATTCAAATTGTAAAACTCTTTCTATCTAGCAAAAAGCTAACCCTAATATCCTATTGAGTATTTGCTTTAATAATAACTAAAAATTGCTGCCTTGTAAAAGTAACTTAAAATTCATAAGACAAAGGAAATTTTGAACAGAAGAAACGTAAAGGGAATACAGAAGAAAAGAGTTCACGTAAAGGTGTAAAAAGGGTCAATTATAATCTTTTCCTAGTACTCAATTTAGGAATTATATTCCACTGGTGGATTTTCTATTATCACCAAGTTTGAACTTTGAAAAATCATTGTACTATATTACAATAATTATTTAGATTAAATGTGGCCTTATCTCTTGGGATTAATATTAACCAAATCATCTCAACTCCTTGGATGATGAATATTATCAAAATAATCAGCAATAAATTTGGTTTTGCTTTTAACTGAGCAAATATTTATTTTTGAAAAAAATAAAGAAAATACACATAGTTGAAGAAAAGATATAATTGACTATATTCTTCTGAAGAACTAATGAATACAATTATATTAATAATGTTTATAAAATACAATGTACTATTTTTCTGGGGTATTTTTATATATTAGTCACTTAATTTTTGTAACTAAGCTTTGAGGCATAGACTCAAATTTTACAGATTCTGTTTCAGAGAAGAGAAATTGAATTACAAAAAAATTAAAATAGCTTCTCTAAATTACAGAGCTACTAAGTGGCAGTCAGGCCTCAAGCTCAGAAATTTTGGTTTTAGGTTCGTGATTCTTTTATTCTTTTTATGGCTACACCTGTGATAGATGGAATTTCCAAGGCTAGGGGTCAGATAGGAGCTGCTGCTGCTGGCCCATGCACAGCCACAGCAATGTGGGATCCAAGCCACGTCTATGACCTATACCACAGCTCACAGCAACTACTGAGCAAGTCAGGGATAGAACCCATACATTCAAGGATACTAGATGGGTTCCTAACCCGCTGGGCCACAATGAGACCTCCTTAGCTCAGTGATTCTTACCCAGTATTCTCTATTGCTGGAAATTGCTTTCTATATCACAGAGATCATTAGCATTACAGAAGCTAATAGCTTCATGGAATGCAGACTCAAGGTTAAATATTGTATAATCTGTGCAAGGAGCAAATTTCAGGCAGACTTATAACCTGAAAATATCGTCTTTATACTTTAACATTTTAATATCATAAGATTGTCTACCAAATTAACCAGCTATCAGAAGAAAATTCAAAATGAATTCTATTTTAAATACGAGAAAAATCATGTCCTGAAAATGAGGTCAGGAGAAAATATAACGATAGCATTATAGTTGGATTTAATCTTTAATTGTCTTACTTCCATCAGTTCAATATTTATTCACTCAAAGTAGTTTCAAATAATCTTAAGATCAGTACTGATTGAAATTCAAGCAGAGGAGCTCCCATTATGGCTCAGTGGTTAACGAACCAGACTAGGAAATGAGGTTGCGGGTTCAATCCTGGCCTCGCTCAGTGGGTTAAGGATCCGGTGTTGCCGTGAGCTGTGGTGTAAGTCACAGACACAGCTCGGATCACGTGTTGTTGTGGCTGTGGTGTAGACCGACAGCTACAGCTCCGATTAGACCCCTAGCCTGCGAACCTGCACATACCTCAGGTGCAGCCCTAGAAAAGGCAAAAAAACAAACAAACAAAAGAAAACCCTAGCAATTCAAGTTGAACAAAATAGGAGTTTTATGTAATTTATTATACAGATGGTCATATACCATAAGACAAAAAAGTTGAGATCTAGATACAAAATTAACAAGTTCATTTCTGATGATGATACATGGAAACTTTATCAGAATAAGAGGCTGCTTCATTTTACTTTGCTTCTTCACTATTGCCATTTTAGTAAAGATGCTAATGAGAACTTGTTGTTTACTTCAGATATGTCAATTCAATCTTTACCACAGAGTGATTCAAGTAGGAGACACTAGATATGAAAAAATTTTAAAGTTAAAAATGCAATTTGAATGTATCAATTACTAGATATAAAGATAGTATTTCAATATTTAATAGAAACTACTGAATACCTTTTTTAAGTGAGTGATACATATAGGATTATTCTATCAAGCCATTATTAAAGACAACTATTTCTAAAATTACAAAACAGCAGTGTGTTCAGTCTACATCCTGTATCTTTTTTTGTTTTTTTCTCTTTTTAGGACTGTACCCACAGCAAATGGAGTTTCCCAAGCTAGGGGTTGAATTGTAGCTGTAGCTGCTGGTCTAGGCCACAGTCACAGCAACGCAGGATCCGAGCCACCTCTGCAACCTACACCACAGCTCGCAGCAACACCAGATCCTTAACCCATTGAGCAAGGTCAGGAAAGGCTCAAACCTGTGTCCTCACGGACGCTAGTCATTCCTTAACCACTGAGCCCCGATGGGAACTCCAACATTATATATTTTTAATTACAGATGATTACTTTTCCTCTCCCTACCCTGAGTACGTAAAATAATGTGTTTACATTATTAGGGGACAGAAAACTGGAGATGCATAGTCATATTTGCACAGTATTTAACAAGAAGTAATCCTGGAGATCCTCTAATTGTAGTAGAGGTAGGCTTTGATGTTTATGTGACCCAGTTCTGAGTCTTCCTGGGTTCACAGTCTACGTGCCACAGTTATTGCACATAATTGAATTCTAACAAGAGGATTACAAGTGATCATGCTAAGCTCATGTTCAAGGCCTGGCCCATAAAAATCCCCCATCCATAATTTTCTATGCTTTCTTTCCATTCCAGCTGACTGGAATGAAGAAGACAGCATGGAGCTAGATCCTACAGACCACAAAAGCCCTTTCTTAAATATTTGATGATGCTTTTGAGCCGGTTGTTAAATTATTGGCAGTTGGAAATTTACCATGGTGAGACTATTTACACCGAAGGAATTAGCAAATGCTACACATTAGGGAACTTTTTTCTTCTTCTTTTTTTGGAGAACTAGCATATGACTGCCATTAGAATGGTTTTGTAATCCACAGGTGGATGATAACAGAGTCAAAATCTAAAAGGAAATTAATCTGTGATTCATTAGTGGGGGGAAAAAAAAAAACGACCAGGAATACCTGTATTCAACTGTTATGATCATGAGCAACAGGGTGTCTAGGTTTGATCTCGGCAGATACTGTGCCAATTTTCCCAGTCCAGTTAATAGAATCCCTTTTCACTCACAGGAGTGTCTTGATTTGAACAATAGTCATTCCAGCAAGATAGAAACATAAAAAAAAAAACCTCTTGAATTAAGCCACTGAAAGTTTGAGGTTCATCTTTAACAGTCTTTTTTAAGTAATCTTAACTAATATACTAGTTTAATCCCTTTGTTGTACAATGAAGAAACTGTTATATGATCTCATTGGAATCTTATGAAGAAAGTAGTGATCTGATAAGCACTCTTTCACATATGTGTAAAGTAGGCAGGGAGAGTAAGCTTTCCAAATTTGATAGAGGCAGAGCATCACCAATTCCCTTGACTTGGATTCCAGGGCTATTCAAAATAACTAAAAATTCCCAACGATCTTTTGAACATAGTGTGTGACTTAGGAAACACGATAAATTTTTGTTCAGGAAATGATTTCAGTTTGTTTTTTTCTCAGCACACAACAATTGGAGAGAGGCTAAGATGGTCCAGAAGTATCCTAGGTAACCATATAAAATTTATTTTAAGGAGTTGTTATGTCTCCTGGAGGCATTGCGTTTTCCAGTCAAGATTACAGTTGCTGCTTCAGAATATTAACAAATTAAAATCATTTGGCTTGACATGAAATCCAAGATCCTAAAGTTTTTTTGCCTCTGGCAAATATAGAATATTGAGGCCTATGATTGCTGTTATCTAAAATCAATTAGAATTATAGTTAGGTTGACTTTGAGCATGAAAACTCATGCCTGCCTATGAACATAAACCCACACTAGTGACCCTTCATAAAAGCCTCTGGAGGCAAGAGGCTGGTTGAACACTAGCTAAACAACAGGGTTTCTATTGTCCACCTTAGTTTCTGGATTATTTACACTGATTGGCTTTGTCCAAATTTCCAAGCCTTAATGTTAGCATCTTATAGCCATCATTTCAAAATTCTCAACAATTTTTTACCATTCCACATTTTAAAACTATAATTAACATTTAAATTGAACATATGCTTTATAATTTGGTCCATATAGGAAACTTACAAAGCAGATCTCATTAGTATCACCATTAATGAAGAAACCAAGTAAAGGAAGGTAATAAAATATCTACCACCTTTTTTAGACAACTAGTTATTACAATTATTAAAATGTATTGACAAGTTATAATGTATCTTCAATTTAGAAAGAAACAGATAAACCCTAACTTCAAAACTTCTCTGAAAACAGAGAAACAAAACTCCCATTTTTTTTAATTAGACCATCAAAATTTAGGTACAAGAACAATATTAGAAATAAATCTCACTGATGACTATAAATGCAAAAGTTCTAAATAATGCATTAGCAATCCAAATCTAACAATGTATGATATATATCGTTAAACACAGTAAGATTATTTCAGACACGTAAGAATTGTTTAATTTCAGAGTATTTAATGATGTAATCTAAGTACATAAGTGGAAGATAAAAGAACTTATGATCGTGTCAAGATTTTCAAAAACGATTTGATAAGATAAAACTCTTTTTTGCTAAATTGAAGAAATGTTTAATGTTTATCTTGCTACAGTTACTATCATGCAAATTCAGACACTCCTGTGAGTGAAAGGGGGTGCTGTTAATCAGGTTAGAAGAGTGAGAACAAAGACTGTCCAGAAAAAATTAGGGCAACCTGTTTTTCACTAACACAACAGTCCGATACAGGTAAGAAAATAATGACAGAAAAATTACTATGAACTATTTTATAAGCAACAAAAATCTAACAAGTAATTCTTAGCAAACCACAATAGTAGGGGATTTGCCTGACATTATGAAAGATGCTTACCCCAAACCTGTAGCATATAAAATGCTATTTCACACATCCAAAATTATAGAAATCAGATAACAAGAATCAGAAAGTATGTGGGGCAATCAGAATTGCAAACAGGGACAGTAAAACCACCTTGAAAAGCACTATACCAATGTCTAAAGAACTTCAAGATACATTTACACTAGGGTGCAGCAGTTTTAGTTCTAAATATATGCTAAAGAATCCATCATATGGGCTCACGCATGTAAAGGATTTATGTATGATTTCTAATTGAAAAATACTGGGGGAGGGGATAAATCCAAACGATGGACAGGTATTTTACAGTATATTCTTATAACGTATTACTATTCAATGAATTAATTTGATTATATTTACCTATAAGACTAAATCTCTAATATGTATTAAGTGAAAAAATTGAGTTGCATTCTTCCCAAAAGCAAGCTACTGAAGGATATTCATACTATAATAAATAAAATATTATGTACAGTATAAAAATACTGTGGGAGTTCCTGTTGTGATTCGGTGGGTTAAGAACCTGACTAGTATCCATGGAGGATGCGGGTTTGATCCCTGGCCTCACTCAGTGGGTTAAGTATACAGTATTGCCATGAGCTATAGTGTACATCACAGATGTGGCTTGGATCTTGTGTTGCTGTGGCCGTGGAGTAAGCCAGTAGCTGCAGCTTAAATTTGATTTCTAGCCTGGGAATTTCCATATGCCACAGGTGCAGCCCTAGAAAATAAATAAATAAAAAGTAAATAAAAAATAAAAAAAATAAAGTGGACACAAAAACCTGTAGTCAAGACATTAAAAACTGGATCAAAAAGATACAAACCAACTTCAAAATAATAACTATTTAGTAGAGATATACTTGGCATCTGACAAAGATAAGGATGTGAGGATAATGTTTTGGAGAAAATAATATACCTTCTATCTTCAAAGAGGAGGATTTGAAGGATACACAAAGTTGGTACAGACATGACCATGGATATAATATCCCAGGTGAACGGAAAAAAAAATGTGAAAGATCTCAGAGACATAAAACATACAATATTTTCAGGAAACTCAAAGAAATTCAATGAAAGGTGGAAAAAAGAGAAAGTACCAGATCTTGAGAGCTGGCTGAAGCAGGGTTTCTTTTTTATCCCCCAGTTTTACTGAGGTATAATTTACACACACACACACACACACACACACACACACACAGTGTAAATTTAAGGTGTACAAAATGATTATTTTATATAAATATATGTTGTGAAGTGATTACCACAATAAAGTTAGGTAATGAGTTTCTGAAAAAGAAAATAGTTAACTACTATTAGGGAGGAAGGTTAAGAAAGAGGCATTGGAGGATCTGACTTTACTTGTGATGTTTTATATTGCCTAAAAGAATGAAATGAAAATGAGAAAAATTTATAAATATTTATCAATTCTTGATAGAGAATTTTATATAAAATAATAAATTTTGTGGTATGAGTGATTATAAGGATCAGCCAACTTTTTCCAAAATGGAGAAGAAAATCAAGATAGTCTATGGACTGTAAGACCAGAGACACAGATAATAACAGAAGTAGAAAAAGAAATTCATGTTCCTGACTCCAACTCAATGTTATTCCTATGAAATTACACTAAATTTAATCAGAAATATTGTGTGTGGCATTTACTTTGATTCAGCAAAAATATGTTTTGCTTCTATTCAGATTTTATTTATCCTTCTGATAAAGTTTCCTGGCATATCTCTTTTTCATTTGTTTCATTCTTACCTATGATAATTGTTTTATATATCTAGCTTTCCCAATGTGAGAGTTCCTGGTCATCAGAGATATATCATGATCATATATTCATTTCCATCCATCATAGGGTCTTATGCACAAAAGACATTCAACGTGTACTTAAAGAGTTGAATATATTGGTCTATGTTTTTCAAAAAGTTGATCAAATACATTATAAGTAACTACTTATGTCATGCACTAAGCTAATCATCATACATAAAATGGGTAAAGAATATAACATTAAACTGAATATAAGCTCTAAAGAGTTAAATGTTATTCAATTGACATTCATCTTTAAGTTTCTAAGACTATCTCTTACCATTCCGATAGGAATAATTTTAAACACATGAGAACAGTAGATAATGCTGAACTTTTTATTAAGAGAGATGAGCTAAATCTAAAGAGAAGCCAGGTATTGGCATGATTACCCCTTAAATAATCAATTTGTTTTTGCTGATTTCACAGCATAAAAGAGTTCAAAGCAGCAGAGAAAAACTAATCAATACCAAAAAAAATCCTTCATGCTTTTTTTTTCCATCGGCTCCTTTAAAAATACTTATAAAGTATATATAAATAAGATACCAACAGAACTGAAACACCTGCATTTAAAAAGGACTAAGCACATTTCATCCTGTCTTTCCCATTAAATGCAGTTATGAAAACTGAACAGAATTCATGGAACAGATATTTAAGAAAAGTGGGATTAAATAATAGCTGGTACATTGGGAAGAAGATCAGAATTCAAAGTACTATCAAACTATTGGTTAGTATATCTTTCTTTTTCTTAAGTATCCATCATCTCAACTCAACACAATCCAATAAAGAAAGAGATCCAGAAGTTCTGTAGTTGGTTAAAATAGAGGCAAAGTGTTTCCTAATGGACAAAGAAAATGAGTCAAATAACTCCATTTTCCTTTATTTTCCCCATTCTCTCACATACCAGCTCCAAAGCAATCTGGCAATTGTGTCACCCAAAGTGGCAGAAACACAAGGCTGCTTGAGGCTAAAATTCTGAGCAAGTAAGACCTTCTTTTATGATAAGAAAACCGTTCCAAAAAGAATGGGACAAAACTCATTGCTTTTTTCTTCTATGCAAGCTTCTATTTCATGTTCCCACAGCCAACACAACCATGGGAAATGTGTGGCAAATCATGGTAGATAAAACACGAGCTTTCTGGCTGAGGCACAGAAAAGTGGTGGCTCAAAGAATTTTAACATATGAGGAGAAAAAGAAGAGAAAGGAATTCATGAAAGTGATTCCACAACACTGTTTATAAATTAGCAACCTTACCTCCAAGTTGAACAGATATGGATATGATCTTAAAAGCATTCCATTGTCTTTGAGAACTGATAAATGAGATAGATCATCCAAGTCCCAGACTAGCCACTGAGTGGTCCACTCCTGGAACAGATATACTTAACATTGCAAAACTTCTAATGTAGACTGAATGTTGAAACCAGACCATGCAAAAAATAGTGAAAAACTGACCTGAACTTAAATAAGTCAAGTGCCTGCTAAAAGATAAAAATAAATTTATAGTTAACATTACTCATAGAATTTAAATAAGACCTAGAGTTTCATAAAATAATATTCAACATGTTTAGGAGACAACCTAAATTTACTTGGCAAACAAAGAAATGAGATAACAGCACTGGGTGTTGGAATTATCTGAAGACTCTAAAACAGTTATTAGAGATGTGTTTCAATATTTTAGTAATGCACTTGAAACAAGTAAGAAACACTACAAAAATTCTGCAAAGATATAAAAAGGAAGCAAATAGAACTAAAAGAACTACAAAAAACAAGCACTGAAGTTTTCTTCTTTCTTTCTCCCTTTCTTTTCTTTCTATTTAGAGCCATACTTGAAGCATATGGAAATTCCTGGGTCAGAGCCAAATTGGAGCTGCAGCTGCTGGCCTATGCCATAGCTACAGCAATGCCAGATTCAAGCTGGCTCTGTCTGTGACCTATGCCACAGCTCTGGCGATGCCAGATCTCTAACCCACTGAGCAAGGCCAGGGATTGAAACTGCAGCCTCATTATGGACACTATGCTAAATTCTTAACTCACTGAGCCACAGTGGGAACTCCACTATGGATTTTCCTTTTTCTTTTAGCTGTAGTCTAGGCATGTGGAAGTTCTCAGGCCAGGGATCAAACCTGAGTCACAGCAGTAACAATGCCCAATCCTTAACTGCTAGGCCACCAGGGAACTCCTCTATTAAATGGCTAAGTTCAGTAGCAAAAATTGAGATAGCAAAGAGTTTCTGAACTTGAAGATAGAACAATATAAATTAATCATTAAGAACTTAAAGAAAAGTGATTAAAAAGTAATGATTCTGTGAAACAATATCCAAAATCCTACTATTCCTTGTCCTTTTAGTCTAAGACAGAAAGAAAAAACCTGAAGTACAGAAAAAAAAGGAGGCAATAATGATTGAAATTTCAAAATTTAGGGAGAGACGGGAAGCTTCTGATCCAAATTGAATGAGTCTTAAACTAGATAAATTCCAAGTAATTCATCCCCAAAGACATAATAAAACTGTAAAGAACTAAAGACAAAGACAAAGATCTTGAAGAATTTTTAAAATGACATATTACCTCGAAGGGAACAGTGATCCAAATGACTTTGGATTTCTCATAAGAAAGTATGGTGCCAAAAGGAAAAGGAACAGTAATTTAAAGCATTAAGAGAAAAGATCAACCAAGAATTACATGTCCAGCAAAAACGTTTCTAAATATAAAAGTGAAATAAGAACATTTTCAGATGAAGGAAATTTAGAGGAGAATTCACTGTCAGTATTTTCTCTAAAAGGATTTCTAATGGTAATTTTTCTTTTTCTTTTTCTTTTTTTTTGTCTTTTTGCCTTTATCTGGGGCTGCACCCATGGCATATGGAGGTTCCCAGGCTAGGGGTCTAACAGGAGCTGTAGCTGCCAGCCTTCGTCACAGCCACAGCAATGCAGGATCCGAGCCACGTCTGCAACCTACAACACAGCTCACGGCAACGCTGGATCCTTAACCCACTGAGCAAGGCCAGGGATCGAACCCGCAACCTCATGGTTCCTAGTCGGATTTGTTAACCACTGAGCCACGATGGGAACTCCGCTAATGGTAATTTTTCAAACAAAAGTTAATTATAACAGAAAGAAACTTGGCATCAGGAATGAAGGAGGAACAGAAGAAACAGTTAATATTTACTAAACAGAATATTCTTATTTTAGGTTTTACAAAATGTGTTTGCTTGTTAAAAGTAACATGTATAACATTATCTAACAAGATTTTCAATATATGAAGGATAACTACAATAAAAAAGGATGGCTAAAGGACCCAAATAGTAGAAGTTTTCTACATTGCACATTAAATGACAAAATATTGATCAGATTGTGAAAATTCAGTGTTGCAATTTCTAGGAAAATAAAACACTAAAAAACATATAAGGAAAGAGTAAAAACAAAAACTATATGTAAATTAAAATTGAATATAAAATATATCCAAATAACTAAAAAGCCAGAAAAATGACAAACAAAAGAACTTAAGAGATTAAACAAGACAAATTAAAAATGGAAGGTTTTGATCTAAATATGCTAACAATTATATTAAATACAATTTTGAAACATTATTTAAACATGGATATTGTCAGAATTGATTTTAAATTTATCAAAGTAAGCTTTCACATAGTGACCATTTTAAAGTTAGACAAGTAGAGACCTCAGTGCAAAGCAAATTACTGGAGATAAAAAGCAGACATTATATAATGCTAAAAGTCAGTTCTCAAAAGAGACAAAGCAATTTTTAAATGTGTATGAAAACAATAGAGTTTCAAAATGCATGCTATAAAAACTGACACAACTGAAAGAGGAATGATAAATTTGTGATTGATGATTTCAATATTTTTCACAGTAATTAATAGAAATAATAGGAAAAAATCAGTAAAGGCACAGAATTGAACAGTACTATGAATCAATTGGTTCTGACTGATACTTATATAACATTCTGCACAAAGGCAAAATACATATTCATTTCAGTGAGCATAAAAAATGATATTGGTCAAAAAATCATCTTACTAAAATTTATAGTTAAAATCATGCAAAGTATGTTCTCTGACCACAGTTGTTTTAAATGGAAATAAAAATACCAAGAAAAAGGGGAAATAAACAAAATATAAAAGTTAAACTATAGCCTTTTAAATAACCCATGGGTCAAAGAAGTTTCAAGGAAAGTGATATCATACTTTGAACGGAATAAAAATGAAGATACCGGAGTTCCCATTGTGGCTCAATGGGGAATGAATCTGACTAGCATCCATGAGGACACAGGTTCCATCCCTGGCTTCACTCAGTGGGTTAAGGATCTGGCATTGCTGTGAGCTGTGGTGTAGGCCGGCAGCTACAGCTCTGACTCAGCCCCTAGCCTGGCAAATTCCATATGCTATGGGTGCAGCCCTAGAAAGACAAAAAAAGAAAAAAAAGAAGATACAACTTATCAAATTTGTGGGCTGCAACTAAAGCAATGCTACAGAAGAAAAGTGTCTATAGATTGCTTATAGTACAAAGATAACTCTCAAATCAATAATCTAAGATTCTATGTTTAAAGGAACAGCAAAACATACCCAAAGCAAGCAGAAGAAAATAAAGCAAAACATACCCAAAGCAAGCAGAAGAAAATAAAGATAAGAGCAAAATTCAATAAAGAAAATCTATGAACTCAACACCTGGTAATTTGAAAAGATTAATAAAATTGATAAATCAACAGAAACATTGATAAAGAAAAAGGAAGATGAACATCACCAACATCAAAAAATGAAAGATGCAATATCAATAAAGATCCTGTTGACATTAGACAGTTAGTGGGGAATACTACCACCAACACTTTGTACGTAAACTCAACAACCTAGAATGGGCCAATTAATTCACCAAAAGTCACAATTTCCAGAACTCACACAGGAAACAAATAATATAAGTAATACTGTAACTATTTAAGAGATTGAATGTATAGTCAACAATCTTGTAAAAAAAGAAATATCCAGCCCCAGATAATATTACCAGTGAATTCTGCCAAGTATTTAAAGAATTAACACCAGTTCTACACAACTTCTTTCATAAAATAGAAGAGGAAACCCTATATAAGGTCTGCACTCCTCTGAAACTAGACAAAGATAGTTAAAAAAATCCTGTAAAACATCATCTTGCAATATAGTAAAGCTCTTCAAACAAAACCATTCACAAATTATCAGCAAATCTAAGTAGCTACATGTAAAAGAAGTAATTCACAATGATCAGCTGGGGTTTATCCTGTGAATGTGGAGCTAGTTGAATATTCAGAAATCAATCATTGCAATCTACCATGTTAACATTCCAAAGAAGGCCAGCCACATAATGATATCAATTGATGCATAAATATCCCTTCATGATAAAGTCTCTCAGGAAATTAATAGAGGGGAACTTTCTCACTTTGATCTACAAAATATAGAGAACTACCATCATAGTGACTAGCGAAAGACTGATTATTTTTCTCCTAGGATCAGGAACAAGGCATTGATGTTTGTTTATCATTATAAATTCCCATCAGTGCAATCAGTTAATAAAAATAAATTAAAAGCATGCAAATTAGAAAGGAATAAAATTATCCTTAGTCACAGACGAAATAATTTGACATAGAAAACTCACAAAAATCTAAAAAATATTTTTTGAGTTAATAAGTGAGTTTAATGTTAATAAGTGAGTTGCATTATACAAGGAAAACAAAAATTGTTTCCATATACTAGTAATGAATACATGCAAACTATAATTGTAAAATAAGACATTTACAACATTTCTAAAAACTAAATTGTAATTTTCCTCATATAAATCTTGTATGTATTTGTTTTAGACTTACACCTAAGTATTTCATTTTTTTTTTTGGCTATTGATAAAACCAATATGTTGTTGTGTTTTTAATTTCAAATTCTACTTCTTCATTATGAATGCATAGGAAAGCAATTTACTTCTGTTTATTAAAAATGTATCCTGCAAGCTTGCTATGACTGCCTATTAGTTTCAGGAGATTTTTGGTCAATTCTTTCAGATTTTCTGTGTAGATAATCATGTCATCTGTTTCTGGGAACAAAAGCAGTTTTCTCTCTTCCTTCTCAACCTGTTTACTTTTTTTGTGTGTGTGTCTTTTTTAGGGCCCCATCCATGGCATATAGAAGTTCCCAGGCTAGGGGGAGAATTAGAGCTGTAGGTGCTGGCCTATGCCACAGCAATGTCAGATCTGAGACATGTGTGCAACCTGTACCACAGTTCATGGCCATGCCAGATCCTTAACCCATGGAGTGAGGCCAGGTATCGAACCTGAGTCCTCTTGGATACTGGTTGGGTTTTTTACCGCTGCACCACAATGGAACTCCCTCAATCTGTGTACTTTTTCTTTTTTATTTGTCTGAATGCATTAGCTAGTATTTTCAGTGTGATGTTGAAAAGGAGTATTAAGACGAAAAATCCCTGCCTTCGGTTTTTGTTTAAAACACGAAAGATTAGTTTCTCTCTATTGAGTTTGATGTTAGCTGTACGGTTTTTGGTAGGTATGCTTTATCAAATTGAGGAAATTCCCATCTATACCTAATTTATTGAAAGTTTGTATCATGAATACGTATTGGATTTTGCCCAGTGCTTTTTCTGTATCTATTGATATGGTCATATGATTTTTCTTTAGACTTTTTATGTAGTGCATTACATTAACTGATTTTTGAATGTTGAAAAAGCCTTGCATGCATGGGATAAATCACACTTTTCACAGTGTATAATTCATTTTGTACATTACTAGATTTGATTTGCTAATATTTTGTTGAAGATTTTTGCATCTTTGTTTATGAGAGATTTTAGCCTGTGATTTTATTGTTTTTTTGGTAATTTTATTCTTGTAATTTTGTTAGTAATTTATAAATGGTTAATGGGTAGGCATCACCAACTTGACTGACTTACCTTAGCTACCCTGTGGAAAAAATATTTTCTATTTTATTGTACTTGCCCAATACCTGTTCATAAGCAGGTTAAAAATGTCATCCTAGACCCTTGGATTATGTAAATATAAATTATCTAATTTATATAATCCATCTTTATATTTTTTAAAAAGCTTAAAAATATCACTTTTTGTTGAGATACCTGTCCAAGTTCCTAGCTCAGAAGAGAGGCACAGAGGGCTGATAGTCAAAGAAATATGAAACAAAAATATCTGTGTGACTGTCCATTAACAGTGCTTTATAATGGGTGGACCTCTCATACTGGCATATCAAAAATACATTTTTAAGTGTCTTACTTAACTCTAAATGTCTTATTCCTTACTGTCCACATTAATACATCTCATAGTACATGTGAAATATTATGACATGTGAGTCTGGTTTTAGAATTAGGGTAATATTGGCCTTATAAAATGAGTTAGGAATTAGTTCTTCACTTCTATTTTCTGGATGAGATTGCAGTAAATTAGGATAATTTCATTCTCAAATGTTTAGTAGAATTCAACGTTCAAGCCATCTGGGCCTGGTACATTCTATTTTGGAAGGTCAATTATTTATTGTGTCTTTTTACAGATATAGGCCTATCATGATATTCTGTTTCTTCTTTATGAGTTTTGGAAAAGTATGTCCTTGAAAGCATGATTTATTTCATCTAGGTTATCAAATTTGTGGGTATACAGCTATTCAGAGTATTCCTTTACTATCTCTCTCATGTCCATGAGATCTGTGGTGACATCCCCTTTTTCACTTCTGAAATTAGTCATTTCTAAGTGCTCCTTTTTTTTTCTCAATTAGCTTTACTGGAAGTTTATCAATGGTGTTATCTTTTCAAAGAACCAGCTTTGGTTTTATAGATTTTCTCTATTGGTTTTTTTTTTCAGTTTTATGGAATTATGATCTAATTTTTATTGTCTACCTCTTCTGCTTACCTTAGGTTTTATTTGTTCTTTTTCTAGTTTTCCATAGTAGAAACTTAATTTGGTGATTTTAGATCTTTCTTTGAATATTTACATTCAATGTTAGAAATTTCCAAGTACTACTTTCACTGCATCCTATAAATTTTGATAAGTTGTATTTTCATTTTCCTTTAGTTCAGATTTTTAGTTTCTCTTACAAAGTTTTCTTTGAGCCATGTATTACTTCCAAGTGTCTTGTTTAATGGCCAACTGTTTTTTTACAAAGGCAAGCAAGCAATTCAACAAAGAAATAGTAATCTTTTAAACAATGATATTTGGAAAATTGGTCATCCTCATGCAAAAAAAAAAAAAAAAAAGTTGACCTAAGCATCGCTCCCTTATAGGAAAATTAACACATAATATATCATAGATATTAATGTAAATCATAAAAGTATTCAACTTTTAGAAGAAAACAAAGGAGAAAAATCTTTGTGGCCTAGATTATACAAGGAATTCTTAGACTTTACATGCAAAGTTCAATCCATAATGGGGAGAAAAATCAGTAAATAGGATTTCATAACAACTTAAAACATTTGCTTTAAAATAGATTTTGAGAAGAGAATAAAAATCAAATTACATACTGGGAGAGAATATTTAGCTATTATATACCTGAAAAGAACATGTATTTATATGTAAATAACTCAAAACTCAACAGTATGAAAACAAATGACTCATTTAAATAATGAGCAAAAGTTTTGAACGGGTATTTCACCAGTGAGATTATACATATCTCAGATAAGCACACAAAATTATGTTAAACATAATTAGCCATTAGAAAAAAATGAAAATACCACTACATATCTATTGGAAGAGCTAAGATTAAAAACAACAACAATAACAACAACAACAAAAACCTGATGATACTAAAGGCCAGCAAGGATGCAGAGGAATGTAGTAGCCTCATGCATTACTAGTGCAAAAGCAAAACTGTACAACCTCTCCGGAGAAGTTTGACAATCTCTTACAAACTAAATGTGCACTCATCACCTGATACATCAATACTTACCTTAGATATTTACCCTAATGAAAGCTTATGTTCACACTAAAACTTGTACACAAATGTTTATGGCTGCTCTATTTCTAAATGCCCCAAGATGGAAACAGCCCAAATGTCCTTCAATGGGTGAATGAATAAACAATGATACACACACACCTTAGAGTATCAGTCAACAATTAAAAGGAATGAACTAAAGATACAGGCAAAAGCTTGGCTTAATCTCAAAGGCATTACCTGAGTGAAAGAAGGTAGTTTCAAATGGTTTCATACTATATGATACCGTTCATATGATAATCTCAAAAAGATAAAGCTATAGGGTTATAGAACAGTTTAGTGCATGTCCGTAGTTAAGGGGAGGGGGGTGGTTGCAAAGAGACAGATGAGGGAGTTTTGGGGGGGTGATAAAACTGATTCATCTCTAAATTATCATGTAATTACACAAGTCTATATATGTTAAAATTCATAGAAGTATACCCCCCAAAGTCAATTTTACTCTATGCTAATTTTTCAAAATTGAATTTAATTATTCTCATGAAAAATATTCACCTCACACAGATTGTTAGGTGACTTTCCATGCACTCATTTTCTTTCAGCTAGCTCTGAAAGTACCTTATCAGGTAAGAGACATATGTTAATAGCATTTCAGAATGTACATTTTCATTATCTATCAATAGATTAAATCTAGCAACTCACCCCATCTGTTCATCTGTCTTGTTATTTCCCAGATTATTTCTTAAGTGATTTATCTATGGGAAATTTTGTGATTATAAAATTAGGGGGAAAAGAAAAAAAGCAAAAACGGGCTGCTGAGGATTAAAACTATGCTACAAATCTATCTCAAACCAGCACATTCTAACTTGAAAAACAATCAGTATAGATTAATTTTTAGACAGTTAACAACCTACTTTCCAAAACTGACTACTAAAATTAATATTAGTAAATGGCACTTGGAAGAAATTATAACCATTTGACAGAGAAATTTTATACTCAATTTTAGTATTCAAATATTAAAACAAAATATAATGCTAATTATGGAATCTGCAAATACAAAGCTTTAATTAAAAATTGACTTTTGAGCATCTATTGCAAGGCTAATGCCACTTTTAGACTTACTAAGTCACCAAAAAATGGGATAGGGAGTAAAATAGCCTTGCTCTAGCCTTTGTTAAACATTGATTATCATAATAATAATAAGCAATTGGTCCCATAGTTTAGATTGCTTTATGCCCATCAGAAATTTTTTATAGTTTCCTTACTTGAAACTCTTCAAGATTACACATTATTTTCTTAGATGATTTTAAGAATAAGCAACTATAGCATGCTGATGAAAGAAACTGAAGATGATACACATGGAAAGATATACTGTGTTACTGGATTGGAAGAATCAATACTGTTAAAATGACCATACTACTGAAGGCAATCTACAGATTCAGTGCAATCTCTATCAAATTATTAATGGTATTTTTCAAAGAACTAGAATAAAAACATTTTATATCTGTGTGGAAATACAAAAGAACCCAAACAGCCAAAACAATCTTGAAAAAGAACAATGCTAAAGAAATCATACTCCCTGACTTCAGACTATATTACAAAGCTATGGTAATCAAAACGGGATGACACTGGCACTAAAACACACAGAGATCAATGGAATAGGATAAAAAGCCCAGAATTAAACCCACCCACTTATATTCAATTAATTAATGACAAATTAGGCAAAAATATTCAATGGAGCAAAGAGAGTCTCTTCAATAGGAGGTGCTAGGAAAACTGGACAGCTACATGTAAGGGAATGAAATTAGAATATTCTCTAACACGATGTTCAAAAATAAAGTCAAAATTTAGTAAGACCTAAATATAAGATTGGATACTATAAAACTCCTAGAGGAAAACACAGGCAGGACACTCTCCGACGGAAATTGCAGCATTTTTTTTTTTTGACTGTCTCCTAGAGTAATAGAAACAAAAGCAAACAAATGAGTCCTAATTAAACTTAAAGGCTTTTGCACAGCAAAGGAAAACATAAACGAACCAGAAAAATAACCTAAAAAATGGGAGAAAATATTTGCAAATAATGTGACTGATGGGATTAATTTCTAAAATATACAAATAGCATATATAGCTCAATATCACAAAACAAAAAATCCAATTAAAAAATGGGCAGAAGACCTAAATAGACATTTTCCAAAGAAGACATACAGATGGCTAACAGGCACATGAAAAGATGCTTGACATCACTAATTACTAGGGAAATGAAAATCAAAACTGCAAGGAGGTATCATCTCACAGGGGTCAGAATTGCCATCATCAAAAAGTCTACAAAGAATAAATGCTGTAGAAGGTGGAAAGAGAATAAATCCTCCTATGATGTTGGTAGGAATGTAAATTTGAGCAGCCACTATGGAGAACAGTATGAAGTTTCCTTAAAAAAATGAAAAACAGCATTACCAAAGGATCCAGCCATCTCCCTCCTAGGCATATATTCAGAAAAGGGGAAAACTCTAAGTTGAAAAGACACATGCATCCCAATATTCATAGGAGCACTGTTTATAGTAGCCAGAACATGGAAGCAACCTAAGTGTCCATTGACAGAGGAATGGATAAAGAAATCATATGTAGGTATGTATGTATGCATATATGTGTATGTATATGTATATAAAATGGAATATGTATATATGTCTATACATGTATGTATATACGTATATAAATCTACATGTGTATGTATATGTAGGTATATATAATGGAATATGGAGGTGTATATATAATGGAATATGTATATATGTCTATACATAAATGAATATATGTATATACATGTATATGTGTATGTATATGTATACATATATAATGGGATATTAGCCATAAAAAAGAATGAAAACAGTGTCATTATCAGTAGCATGGATGATCTAGAGATTACCATACTAAAAGTACGTCAGACAAATATAATACGATAGCACTTATATGTGGAAATTTTAAAAATGATACAAATGCACTTATTTATAAAACAGAAATAAACATAGAAAACATACTTGTGCTTACCAAAGGGTAAGCAGAAAGAAGGATAAATCTGGAGTTTGAGATTAACATATACACGCTGCTATAGAAAACAAGGATTTACTATATCACACAGGAAGCTATATTCAATATTTTGTAATAACCTATAATGGCAAAGAATTTGAAAAATAATATTATATATATAACAATCACTTTGCTGTACACCTGAATCAACTATGCCTCATTTAAAAAAACATATAAAGATAATTGTATTTTCAAAGGCTCATTGTCTTAAAATTCTTTCATATATATGATAAAGTTTGCTCTTAACAATAGCTCAAGAATGTAAAAACTAATTATCTCCCATGACCCAGAAGAGAATCTTCTTCTGTTTCATTCCAAGTCCAATTACTTTTCCCCCAAATCACTGAAATGAATCTTACACAGGTATAGAGAAAGTGACCAGGTGATGTAATTTCAAGTCCTTTTTGTTGCCCAGATTCACCACTTGTTAGTGGCTTCTGAAATGTCTTTGGCAAGAACATTCTTCTTATAACCTAAATCTTTGACTCTATTTGATATGAGTGGCTGTAATGTAAGTATCATTTTAAGCCATCATGAGGGATTTACATCTTAGTGATAAGGAAAGATCTGAGACCAGTGCCAATGAGAGAATTTATTTTGTATATTATTTCTATGTACTATCTAGTGGACATGTATATTCATCAGCCTGATCAATGCATTTGTTCCTGTAACAAATTCTCATGAAAACCTAAGGTATAAAAAAAAGACTTCTGATAAGTATGGTAAATGAGCAAAGGGAGTTAGTTTTATGTTTCAATAAGTTAATGTCATCAAGTTCTGAAAACCTGAGGTACTTATCTCTGCAACAGGTTTATAATTAGGTGTATTAGTTACCCTTACAAACAGAAAATTTTAAATAACTGCTGCATGTTTGTATGGAATTGATCACTTTTGAGTGATCAAAAGGAAAAGGCCATGTGATTCGAGAGTAGCGATGATAGACATTACTAACTCCCCAGTTTTCTGAAGGGTTGTTACCTTCCTTTTAATCTCTATAATTAAGGCTGTGGTTACCCAGTTTGGTGTTCATTATGTTACTCTCAGCATTAAGTCTTCTAAAGTTCTTAATAAAAGGTTGTTTATAGGAAATTGTAAAAGTACTAATTTATATCAGATAGTAATATGTCAGCATGTTATAATAACTAAAAATTAGTAAAAAGAGCAAGACTAAGAAACTAAGAGGGGAGAGATAGAACACTTAAAAATCCTTAATATAAAAAGGACAAAGAAAGGAAGCCCAGAACTGGTGTAGTAAACAGATAGCAGATAGCGGAAGGTAGATTTAAGTCCTTATGTCAGCAATTGTATTAAATGTAAAATAATAAATAGTTGAATGAAGAGACAATGATTCCATCATGTAAGTGAAGTAAGTCAGTCAGAGAAAAATATGTGAGATCACTAACATGTGGAATCTAATAAAAATGATGCAAAAGAACTAATTTGCAAAATAGAAACAGACTCAAAAATTTTGAAACAAAACTTATTATTACCAAACAGGATACACTGAAGGGAGGAATAAATTAGGAGGTTGGGATTATCATATACACACTACTACACATAAAATAGATAACAAGGACCTACTGCATAGAATAGGGAAATCTATTCAATAATCTATAATAATCTATATGGGAAAAGAATCTGAAAAAATGGATATATGTATACATATAACTGATTCACGTTGCTGTACACCTGAAACTAACACAACATAGTAATTCAACTATACTCCAAAAAAAATTTTTAAACAGACATTGATTATCAAACTAGATTTTTTTAAAATCCCTCTTAGTTTGGAGTCCCAGAGAAGCAGACACTGAGCCAAGAAATCAACTGCAAGTAGTTTATTGGAAGGTGCAAGGAATATGGGTAGGAGAGGAAGATGTGTACAGGGAAGGGAAGGTGGCCTTTCAAGTGGATGCTATTAAGCAAGCTACCAGAGGGCATGACTGGTGCTTAATCCAGTGAAGACATTCTAGAATATAGTGCAATATGCATAATCCTACCAAAGTCAAGGGTGTTAAAGTATTCATACTCCTAAACTTGTCAGTTGTTGGCTAAAGGCTGCCTCTGGGGAATGTTAACTCTCAGGTCCTGATACCTGGTCTTTTGGCAAAGTGGGTGCTACAGCCTAAGGGCAGCTCTACAAAAAGATGCAAGTGCTGGCAATTGGCTGACAGGTTGGCATGCACAGAAACAATAAAGTGGTCCAAGGGAACATGGATGGAGCATATAAAGCATCTGCTACAACAACTATAATACATGCATCTTAACTCTTAGGATACATAAAGGTTGAAAGCAAAAAGTTGGGAAAAAATCTCTCACAGAAAAACAATTTGAAGGAAGATGTGTCTATATTGCTATATTAATATATAAGTGTACGTATGTGTGTGTGAGTATGTATATATATATATACACACACACACATATATGCACAGGTGTGTATATATATGTGTGTGTGTGTATATATATATATATATAAAATATATATAACTGAATAATTTTACTGTATACCAGAAATTAACACATTATAAATCAACTATACTTCAATTTTAAAAAGGCAAAAATCTCAGGTAACAGACATCCTTTACATTTGCTCCCTTTAACCCTCTATATATCCTAAGGATTGTATTTTTTATTATTATTATTATTTGTCTTTTTAGGGCTGCACCCACAGGATATGGAGGTTCCCAGGTTAGGGGTCGAATCTGAGCTGTAGCCTCTGGCCTATGCCACCTCAACACCAGATCTGAGCCATGTCTATGACCTACACAATAGCTCAAGGCAACGCCGATCTTTAACCCACTAAGCAAGGGCAGAGATTGAAATTGCATCCTCATGGATACTAGACAGATTGGCCCACCAAGCCACGATAGGAACTCCCCATATCCTAAGGATTTTATAGGACATACCTACAGATTTTTTCAAATGTCTACTAGCAGTGCCCCTTTCAAATAGTTTTTCTGAACTCTTCTAACCTAAGGATTGACTACAATGCTCATTTTCCCTCCTGTTTAGCTTCTTAATGTCTTATTTTATATAACCAAAAGCTCATGAACATGATTTGCTTTCATTTTTAAAAAAGCTTACTGAAAAATACTGCATAAGACTTCAACATACTTATTTATTGTAACCGTAAGATACAATAAACTGCTTTCTTAAAAAAAAACATTATTGGTTTTATCTTGTGCACTGGCAAATGATATTCCTGGGTTTTTTCACTTATTCACCCAATAAATATTTATTGAGCTTCTTTTATATACCAGGTCCTTCTCTAGATAATAAGGAGTAAGAGTGAATAAAGCAAACTAGAGTCACGCTCATATTATAATATTTTAATTGGAAGAGACATGATAAAAATAAATAAAAATCAGTGGAGTTAAGTGCTATAAAGAAAAATAAAAGGAAGATAAGGAGATAAACAAAAGAGTTAAGTGTCTTATTTTAGATAAGGTGGTCAGAAAAGACTCACTGAAGAGGCAACTTTAGAGACCAAAATAAAAAGGTAAATCATGGAGATAAGACAGAGCTTTCAGGGTCAGAGAAGCATCCAGAGGAAATGCAAAGATCTAAGAAACAAGGTTCACTCTGTAATGAATAGAAAGGAAGCTAGTATGGCTGGTACAGTAAGCTCAGGGCTGAGTGTTAGGAATAAGGTAAGAGAGGAGAAAATCGAGTCTGGATAAATAAATCATATATGGCCTTGAGGTTAAGAAATTTGCATTTTATTCTGGGTGAGCAGGGAAAATTTTGGAGGATTCTGAACAGAGGGGCTGCACCCACTGCATATGGAAATTCTCAGGCTAGGGGTTGAATCAGAGCTGCAGCTGCAGGCCAACACCACAGCAACTTGGAATCCGAGTCACGTCTGTGACCTACACCACAGCTCACAGCAATGCCAGATCTTTAACCCACTGAGAAGCCACAGATCAAACCCGTGTCCTCATGGATAGTGGTCAGATTGAGAGCCACAATGGGAACTCCCTGGAATTGTATTTTTAAAGAACTGCTTTGGCTTCTTTGGAGAGATTAGACTGTAAAAGGAAAAAAATGAAAGGACAGGGACCGGTTAGAAAGCTCTTCCAATAGTTCATTTGAGATAATATCTTGGTATCAGAGGAGGTTTGAAAAGTAATGAGATCCTAGTTCTATTTCAAAGAACAGACACATTTGGCCACTAAACTAGATTTGGATTCTGAAAGAGGAGGAACTGAGACAGAAGGAGAAGAATCAAAGATGATACTTGAGCTACTGGCTGCATGGACTTTCCTTTTACTAAAATGGGGACAATTCTGGGAAAAGCAGAAAAAAGACTTCAGGCTTTGGAAGGTTGAATTTGGGATATTTATTATAAATCCAGGTGTAGAGATTCAATGAGCCTGAATTTCATGGGAAAGATCAGAGCTGAACGTGATTTTTAGAATAACTGGATTGAATGAGCACCACATAAGAGAAATCTGATCATTGAGACTCGGGGATCTGTTATATTGAAAGGTTATAAATATGAGGAGATTTACCAAAGGAAACTGGGAAGGGTCACCGATAGTAAAGGCAGGGAAGAAATATTGTCCTGGACACTAAAGAAAGTATTCAAGACAGAATGAGCAAGTTTGGATTATGTGACTTTAAAAAAATGAGGACTATAAATAAATCAATGGAATTAGCAATGTGAACTTCATCGGTGACAAGGGAATATTTAGTGAATTAGTGGGAACAAAAACTTACTGGAATAAGCTCAAGAGAGAAATAAAGGGAATAAAATAGAAACAGTGAGTACAGACAAATCTTTTAAGGACATTTTATCTAAAATGGAGCAGAAAATGGGGTATCTAAATAGAGATGGTGAGTAAGATAATTTTTAAAGTAGGAGATTGATAAGAATGATCAAGTAGGAAGGGGAAAATCAATTCTTGAGGCAGAAAAACAACAACGTTCTTGAGTAGAGTTGGAAGAAATGTCAACATTCACTGTACAAATAGGATCTTCAAGAGTCATTCCTTCTAACTGGAGTAAGGCAGGTTATATGGGTTCAGATGCAGGGAGTTAATTTTAATGCTAGATCTATGTTAGCATCCTTTCCTTATTCTTTGTTTTCAGTAGTAAAATATGAATCAAGGACATCAGCTCAGAATGGAGGAGCAATATTTAAAAGTTTGAGGAATGAGAAGATATAAAACATTTGTTTCAGAAAGTCAGATAATCAATTACCTTTGGAAATATGAGAGAATTTTGAGAAAACTCTGATGAGCTGCTTGAGGCCATGGTCATGTATTTAGAGTGAGATCAGTTCAACCGGATATTTGTTTTTCTCCAGACATATTTATTACAGGTACTAAGTAGGACAACTTGTGCAATTTGTGTATCTGCACAATTAAATATAATCAATGTTGATGTCTTAAGTTGGTATGATCGAAGGGAGAAAGGGAAAACTAAGTGGAGAGTGATGACTGTGATTGCCCTATTAAAGCAAAGACAGTAATGAAAGAATATGAGGAAATGAGTAAAACAAAGAGCTAATGTGGTAGTGTCAGTGGATTTGCGGTCACATTGGAAGATCAAAACATGTGAAGTTCCCTGGTAGCTCAGTGGGTTAAGAATCCAGCATTATCACTGCAGCAGATTGGTTCACTGCTGTGGCATGGGTTCAATCCCTGGCCCAAGAACTTCACATGCCATAGGTGTGGCTAAAAGAAAAAACAAAACAAAACAAAAAACAAAAAAGAATTCAGCTATTCCAAGTGACTTATGGTCTGATGATAGAATTGGGTAGCTGATAATGTTATCATAACTATAATTCAACATAAAAAATAAAGTTTTTAAAAAATGGAAATGAGTAGTTGATATGGCTTAGAAGGCAAGATAATTGGAAGTAAGGAGATCCAGGATATAGGAGATATTGTTTTGTGGTAGAGGAAGATTAAGCTTTGAGTACTAAAATCTTTAATGAAGGGAGAAAGAGCACTAACCAAAAGGACAGCAGAAGCCTGCAGTAAAGGTTAGTGTTGGTATTATTTTATCATATGCATTCCAGTGGAACTGGCATATAAAAGAGGTAGGAAGAAACACCATCTGAAAGGAGTTAGGAACTGCAAGCAGGATATCTATTCATCCTCTATATCTAGCTGTACATGAGGTGAGAGAAAATACAGCTACCAGTTAAGAATACTACAATGGCCAAGTAGTACCTTCAAAGAAGAGTTACTTTTAATTAAAGCAGGAAGGTAAATTATTTCCTCACCCTTAAGAGAAAAGGGTGAGGAAATAATGGGCTTTATTAATGACAGAGCCTGGGTCATGGAGAAAGAATTTGGAGTGTCAAGCTTGGATGGACAACCATGTCAGAGCACAGGTTGTACCAAGCTTATGGAGTTGAATGTCAAGGTAATGAAAGATGAACACTGAATCTTGGCTTTCAAAGTCCAGAAGGGACTGTGCTTTTGAAGGATGTAAGGGAATGATGGGATTAGTCCTAATTATCTCCTGGAGGGAGGTAGATAATTAATTTAATTACATACGGTTTGATTGGTGACTGGTTTTGGCATTTTGATGTGAGACAAGGACTGGGTAGTCCTAGGACAGGAGGTAGTGGCTGTCTTGCCGCAAGTGAAGCAGCATAGAGAGAATGATTCTCCTATAACCAAAGTGACCTCAACTCATTAAATTTTAAAATTAATGTACATTCCAAAGAGAAGTGTTCTAAATAAAATGACCAAAGAGGACAATGAATGCTTTCCAAATCCTAAACTGGAGAAAACTTTGTACTTCTTTTTATAATTCCAGTTTGGCCAAAGGGGTAATAATAGACTTGTTCACCATGTTTCCACTATTTTCCCTTGGTTCTCTAAGATAACAATTTCTAAGGAAGCTCCTTGAAGTAATTTGGCCTCAAAATTAAAGTGAAAAATCACTTGACATTTCTGAAGCATCCTAGAAGCTTTTAATTCATGTTCTCTCTACCTTCACCTTTTTCTTCACTTTCCTTTTTTTTTCTCTTTGAAGAGGACAATGATTTTGCAATTTTCTGACTTTGAAATTTTTTCAAGGTCTGTCCTCTGTTGATGTTTTGGCTTTTGTTTCAAAGGCTAGACATTTAAATCAAGCATCCTAATCAATTAAAAGCTTCTAATCTCAGGAGGAAAATACATTGTTTTTACCAAAAATAATCACAAGTTTAAGAACTAAGAGCCATAAAATTGATGATTAAAAAGATGACTCTGAACAACTAGTACTTTCAGCTTATTTGAAACAGCACTCATGGTCTTAAAACACCTCCAATAATTTTTATCTTGATGTTCCCCAGGGATAGGATAATCATCCCAGAGCAGTACATCTGCAAGCTTTTACTGAGGATTCACCACTAAAATATAGATTTTTAGGCTATTTTTATGGTAAAAAGTACCTCTCAAAGTTTAGGAAAATCTTTTGTTGTAGTTCCTTTTGTTTTGGTATCAAATACAAATAATTTTTTTTTTTTTTTGGTTCCCAGGCTAGGGGTCTAATCAGAGCTTCAGCTGCCGGCCTACACCACAGCCACAGCAAGGCAGGATCCAAGGCTTGTCTACGACCCACACCACAGCTCACGGCAAGACCAGATCCTTAACCCACTTGGCAAGGCCAGGGATCAAACCTGAGTCCTCATGGATACCAGTCGGGTTCGTTACCGCTGAGCTGCAGTGGGAACTCTGTAAAGTTTTAGTGGGTTTAGTTTCGCACTAAATTCTTGCTTTCCCTTGAAAAGATTGGTTCAGGTATGTTTTCCCACCGTCACATCCAGGATTACACAAGCATTTTTGCGTAAAACTTAGAATAACACACAGAAAATTGAAAATAAATACTATGTACATTAGTCTTTATTTCTAACTTATTTACTTGCACATTTACTTGATGATCATCCTAGTAGTGAAATTATAATCCCCTATTTTTCATGATGTGTATATATTTACTGTCTCCTCATTTTCTCCATATCCTAAACTATTTGTTAATATGTTGTATAAAATTGTCATATAGAATGTTCTTTTTGTCTCAGTACATTATACGCTATTATTTTCAGTCTTTTTAAACCCTCTGGTTAGGCTCTTAATGTCTTTCTATTTCTTTATACCATTTTTTCTTCTCCCTTTCCAAAACCTGTTTCCATCTTAACATGTGTTTTTTTAAACTTCAGTGTATTTATCTCTAAGCTTCATATGCTTATTTGCATGCATAATATAAATAAGGTATGGCATTGATTTATGTGTTTTAAATTTCATTTTTACTTCGGCTCTATCTCCGTCTATTTCTTACTTTCTTGCATGTAACAATATCCTTTAAGGACTAAGTCTATTGCTCTAAGTAAATCTTGTTCATCTTTTCCTACATCTATATAACATCCCGTCTTAACATCTACCACTTTTTATTTAACCTCTTCCCTAGAATGACTACCATGTTGGGTTCCAGTCTTGGTGATATATATTCTTTATGTTTTTTTGTGCTTCTATGTGAGAGTTTCTCTGAAGTACAAATATCCAGGCATGGAAGTTTAGGGTTTTAGGAAATACACATACTTATTTCACTAAATACTGCCAAGTTCTTTTTGAAATGACTATGCCAATTATATTCACACCAACTCTGAGAGCACGTAATTAATTATAACAGCACTGCAATTACACATTATTTTCAATGGAAAGACATTCATTTTGATATCAAAGCTCTGGAAATTTTTAGTGTGAATGTAAAAAAAGAATAAGAAAGAAATTCTTGGTTTTTGTTCACTATTTGCACACCCAGACTTTCTTTGCTGAATTCAATATGAAATATTTACAGTCAGACTCCTGTTAATTTATAATTTTCAAGTTTATGCATTGCACGTCTCTTTTAAGTAAACATTCCTTTAAGCCAGAGTTTCTATTTTGCTTATGATCATTAGCAATGTGAAAATGTATGTGCTATGTTAAATTCCCCAGTGTCATGTAAGAATTAGGGAAATACAAACTTGTAGAAGATGTTTGATGACTTCAATCATGATAGAAGTCTTTGCTTTAAGAAATAAAGAATTCATCTTTGCAATTTATACCTAAACGCAAGCAAGTTTTTTCTTCAGGAATTAATAGTAATACAGCTAAAAGTCTGAGATTTCTAGTTTGAAAAGATATCATTTATCTTCAAAATTTGTGTTCTCTAGACAATGGCTTTTCCTATTGTTCTTACATATAAAGTTTTCTTAAAAGAAAGTTGTTTTGTAGGACAGTATCAAAGATGGCCCTTTAATTCTGATTAACCATTTTGGGTTATAATCCTACAATTCATAATTCAAGTACTAATGTAAGGTGCAAGCGAAAAAAGAGACCAAATTAGAAAAAAAAAATAAAAAACAATTTGGAGACTCAGAAACACTGCTCAACTATTACTTTTTGAGATAAATTTTTTGCTCTAAAATTGCCACCATGTCTTGAATAAAAATCTGTTAAAGAATGGTTATAAGTTATTTTGACTCATAATGATTCTTGACATTAGCACAATTTTCTTTAATAATTTACGTTCTTAAATTCTTCAATTTCTGAGTTAATCTCAAAAATTTTATAAATTTAAGGTATCTGAAAGCCTTTATACTGCCATTTCATCAGTGTGTGTATGTGTGTGTGTCCCTGTGTGTGTAAGGGGTGAGGTTCAACACAGAGAAAAGAAATAGGAGAATTTATAATGTCTTATGCAAAAAAGGATTATCAGTAACTATTTTTTGAATATATAGAAGACTTTTATACTTTATTTAAGTGTGCATGTGTGGCGGTTGTTACAACGGGACATGGTTAAGGCCAATATGAGAGCATTTATACAGGGATGGGAGTTTGGTTCTATTAATCCTTTTAAGGCAGCACTTTCAGGTTACAAGGGATCCATCCACCAAGAGGAAGATATAACAAGGTATTTGTAGCTTCCTAGAGTCTAGCTTTAAAATGAGTTTTTTAAAAAGTCTCCCAAGAGAAAAAAAAACGGATCATACCTTGGAAAAATGTAAAACTTCAAACAGATACCAACCTCTTGGTATCAAAAACACAATCCAAGAAACTTGTATGAAAATATCTCTCAGACACATGGCAAATATAAACACAACTGCATATAGAGAGCCATTCCTACATCCCAAGCCACATGAGAGTCCTTCAGAAAAAAACTTGGGTGAAAGCAAATTTGAACTCAAACATTACAAAGCCTAAACAGACACACCTAAACAAAAAACAAGCCAATAAACATATGAAATATTAAAACAGCTAATTAAACTAAGAGAAATTATTCTAACAGGTTATAAAATGATTATATTTTAAATGACTTGATCTAAAAGAGGGGCCTAGATATACATATGTGTGTGTGTGTGTGTGTGTGTGTGTGTGTGTGTGTGTGTGTGTGTATATATATGGCAAATTTGAAAAGTGAAAGAAATGTAGGAATAATTGATATGGTAATTGAAGTTTGAAACTCATTGAAGAATGTAATGTGAAGCAGATTAATAAAAGCTGAAGAGCTAATTTCTGAACCAGAACTAGATTTGAAACAAAATAAAAAAGCAGACTAAAGCTTTTAAAATATTTAAAAGAAAGATTAATAGATATGGATGTCGAGTGACATAAAAGCTAGAATTAGGAAATGAAGTCTAATAGAGTCCCAGAAGGAAAAAAAAATGGGGAAAGGTAATATTTGAAGAATTAAAGGAAACAACTTTAACAACATGCCTGTTACCTGAGAGCTCAAAAATGCTATTTCCCTATTCTTTTTCTACACTATTTCTTGCTTTCTAATTAAAAACTAAATTAAAATTTAAGGTTATTCTCTATACATACTCCCATAGACTAGTATTATAGTTTATGCCCAGTATTCTATGTATATTATTTGTTCAGCTTCATGAGGATGCTAGCAAATTGATTTATTATGTCCATTTATCAGAAAAAGAGACTAAAATGGGGGGTAAGGTAATAACTTGCATAAAATTATATAGCTGAGATTCATATCTAATATACTTTACCCCAAAGAATTTTTTACCTCTCTTCTGTAATTTTCTAATATTAATTATCATATTAAACACCAAGGAGGTAATTTCATCAAGTTAGGCTCATGGAATAAGGACCTTCATATAAAACAATGCAAAGCTCTTTGGAGAAATACAGAAGAAAAGAAGCATGGATATGGATAGCACATGCTGAATGTGTAACACACTTCGAAATTGCTGTCAAGTTGTTAATTGAAAAAATCCATTCATTTTCCAGATATTTTATAAGAATTCATCTTGGGGCATTTTTTTCTTCTTCTTTATGTCAGAATTATAATGCTCTATAAAAAGGATTTCTAATGGATTTGCTGGCAGCCCCTTAAGCCAGTCATTGAATGCTACAGGAGACAATTTGTGTTCTGGCTTGCTTTAATCACTTATGAAAATTTGTGTTGTGTTTGTTCAGTGTGACAAGGTTTGCTTTCCAACTGAACACAAAACAAAAGGCTTGCATGCAATCCTATATATGCTTAAACCTCCCACTCTACTGTGTGACTGTCCATTTCATTCATTCATCTATTTCTTTAATATTGCACAACTACTGTGTGCTAAGCACTGTATTTATTCCTGAGTATATTATAGTGAATATGAAAACCAGTTTTTTACTTCATAGAGCTTACCCCCAATGGAGCGACAGGAAAAAGAAAAATCAAGAACTCAAACAAATAATTATAAATTTTGATGAAGTTCTATAAAAGAAACAAAAAAGATGCTAACATTACTTGGCATTGACCTATTTTGGATAATATGATGAAAGGATATCCAAGTACTGATCCTAAAGGCATGAAGCCCATTTCTCCAAATTGTATTCACATCAGTGGAAGTTACTCTACCAGCCCTGAAAATAATGGCTTACTAACCTAATTATGAGGACGGCACATCTGCAACATATGGCCACAAAATTCCCCTCAGCAGGTTAGACTTCTAAAAACCTGGAGATCAGAATGAAGCATTTTGCCATCTGCATGTCTTCTCTGGAGAACTGTCTGCCTAGATCCTCTGCCCATTTTTGGATGGGGTTGTTTGTTTCTTTGGTGTTGAGCTGTAGGAGCTGTTTGTAAATTTTGGAGATTAATCCCTTGTCAGTTGAATCATTTGCAAATATTTTCTCCCATTCTGTGGGTTGTCTTTTCGTTTTGTTTAGGGTTTACTTAGCTGTGCAGAAACTTTGAAGTTTAATTAAGTCCCATTGGTTTATTTCTCTCTTTATTGTCCTTACTCTGACACATGGATCTGAGAAGATGTTGCTATCATTTATGTCAGACAGTGTTTGGCCTATGTTTTCCTCTAAGAGTTTTATAGTACCAGGTCTTATATCCAGATCTTTAATCCATTTTGAGTTTATTTTTGTGCATGGTGTTAGGAAGTGTTCTAGTTTCATTGTTTTACATGTAGCTGTCCAGTTTTCCCAGCACCACTTATTGAAGATGGCAAATAAACACATGAAAAGATGTTCAACATCACTCCTCATTAGAGAAATGCAAATCAAAACCACTATGAGGTACCACCTTACACCAGCCAGAATGGCCATCATCAAAAAGACTACAAACAATAAGTGCTGGAGAGGGTGTGGAGAAAAAGGATCCCTATTACACTGTTGGTGGGAATGCAAATTGGTGCAGCC